>OZ059825.1:60533770-61190136 GCA_964057195.1 Orthosia cruda | reverse complement strand
AAAAACATACAGTAACTCTTTTCCGAAGTGGGTGTCTTTTCAATCTATTGTTTTCCGTTTTTCGACACCGACTTCGTAAAAGAAAGTAATTTTTCGCTTTGTAGTGTTTTGGAAGTCGGTTTGACTTTTTGTTAAAAAGTTGTTTTTTCTCTTTTTAGTTTTGGTAGGTACCTCCAATTAACATGAAAATCATTTATAGGCAAAGTACTTCTCATGGCGATTCCAATAAGCCCAAACACGGGTAGGACACATTGTTTTATTTCGGAGTTCCAGTGCCTATCTTCCGGCTTCATCATCAGATCAGTTCGATGGTACGAATTAGATCAGTACATGTATTTATAAGTATTTGCTTCATCTTAGTCGGTTAACTATTCGGGATATCTTATGCCAGTGTCATGGAGTTCCAGTGGCCATCTGTGGTCTTCTTCATCAGTTCCACTTCACCAAATGATACTTTCTGAGTGCAAATGATTGCATTGTTAATGAAAATTCCAAAATCACTATATGTATGCCTATAATATTTGAGGAGTGCCCTCGATTTTTCTAAGATGCCATTATCAGATCCTGACATGATGACCATGGGATCACCTGTGAAGTATAACCCTTTAAAACGAAAGAAGAATTTTCAAAATTGGGACAGGCTTCTTTGGGTAATCGGCGAACAAATATAAAAAAGGTGCCGACGAATTGAGAACCTCCTACTTTTTTTGAAGTCGTTAAATAAAAGATGTCGCTAAATTCAAACCGCTAAAGATTACAAAAAGAAGAAGTCAAAGACCTTCACCAAAAAATCCATCTTAATATACCAACGAGTAATACTAAATAAAGCTGTAAACAAGGGCAAATGTCTAAAAGCGGCTCATAAATTGGGTAATTTATATACAGATTTTCCCTATTTACATGCTTTCATTATAGGCAATAATTTCAGACTCGTATTAAAATAGACTTTGATGAAGACAGTCCAAAGAAGCGTTAATCTGACATTTAATAATTATTTTATTTATAAATATAGTATCAAAACCTTTATGGTACAATGCATTTCAAAAGAGCGATGTTCATACCTAGTAGAATATATTGGCTTTCCGCGGGCTAAGGGCGCTTTAACACCAGAGATGTGGAAAAATCCACTAATGGGAATACCTACTTAATTTAATTTTATTGCACGTATTCAACTTATGAGTTTTCCTTCATATATTATTTAATTAGTATGTTTTACATCTGCTAACAAGTTCGATCGGGCCTGTATCGACGCGTGGCATCTCAAAGGCCTAAATCGGATCGGCTATTACGTTATATTTCACGGAAGGCTTGCTATAAAAGCAACAGAACGATTAAGACACCCGAACATCCCCCACCCCACATCCTTAATCCCCCTTCGTTATCACCCTAGCCCGTTACACGCAAGCAATTTGAAAGATTGGTTTTGCAAACAGTTTTTGTGCCCTTTGTTTTGAATACGGAATACCGTGACGATTATGTATTTTATTCATGCAAATATTAGATTTTATCTCAAACGGGTGGCGATAAATAAAAGTGAGAGCAATGGTATGGCCGTGGCATTGACATTGAAACCGAGCGACAGCTTACCTAGTAGACGCAGTTCCGCAGGAAACGCAAGCGGAAGCGCGGAAATGAAAAGCAAGCTCAGAAACCCGCAGAAAGTGAAACGCGATCGATTTTTATAGTAATGCACTGCAGTTCAAGGTCACTAGCGGTCTCGACGTCCCGACCCACGTGCTCTTTTAAACCATGACCCCCGGGTAGAGTTGTAAAAAAAACGGTTTTTTATTCTGAGATGAAAAAAACGTTTAAATAAAACATGAAGATAACAGTTTTTTTTCTGGAGTAGGTTTTTTTCAAGAGTTCGAAAATAAAGATTAATGGTAAGGCGGTTATCGTTTATGATAGATATAATTTTTTTTGTTTAATAAGAAAACACCATTTGTATTTTGTTAAATAGTAGGTACATAATTGTCTTGAAATAATTGGCACCCACTGCAGTTTACCATTTCGAACGGCGATTTCCCTAATTAGATTTCAAGATTGTGAAAAAAAACTGTTTGTTTTTTATCTATTTACATCTCTACCCCCGGGACATCAAATTACCATAGTTATTACAAGAAAGATGTAGGTGTTTTTTCAATAAGTATAATAAAATTTATAAAGCATTCTCTTCTTTAATTTGATAAAGACATGACATTCATATTGTCTAATAACTTCTGCTAGCGGCTTCGCCTGCGACAAAACACAATTTTTTTTGTCATCCCAAGGGATTTTTATACCGGGATAAGAAGTAGTTAAGGTGATATTCCAGGTTGTAATCTACTTAGTAATATTATAAATGTGAAAGTTTGGATGGATAGATTTGTGTGTGGATGTATGTTTATTACTCAATCACGCCTGAACGGTTGAACGTATCTGACTTGGCTCAGAGATAGATTATAGTTCGGAATAGCACATAGGATCCCGGGCATATGTGCCCTCAGGATAATTTTAGACTTAAACTCGGACGAAGCCGCCGGCAAAAGCTTGTAATCTTCTATACTAATAATAAAGCTTGACCCTCTTACTAATAAACACAGAATAAAGTTATACCAGGTATAAACCTATGAAAATGTATGGTTATTCCATTGTTATTCCTGGTATAACTTTATTCCGTGTTTATTAGTAGAAAGAGTTTGTTTTTCAAAATCAAAATATTTTTTTTTATTTCACATAGGCCTACATGGGCACTTATAAAACGTCGACAAAATGTGCACGGTTCGGGTTGGAGGTTTCCTATGGAGAAGAACCGGCAAGAAACTCCATGGTTACTCTTTTAAAAATGGTTTGGTTTTACAATATTTCCATGTTACAGCATTAGTACTTAGATATGGGGGGACAACGTAGGCTCGAATTATGACAATAAGTCGTAAGAAACTAAAAAAAAAAGAAAAAGATTATATAAAAAAGTTAACAAACGTTAACTAGCATCTAGAAGGCCTACAATGTTCACACATTCACAAAACAATCGGCAAAAGAATCTATACAAAGGTAAAACATAATAAAAATAAGTATAACAAGACTAAATTTAACATGTTGCACAAATTTTGTTATCAGTACTGTAACTATTCTTAGCAAAGGGCTATAAAGATGATTGAAAACCATTGTAAAAAGTCTAATTAAAAGAAGGAAAGAAAAAATGAGATTGAGAATAGTTAGAGACATCCACATATTTGTGCCGTTTACAAGTTACCAGGGAAGCTGCATGCGCAGAAGGAGCTAAGGCCAAATGTTTTTATCTTCAACGTAGTCCTTGATTTTATAATATGCTTTTTTAACAAGGATACGTTTGATGTAGTTTTTGAACCTTCCATCGGTCAGTTCTATAACTGACTTTGGCAACTTGTTATAAAAGCGTATACTGTTTATAAGAAAAGACTTGCTAGTTTTCGTTAATCTGAATTTGGGTATTACAATTTCGTGCTTACTGTGTGTATTTAAATTATGGAAGTCGCTTCTAGTTTTGAAAAGCCCCCGATTTTTACAGACATACAAAATACATACCAAAATATAAAGTGAAGGTAGAGTCAGTATATCGATCTCTTTAAATTTTTCTCTGAGGGACTCGCGAGGACCCATTTTATAGATTGCGCGGATTGTCCTCTTTTGTAGGATGAAAATTGAGTCAACGTCTGCTGCTGATCCCCACAGCAGAATGCCAAAAGACATAATACTGTGGAAATAAGCATAGTATACTAACCTAGCTGTAGCTACATCGGTTAGCTGCCTTATTTTCCTTACTGCATATGCAGCCGAACTTAACCTACCCGAAAGAGTTCTAATGTGCGCGCCCCACTGCAATTTTGAATCGATAGTAATCCCTAAGAATACAGTTCCCGTTATAACTTCAAGATTTTTGCCGTCAAGATTTAAGTTTAGGTCATGTTGTGGTACATTTGGTAAAGAGAGCTTTACACATTTTGTTTTTTTCGCATTCAGTAAAAGATTGTTAGCTGCGAACCATCTTGAGAGAATAATTAGACTTTCGTTGACATTTATGACATCCGTATCTTGCCTATCTTTTTTAAAAATTAGCGAAGTATCATCAGCAAATATAATTATATCCGATAATTTGGCCATCATAAAAGGGAGATCATTAATGTAAACAAGAAAAAGGAAAAGGCCGAGAATTGAACCTTGGGGCACGCCCATCTTGACTAGAGACCCGGAGGACGTCGCCCCATTAACATTTACTTTTTGCTGTCTGTTTGATAAATAGGAAAGCACGAGATCAGCAGATTTTCCACGAATTCCGTAGTGGTGTATTTTACAGATCAGTGTGTTGTGGTCGACGCAGTCGAAAGCTTTTGAGAGATCACAGAAAATGCCAATGGCATCCTGGGACCTCTCCCAAGCCTCCAAGATGTGGCTGATGAGTTTTACTCCCGCGTCCGTTGTCGACCCACCTTTCGTGAAACCAAACTGTTGACTATGCAGTATCCCATTTGAATTGAAGTGAGACAACATCTGTTCCAGCATGATTTTTTCAAAGATTTTACTCAATGCTGGAAGCACGGATATAGGTCTATAATTAGAAGGATCACTCTTACAGCCTGATTTGAAAATTGGTACTACTTTACTGTGTTTCATTAAGTCAGGAAAAGTGCCGCTGTCCAAACATTGATTGAATATGCCTGTTAGGACAGGAGCAATTGAGTCAATAATATCTCCAAGAACCCTAACGGATATCCCCCACAAGTCTTCAGTATTTTTTATATTGAGACTTTTGAACGCGTTTTTAATTGAATCAATACATATTGGTTTAAATTTAAAGATTGGTATGTCTTTAGTAAAGTTTTCTTTAAGAAGCGCTTCAGCTAATTTAGAAGAGGAAGGAAGAGACTTCGTAACCTCTAACGGAATTTTGGTAAAGAAATTTTCTAATGTCTCAGCGACTTCTTGCCTATCAGAAATGGTTTGATTAGTTATTTTCAAAGACAACTCATTCTGATCGCGTTGTTGTATCTTTCCAGTTTCTTTATTAATTAATTGCCACACAGTTTTTATTTTATTATTAGAAACACCAATATTGTTAATTATTTTGTTAGAGATTTTGCTTGAGCGCAGACTCTTTTGAATATTTTGGAATAGTTTCTAACATAAGTGTGAAAAACATGATCGGAAGTCAAAGATTTTTCGTAATATAAATTATATAAGATATATCGGCTTTTTCTTATGCCCACAGTGGTTTGTTTTGTTTGTGTTTGTTTGTTTATTCCTTAAATTTATTCCTTTTCAGAGCTTAGTTGCATGCGCTGCGTAAATGGCTAAAGTTACGCAAAAATCATCAGTTACAGGGTAGGGTAGGGTAGGTAGGTTGGTAGGTTGGCAGTTTGGTAGGTTGGTAGGTTGGCAGTTTGGTAGGTTGGTAGGTTGGTAGGTTGTTAGGTTGGTAGGTTGGTAGGTTGGTAGGTTGGTAGGTTGGTAGGTTGGTAGGTTGGTAGGTTGGTAGGTTAGTAGGTTGGTAGGTTGGTAGGTGGGTAGGTTGGTAGGTTGGTAGGTTGGTAGGTTGTTAGGTTGGTAGGTTGGTAGGTTGGTAGGTTGGTAGGTTGGTAGGTTGGTAGGTTGGTAGGTTGGTAGGTTGGTAGGTTGGTAGGTTGGTAGGTTGGTAGGTTGGTAGGTTGGTAGGTTGGTAGGTTGGTAGGTTGGTAGGTTGGTAGGTTGGTAGGTTGGTAGGTTGGTAGGTTGGTAGGTTGGTAGGTTGGTAGGTTGGTAGGTTGGTAGGTTGGTAGGTTGGTAGGTTGGTAGGTTGGTAGGTTGGTAGGTTGGTAGGTTGGTAGGTTGGTAGGTTGGTAGGTTGGTAGGTTGGTAGGTTGGTAGGTTGGTAGGTTGGTAGGTTGGTAGGTTGGTAGGTTGGTAGGTTGGTAGGTTGGTAGGTTGGTAGGTTGGTAGGTTGGTAGGTTGGTAGGTTGGTAGGTTGGTAGGTTGGTAGGTTGGTAGGTTGGTAGGTTGGTAGGTTGGTAGGTTGGTAGGTTGGTAGGTTGGTAGGTTGGTAGGTTGGTAGGTTGGTAGGTTGGTAGGTTGGTAGGTTGGTAGGTTGGTAGGTTGGTAGGTTGGTAGGTTGGTAGGTTGGTAGGTTGGTAGGTTGGTAGGTTGGTAGGTTGGTAGGTTGGTAGGTTGGTAGGTTGGTAGGTTGGTAGGTTGGTAGGTTGGTAGGTTGGTAGGTTGGTAGGTTGGTAGGTTGGTAGGTTGGTAGGTTGGTAGGTTGGTAGGTTGGTAGGTTGGTAGGTTGGTAGGTTGGTAGGTTGGTAGGTTGGTAGGTTGGTAGGTTGGTAGGTTGGTAGGTTGGTAGGTTGGTAGGTTGGTAGGTTGGTAGGTTGGTAGGTTGGTAGGTTGGTAGGTTGGTAGGTTGGTAGGTTGGTAGGTTGGTAGGTTGGTAGGTTGGTAGGTTGGTAGGTTGGTAGGTTGGTAGGTTGGTAGGTTGGTAGGTTGGTAGGTTGGTAGGTTGGTAGGTTGGTAGGTTGGTAGGTTGGTAGGTTGGTAGGTTGGTAGGTTGGTAGGTTGGTAGGTTGGTAGGTGGGTATTCAGGGTAGGGTACGAAGGTGTGGATGATGATGTTTTTCTATTTCATTAAAAAGTGCTTGTTTGTGAATTTTAGGGCAATACTGTTCACACTACATTTTTTTTTAAAATCTAATATAGGCTCGCGCTTGACCACTATCTCACCTGATAGTAAGCGATGATGTGGTCGATGGTGGAGCACGCTTGCCTAGAAGTAACCTATTCACTCTTGACTTAAAGACCCCTAGATTGTAGCTATCGGGAAACACAGACTCCGGCAGGGAATTCCACTCCTTAGCTGTACGCATAATAAAAGTATTCCCAAAACATTTAGTGCGTATGGGTGGGATGTCCACCATATATCGATGACGCATCGCCGTACGTCTGGTAGTCCGATGATGGAACGGGCTGGGTGGAATTAAATCATGCAATTCCATCGCACACTCCCCGAAATGTAACCGATAAAAACCGACAAGCTGGCAACTCGGCGACGATGTTCAAGGCTCTGAAGCTTTGACTTAACCAGTGCCTCATCGCTGATGAGTCTTTTGGCCCGCTTTTCGATCGACTCCAGTGCATCAAGCTGGTATTTGGCAGATCCGTCCCAGAGATGAGAACAGTACTCCATGCATGATCGAACTTGCGCTTGATACAAGCTGAGCAGCTGTTCTGGCGTGAAATACCTTCTCACCTTTGCAAGGATCCCCAGCTTTCCATCCCCAAGAAGCTCAAGATGGTCAGCTATTGGCACGGTCACATCTCGGAAAGTTGGAGCCGGGTGAAATTGACTCTTTTTTGCGGAAAAAAGACACGCCTGGGTTTTAGCAGCATTAAACCTGACCAGATTGGCATCGCCCCATTCGGAGACTGCCTGCAAGGACAGGTTTAAGCGCTCCACCATGGCCTCCCGGAGAGACTGGATCTGAGGCCCGGTAGCACGAGCGTTTGACAAGTATCTCTCAGTAACGGTGCTGTCGTCTGCATACCCAAAGGTGCCGGGTTTTAGCAGATCGTTAATGTGCAGCAAGAATAAAGTTGCCGAGAGTACCGACCCCTGAGGGACCCCGGCATTAATATCCAAGTAGTCCGACGAGCAGCCATCGATAACCACTCGAATGGACCGATCTCTCAGGAAGTCTGCAATCCAATCACACAGACCACCGGGCAAACCGAATGAAGGAAGCTTAGCAATAAGGCTTTCGTGCCAGACCCTATCAAAAGCCTTCGAGATGTCTAGGGAGACGGCAAAACGCTTTACTACCTGCTGGGTAAGAAGCAAGTTTGGTCCCTATTCGGCCAATGTGATCGAACCGAGCCCTTCGCAACACCGTCTTGCAGGACTTGGCAGCCCTGTTGAAGGCCTTCTTCTTCTGACCCACGTCACTCGCCTTACGCGATCGAGCGTCGACCCAAGCCAGGTACGCCCCATGTTTAAGCGCGTCGGCGCGCTTACATTCGGCGCCAAACCATGGCCGGTCTTCGCTAGACATTGTTACGTCAGTGAACGGAATGTAGTACTCCATTCCCCGACGCAACACATCCGTCACGGCATCCGCACACGACGATGGATCAGTCGAAGAAAAGCAAGTAGGCTGCCAAGGATAGCATGCGAAGAAAGATCGCATGCCATCCCAATCTGGCGACCTGTACTGCCAAACCCGCCGGGTGCGCCTTAGGCTGGGATCGGGCGGGGAATAGACGGACACAGACTTCACCAGATAGTGGTCGGAACTACCCAATGGTGATGCTATCGACACAGAGTATCTGTCTGGATCTGTTGTCAGCAGAAGGTCCAAGCAATTCGCCGTGTGTGAATCAACATCCGGTACCCTCGTTGCCCCCTGGACCAGCTGGGTGAGGTTTAGCGCTAGTGCAAGCTTACGCATCTCCCGTCCAGCATGATCAGTGCACTGGTATGGGAAGAGCCACTCCTGGTGGTGGGCATTAAAGTCCCCAAGTAACACTAATTGGGCAGAAGGGTACCGCTGCTGTGCTGCATCAGCCGCCTTACTGAGGTACTCTGTAAGCCTGGTTGCCTCCAGATCTCCACTGTGCGAACGGTAGACACAGGCGTAGATATTTTTATCCAGACCTGTGTCCACCAGAACCCAGAGCGTTGTGAATCTTGAGTCCTCAAGGTTACGGAGACGCCGACAGCAAAGATCGTCACGGGCGTACATACATACGCCCGCCTGTGGTCTAAAATTGTGCTCCAGGGTGAATCCTAGGTAAGACAGGTACGACACGTCTGACGGACTCGCTATCTGCGTCTCCGTAAGGAAAAACAGCGCTGGTTTCTCAGTCTCCAGGTGGTAGTGGACTGCAGAGAGATTTGAGTGCAGACCCCTAATGTTGGTGAGGTGCACTTTGTGGGGGAGGGGGTGCAGCCGCTGTTTAAAACTAATCTTCCTTTTCCTTGACATCATTCATGGTTTTATAAGAGTGAACGGAGGAGAGGAATTGGAAGTGAGACGAGGTTCCACGCTGCTAACCTTCAGACACGCACTGAAAGGACAGCATCATTGGGGTACTAGTCCGAAGACTGCGGGGACGCCCGAGCCCCCCCGGAATGTCCATCGGGCCCTCCCCATCTGGTCGCCAACCAGCACGATGGCGCATTTCAGGATTTTTCGACAGTTGGCGGGGCAGCCTTTCGTGTGTGGCTGGCACACTACTTGGGCCCCCAACTACCTGCGGTCGGCCAGCGGCGCACCGTGCCTCGGATCCCGCTACCCTCCGCGACTAGTCTCCCGATACATCCCTAACAGCACGTGTCAGGCTGGTCAACCTGCAGTGGAACAGCTATCTCGACCCAACTCCTCTAGTTGGCTACACCGAGCATCGAACCGGAACAGGGCTAGGCCGTTTGGCGGTACGTCTTTGCCCGGTGGGTGGTCACAAGCCTTCGGCCGAAGCCTCCCACCAGTTAGTGTCACCTGATTTGCACCACCCGGGGACCACGTGTAGGGAATCAGAAAAAGGGTACGTTCCTACGGACGTGGGAATGAATTTTACGCAAACGGTTATCTGAACCAAAAAATGGTTTTCACAGACCCTAATATTTTTGAATAGCCAATCCAACGATATCCCACACCATGGATGGGACAGATGAAAAAAAAACATCTCTTTACGTGTACAAGAGGTACGCTAAAAAATATTTTTCTTGAATTTATTTTACCATTTTGTCGGCGTGATTAATATTTATATCCATACCAAATTATAGCTTTTAAGCTATGGACAGAAAGAAGGACATGACGAAACTATAAGGGTTCCTTATTGTCTACGGAACCCTAAAATGTCTCCAAGTATCGTAAACTACGGATTACCTACGGCGGATGAATTTTATTTCCATAATGTGTTACAAATTGAAATTCCGTAACGTATGCGAGGCAAAAATAGGGTAAAAATACATGTTTATATGATAGTTGCTGGAGAATGATGACCGCCCGAAACCCTTTCTAAATAGGTGAGACCCTTCGCAGGCAAGCAATTCTCATCTCCGTTAGGAAATGTTGCTATTATGTGCAAATATGCTAGTTTAGTGCGGGCTTACGAACAGCATATTAGTTTTCATGCACGAGTGAAATACCTTCATTTTACGTAGTTAACGTGTACCTTGAAGTAATTATTGTTACTTTAATTAATGATCACCCCAAGCTCACTCACTCATGTATCTGTGTAATGGAATCGTTGAACGTGATTTTCACCCCCTTCAAATCGGAATAATTTGAAACTTTGCACACTTATCAAGGACCGATGACAATGAAATAATGTAAATAGTTTGTCCTATTATCTTTACCAGGATCTTCAGGATTAGCGATCGAACTAAAAAGTACAAAATAAATAATAGTTAAAAAAACACGCATTAATAGAAAACCAAATTAAAAAGTAGAATATAATTTGCAATAAATTTAAGTTAAGAATAGTGTGATTAACAAAGATATGTATTTTTTGTAAATAACTTGGTTCAGGATATATTTTAAATGACTACTTTTACCAATATCATAACAATTGACATCAAGCACCATCAGAGGCGGCTGTACTCGTGCGCTGAAATGTCAGATTTTAATAGGTTTAGAAAAAAACAATAAATGTTTAATAATATGCCACGTTTTCAATTTATTTTATTTGTATTAAAGAAAGTGTAATAACCAAAGAAGCTCCGTCGCCTTTTCAAACGAAAAAAAAAATCGTTAAATCTGATTAACCATTTTCTTTTCAGAAAGTAACTCACTGTACAGAACATTTTTCTTTCGTCAATTCTAAAGAACAGATGTGCTGATATTTACTTTTTGTTGGTTTTTCTCGAACACAGAGAACCAAAAACCAAATTATAGGTATGGTAGAATGGAACTTCTAAACGAGGTTTTTTAACCGACTTCAAAAATGGAGGAGGTTCTCAATTCGTCGGCATATTTATTTTTTTAAATTTATGTTCCCCGATTACTTAAAGATGTCTGAACCGATTTGGAAAACACTTCTTTATTTTGAAAGAGTATACTTCCTAGGTGGTCCCATGCTCATCAGGTTAGGATCTGATGATAGGATCCTGGGGAAAACTAGGCAACGCCACACGCGACACACACGCGATTTCGGTATTTTAATCAACATGGAAAGCTTTTACATTAAGAAAGTATAATTTGGTGAAGTGGAACTGATTAAGAAGACAAACACAGATGGAAAAGCAAATTTAAATAAATGGTTCTATTGAAAATGGTACCACTGAAATGATCTGCTGATGAAGCCGGAAGGTAGGCACCGGAACTCCGAAATAAAACAATGTATCCCAGTCATGTTTAGGCTTGTTGGAATTGTTACGAGAACCCCGCTGGCTATAAATGATTTTTCGTTTTAGACACCGACTTCTGAAAAGAAAGTTATTTTTCACTTTGTTCTGTTTTGTTTTGGAATGGAATTAATTTTTTTATTGAAAAGTTTAACTTTACAAAATATACCCTTCACCTATTGAAGCTAGGTTACATTCGGTACAAAATCTAGTTCATGATTAAGCAAATAATTATTACAATTCGCAAGACAGTCTTTTTGTATGTGCGTTTATAACTCGAGGACCTCTCCAAAGTGACTCTTTCCAATTGATGGACCGTATCTCCTCTAGCTAGCTAGAATCTCCGAGTGATTTTATCTCCAATCAATAAGTGATTAATAAAGCCATGTAATCGTAGCCGTACGGGGATATATTACGATTGGAGAACTTGTGTGTGCCAGTGCATGTTCTCCCGACACCACAAATCAATCATAACGGGCATGTTCAGCATTATGCTCGCTTGCTCCGGCAATATTATGCATCGAACATATGTACACCTACTCACACATTTTGGTTTTGGACAGACATGACGGATCGCAGACTTACCGGGCAGATATTAATTGTGACCCCCAGTTTGTTGTGCGTTTCCATGAGAATATGTGCTTGTAGAAATATACAAAACTAGCGGACGCCTCGCGTTTTCACCCGCGTTGTTCCCGTTCGCGTGGGAATAATGGGATAAAAAGTAGCCTATGTCACCCGGGGATAGTGTAGCTTCCCGGTGAAATAATTTTTGAAATCGGTCCAGTTGTTTTGTAAGTTTATTCGTTACATACAAACATGCAAAAATACAAATATTTCCTCTTTATAATATTAGTATAGAAGACGTTAGTGCGTTTTATCGTTTTTTTTTGTAGAGTGTAACTCAGTGTGTCTTTTCCCTACCTACCTCCGAACCTACTGCAGTTTTACATTATAAAAAAAACACTATCTGTTTAAGATGTTTCTTTTATTTATTTATATAACATCAATCACCAATGCTTACAATATTACGAACGATAGTTCATTTTTTGCTACCTACAACTGAAATCTCGACCCTTCCTCTAGTTAGCAGATAAATTAAGGGTCGGGCATTTGGGTGACCTTTTCGTTTTAATATCCCGTTGTATGATATTCATGGAGATCGGAAGGGTCACAGCCTATTCAAGACCCGGAACCTCAAAGTGATATTCAATTTTTAATAAACACGCATCACTGAATCCATAAAATAACTTGCGACACGACGTTTACCATAAAAGCGTGTTTAGAATTTCTTTTATTTCGCAACAATAGGCAATATGAGGAATTTTTTATGTGTTATTAAAAAAATATCACTAAGAAATTTGGTAGAATCTACCGTATGTGCAGCTAAAACATCGTACATTTGAATCTTCTGGTTATTCAAATGTCATTATGTTACAAAATACACCTTTTTCAGGGAACAGCATTAATCCACCTTGGATTGACAAGGTTGAAGCTTCAGGCATTTTTAACAAAATTCCGAAGCCCGACTACGATGTTACTGACAGGCGTCGTTGGCGAAAAATATGTACAGAACAAAAAGGAAATCTTTTACCTACTCTTTTGATGTAGGTAAAAGATAATAATATGCAATGTACCTATTTCGAATTAATGCTTTTATCCGTTGTGGGATAAGGAAATTGTATCTTGCAATTGTTTGTAAAAACCTAGCTTATTAAAACTCTTTTTCTACTACTGAAAACTCGAATTCGGTGGCTCCTATTTACCAAAAAAAAAATTTTTTTTCCCGAAAAGGCTTGATTATACGAGTATTAAACGTATTTACTGTATTTTTTTATAGAAAACGCTTTCAGTAAATACAATTATCCATTTATCCGTTATAACGATTACATACTGCAACAAGTAAAAATTTAAAATTGTCAAAAGCCCCGACATTTTTATTTTATTTTGTAATTTGCTACATAATTTATCTAGAACTAGATACGCTTCGTTCAACAATTTATCGAACGCGTAATTATGACACGATATCATGCGAAAATACCCCGATTCTAACAGTATAACGCCCATCGCTCAACCGATTTTCTTCAAACATGGCTAAGAACACTCCCGATAACGTCGCCTTTAAAATTAATTCATCCGTTTAGTATCCAAATACACAAACACACAGGTACACACTTCAAACCTATAACTCGCCTTTTTTCTGTCGGGGGTTAAAAAAAAATAGAGTTACGGGTTAACGTGCTAAGTATGACATTGGTTTAGAGCACGAAGCCTCGAGTGGTTTACAGAAGTCCCGACATGCTGTTCTTGTGAATAACAACTTGTTGCTTCATTGTCGTGCAATACAAGTGCAGGCATCTATTCCTGGGTTGCGGATAAATTTGAAAGATAGTTGTCGTGACCCTGGCACAAGCAAATGAAGGAACACGAGTCGGTTTTAATCAGTAAAAGTCTGACACGCCCTTCCGCTTCACCCAGAGCGGGAGCAGTCATTGGATTATTTCAAATCCAAAAAAATTGCTTCTATTTCTAAATAATAATAATAAATATTATTAAGAGGATAGATTTTTTTGTTTGTTTGTTTGTTTGTTTGTACCGAATAGGCTCCAAAACTACTGGACCGATTTCAAAAATTATTTCACCGTTGGGAAGCTACTCTATCCCCGGGTGACATAGGCTACTTTTTATCCCTGTATTCCCACGGGAACGGGAACTACGCGGGTGAAACCGCGAGGCGTCCTCTAGTTTCTAAATATGTTTGCAATCTAACTAGATGCAGTTGTGTAATTTACTTGGAGCAAATGTCTATCTCCTCCACCTCCTCCATAATATAGCAACTGGATAACAAGCCACTCCTTAGCAAGTCTGGTGTAAGCTTTTGACCACCCGAATAGACTGTCAAAGATGTACAAAATGACAGTTGGGACTTATCCAGAGGTGGGCAAAATACATGCTTTGCTTTAATTAAAGTAAAAACAATAAAATAATATCTTTCATGTATTTGAAATATGAAATACAAAATATTTGCAAGTCGTGTACTTGAAATATAAAAATGTTGACTGTTTTTATTTAAAATATAAAGAATAAGATACAGTCGATCATCCATCGGGACATTCGTACCAATAAACTTAATTAATACACAGAAGTTTCGTGAAAATAACCGTTTGAAATGACAATTGACAAGATATTTGACAATTTGACGTACGCGGTCGCCATTTTGCTTACGAAAGGTATTGAGCGCTATTTTTAACCGACTTCAAAAAAGGAGGAGGTTCTCAATTCGTCGGTAACTTTATTTTTATGTTTGTTCCCCGATTACTCAAAGACGGCGGGGACCGATTTCGAAAATTCTTCTTTTGTTTGAAAGGGTATACTTGCTAGTTGGTCACATACTCATCAGGTCAGGATCTGATGATGGGATCTTGGAGAAATCAAGGAACTCCTCAAATATTATAGGCGATAGCGATTTTGGTATTTTCATCAACAATGCAATCATTTGCACCCAAAAAGATCATTTGGTGAAGTGGAACTGGTGAAGAAGATCACAGATGGCCAATATATATATTATAGTATATATTTTTTTATTTCCTACTTCAAAATTGCATAATTATTTTAAAATCATGGGTAAAAAGGAAAGTTGTGATTCATCGATACGAAATACGATTATGGCACTGTATGAACGTGATTAGTCGTATATAAAGATTACTGATCATTTGAAGTGCTCCAAAACCAAGGTTTATAACGCCGTAAATCACTTAAGAACCATAATGTTCATCGAAAACATAAATCTCTAAAAAATACGCCGCGTGAAGATGCTATAATTATTCGAAAGCCGATCCATTTAAGGGTTCTGAAATTATGAGAAGGGAAGTTTTTGGTAATGAAGGAGTTTCTGCGCGAACAGTGCGGAGATGTTTATCGGATGCCATGCAATTCGGCAGAATCGCCCGGCGAGTACCACTTCTCAAGAAGGTACACCGAAAAGCAAGATTAGATTTGCCTAGAAAGAAAGTATGGCGACTGGAACAAGTAAATGGAAAAACATTATATTCTGATGAAACGAGATAAATAAACTAGCTTCTGAAGGTAAGCAGTATGTGTATCAACCGGTTAAGCAGGCATTGAATCCTAAGTTTACGAAAAAGTAATCAAGCATGGAGGTGGAGACATACAAGTTTGAGGATGTGTGTCAGGGCATGGTGTTTGACCGGTTAAAAAGATTGAAGACATGTTCAACCAATTTCAATACAGGCAAATATTGGATGAGACTGTTTCCTTACGTTGAGGAGACGTTGCCTGTAGTTTTGTCATTTTACATAATAATGACCCTAAAAACACAGCTCAGTCAGTGAAAAAGTTTCTTAGTGATATTAATAAGTCAGTGTTAGATTTGCCTGCAAATAGCCCAGATCCGATCAAAAATCATTGGCGAGGAGAAAAGAAGAGTGTGGCTACAAAAAGGGCGAGCAATTTGAACGATCTGTATAATGTCTTTGTCGAATTAGTAACACTATTTCTGTTGAAATGTCTAAATCTTAATACACCGACTTTAAGCAACCAAGAAGACTTTAGCAATCCCGGCTGGTGCAAGACTATTGCAGAATATGGACACAAAACACATTGAGCTATGGGTTTGGTAGGTTTAGTGGATCGATTGCCTAAAACTATAGGAGGACTACTGGCCCCTGCCTGACCACTGTTGAACTACACGGCTATAAAATGGCAGGGAATGACTGGCACACTCAATTAATTTGCCCCCATAAAGGGTCGCTTGCAGTTTAGTGACGAAGCTCCAAGGCGCAACATACCCGGAGTTGCTTAAGGAGTTGAGAGGTATACCACGCTATCAGGACAATCCCGGCAGTACGGTCAAGATCGCAACCAGCATCTTACTGGGTTAACTTCCTTTCTCCGAGCACGTTTGCTCTTGCGAATCTCCTCTCAAGCCAGCCAATTAAGGCAAGAGAGAGGTAGGAGCTCTGTTCCCCGTCAGTGTTCCTAATAAGTTATTATTATTGTGGTCTTGGTCAGGTACACAGTCCCATGAGCCACATATGGTCTGTTGTATTGTTTTACTAATTGGACAGTGAACCTGTTAAAGCTTGATTGACATGCGACCGCAACTAGAATAATTATGTTAAAATCAATTAGTGATCTAGCTCTGCTGTATGGTTCTCAGTAAGCTTTTAATGAGGTATCCTCATTAGCAATACTGTCAACTCACCGTCCGTAAATCATTAATACGGATTACTGAACAGTAAGTAATACTCTAGACCAAATTTCGAACATGGCGGTCAATCTCAGTGGAGACTAGCCATCGACGCGGGAGATATTATAGTGCACAAGTGTGTGTGTTTTGGGCAAGTGTGCCTTGTAGTACGATGCCCTATCAATACATAGGCAACCGACATGACTGGAGAGAGATCTGCAGCCGAATTGAGCAAGTGAATTCGGCAAGGCGAAAGGTTTGACCGCTATCAACCGGCCAATCACACAGACGGAAATCCACATCGCGTCATGCATCTCGCAATAAGGCTGCAGGCGTAGGAATAATGCCTTAACGGACGTTTTGAGGCAAGGGGGTGTCACAAAGCCAACAGCTTCCAAACTCCGGACTGCTCATGTGAAAAACCCAAAATCACTTTGTGCTCGACCTGAGAGCTCAGGACCTCAAGTTCAGCAGTTGCTTTCGACCAACGAGGCAGTTACTGAACAGTAGCTGTGAATTGACAACTCACTTCTAGAAATGCTCACATCATAGCACTGCAGATTATTGTGGACCTTTCATCTAAGATCACAAAACATTCCTCTTTCAAAACTATACGTCCACTCTGTCTTTAATCTTTATTGCTAATTGCTACAAGAACGCTCATGTCACATTAAATGGCCGCGGGCCACGTCTGTCGCATTATCCCGTTCAATAGATCTGACCACTGAGCTCAGCCAGAAGCTCATGAACTCACCAAAGAGACCAGCGAAGCGTATCGCGGTGCCCAAAAATCGTAGCCCGACGGGCTTGAAAAGAGGGAGCAGTTTTATACATCTGAATACGTCTAAAATAATTGAACTTATTTTTGGCTGATATTTTTCTGTTAATATAAAAAAAAAAATATTTACTTTAACATTAAATTACAGAACATACCCGTATGCATATATATGGTCAGACTATAATATTCCTATTAATCTGACCGGCTGGGCCACTACTACTCTCTCACATAACAATACCTAAAAGAATGATTTGATGTGATAAGCGAATCTTTAAATGATTTCATAAACGATAGTAGATAATGAAATAATAACTTGGTATCACATTTCTGTAGTTTATCTACGGGCGAAATGTGGTCAGATTGTGGGCGGCCCGTTAGCTCCACTTTAATAGTAATTAGCGGGACTTGATAGAGAGCTTGGCACACCACAAAATGGAAAATTAATTTATAAATGAATTCCCCGAAACGCTCAAACAATTAAACGTGTGCAAACATAAGAATGAAATGAGCTTCGGTGAAATCTTTAGTGAAAATACTTGCTTTTGTTCTCAATGTCAGTATTTGAGTACGGTAAATACTAATTATTGTTCCGTCGGGCTACATAAATTATATAACTTAGATCTAATAAATCAAGTCGTAGTACAACAGTCGTTTGCAAATTTTAATTGAAGCGACCTCCGTGTCGCTATCGAAAAAGGCGATAGATACCAATCACGTAAGTCCCGCATCAAAATCAAAGTTTTTGTAGCCATCATGTCAATTTTTGGATCGGGAATATCATTACAGAGCCCCTTGAAATTCAGTTATATATAAGCCTTCCTCCAGACACGACATTATTTCCTTTGCTGTTCATATATCGTTCTTTTGTTCCATTTTTGTGTGTCTGTTTGCCAGGTGGCAAAGGCCTCCTCCAATCTTCTCCATTCTGGCCTTTCTATGGCCACTCTACCCCATGTTGTTCCAGCGACTTGTCTAATGTCGTCATCCCACCTTTTCTGTGGTCTACCTCGTTTTCTTTTCCCATCTCTTTGGTACCACTGTGTGGTTATTTCACTCATTTATCCTTTCCTCTGATCATGTGAAATTCAGTTACGAGAGTGTATCTTTCGTAAAAATATAAAACAAGTTTCACATTTTTATTTAAAAGCTAACTAGTCTTTAGCTTTTAAGTACAGAATTAAACGACTACTTTAGAACGAAGTCGTACATAGGCCTCGTTGTTTTAAAAGGGTTTAAAGTTTCCTCTCAACGCAGCAACGGTGGGGCTTACCAAGTTTCGAGGTCTCCCTCTTATTATCGGCCGAGCCGTGTGGCGCGGGCGTGCGTACCTACTGCGAAGGGCCCTTGAACTAGTTTCACCCCTTATGCTCGGGTGAGCACCTTAACGCTACACGCTCGTCTTGATGTTAAGTAAAAGCTCACGAATTGATGTAAGAGACTAGACAACATAATAAATAATAAACAGAGGCTTTTCAGAAGATTTTGTGATTTTCGTTTCAAGTCAAATAAAAGGCAAAGTTTGTTTTATTTTCAAGAAGAATCTATTAGCCTAAGATCCCACTTCCAAAATTTGCAGATACATTTGTTTTTGATTTAACAAAATTTTCATGAATGCTACAGTTGCTGACAGCAGAATAGATTGCTGGTTACCTGGTAATATCTACGCAAAAACAAATGTATATTAAACACATGTATGTTAAACGTATATGTTTGTTTGTGTACAATAAAGAATATAATAGTAGTTTATGCAATGGTCATATAATACCTAATTATATGCCGTTGCATACACTATTTTATCTTCACTCATACAGTTGAAATAAAATAAAAGCAGAAACAGAAAAAATATGCGGTATGGCGGGCAATTTAGATTCTCAATGCACCATGACTGCGCAGCACGCGCACGTATAGACAATGACACTACTTTTCTCTACATTAAGTCAATGAGCCCTTATGCGCCATTAAATTAAAAAGTAAAAGTGTGCTATAAAAATTAAAAAGTTATTTTTCATCACACTTGCACGTAAAAAGTATCGAAACATTGTGGTATTCTGCTAAACAGAACCACATATTTTTAAGTCTATTTACAATTCATAACACTATACAAACCATACCTTCATATATTTTGATATTTTATCAACTTTTGTAATTCATTTTTATGTTTTCTTTCTTTTGTTATCATCTGAAAAGCATACTTTTAGTTATATCTGATTGTTTTAATATCTGAAACTTAAATTATATTGATAATTTGTGATTCTTGCAATATTTTTCTATTGTGACATTTTCATTTGACATGACATCTGTCTGTCTATTTTATTTTTCTTAAAACCATAGACCGTAACATAGGTACCATGGACTAAACCTCCTTTAAGCTAGCTTTACACTATTATAAGGGTAGCGTAGATTGACCCCTTTGTGAACCGTTTTTATTCGTTCTGGTCTTTATTTCTTAATTGAAATATGAATTTGAAATGTAGATAGAACACAGAACGAAGAAAAACGGGCGTCAATTTTTAGTTTGGAATCGGGACGGAACGCCGAAAGTCGGTGGACTACGGGATACTACTTAATGTACGATCGAATCTGAAAGTCTTTAAAACTATTATACTTACGGCTTGTGTAATATTATCTGAAGTGCTCTAATTTTTTATATATAAATATATATAGTGTTATACTGTGTATAATTTGCCAGCCTTCATACCTACCGTTTACCTGCGCATATACGGCGTGAAACGCCCAGTCCGATCCCCGACGCTCCTTACTGCCTACCTACCACACTTGGTGTATGAGCTGTAGCAGACAGGTCTTCAGACTCGCGCGGCCACAGCGCGCCCGTTTCAGCACGCGCAGATTCCTGCCGCCTACTCATTTACGTACCAGCCCGATTGCCTGCTCATCTGCCTACCCAGGGCCTACGACGTCATCCTGCCAGTCCGATCACACCGTGCCACGTCTGCCTGCCCTACTCTACAGCCTGCCTATCCGATTGCCGTCGTGGTGCCTGCTCATCTGCCTACCCAGGGCCTACCACGTCTTCCTGCCTGGTTAGCTGCCCACGTCGTGCGAAGCCGGACCACAGTTTTATTATCTTTATCCTTTTTCTTAGTTTTAATTTATATTACCTTTTATTTTTACTAACGTGGCTAACGTTAGCTGTCCGGAGCTTACGTTACGCTACAACATACAGGTTAACTTGGCCGTAATGCCCCATATAAAACCCTCGGGCTTTCTTTTTGTCATGAAACCCTAGGGCGGTAAGTAATATTTTTTTTTAATTTATGGCACAGCACACAGGTCATGCAAGTTCAAGCAAGGAGTTTACACGCAATTGAAAAATTGTCTTAAAATGTTATCTAAACAGGAATTTCTTTGCAATCTCGCTACATGTTACTTAAATACTCAACTGATGTTCTTAATAATCGATTTTAGTAGTTATAGTATGAAGACGTCGAAATTATTTAATTCTTTTTACACTCCGTCATGGCTGTATACCTACGTAAGTATTTGCCCTTAAAGTTTCTGAGCGAAACACTGTATAATCTGTGGTGTGGGCATAAATTCGCAAACCGCTTAAAAAAAGTTCACGTATTTCTTAATAACAGCTGTGCTGACTTATGTATTAAAGCTATAATTCATAATTATTACTCGCAAATGTGATGAAAAACATTGTACGTTGTGGGAATTACGATCGAGACTCAGAAAGCCCTCAGTCTTCGACTTCGGGCTTCTAGAGTCTCGATCGTAATTCCTTACTTACCGCCCTTAATACACAATGTACTATTATGATGCAGTTGTTTGAAAATCGAAGGAAAATGTTGCACTGTAATGGTTTTTTTTTAATGTTACCTTTCCATCAATATAAAGTACCTGTTTAAACAATATTTTTAAATTGATATTTGGAACATTACGTTGTGAGTGTAGATAAATATATTTATACCTACTAAACGATTCCGTAACCTTTGGACTTGAAACTTCCGCAAGGTTGTTAGCTATACATAGTAAACTAGAAATGTTAAAAGCAAACACAGTAGGCACTACTCAAGGGTCGCTAAGTTAGTTGCTGCTACGTGGCACCTGATTAAGGCCCGGACTCTTTACATAGGTCCCGCAAACTTTCATTAAGTTTTTCTGTTTGTAAACTCCATTATAGCCCGGAAATAATTGAGCCCGAAGAAAGGCGTAATACTTTGCATATTGTGAACAAAGATTGCAGTAGAAGATCGGGTTTCCGTAATAAAAATTGCAGCTTTTTATCACGTTCATTTTCTCGTCAAGTAAGCCATGGTTCACACGGCATTGTCCTGCACGTTTTTTGCAGTAATGCTGGGACCACACGGCACTATCCTGCTGTTGATGCTGTAAAAACGTACGGTTTAATGACGTGTGACCTGCAATACTGCTAAAAACTTGACAATGCCACGTGAACACAGCCTTAATTGTTCTTTCTTATCTTTTTGAGTCAATTGCTTTAATACTATATATATATACTTGATCCATTTCATGACGAAAAGAAACGGTGCTTTTTCGCATATCTACGCACTGTCGTTTTACTTATACCATTGAGTGCTGACTCGTAGCATTATCTTGAATTTAACATTCGCTCTTGGCAATGGTTTAGACTTATAGAGTAGGTAGTCGATACCATCCGTATTCGCTGACCGAATGATATTCACATTTATCGAACGTTTGTACATAGCAAACTAGCGTCATAAGTCATCGAAAAGAGCTTTCTTTCATGTTTGAAAAACAACCTTCTGTGTATGTAAGACTGAAGCC
Organism: Orthosia cruda; assembly: GCA_964057195.1. Taxonomy (NCBI): domain Eukaryota; kingdom Metazoa; phylum Arthropoda; class Insecta; order Lepidoptera; family Noctuidae; genus Orthosia; species Orthosia cruda. The sequence goes on along the minus strand of OZ059825.1, from coordinate 61,168,047 downwards.
TGTTTGATATCTCAGAGGGAATTCAGTACCTACTAGCGGCAATTAAAAAGTATGAAATTCTATAGCAAAATAATCTATTTTTGTGTTACAATACGGCCTGGGAAAACCGCGAGAATTGAAAAGCAATTTTAACGCCGTTTTTATATTCCTGGTCGAAATCGTGTATTTTATTTTTGACGGTTTCGACAACCGTCAAAACACCTAAATGTGAACATGCGCAAGGCGGGCAAAAGTTTTTGTGAATGGAAAATACACATGTTTCGGCGAATCCTACTGACAGGCACATATATGAACCAAATGGTTGCTTTTTGAAATACCTAGAAACCTATTGCTATTCGCAAGTAGTTTTAGCCTACGGAAACTGAGGCTCATCACATCACAATAGACCTTTGTTTGATGGACGGTTCCCGATAGCAGTCGTTTTGAGCATCCACTCAAACGATTCTATAGAAATCTTTCGACCAAACACCCGGACGGTTGGCATAAAGTAGCGTATATGTCACCGGTTTATTGCAATCACCGTAAGCTTGATAATGTTTAACAAGCTTACGGTGATTGCAAAATTGAAACATAACAAATTTGCAAATTTACATTAAATCTGTAAACTCTCGATGTATTGTCAAAAGACGATATCAAATAAGTACAATAAAATTCCGTCCAAAGTCGATAGTTTACAATATGCCCGTGTATTATGAAATAGTTTACAATCTTACGCCATTTACTATAAATTCATGGTGTTTCAAATTGCCCGGTGACTTATGTACAAATCAGATAGTGACACATTCGTCTCGTGTCAGTGAATCGTTCAGTTATTGGACAAGAGGATGCTGTTTCGATTTCCGTATTGGCAAAAACATTTGGGTTAAACTGAATTGATGCAACGTTTCAAATTATTATAATTTACCTTTGCACGTGTAAATATTATCCCAAGGGAACAAACTACCGGGATAAAAAGTATAATTTACGCTCAATGCTCGATTAAGAAATCCACGACATCTTCCCAATTCATTCAGCCGTTAAACACGTAATAAGGTTACAAACAGAACGACAGAGTTGCTTTCGCATCTACATAAATAAAAATAAATTGTTGTATGTATTTCAGAAAGCCGCTATTTGGCAATTTTTGTTTTTTTTTGTTTTTCCCTTTTATTATCCTTAATTATCCTTATAAACAAAAGAAAAACATTGGGTTTTTCTATTATAGAGACAAGGTTTGTATGAAAGGACAAGTTTGGTCTATCTTCTCAGGCCAATCTCGTGTATGTAAATTCCATACCAGCCAGTAAAGTCGCCATACCAACGGCGACTTTACTAGCTGACGATGCTGGTGTATTTCCTAGGCCTCCCGCGGCGACGACGCACGAGCCAGTTGCAGACCAAAAGCTAAGCTTCTAAGTGGTTTAAGCTTGGCTCGAATAATTGATAAACAAGTTTGTGCAAGTACCACGCCTATGCAAACTAAGCTAAACTGACTTTGCTTAGCTTGAAAGATTGTCGTGTATGTGTTGTTAAGAAAAAGTGATGCGTTGATAATAATAAGGTTATCCGTCTCTATATACTAACTAATGATGGCTATTGCAACTTTTATATAGATACCTACATTTCGTTGGCATGTATGTAAGTAGAGCTTTCTGAATGGGCGGTATTCAGTAGATTCCATCACATTAGACACGGACTGATTCACAGACTTCAAAGCATTTGTCACGACAACTGACACCTATATTGTTGTTGATCTTTCGTTAATGATCAATAAAATGATCTTTATTAAAATCTTATAACATAAAATCATGCTTGTGTTCCCCGATGGGTCGGACATACTTATCGTATACTTACATACATTTTACCAGTTGTGTTTAAAAGCTCACGTAAACTGCCGGGATGCGGTAATGAGAAAACGATGTGACCTTTTTTTATAAAAATTGTTATAACTGCGCTGAACAAATTTAGAACAATTTAAAAATGCGTTGTCACTTTGTCGCGTCTTCAGGAATATTTAGGCAGTCTTAATTTCGTGTGTTGAAGGTAATCAATACGTTTATCATCATAGCTCTCCATATAAATGTAACGAATAATGTTATGAGAAGAAAACCTACTTTCCATAGAATTTCCTAAAGGTCTGATTGTTAAGCTCTAAACCTTTGATGTTTTCTTTCCTTCTTGATTGGATTTGGTCTAGTTAGGAGTTTCCTCGTGTTTATGTCGCAGATGGATGATAAAATCAGCATTTTTAAAAACGACAGTTATTTTTGAAAACAGCACTTAAAACAGCTAAACAGCGTCCAGGTGGATTGCCATTGAGCTACGTTAATAATTACGGAAACGAATTCTACACTCACAGACAGAGCAATAAGTGACAAAATTTAGAATTAAAATCTACCTTCAATTTGACGCTTCATTTGAATCTGTGTTACATAACCTCTAATCGTAAGCGCGCTGCATAGATGAATGCAAAACGTTTATATGAGTATTAAGACACCAGTAATTATAAAAAATGTTGTACTGGAGAAAATTACTTGAAGTATCGTGGAATGAGTTCCATACCAACATAGCCGTCCATTCTCCAAGAACTCGGCATCAAGCAGCGTCTATCGTCTACAGTTCAGGATCTAATAATTCCATTCCTATCCCGACGAGGCAACGACTCTGTTGAGTGGCTTTTGGTCCAGGGCAGAGTGGAAGGAACGAGAGCGCACGGCAGGTCACCTATGCGATGGGCTGACCGGATCAAGTCTGAAGTAGGTGGTCCATTGCATGAGTGCACGCGAGTCTCAGCCGACAGAGAGGGATGGCGTCGCATTGTGTGTTGAATCGTGGCATACTCACTGCAACATGGTGACCACTACCACTCTGCCAAGAGTGTACCGATGAGGAAGAAGAATAATAAAAAGCAAAACTTCTGTCGTTCAGTTGTTTTACAAAACGGGGCTGGCTGTTTTATAACGCTAGCTGTTATGTAAAACAGCTAATCAAGCAAACTATCTGCGTCATTTATCTTACTACTGAAAATGAAGTAAGTATGAGACGGTTTGATTTGCTAACTTATTTTACTCTACCTTGCTGAAAAATATTGTACCTACCTACCTAATTCATTGTTTGAATTAGCATATTTCACAGTATTTAAAACATTCTAGATTGTACTGTACTTACACGAACCAAATTGTCTTTTTACCAAATGCAAACTCACATGAAAAGCTCATTATCGAAATACCATTTTTATAGCACAGGATAAAAGTAAACATGTACCTATATATATTAACAAGTAAAATAAAAAATAAACACCACCGACAAAATTTTATTTCATTCTTTTTAAACTACATAATTTATCGAAAAAGTAGACACGCTTCGATCGACAATCTATTGAAAACCTCAAATGGTAAAACGCCCATAACTTTTGAACGGCTGAACCGATTTTCATTACATTTTTTTATTATTATTATTATCAATAGGCTCGCGCTTGACCACTATCTCACCTGATGGAAAGCGATGATGTGGTCGACGGTGAAGCACGCTAAAAAACACATAGCTGAGAACACTCTCGATAACGTCACCTTTCAAAGAACCGTGATCAAAATCTGTTCATCCGTTTAAAAACTGCTATGTCACAGACAGAAACATAAATACATAAACACGCTGGTACACACGTCAAACTATTATCACCCCTCTTTTTCCGTTGGGGCTTAATATCAAAGTTGCATTGTTTTCATTAGTTCTTCACCCGTGCGCAGCTAAATTATAATATAACTAGTACCTATGAAAATAATATAAAAAAAAATCGTTGCTGATCTGGACGAAAAAAATTGTAACTGGCTCTATAATAATATGTCTTGTACGTCCGAGCAATCATAAAGGTAGCCAATCCATCAATTTATTATACGACAGTCCATTTCCTTCAGGCTACCGCCTATAAGTTTTTCAGATAAGAAAATATGTTTTTGGTAAAATCGTGCTCTCTATGTTTTAAACTTGGAGAGAATAGTAGTTTATGCAACAGTCATATAATTGCGGTTATTAAAACACGAGCGTAGGTTTATCACTCGAGGCGAAGCCGAGTGTGATAATAATACTACGCAAGTGTTTTAATACCTAGTTCTATGTCGTTGCATACACTATTTTATCTTCACTCATACAGTTGAAATAAATTAAAAGTGGAAACTGAAAAAATATGTGATATGGCGGCCAATTTAGATTCTAGTTGCGCATGACTGCGCAGCGTGCGCATCCATAGACAATGACACTATGTTACTACATTAAGTCAATGAGCCCATATGCGCCAATAAATTAAAAAGTAAAAGTGTGCTATAAAAATAAAAAAAGTTATTTTATGATGCAGTTGTTTGAAAATCGAAGGAAAATATTGCACTGTAATGGTTTTTTATTTTACTTATCCACGAAATTAAAGTACGTGTTTATACAACATTTTTTGAATTCATATTTGGAACATTACGTTGTGAGTGTAGATAAAGGGTTTTTACAACTTATCTAAACCTATTATTAAAATGTATTTTACAAATAAAACGCGTAAAACCGTGTATCATTGCGGCAAATTACGTATTCATTTCGCTTTTTTACCCGACTACGGCGAAGCCAAAAGGAAGGATTATGATTTTAGCAGTCTATGTATACAGTATGTATGTTTGTATTTACGTTTGTTCCTCCGTAGCGCCTTAACTATTCATCCGATTTTGATTCGTTATTATAGCCCGGATAACAAATACTAAAATATAATAATCCCGTAGTCGGGTTACAGTTTTCAAATTTTTTGCTTGTTCGCACTAGCGAACAAGCAAAAAAGTCTAGCTACGAGTCTACTAAGACTCGTAGCTAGACTCTAGACGCTAGGCAAGCCAACTGTCAGTGCACATTCGCCCTAGCTATCTTAATTTTTTCAATCACAGAAAACCCTGTCATTTATCCTTATTTAGGATGCAGAAACTTTGAGAAAAGCCTAGCTTAATCTTGACGAACCTAGGTGGTGACGACTTAGTCATGTGGGGTACCTACTCCAAAGACCCACAATGCGATTGGGGAGCTAAGTCCCAAACAATGCCATACCTATTGTCTTTTGTCCTTGCAATCTGTGCAACAACACCTGCGCCCTGAAATACCTTAACGTGGCAAATGCTAACACTGTCGATTTGGCTGAATTCTGGTCAAATACAAGTTGTTATTATTAGATATTATTTTATGTACTATTGTACATGAATTTCAAAAAATAAATAATAAAACACATTTAATTTGGAATCATCGATACGACGAAGATGATGTCTCAAATACAAGAACATAATAATATTCAACCAAATAAATTTTGCTATCGCATTCAATAGAGCGTGTAGTAGAATTGTACGTCATCAATGAACTAGGTATAATTAGGATACCGGTGAGGAAGTACCTTCGAACCCGCTGACCTCATTCGAGACACCGTACCGAACCCACATGGGGTTCGGGTGTTATAAAGAAGGTAATATATGTAACTATATACAGTCCCTCGGCGCCGCTCCAGTTATATCTTACAACGGCGAACGCAGATTTGTACTTTAATATAATATGTACATTAGTAAGCTTTAAAAGTATGGAACCAGACTTGTGAGACAGACAAGATATTGTGAGATAGAAGGGAATTTTTCATTCATTCGGCTCGCACTGATTGAAAACCAAAACGATATTTATGAAGACATGATTATACTTCACCAGAGGTAGGAAAGGACAGTGATATAGAACTGAAGGAATGCAACATACAAAACAAATAGAATTTTGTTTTTAGGGTTCCGTACCCAAAGGGTAAAAATGGTATTACTAAGACTCCACGATCCGTTTGTCTGTCCGTCTGTCAGCAGGCTGTATCTCATGAACCGTGATAGATAGACAGTTGAAATATTCACAGATGATGTATTTCTGTTGCCGCTATAATAAAAAATACTAAAAACGTGGGGCTCCCATACAAAAAACTTGTTTTTCTTGGCGTTTTTTGCGATATTGGTACGGAACCCTACGTGCGCGAGTCCGACTCGCACTTGGCCAGTTTTTTTTTGCGTGGTTGTTTCATTTTCACTGTGCATTTTTAGAGTAAACTGAAACAAAGATCCATTTTTCATGTCTGTTTGAAGGACCTCCACTCGACTTGACAACGGAAAAGTCCCTCGATGTATGTCAAAAAATATCTAGCCTTAGAAAAAGTTAAAACGCTACAACTCATTGAAAAAAATATATAAATAAGTCAAATAAAATTGACAGAAGGTAATTTAAAAACCTTCCAGGCTCATTAAAGGTTGGCTCGTTTGTTACAACACATAATTTCGTATAATTAGTTAAACGATGCATGATATATTAATATTATTTTCCTTTCCGGAATAAACTTAACCAATTACTGCATAAGTGCAGCACTTACTTTTAATGGACGGACGGAGCCACCCTCACATTCCCGTGTTCTCTAAAAAATATCGAATACTTTCTCTCCACCCGCCTAATATTTAAAATTCGAAAAATTTAATTGTTTCAGGGACAAGTTTAGTCATTTGGTTTTATTGGTCATTTGACTTTAGTAATTGATTTCATTTAAGTGTTTGCAAACGTGCCTCGGTTGACATAAATTAATTTAAAGTTAAATTATGTCAAGGCATTTAAGCAAGGGTTGGGAGTTCCCTGACGAGTCGTATGTAAATAGCCCTTTCACCGGGATCAAATCTACTCTAGGGCCAAAGACAAAAGGGTTCTTGATTTCAGAAATAAGAAGTAAACATCTTCACTTTGATGGTTGTAGTATAAATCTATACTATCTATACTATACTAATATTATAAAGCTGAAGAGTTTGTTTGTTTGTTTGTTTGTTTGTTTGAACGCGCTAATCTCAGGATCTACTGGTCCGATTTTAAAAATTATTTCACTATTCGATAGCCCGATTATTGAGGAAGGTTATAGGCTATAAAACATCACGCTATGACTAATAGGAGCGGAGTAGTAATCAAAGATGCGAGTGAAACCGCGAGGTTCAGCTAGTAAAATATAAGTGGTATATTCTCCTTCATATCGATCGCAATTTATAGCACAACTTTGTATGTAACTTGTTGCGGAAAACCATTCATTCAAGAACCTAGACAAACAGTTTGAGTTTGTACACAAAAGTTATTGATTTTCGTACAATTTATTTCTATTTCGGCTGATAGCAATAATATATATTCTCAATTGCCGTTGCTAAGTAATCTTTGTGCCAATCTATCAGTTTCATAATACTTTAATCAAAGCTACGTTGTTCGTAGCTTATTGAAGTATCTTGGGAGGTATTCCGTAATAAATCATAATCACGCTTCTTTTTTCAATGTTTACGCTTCTGAAATAGGACTTTGTTAGAAATGACCTCACCTGGCAAGGATATTAATATTCTCCAAGCTTAAAAATATAGAACAACGTTTTCAGTGATAAATGTCGCGTTGGTTTTTATTTGTATTTCGGTAGAAATGTTTGCTTATTATGTATGGTACATTATTTTGTATCCGTGCGGTTTTGCGCGTAAGCTGTTCTTCAAAATATCTAAATATTTTCCATCTTAATAACGAAGTCAGCAAGTAAATAGATATTTCTCGCATCTTCATCTCGCACTTGTACTCATGCTTCCCCACTTTTATAACTACACTAAGTTATAAAAGTGGGGAAGCATGAGTACAAGTTATTGATTCAACACCTCTGACCGAATCTACGAACATGTTGCACGCATTCCACAAGGGACTGACTCGGGAAAATAATGCTGTAGAGTAGAATAAATAATAAATAAATAAGTAAATGCTACTAAAGGAATATGTACAGACAATTTTAATTTTAAAATTTAAACTTTTTATTATCTCGATCGCTTTTACGTAAACGTTCGCTTATGTCAAATCGTACCTAACGGGTTGACCAATATTGTCATCAGACGGCGAAGCGTAGTTTTTGTACAAAATGAAGTTTACACTAACGCTATCCAGTTCGCTTAAAAACTCGCACTAAGGCCACAAACTTTTCAGTCTCAAAAAACAACATTCAAAATATTTTACTTCCATGTCCTGAAAGATGCGGACAACAAAGAGGTATGAACACGAGAAAAACGTGCGTAGATTTTTCATCAAATTGGAGATAAAACCCGTTGGGGCACATCAATAAAATGCGTCAATTTAGTTCCCATTGTCCCGTTGGTTACGACCTCGGCTCCGTCGACTCCGTCCGAAAGCGATGTTCACTCGCAAATTGTTGGCGAGCCAGTTGCAGCCCTCACGTTGCCGACCAACTTGAGGACATTTCATCCGACGCCGCTGTTACGACTCTTATTCAATTACAACCTCCCAATAGTTCTAAATAATTTGACAGCTGAAGAAGATGTTGCTTTGAATTGAACATTTCTCAATTACACTCACAATACAATATTCAAGAGTTAATTTGGAGCAGACTTGAGCGTACTATGTTTATCTTATTTGTTACTTTTGCTGAACTTTAGCGACAAATTGACTTAAAATTTAGTTACAAGTTAGCGTACAAATAGAGGGACTGGTTGAGCATTAATTTTCGTTAAGTCGCTGACCGAGCACGCAGAGAGTGGCACATGTATAATATGGGTAGTACCTATTTAGGTAACGTGTCTGAAACTTCCAACAATGTTAAGTCTATTACTTCCTTGTTACTGACGTGGTGTGTAAAGGAAACTTTATACGTGTCCTCATATTTCCTAATAAAATATACGAAGATACCTTTAATGATTGCGCAATATACTCCCGAGCGTCATGCTGCTGGTTATTGGTTTATATCAAAGCAGCAATTACATCTCCTATAAACAAGCTACAAACCTCGCAATACAAAACTTGGGTTGTGTTTAGTGGGATGAGAACTATTGGCATGGAGTCCGAGTAAGTTAACTATCAGTGATAAGTTCTGCTGATTCTACCAATTTCAATATTTATGTCAGAACAGTGTCCCCTTTCAACTTTACAAAATCGGTCGATATTTGGTTTGCTCAACTAGAGAGGTACTGCGCGCTGTACCATTTGTTTGGAGAAATATGCTGTGGAATCTAAGCCTCGACTTCAGATTGTCTGTTTATTAAACGTTTATAATAAACAATAAACAAAAAAATTGAAAACAAATTTTTTAGCTTACCATGCATAGCCATGTCATCCAAACCAAACGTGTATGCAAAATTTCATCTTATAATTCCGTTAGAAGATTTGTCCCTAACGTACAAAGAATCTACAATCTTACAATCGTTTTTATTAACTTGCAAGGGATGTACATTGCAAGTTAATTAAAAAGTTTGTAACTTATAAAAAGCAGTCATCCTAATTTCTACCAATGTTATGAAAATAAAATGTGAAAGTCGGTATGCTTGGATGAATCACGCCTCAAAGGATTTGGATGTGGAATACGGGTAGGCCATCATTCTGAATTAGGACATAGCATTTTATCCCGCTAGTACGTTCCCGTGGGATGGTTACCGTTGCAAACACGGGTAAACCTGGCAAAAGCAGTAAGATTGTAACTGAAGAAACATAAAAATCTATCAATGGTGGACACTTAGTAATGTCCCTTTATGTTCGATAGACCCTGAAAGAAGAGTGGAAGTTAAATATTTGTAATAGACACAATGGCCGGGCAAGCGTCGGCGTCGGTATGGGAAGGCCCAAGTGTTGACTGGTGAAACTTCCAACTTGTTTGTTGTTTATTGCGCAATTTCCATCCAAATATTATTTTAGGAGCAGTTTTGAGGATTTTAAGGTAGCGTTTCGTTATGAAACTTAACATTATGTTATGACAGTTTGATATATTAAATGTCTTGATGAATTTGAGAAACTAAATAATCTGTTCCAAATTAGTATCAATAGCCTACTGTTTGTAAACATGCAATATCTAAGTACTGCAAAAATAATTTGCTAAAAATAAATATAAAAACTTATTTATTTACGTTTCTTTATTATCCTGTTTTAAAATAAGCAAGTAAAGGGCTATCCACACATGTAAGGGCCGTGCCCGGGACTTGACAGGGTCGGGCCCAGGCATTGAAGCTGCGATACTGGCCCGTGCACGGCCCTGATATGTGTGGATAGACCTTAAGGCTGTCTGTCCACTTCACGTGGAGAAATGAGGTGCGGAGCCAACCAAACGAATTGCATAAAAACTCCGCTCCGCTTTAGTGGACAGGGATTTGAAAACTCGTTTCAAAATTCATATATATTTAAGCAGAGCGGGATCGCGGAGAGGAGAAACGAGTGCAACCGAGCTACGCGTATAAAAAAACACAGTCCGCTACTCCGCTTCGCTATTCCGCTGCGATACTCCGCTCCGCATTTCTTTTTCTCCCCGCACTGCTACCTAGCGCCGCGTCTATGGACAGGTACAGTCCGCAAGCCCGCTCCGCATCTCCGCTCCGCTGCCTCGCTCCGCTCAAGTGGACAGGCAGCCTAAATTAGATGGCAACAGAAGCGACTAATCATTAAAATGTGAGAGCACTGAAGTGCCCTAAAAATGTATAAAGCCTCATTTGCTGCTTATTACGTAGTTAGAGCCTTCGCAAACCCTAATTTAGTAGAACAAAATACATTTAAATCAGAATATTCCTATCTTTTGTGCCGGTCTTGAGTATTGTCACATTTTTTGTCATTACTCCGGGAAAACTCGGGTAAAAAGGTTGGGGTTTGTCAGGATAAACTAATTAGAGTACATCGTGGTACCAATATTACGAACGGGGCTTAGGGGTGTAATTTTCCCCTTTTGTTGTCGTTTTTATTGCCTTTTAAAACTAAAAAAAGAAGCGGCCGTTTCTGACTAGCATATTTTGGTTAAGATAAACAGTTTTAAGTCTTGCATATCAGTCTTAATTGAGTACAATTAACATACATTATATTAGCAAAATAAATACTACAAAACTGTATTCTATCGTTTTGTCTGTAAAGATTTTTCTCTCAAATTACTCCTGCCTTTAAAAAGAATAAAGAAAAAGCATTTCAATTAAATTTAACTACTAAATATCTCAAGCTCAGTTGTTCAGATTTATATGAGCCGGCCCTGAAACTCCGCCCTCGTCACACAGAAAGCCACTACTTTAGGGACTTAACTTTAACCTGGAATAGCATGTAGGAATCCATGTGAACAGCTATTCCCAGTATTTGCGCCGTAAAAGCTGCTGCGTCCAAACTTTTAAATAAGACAATCATAATTTCTAGATAATTCCACAAGGTACTCGTAGTTTCATAACTTCAAATGAAATCTAAACTATCTATCACTGCAGTACACGCGCCTCTTTTTTAAAATGATTTCAGGCGTGGCGTACAGTAGGCCATTTTATTAACCGACTTACAAAAAAGGAGAAGGTTCTATGTTCGACTTTATGTGTTTTTTTTTTTGTGTTTGTTCACATATTTCTCCGTCAATTGTGGACCGATTTTGAAAATACTTTTTTTGTTTGAAAGAGTATGTTCCCAAATTTGCCCCATTTTAATTTGGTGAAGATTTGATGAAGAGCTTGAGAGATATGTAAGAGAACTCTTCAATAAATGACGGCAGATCTCTCGGGATTGCTGCAATCGCATGTCTAATAGCTTTTCATAACATAACATCACGCCAGTATGCTGTAAAGGGGTACGCAGATGTGTACAGTTCACCTTGGTATTCTCTTTTCACCGGTTATGTGAGTTTCATGATATTCGGCTTATCTATTGTGGCAATATAGGTACTTTACTAAAGAACTTGCCTATTGCCTATACTAAAAGTGAAATTAAAAAACTTACTACCGACTTCCAAATAATCGTCCATAAAGAAAAAATGCTACCTACCAAAGACACCGATTTCCAAAAAGAAAGTTATTTTTCACTTTGTAGTGTTTTTATTTGAATGTCGGTAGCAGATATTTTTTTGTAAAATGTATTTTTATAATGTCAATAAATCCTATATTTGTAACAATTTGATTAAAATAATAAATGGCAAATACATTTATTTTACTTATCTTTACAAACTTTGTTTTTCGATAAATTGTTTTGGTTTCTTTATTTTTTGTTAGTAATCTCATTAAGTAAAGTTAATAAAATTGACACAGACAATTATTTTTAGTTAAAATAAATTTTACGTATATTATGTTTATTTTCAAAGCATTCAGGACATACTAGAGCCTGGTGATAGAAACAAATTCATTTATTGCAAGCGGAACACCATTTTTTGTAGAACAATTTCGGGCCCTCGAACAGAGTGCGCATCGATCAACTCTTCCCATCAAAAGTGGTTGTATTCAAAACACGCTACCGGATCCTTTGCATCCCTAGCTGCTTCTCCTTTCGAGGCCAGCTGGTTTTATTCTAATATTTTGGGCTCGAATTCGTGTTTAAACATCTATCTTCCAGATAGTTCCGCATGTCGTTTCATAAACTCGCCTTTCGGCTAGTTGAGCACTATCTGAATCTGAGGTTTCGACATATTCACTCAATCATTCAGCTTCATCTTCATGAGGTTTTGACTTGAAAATTAAGTCTGGTCCTGACAGAATTTCATCATCTTCACTCTCAAAAACTACTTCATCAACGTTATCTGGTTCTCGTAGCCATCTAACCACTTGGAAATTCCCCATGACAAAATAGGATATAAATCTATACAAAACGTACTATTTTTTTTTTATACGTATCAGTATATAATAAATATAACTTTAATAATTAGTAAACATCATATCTATTAATGTCGTTATATTTCGGGCATACACAAAAATGTACTTGCCTAATTTCGCTACACCAAAGCACGCGCGGACTACTATAGTAATTTATAGCCAAATATTGGCGATAAATTACTCTCAAATGCGTACACAGGTGCTGCTTGGGGTATTGAGATTTTTACAAATATACCAGATGAGGCTTTCCTCGAGTACCAAGTTTCTAGCGCGCTATACTAATAATTGCTACCTACCAAAGACACCGACTTCCAAAAAGAAAGTAATTTTTCACTTTGTAGCGTTTTTATTTGGAAGTCGGTAGTAGATATTTTTTTGTAAAAATGTTTTTTTATTATGTCAATAAATCCTATATTTGTAACAATTTCATTAAAATAATAAATAGAATGGCAAAACAAATTTTTTTTTTTGTGGACCATTTCGGGCCCTCGAACAGAGTGCGCATCGATCAACTCTGCCCTTCAAAAGTGGTTTTATTCAAAACACGTTACCGGATCATTTGCATCCCTAGCTGCTTCTCCTTTCGAGGCCAGCTGGTTTTATTCTAATATTTTGGGCTCGAATTCGTGTTTAAACATCTATCTTCCAGATAGTTCCGCATGTCATTTCATAAACTCGCCTTTCGGCTAGTTGAGCACTATCTGAATCTGAGGTTTCGACATATTCACTCAATCATTCAGCTTCAACTTCATGAGGTTACAAAATTTACAAGACAAATACCGCGAACTGAAGAAAATACAGTTGTCAGAATACTTCGAGGTAGTATTTGCAGAATTTACATATTTAACGTTTGTTTCACGGCTGAGCAGATATAAGAAACAAGAAGCTGAGATATACGTAGTCACTTTTCCGACATCGTTTGTGCTCGACGGGGGAAAAAAGTCGAGTTTTTGAAACAATAGACAGGGGAACAAACAAATGATTGTTTTTTAACTGTATAACGGTTTGAATCATGGTTTAAATGTAGTATCTGGCTTCAATAGGTAGGTTCTACTGCATACACAATCAAAATCGGACTTTTCATTTGCATACAAATGAAGGTTTTGGGATCGGCGACTGCCACGTCGTTATCAGGCCCCTTACTAAAGCTTGTTACGTACCGACGTTGCCCACACTTTGCAGGCATTCCGAATAGCAATTTACTTGCGTCGACAAAACGTTTGTTTTTAGCTCTGCAGCTGATCTGCTACAGATTTTTTTTATGAGCGTATCAGCCTTGAATAAGAAGCATTTTATCTATTTTGCAGATATATCAGCGACTAGCTTCTGCCAGTGGCTGCGCCTGCGTGAAAAGTGTTTTATTATCCCAAGGTATTCAAAAATTATTATATTCGTCTGAAAATTAGCCTATGTGCTAATCTAGACAAATCTATCTCTGTGCCAAATTTCATCCAGATCCATTCAGCCGTTCTGGCGTGATTGAGTAACAAGCATCCATCCATCCATTTATGCATCCAAACTATCGCATTTATAATATTAGTTACAAGCTTCTGCCAGCAGCTTCGCCCGCATGAAAAGTGTTTTCTCATCCCAAGGGAACATTTTACCGGGATAATAGTAGCCTATGCGGTATTCTAGACGATAATCTATCTCTGTGCCAAATTTCATCCAGATCCGTTCACCCGTTCCGGCGTTATTGAGTATCAAATATACATCCCTCTAAACTTTCACATTTATAATATTAGTAAATTAATTGAATGAAACAGTAAAAGTTTTTATGTATATTCTGTTATGTCTACGTGACTTGATACCTAAGAGTATCGTTTTATATTTGTTTCATTTCATACGAATATCATATTTGCGAAGGTTTCAGGCAAGCCTTGGATATAAAATTTAACGTTACGTATCTCTTCATGGAGTCGAATAACAAGGATATAAATGTGGCTTGAAAGAGAAACGTTATTAGAAAATATTATAATAAAAGTCGTATGAAATAAGACACTGGAATACCTATATTGTCCCTTAAGATACCTATCCATTTGTATCTATGGAAGGCAGAAGATTAACGAACAAAAAATTAACGAATAATTTTTCTAACCGTTACCAATCTCATTTTATCATCTTTTTAAAAGTAAACTTTTTATATTCATTACATGCAACGCGTCAGTATAAACTGACGCGTTGCTTGTAATGAACAATGAAATTCAAGATTCAAAATGTCAGAAATAGGTTATGAACAACTCGCTATAGGTTTCAAACGGCAGAATTAAATTAAATTCCACAGACGTAAATGTTTGTCCCAAGTCCAAGTTCGCGTTGTCAACAAAAGGCGGCAACAAGTTCTAGAAACTGGATCTAGGTTCAACAGTTACAAACAAAACAGAACAAAGTTGGATTGTCGCAGACTCGCCAGTGTTGCTAACTACATAGGCGTATTTTGCCATACGGCGTATTGTGCCACACGGCGTATTGGGCACGAAGGCGCGCCAAACGAGTATACCGTTGATTGATACTAAATTGAGTATTATCATGGCCAGGCAGCCGTAAAAGCGCCCATTTGGTTTTTCTTGCCTCTAAAATAAACTAGTATTTTTATATCATCATCGAGTGGTATTCTTAATTCACACGCATTTTATATTCAGCTTGGATACACCCTCTAGGTCTAACCCTAAGAGCGTCGAGAATAGAATAGAATACTCTTTATTATGTACACCAAATAAGTTACAGAAAGTATAGATAAAGAAAAAAAAAATACACTGGGTGACACAATGGGCGGCCTTATCGCTAAAAGCGATCTTTTCAAGACAACCTTTCGAGAGGTTATGCAGCCTAAATTTAGCGGACGGGTCATGTTTGTTTTTAATGTTTCTATGATATCTATGTATACTTCAGTAGGAGGGTAAAATATATCTAGTTATATTTAATTCTGTGCCATGAGATATACTCGTAGATACATATACTTACCAAAATCTTGAAACATAATATTTCCGCATCTTCATTTGAATATTATTAACTTGTGTTGCTCTCAGTCATGCCCTGTTCCTCTCTCTGAGCCTGTCTGTTCGTGATGTTATGTCGGAAACATGTTTGGACGTGTTAAACTTAATAACTTACAAGTACCTGTGCCGAGTAGGTACTATACTACGTATGTAAAGGGGAATGAAGGTATAGTTTCGTCTCGTGAGATAATATCTCAAGTTGCTTTAAAACCTAAGATGCTACTGCGAAAAAAATCAGGTAATTTGTAATATTTAATTTTCATGGATGATACGTAATTGTAGAATAGATTGCTGCAGGTTTGCCTGGCAATATCTACGATGTTCCATACAGGTCTGGTTAGATGTAACCAGTATGTTCCACCAGTGTATTCTACCGGGTGTTGAGGGTTGGAGGCCGAGACGGGAGAGGAGTGCCGATATTGTTGTGCGTCGCTCTCCCTATCTTCCGTGGCCTGGACGGGTTCCACCGTCACCGGTTGCCACCGTCCGATAGCGGACACGGTGGGCTGTAGGGGAGGAGGAGTGCCGGTATAGCTCTCCCTATCCCCTGCGGCCGAAAAGTGGTAGGTAGCGAGGCCACTAACCTGACTCGTCACACCCGCCAAAGGTTCCATGCACGGGGTCGTCTGACGCCCTGGTGTTGGTTTGGTCTCTGGTGTGGTCACGACATGCAATGTGTTCTGGTGCTCCGGTGATGGGGGGTATTCCCCAGAGGATGGCCCGGTGACGGATAGCCACGGTGGGTTCACGGATGAGTGTTAACGCGTGCTCGTGTTCCCGCCATAAGCGGCACAAGAAGACACCGTGAAGTTGTAGTGTGTTGGAGTCCCACATAGCTACGCTATCTCCCCGTGGTAGCGCAGTATGCATGAGCATTTAACCACCCAAAAAATACGTTAAGTACCTGATGTTCAGTTGTGACTCTTTATTTTACTATTTACTTCATACTAATTGCCAATGTTCCCCTTTTCGGTGCGGCCTCTCATTTTGTCTAAAAAGCAATTTCGTTTGTTCGATCTCTCGGTTCCGACAGTAACCCTTTATCATTTCAATACTTGTTTTAATTAACATTTTGTATGTATGTTTTATTTCAATTTAAATAAACATTTATTTAACTTCTGCGTATACAGAGTTTATTAAAGGTAATATCTTAAACATAGCTGTTTAACAATTAATTAACTCATTGACTAGACGCGCGACGAGATGACTAATAATAAAATGTAAATTAAATACGTTTCTAAATATTCACATAATACACCTATCCAAATTATCCTTTTTACGTAGGTACATATAATTACTTTCAATAGGTAAATGTTTGCTATGGTGTCCTGATTACCTAATATCTGGTAATCTCGTTTTGCGATAGTGAATAATAGAGTTTTGATGGAAGCTAAGTACAAAGAGAATAATTAATACCACATTATCTCTATCCTGATAATCCAAGCTCAAAAGTTGGTCAAAAACTGCAGCTCTGTTAATTCCTTGTGTGGATAATGTTACAATTAATTAAGCATTCACGTCTTGATTCTAATTTATTTTAAAATATCGGCTTATTAGAAAAATGGGATTATGTTAACGCTCAGCTTATTGTTATACTCGCCAAAGTGCAAACACTACAAATTACATTGTTCAATATTCAGTTATTTTTATTATTTCAGCAAACATGTTGTTACTAGAATAAATAACAACTGCGGCTACCTTACACAACTATAACATACCTGCATGCAAAAATCGTTCTCATATTAATGAAGCATTCCGTTTGAAATAATTTATATTACACACAGCTTGCTGCTTGCCACATAGTTTTACTTGTAAAACGCCGATCAAAACTGCGAAGTAGTTTCTTGCACGTTATTTTCCATGGAGACCTACTGACGCTTGCGCATGTGCAACTAGATTCATCTTTTACTGTTTGAAAATTCAAAAGTACCTTTAAGATTTACTGTTGTATATCAATAGACGTTTTAAATATTTTATTTGGACATGTTTTGTTACGAGTGTGCGTGCCACACAGATAGCGATATTTTGTCTTATCCAGAGGATCGAGACGCTTCGGCGGGCACTTCTAGAGACGACATCGTCAAAACTTTCCAATTGTGCACACAGGAATTAACGACACGCGACAATATGATTATTGCTATGATAGACAAACTTATGCTCAGCAGAAATGCGTGGCCACGAGTTTTATTAGCCATGGTGTTTCTTGTCTATCCAGCGTGGCGATCCGTGCTCTGTGTTTTCAACAGATCGTCTTGCATCAGTCTGCGCCCAGCCTTATATTGTGGCTTATAAACGGATAAACATCATTTATGTTAACATTCGCATATTATGCTGATACAGTATAAAAGCAAGAGTACTTACATTCAGCACGATGATAAAAAAGTCGAGGGTGAACAGGAACGATGTGATCGGGTTGAAGTTCAGCTGAAACAATTAAATGGATTACTTTACAGTATCATGATTAATGAGTAGTAATAAAAATCTACAAAATCAGCAATATTAATAATACTAACTAACTAACTACTATCAAATCATTAAGACGACGACTGTCGCCAACGACCTTGAGGGAACAAAACGAGAACTCGTTTCACACCCGCTCGACCCAAAATTTAGTAGATTTTTGTACTTTCCTTATTATTCTGTCTTAAAAAAAAATCTCAGATCAAAATGTAGTTAACTGGTCTTTGAGATGGTGATAATTTCATTAAAATACACCCGGTGGTTTTGGTGTGATTGTCGTTTTGTTGTCCGTTTTAGACATAACTTTACAAATTAATTACGCTATGTTATCCGAATAAAAATCTAAATTTTCTTAGATAAAATTATAAAATAATGGACTCATCCAACATATATTTTCCAATAAATTACATCTAGCCGTTTAGACGTGATTCTCATTTTAAAGTCAGCTACTGAGGGGTATCTGCGCCTTAAGTTGGACATTCTTATAATATGTAAATGCCTAAGAGATATGTTAATGCTAGGCACTAACCCGGCTACGAAAATGCTACCACAGAATCAGTCTTTCTCACCCAAAAAATAATAATATATTATTATTATGAAAACACTTTGCGATGATAAATTCAATAATATAACGATTTAGCCGATCAAATTATGTCGAACAAAACAAAATTAATAGCGCGCAAAGGATAATTAAACGGACAGCTAAGAAAAATCGATAATTAATTAATTAACAATACTCTCTTATTTAGTGCTACAATTTACTCAATGAGTAAGCATAAATAAGAATATTCAAACGTCTATTGTATTGATTAGTCCAAAAGTGTTCATTTTCGTGGTAGTAATTTGTTTTGACCAAGATTTAGTTACTCATTGGGTATCTTACAAATCAATAAACAATGACAAAGGTAATCTCTTGAACTCAAATTTAGGTTCAGTTGATATCTCATCTTATTCACAACCAATGTAAAATATAGTAAAGTATAAAGATGTTTATAAAATACGGCCTCTTTGGTCTTTAAAACAAAAAGCTCTTTAGAACTCTGATTTTTTGTGTTGGATAGTCCATTTATCGAGGAAGGTTATAGGCTATATAACAACACGCTATGACTAATAGGAGTGGAGCATAAATGAAAAATGTTGCAAAAACGTGGAAAATATGCCTATTTGAGAGCTTCCGTGGCGTGCGCTGCGTAAGCGGTTAAAGTTACGCAACATTGATGTATGTAAGGTAGGTAGATTAGGTAGGTAGCCAGTTGACGGGAGCGAAGCCGCGTGGGACAGCTAGTCCTTACATAAAAATAGTATCGTATGCTGATTGATCTAAAGTTGATCGAAAATCGAAGTAGATTTTATGTCAGGCTTCATCTATCTCTTCTCTGCATCTTCTATCGATCGCTTTTAGTTTATTGTTGATTTCTTAGTTATTACAAAAAAAAATGTACTATGTCTATTAAATATTTTTATATTTAAATATATTAGGTTTACCATTTATTTACACTAATAAGTAAAATTTTATTGAGGAGTCATGTCACATCGATTTTATGTATCACTTATGATTCAGCCTTACCCACAACAGGATGCAACATTTAAAATAATAAGGTCATTGGCAGCTGTCAGTTCGTTCGTTAGTCTACGAAATTAAAATCACAAAATACAATAACCATTTCACATTAAAGGTATGTATAGTCTGGTACAACAAAAACGTAGGTACTACATAATACATTATTCACTATGAACCCACCGATCACCGGAACGTGATTTATTCGCTTGCCTTCAATAAGGTCGCCGTATCATGCAAATTTTATTTACATTGCAATTGTAAAAGAACAAACTACTATTACTGAGGCAACGATACATCGAACTATTATTTTGCTGTATAGAGTAGTTTCTTTTATACTGTATAGTTTCTGTATAGTTTTTGTATTCTTTTGGTTTTGTTGCTTGTAATAACCGCGTAATAAAATAAATAACAACAAACACAGGCACTACGTGTGTGTGCCTGTGTGTGTGTGTGTGTAATAAGAATAAGATTATCCATCAGAAACATGTTCTTAAATACAATCTTGTGGAATCGGAAGTACATTACTATAGGTATGTGCCCGACCCAGTTCTCGAAAATGGTAATGTCACGTTTGTTGGGATCGGTTTATCATCTCTGCCAGGACTATTGCTGACATAGTGGTGATAGACCGACTAGAGTGTCGCGCAATGATTGTTTATATAACGGTTCCTCACGAAAATCTCGTGAAAACTGAGAAAGATATGAAAACTTAGTATATATCTCGATCTGGCTCGCGAGGTTGTCGACATGTGGGATTTGAATACAGCAATCATTGGGATCATGATTCCTCTCTCTGGTACCTTGACCACCCGTAGCTTGGATCCTGTTCCCGATACCCGTGGGCCAATAGTTTTATAAATTCAAATGTTTTCTGTAGATGTGTGTTTTTTATGTGGTTTTAATATTTAAAAACTAGCTTTTGCCCGCGGCTTCGCACGCGTGGACTACATGCTCCTCCTAACCATATTTTAACAAAAATCTTTTAAACTAACAAAACTAAGCTACAAAACCAATGCAGAAAAGAAACTGTCAAAAGCTCAAAATTCCGTTTTCGCATACAACTTTCAACGACGTCGGTCCTGTAGGGAGTGCCCGCTTCAGGGCTCTGCACTCATATATTTAAAACTGACGGATTTTCATACAAACTTTCATCCCCTATTTCACGCCCTTCGGGATGGAAATTCCAAAAATCCTTTCTTAGTGCTCACCTACACTACCAAAGGAACCTACGTGCCAAGTTTCATGATTGAAGCTTCAGCCGTTTGGGCTGTGCGTTGATGGTCAGTGAGTGAGTCAGTCAGTCAGACACTTTCTTCTTTTATATGTTTAAGATGTATCAAATAAAAAGAAAATTAAATAGACGAAATAATCTAATCTAACTTTAATAATAAATGAGCAAAATTGGCTGGATTTGTGTGTGGATATATGTTTGTTACTCAATCACGCTAGAACAGCTTGACGGATCTGGATGAAATTTAGTACAGAGAAAAGATAATCTTCACCAATGAAAGCGTCCAATATTTTTTTAACACTCGAATATTAGAAAAACTATAAAACTACTGTCACACAGGTTTGTTTGACCACTAAATTTTTGAAGCCAAAATTTTCCTTACCATACATGTGAGATATTTTCGATTAGTACAAAACTAACTACTATGGAGTTACAAAAAACGGAGAAAGACATGTATTACCGTAGATCTGTTTTAAAATAAAAATACAACGAAAATATATAAAAGAATACAAAAAGGTAAAACGCTTGATTTAGAAATAAAAAAACCGCAGATATTGAAGTTGAATTTATATTTTATATATTTGGTAAGGTAAAAGAAACTTAGGAGATGTTTTTTGACTAGATTTGAGAGTATTATGCGAAATACACGTGCATATACCCCGCAGTTGCTACTGGTTAAATTCTGCCTTATGCATTCCGGTGTAAACAAATCCTTAACGACATAAAACCTAGTTTTAAATGTTCAAGCTATCACGTAATTTACTAGGTTCTTTTTAACATAAAAAAAAAAATGTAAAATCCGCAATCTAAAGTTACTTTTTAATACTGGATTACGGGCAGATTAGAAGATGTAGCACTGCAATTCTTGGAGCAAAACACAGGCCGTTGTAAACGTACGGAACCTCGAACTCGGCAGGCTCTCAAGGGCTCAGGTCTAGGCCGGAGTACGGCTTCTAATAGCTGATATAAGTTTATTCTTGAAAACTTCGTTTAAATTAGCTGTATATGCCGACGGGACTAATGCACACAAGAAGTCATAACAATCAACAAAACTTTAAAATTTAGTTCTTCAACGATGATTTTTCTGCAGCCAGGTACTTTTATCATGAGATATTTTGACTTATGTCTTCTAGTCAATCGAAATTTAAAAATTTGAATAATGTAGCCTGCCAGCCTGTGAACTCAAAAAAGGCGTGATGGCAATACGTCTGTAGCGTTCCGCTACACTACCTACTCACCACATTTGACTATACGTTGAAGTCACAATGATATTTGGCGATAAAAACGTTCAATAAGATACCGGCGGAAGTACCGCAAATAAAAAAGCCGTACAAATTCAGAAAAGAAATAGAAGCAATAAAACATACTCGTAGGCAGTCAACCATTTATTTCTACCGAACGCGCTGCGGTGCCAGTGAGAAAGAAAATTTGTAGGCACGGCGTATCTTATCGCCCATCGGGGTCATCCGGACCTGAAGCCCGACAGTACGCGGCATACTGCGATACTGAACACTACGCCAATTGGACTTACATCTTGTTAATTTAAATTAAATAATAATACCAGTCTATAACTGTCCCACTGCAGGGCAAAGGCCTCTTCTCATACAGAGAAGGCACGACCATTGATCACCACGCTAGCTCAAGATGGGTTGGTGTTGTTCAAACTTATATTAAGTATGTACGATGATTTCCTTCACCGTTGTGTACATATGAATTTAAAAAGTCACATTATTACTTGCCCGGATTTAACCACACGACCTCAAGCACGAGAGGTGAGATCCAAGCCGCTATTACGACAAATTAAATAATGTAATTAAAGTAACTTTATTAATTTCCTCGCAGACTTGTCAATGTGGTCTTGTTATGGTTGTGCGTGGCCCCAAGTCTATTTTCATTTTGTGTTAGACTTATACGATTATGTGGAAGGTATACATACGACTTTTGGAAGGAAACGGTATTTTGGGCCACGAAATTAATTTTATCTTCATATTATCACTTCTTCCTTTGACTGTCTGTCTGCAAGTTATGGTGACAAGGAAACGCCGAACATTAAAACTAATTACATACAAAAAGTGATAAATTATGTTGGAATTGAGTTTCTCATGCCACATGGCGTATTGAAGTATCTGACTGCCCCGATGTAGTCACATAATACGGTATTTACTCAAACAGCTTTAGTCGTAAACCTACATTTGAGTTTCTATGACATTCAGACTTAGTTTAGCCAAGTTAAAGCCTAGCCACTCGGGCACCTTCCAATTTGACTTCGTACGTTTACACTTAATATTCGAATTCGGGCTAACGAGCAAGTATAATTGCGTCATAAATAACATGGTAACGAATGTGTCTAAAGCCAAAGATATAATGGAAACATTTACCTGCTAGCTTCACTATTCTAGAATTTCGCTTAATATTGTGCTAAGAATATCTTTCAGTTCCATGTTCGGTTGAAAGGGACGTGCAGCGTGCATGGCTCACGGCGATTGAATTACAAAAATAAATACATAATGCCTGCTCGATTAAATTGATTTAAAATGAAATGGACTTTGATTTTGAATTGACTGGCATTTCTATTTGTTCGCAGCCGCGTCCATAATTACGTCCGTGTCAAAATTGGCGAATAACTAATCCTATCAATGACCAATCTATCTATTGCTATTATAGTTTTATTTTAGAGGGGGAGCTGGCAGGGTTTTATTTTTGCGCAAACATATTCTGGCCGAAAAGTGAATAGCTGAGCTGAGTAAGTGCGGCTTCCTGAGAGAACACCGAGAATGAGAATTTGAATTATTTTTTTTCGACAAACCCATACGTGTGGGGGGGTATCTATGGACAGGTCTTCAAAAATAATATTGAGGTTTCCAATATAATTTATGTCTTAAATGAATAGTTTGCGCGAAAGACACTTCCAAAGTGGTAAAATCTGTCATGTTATTTATAGATTTTGTTATTTTAAGCAACTAATTTAAATATTTCGTTTTTCCAAGGTGTAGTTTGAGGATAGGACTTGACGGTGACATTGATGCTTGACACGTACAAAACAACGGCCCACTTGCACGAAAGACTTAACTCTGAGTTAGTAGCACGAGGTTAAATTGACAATATTGTATGACGAACTGACAACATAACCTCGTGTTGGCGGCTCCTCCTGTTAGAAAACGTAACCATGGAAAATATTTTAATGTTATAAGATATTGCCGTGTCTTCATTTTCCGAATGAATTTAACAGAGACAAGTAATCACTAAAACAATGACAAGTAATAGAACTTTGTCAATCACTTTTCCACATTTTGTTCGTTTGACGAAAACATCAACAGCGTCACTCTCAACTGCGTAACTACTAAGAAAACGCGCGAGTGTGCTTTGCTTGCTTACATTGCATCATAAATTTAAAAAAAAAACCGTCTACTCGACAGAATAAAACACGCAATGAATACGATAGATATTGTGATCGATTCCATGATTTGTTATGTAACGTATCCCGCAGTGCATCTTTGTGTATTGTAATTTTCTATCAGTTTAATAAGGCCACCCTTATTCCAAAGTGAAAATAGATAGAATTTCGTTAAAAAATTTATCTACTTCGGTTTCGTTATATTCGAATTACAAAATTGACAGCGGTTTCATTATGATACCCATAACGACATCGGGTTGCATTATGCGAATCATCATAAATTCTAAAACACAAGCAAAGACATTCTGAACATACAGCCAGGTACCTATAATATTACTTCGAAATCGATCGATCGATCGAATCGATGTTTTCAAAATTGGAACAAGTTTAGAATAAAAGTATCGTATACTATTTGGCTGTTGCGGCTACAAGATCTTTGCCTTATACCTAATAAAGACTAAATAAATAAAAGAGTGGACGCGGGAAAAGTATCTGAGTGAAATTTTATTCCAAATTTCTGTGTTTTATTCCTTCCTTCGTAGATAAAATCTTGTATGCAACTGTACGTTATTGGTCTTTTAATAACTCGTGCCCACCTATTTCGGTACGCGCTACGCTTGTACCGAAAAATGGCACTCTTATTAAAAGACCGTCCATAACGTAACAGTTGCATAAATAGCTATTTTAGAACAGTTTTTCTAGCTATCAGTAACTTTCATTAACACTGCGCACAGCGAAGTGATTATTCCAATTTCTCTCTTTACCTTTGTCCAATTAACCCATGCGATCACAGCTCAAAAACTTATCGTATCTGTACAAGGTTATTAGAAGCTTCTTTCTGTGTTGTTTTACTAACTCCGAGTTAGTAGCTAACCCCGTGTTATTTATGAAATTTATGTCTCACAACTAACTCAGAGATAAGTTTCTTAAGCAAGTGGACCTTAGGCCCAGTGTTTTTGATCCCTAGTTAACTTTACCAATGGTTAAATATGCTAACAAATGGTTTTAAAAAACGGTAAAACGCTTTTGTTTATCAATTGTTATTTTAACAAATGATCCAATAATTAACTCTCCAACTTATTTGACCATTTGTGAGGCTAGCAATTGATAAAATAACGTATTTTAGTGAAATTTTAATACATTGGTTAGCATTCTTAACCATTTGTTAAGTTAACTACGGATAAAAAAATTACGCCAGTAACCTTGCTGGAGTCCCATAATATAATAGAAAACTACTAAAATATTAGAAGTTTAGGAAAGATGAAAGTGTTTGTATGACACTTACACACATAAATAAATTCACGCCTTTTTTCCATGGGGGTATAAGGCAGAAACTACAGAACACTACCTGCTACGATCCTTACATACGTAAGGATCACACGCACGCTGGTTATGAGTACTGCGTACCTGGCCTTTCTGAAGAACATCACCAATAAGGTCTATGTATGTCTTTCTAAGACGTCCCCTCACATCTGCTTTTTTATTTGTTTTATGACGCACTAGCTTCTGCCAGCGGCGCGTGAAAAGTGTTTTCTTATCGCAATGGAACATTATACCGGGATGAAAAGTAGCATATGTGCTATTCCAGACTATAATCTATGTCTGAGTCAAATTTCATCCAGATCAGTCCAGCCGTTGGAACATGAAGATGTAAAAAACATACGAAGACACTCACAAAGTTTCGCCTTTATACTCGTAATATTAGTGTGATAAAATAATAACCAAAAGGTTAAAACTGCTAATTAATAATACAATTATATCTCCATAACAACAATTGTAATGAACAGTCTGTGCTATGTGTTTTTTCTAATCCAATATTGTAAATGGCGTGAGATTGTAAACAATTGCCGTTGCTAACAATGTATTTTGCAAACAAACTTGGACAACGTCGGAAGGTATTCGATTATTTATCGTCAGTAAATCTTATTATCGATTTTATAATTAAGTCGGAGACTCCGAATGTTTGCCGCAATGTAAAATTGTTTATTTGTAGTAAGTAATAAGGATGGTTCCGGAGCAGAAAAATGATAATACTATAATATTTGGTCCGTCAATCACATGATTGAAAATTATAGAATTGTACGCAAGTCAATGTCAGTGATTGTTGCTGTCAAATTGCTGAATGGATAAGTTATTATTTTAATTAAATCGTTGCTATTTTTAGATTATTGAATTGTTTTAGTTATTGTTGAATTAGTATTATTGAATTGTTATTGTTGAAATTTGACTTATATTTTTTGTATGTTAATTTGTCGGGCATGTAATTTAATTAATTTGGTTGATTGTGTTTACATTTTGTGTTGTTTTAATGTTGGTATGTGCGAGTCGTAAATTATTTGTGTGTGGTTTGTCTGTTGTAAATGTAGTAATCATATAGCATTGACTCTATGCACGTGTTTGGTCACACTGTTAGTGCAAAGAGTAATTGAAATAAATAATCAAATAATATAAGACATGTATTTTATGCTTCATCAAATCAATAAAAAAATACAAAGATAAAGCGCATTCAAGTTCAGAGGTGGGGAATTGTGACGTCACTTATGAGTAAAACTGTACTAAATGTGACGTCATCGTTCCAATTGCTCTAAGTTCTGCCCCGATAACGAAGACTATGTCACTTTTACAAAGCTACACTGTAGCCGAGTGCCAGAAGTTGATGTTTATTTCAAAAAAAATTACATGATTCCTGTGAGTGAATCCTCGGGATAAAGCTAGCATATAATAATTATGACGAGAGAAATTACTAATTAGCGTCTTTTCCTGAGACATAAATAGCCATTAGATTGTTACGTATTGTTTCCTAGAAATGAATGATGTTTATAAATAAACACAGAAGAAATAACTGTAGAAAACTCTTATTTACCTTTAAACCTTTTCTACTCGTTACTTTTCATTTGTTTTTTGCTTCGATATTTTTCAACAGTAGTTAGCATCCTGGGTATTTTAAAGATTAGTTATTTTTGTGATGTACGGAAAAGAAAAACAATACATAAGATATTTTATTTATTGGGTAATAAAGTACCTACGATAGAGCAGTGGTGGCCCTGTGGTAACGGCCTCGACTTATGTGCCGTAGGTCGTGGGTTCGAACCCAGGCAGGCGCTTTACTTTGTGTAAATTATTTCATCACCACTGCTCTCAAAACGGTGAAGGAAAACATCGTGAGGAAACCGGCATGTCCTAGAACCAAAATTCGAATACATGTGAAATCCACCAATCCGCTCTGGGCCCGCTTAGTGGATTAAGGCCTTTCCCTCTCTCACAGAGAGGAGGCATGTGTCCCAGCAGTGGGAACATTTAAAATGATGATGATAATGAAATTACCTACAATGTACATAATAGTACATTATGGTACAAGTGTGTAATTTTGGTGATTACCGCTGAGGCGCCATTGAGACCCGAGCCGTTAGGTGAGGGTCTTAAGAGAGCCGAGGACGGTAATCATCAATACACACGTGTATCATACGACGTTTTTCAACACACTTGTGAAGAAAGAGAAGGCAAAATTATTCTGTTTTCCTATGCGCGCGCATCTAACAATGGCGATCGGCCATAGACTAAAAATAATGAGTTATCTTTTTTTGCCTTTTCGCGGATAGCGTTTTAGCCACGTACAAAATGGGGAATTTCCAGTTTTCTTTATTACAGACAAAAACAAAAGTTATATTTAAGTGACAGTTTTATTTATTAAACACGTACAAGTTGAAATTATCTATTTAAATACGAAGTTGCATGAAATGTGTTGCATTTGTACTATTGAGCACGATCTTTTTTGTATCGAAACTTTTTTAAGAACAAAGTAACTCAACCAATAAATAAAAAAAAGAAACTCTTTATCTCACTTGTGAATGAAGTAATGAAAAAGTCACAGTTTGATAACAGGTGTCATTATGTGCCTAATTGCGGTGAAATTAGAGCCACTTTATTAGCAAGTGTGTTGAAAAGTATATTCTGTTCATATTATAAACGGAAACTTCTGTGTTTGGATATTAGTTAATCCATCACGCCTATACCACAGTATAAATATGGACGCGCGCACTACTGACAGCATCGCGACAACCGCTTAGGGGTCTCGATGATGCTCATGTTTGTGTGATTGTGCCGTTTCGAGCGTTTGTAGTTATTTGCCGTACTGTTTGTCCATATTTATACTGCGTACTGTTCATCAATATTTATACTGTGCCTATACTCAGCACATGAGTAGACCGTGATCTGCTTTAGGACAAAGGATTTTTTATCCCGTTTGTACCTACGTTCCCATGGAATATTTTCCCCTTTACGCGGGCTTAGTTTATAATATCTGCAGGTCGGCTGGATGCATAAGGTCATCTGCATCTTAAGGTCGGCATTCAATAAAGGCATTAGAAATCATCCAAAGAATCGAAAAGATCAGAAATTTACATAATGCATGAATATAAAAGAGATACTAAATCAGCTGTTGCCTACATTTAGTCGTGTCGATGCGAACGAAATTGTACATGAGCATAAAGCAGTGTGTAAAGAACCACTTTATTTTATACCTATGCGAATACGCATGCCTAAGATAACACGTTAAGAACTAATAACATTATACGAGTACATAGTTGTTGTGGTGAAACCTTATTGCTATATGTAATATAGTGTTCCCAGTTTGCATGAAAGCAAGAGATTTTGGCTAACTTTCTCGTGAACATTAGGAATTCAATCTTAACTTCCTGCCGGGTGCCTACGCTACATTTGTTGAACGCGTTTTTCAGGATCATCAACCCTTATTATTCAGCACACAACTATATAATAATACATTTAATTGGAATAATGAAATCGGAAAAGATATTGAAATGCAGCTTGTTTCGGATGGTTTTTGGATTGAGCAAATTACAATTGATCGGTTTTTGAGCCGTATTGTTTTACACAAAACAAGGGTACACTGATTTGTCTATTCAAAATTTATATTAATATAGTCAACATTCGGATAACACCCCGTCAAATTCCAAACACCTATTAAAACTAAATGTACACTATCAATGTTGTTGACATGCCCGTAATTCGTCACATTGAGTTTATGTATCATTCGGAAAGAGTAGCACCAGCTTGGCATCTGATTTCCAATTAACGGAAAAAAATTGTCCCTATATTTCGCAAATTGAGATAAGACAGCTTCCATGTCTGCTTAGCCTCCTTTCCATACCACAAGGCCTCGTTCGCTTCCATTAGCAATGTGTACACACCTCAAAGCTTTTACCTCAGCAATTAAATTTTGACGATAATAAAATTGGCGTGGAAGACTTTATGTAGCTGTACCTACTGCGTTATCAGATTGCTGGTTTGTTGATAATGAAATGCTTGACTATTTACAGTGATTGTACCAATGGAGGGTGTGCCAATTTTCAATAAGCAGTCGGGTACATCACTTGTTCATTACCGCATTACCATGTTGTCTTATACTTGTTTAGAAATAATAGGTAGGTAATACAAAAATACCATACCATACATCCCGTAGAACACCGGCAATTATGAGAGACATGTCTCGTATAGGTTACATACGATAAGAAGTCATTATGAAAACAGATTCAGATGTGGTCGGTCACAATGGGCCTCATCAGAAAGCTTAAATTCACCCAAATGGCAATGGAGAAGGATATGCTCGGAGTTTCCTTGCGTGATCGAATCAGAAATGAAGAAATCCGCAAGAGAACCAAGGTTACCGATATAGCCTGAAGAATTGCCAAACTTAAGTGGCAGTCGGCACATTGCTCGCAGAACGGATGGCCGTTGGGGCCGAAAAGTTCTAGAGTGGCTTGACCTAGTCAAGGCTGCGGTCGTGTGGTGGATGCGAAACGCACAGGACCGATCAGTGTGGTGACTCTTGGGGGAGGCCTATGTCCAGCAGTGGACGTCTTTCTGCTAAAATGATGATGATGAAAACAGATTCCACACATTTTACATTAATTGCAAGAGGTCTGGGACCTTTAATATTTTTATATTATTCCGAACCTTTCTTTATAGAAACGTTAACAAATATGCGAAGTTAGTAATTTTTTGGGTTAGGTGGGGTAAATCAAGCATTAAAATACAAGTGAAATAAAAATCAGAAAATTGCCTTAAGTTTAATGATGCTTGTTTGAATAAAACCTGTTTTGACGAACAACGAAAGCTTACAGAATAACATTATATTCAAGTCTTGCTGCTGTAAGCGCTCTCACACCTGTTTCAGGTTTGTTTTCATCTAAAAATTAAGTAGGAACGAAATATTCCACAAAGTTTAGTAGAGTAAACGCCTTATATACACACCATACCTAGGTCCATGTAAACTGATTACTTACTATAATTATAAACTTTCCATGCGATGTAACTCAAATAATACGATTTACTCACGTTCAGTTTGTCTTCTTCTACCATACCTACTTCTCTATTAGTCCTTATCTTATCAATCACCCCTTAGTAGCCATTATCATCTTTCACACAGAACATTTATCGTTCCTTTGGTCTTCAGCAGCTCTTCTTGCTTTGACTAGTGCAAAGGGCTTGACTTAGAAATTATTAATTAAAAATCTGTTTTTAAAACAAGCTTTTCGTATTCTCCTCAGCTTACCCTCTTATTTGATACCCATATAATGGCAGTGCTAAAAAAATAACTAGTCCGCCATCTTGGGCCGTCCACCATATTTGATTTAGAATGATGTCACTTAGCTACCCATGCATTGTCATCCAAACTAAACGTGTAAGCAAAATTTCATCTTAATCGGTGGATGATAACTGCTATAAAATTCATTTGCATAATTTGACCCGAACATATATACATATATAGATACATTGCAAGTTAAATATAAGCTTGTTATAAACACATTATCCTCCTTTGGCAGTCGGGTAAAAAACTTAACATCGATGAGCAGATTCTTAACTGAAAAGAATTTGAATTAAGAATCTACTAATCAGTGATTTATTAAATTCCAGTCTCTCGCAACGATTTTACTGTTTTCTTTGAGTATACCTGTATAATAAAATGTATACAATACTTTCAATATAGGGTATTTTTCTTCGGGGCTTCGTAAATCAATCTGTAAACTTACTGTATTTAAATGGCTAAAACTCTTGATTATCATGCAACTGAGTGACTGCTGATTCCTATCCGCTAACCCTCAACTCTAACCCCATTTACACCCTCAAACATTCGTATACCTACACTTACCCACACATACTCTCAGACACTCACATACACCTAATTACATACACTCACTCACATACAACTGTACACATACACCTACTTACATACACTCTCTCGCATACACCTGTACACATACATTCAACTTATATTATATCCATTCTAGAATCAGCATTTTCACCCAGTTCATACTTGATCTATTACATACAAAGTCTAACTGTAAGAATTGGGGAGCCTGGTGACCCGTAACACAGGTATTCAATACCTTCTTCGGGCACCAGTCTCTCACAAATGTTTTTTTTTTTTTTGTATTGTTTTAACATTTTCTGTACCATCCTGCAACATTTGTGATTACAAAATAAATTTATTATTTATTAAACTAATCACATGGTTATTTTTAATAATAATTAAGGCTATAATTATTAAAATGTTCATTTCGACTGTCCAAGACCTTGTTAATTACGATAATACTAGTTCACGGTTTGTTTTCTTATACGAGTACTTACAAAATAATCAACGTCAATAAAATGCATAATAATAACCTATCCGCCTGGAGCGTTCGAGAGGCTATTACAGCCCGCAATGAGAAACAATCCCACGGGATAATGCAACAGATTCCTTGGCGGACTGGCATGATTGTGGTGTTAAACAATATTAACCTCATTGATTTATAAATAGAATTTTGGTTATTTATATTATAGATATATTTAAAAAACGACCACCACAAAATCAAACGATCAACATAAAATCAAACAAAAGAGGCATTGATGGACGAACGTGTAAATGTGGGCCGAGGCGAAGCCGAGGAGGATATGGATTTTCATACAACTTTTGCCGGCCGCTGCTCGCATGTATATGGCCAGTACAGCAATTGCGATTTATCTCGAAGAAGGTTGTCAAAATAATGGTCAAATTTCCAAGCATGTTTGAGAAAAAATTTAGTTATGAAAATTCATATCAGTCGTGGTTTAGCTGCCAAATAAATTACATAGTAAACTCATATCTGTCGTGTAATTTAAAAATGGAACGATCTATTACTCCGAAACATGGCAACCAAGGCGGTAACTTATCAAAGGTTTCATTTAAATTTCGAACTGGCTTGCAAATAGAAAGCTGTTTATTGAAAAAAAACAAATTAACACTTTAACGCGGGCAAAAATATTGTTGTTCATTGTTCATTTTGTTAAATAATTGTATTTGACAAAATGAGTGCTAGTTAATTTTTGCTCATTATTTGTGAAAAATAATATAAGAGCCATGGCCACAACTAGGCATTGATGGGCTTACGTATGTGTTACACGTTCGTCCATCAATGCCTCTTTTGCTGGCCGCAGCAGTAATGTATAGTACATTACTGCAGCGGCCAGCAAAAGAGGCATTGGCAGATTTGAGACCAGATACAATAAAAATGTCGAGGCACAGTATTCAGGCGTGTGCCTCACGGCTGTGAGTACCAAAAAGCGGGCCACCTAGACAATCTGCCTTGCCGTTTACCAACTATGTATAATGGCGATGGCTTCCAGTCTAATCGGATACAGCCAAGTACCAGTATTGTACATGTAGCGGCTGCCTATCTAATCTCCGCGCTCAGTAACTGGGTAACAAGATACCCCTTGGCAAAACTGGTGTTATATTTTTGACTGTCAAAGATCTATTAACGACATCAATCCGAAGGCAAGGACAATCCTATAACACATATTGGTACTAGCTGTCTTGTTTTTTAGGCACGAAAAGTGTCGTCGAATACACAAAATTACATTATTTTATCTAAAAAAAGTAAAAGTAGAACTTGGTTTGGATATTAGGTTGTAACATAAAACATGTTTATTGCAATCAATATATTATAGTGTTCATAATCTAATCAGCCTTGTTTACTTGTTATAATTTTATCTAATCGCTCTAATTCTGTGAGTGCTTTTCAGGTGTTTGTCGTGTAATGTTGTTATAATAATGGTTCGTTAGGATGATGGCTTACAAGCACTATTGACCACTATCTCACCTGATGGTAAGCGAAGTTACCTAATCACTTTTGACATAAAGACCTCAGGTTATTGGTATCAGGAAATACAGACTCTCCGGTAAGGGAATTCCTTAGTTGTACGCACTTATTCTGTTTAGTGCTTATGGGTGGGATATCCACCATGTACCGATGGCGCATCGCCGTACGTCTTGTAGTCCGATGGTGGAACGGGCTAGGCGGAATTAAGTCATGCTTTTTCATCGCATTGTAGTAATTTTTATTTTTCCTACACCTCCGTTATTATTTTCTGATTTATTTCCTTGCGGGATCCAAGTTAGGTAGACAGTTATATTCATTATCCGGGACTTCATCGAGCTTCATTGACTCGGCGCTTTTCTGGTGGTCCCCACTGTTGATTCTGGCTTTCAGGCGTTGCAGTGGTTTGGAAATAGTGAGGTAGGATTGTCCCATAAAAAGAATTCCATCGCACACTACTCCAAAATGTAACCGATAAGCTGGCAACTTGGCGTCGATGTTAAAGGCTCTCGACCAGAGCTTCATTGCCGATGAAGCTCTTGGCCTGTTAATAGTTATATGATTTGATAAGGTGTTTCAAAACTGGAATTTATAAGTATATTGACATAATTAGGATAACTATAAACTATAGGTTGTAGGTGGGTAGTAATAATAAGCATCCAGTTATTTGTGAAGCATGCTATTGCCATAATAGCTTACTTTTACAATTGTAGCTTTTAACGCATCTTCCCTATTCAAATCTAAAAGCTTATCTGAAAGATGAACATACAAATGTATGGCACGATACAAAATGTACCTAGTTAACGCCGCCTACAGAATATTATTCATACGTAGAAGATTTAAGTTTCGAAAACAAACAGGCGAGAACAAAGTTATATCACCGCAGTGACGGATAAAAACTTGGCCCTGACTGCTTATGCAGAACTTGCTTTTATTACATTTTAGTTTTGTTCAGAGATTTCCATGGTCTTAGAGATTGTCTGCAATGTAAACAAGGAAGATGCATTATTTCTGTTTTATGCACTTAAATAGCTAGAAAATAAATAATAAAACCTGGAAAGGAACAAAAAGTAGAAAGAAAACAGGCAGCCCATTTAGTCGTAAATAGGCAGACCAGATCATCGCTTACCATCAGGCGAGGTAGTGGTCACACGCGAGCCCATCGATAATAAAAAAATTTAATGAAATATGCACCGAAAAAACCCATTTGATAATAGAACATTATGGTACAAGAGTGTAATGTTGGTGATCACCGCTGAGGCTCGGCTATTAGGTGAGGGTCATAAGAGAGCCGAGGACGGTAATCATAAATACACACGTGTATCATACGACGTTTTACAACACACTTGTGAAGAAAATAATACAAAAAAAAAACATTTTCAACAGTAAAACCGAGTTGGGATTTTTTTTTCGCAATGGCGGGCAAATTTAATCAGTTTTCCTATGCGCGCGCATCTAACAATGGCGATCGGCCATAGACTAAAAGAATGAGGTTTATTTTTTTACGTTTTAGCCACGTACTAAATCGGGAATTTCGAGTTTTCTTTATTACAGAAAGAAAGAAAGAAAAACAAAAGTTATATTTGAGTGAAAGTTTTATTTATTAAACACGTACAATTTGAAATTAACTATTTATATACGAAGTTGCATGAAATGAGCAAGCAACAATTACAATTAATTATTGAGCAATTTATTTTTACTATTGAGCACGATCTTTTTTGAACAAAGCATTAAGCAACTCAACCAATAAATTTAAAAAAAGCTCTATAACTCACTTGTGACTAATAGCAATGAAAAAGTCACAGTTTGATTACAGGTGTCATTATTTGCCTAATTGCGGTGAAATTAGAGCCACTTTATGAGCAAGTGTGTTGAAAAATAATTAATTTCCCTGACTACATTTCGCCTATGTCTACATACGAGTACGAATACCGCATCCGATCAAGAGATCATAGCTATACGCATTACAACCAGATGTTGATATTATCAGCCGCAATTTAATTAAAGGTTTCGAAGCTTCATTCGTAATAAACTTTTTGGTCGACAGAATCGGGATATTCTCGAATGTGGACTACGTATATATAAAATGATCCAATCACGGCGAGCATATAAAGCAAAACATCAAGATTTAAACAGCGCTTCATACACGGAAAACCTTCGGAAAATTATTCTAAAGCGTATTAGCGGAGGCTCGAAACGGCGGCAAATTAGCATTTAAAATAAAACATTTATCACTGGCTACATTTTAATTGCTGAATAACATTAAGTCCAGAATGTAGGTGTTTATCATTTATCTGCTTTAAGCATTTGGCTATCCATGTCAAATATTTGGATAGCCAAATGTTATTCAGCGTTAACCAGCTGCACTTTTTCTGAGCCTGTTCTTTTGTCCTTCTGAAACCAACTGAAATTAAGTCCTCCAAGTGAATTCCGACCAAAAGAAACGAGGTACACTTCTTTCCAATTGGATGTCTATAGACAACAACGACCTGAAGCAAGCCGAAGTGAATGACTCAACGACCCAGAACCGAAACATCTGGCGAAGAACGACGAGGAGAACCGACAATAAATTAAATGGGATAAGGCCAGGCAAAGGGAGAGAGAGACACTGATATCCTGTATTTTATTAAAAGCGATTTTTGTTAGAATTATCTTCAGATTTGACCATAAAACTTTCTTTTTCTTCTTTAGGTGTATGTGAGCACCTTATTCCTGGCAGGTACCTGGAGCACATCCATGCAACCTCATTACACTCAATAAATAATATGAGACATAAGATATTAGAATGAATATTATATATTCATTACCTAATCAAATTAGAGTGAGCCGATGCTCATTGTCATATAAGACTCAATAATTAATGATATTATTATCTTGATTAATTCATAAATATGTTTAGCTACCTTAGTCTCTGATAAGGTCATGTTTCATTAACATAAGTCCTTATTATCTCTTCTATTTCTAGTCTTGGATATAAGTTCGATTTCTTATAAGATAGATATAAATTTAGTGCAAGAAACGTAAATTGTAGTTTGTTTCTAGTTCAGAAATAACTGTAACTTCGACTTAAAACAAAGCTTGTTACTTTATTTTAGGATCAGTATCAATAGTTTTCAAGTTAACTTTAGCTTGCAGTAAACCTACGAATAGCTTGAACTTTAGTCCAGTTTTATGTTTAGCCTGAACACGAACAAGTTTGCATCCAGTTGTGCCAGTAAAATAAAAGCAAATAACAAAAAGAAATATAAAATTATAGCATAAAAATTGTTACGCCAGCGAGCGGTTTTTAATCTCTTTTAATTTATTGCAATCAAGTACGCCTCTTGGTCTCTTTGACCAAGTTGAAAGTAAACCAAGTATGAAAATGAAGGTTGAAGCTGCATTTTCTGAACTCATTATTGCAGCAAGAGTTACACGATGGCGTTTTAAGGGGAGTTTATACTGTCATATCTAGGATCATACATAGGATCCTATCTCTTATCCTAAATAAATAACTTCTAGAATCATAATCTGTGTATTAAATTATCATAGTTCTTTGATCCTATTTTTTGTCATATTTGGTTGCAATGGTGCACAAGTCGGTAGTGTGTACTACTATTATTGCTTCGGCAGTGTGTACAACAGTGTTCCCAACAATAATTTTAGAATTTCACATCCACGAAGCATGTTGTGAACTTACGCCAAAATTTCGTTGTACTTACTTTATAAACGACAGTAAAACCGTCATATTACTTCACTGCCTTTGAATTTAGAATATGGCAGTAGCAAAACTGAAAAAGCAATATCACAAAATTTTATGGACGGATTTTGTATCAGGCAATTATGATTATAATAATTCATTATAGCAATATTAAATATGGCAAGACCAGTTGCCTTATACCATGACGTGTTAAAGTTATCATAGTGCCACAATGAAACAAGGAGGGAGCTATTTGTCTTGTATTGCTCCGTCCTACTCCCGTTCCTCGATCCTATCTAACAACAAAAGTAAAAAATCATTCATTTAAGACAATACGATTAATATTTCTATATTCCATTATCATATAAATACGACTTATATATCTATGATCCTAAATATATGATAGTCTAATACCCCCCTAACAGTGGCCAGTGTCGGCCGTCATCCGGACTTCAATATTAGTTCTGAAATGTTCAGTCTTATTTGTTCAAGTGAAATAAAGTTTTACGTCTATAAATACACTTTATTAGAATGTCTATTAAAGTATTCACTGGTTCAGGAAGACGGAGAAAACCTAATCATTGCTGTTCTTTACGACTTCGTCGGAAGAAACAAATAAAAGTGGGCGTAAGTCGGCATTATGGCGAACAAGGAGAAGCTTTAAGGACGAATAAAATCGTTTATTTAATTTATTTTTCTTCGGTAAGAATGAAATTTTCTCTTTTAATTTGGTGATGACACAAAAATCAGGCATACATTATTTGAAGACCGTTTCATAAAACCGTATCGAAATCGTTACTCCTATATTAACTCGTTAGTTAAAGTACCTACTTAGGAATTGTACATACTGTATACTGGATGTTTAAGACAAACAACATTTCATACAATTTGATTAGACAATAGACAGACTAGACAGTAAACAACATGACTTAAATAACTAAAATCAAGTTGATAACAAAAGTTTCAAATATATGCTTTTGTCATTTTAGACAGCTACGAGATCGTAGCACAATGCTACGCCGTAGCTCACTACCTTCGTAGCGTATCTCTGTATAAAGTATTATTGATAAACTGTGGTCATATATAGCACGTTAAATAAAACTTAAACTCAAAAGTAATTTTATCTACACGCACAACATAATGTTCCAAATATGAATTCAAAAAATATTATATAAACACGTACTTTATATTCGTGGATAGGTAAATTACAAAAAAAAACATCACAGTGCTACATTTTCCTTCGATTTTCAAATAACTGAATCATAAAATAACTTTTCATTTAATAGCACAGTTTTACTTTTCAATTTATTGGTGCTAACGGGCTCATGGACTTAATGTAGAAAAATGTTTCATTGTCTATGGATGCGCGTGCATAATAATAATCTATATCATAATCATATAATCTAAATTGCCCGCCATACCACATATGTTCTCCGTTTCCACTTTTGTTTTATTTCAACTGTATGAGTGAAGATAAATTAGTTTTCAACACACTTGCTCATAAAGTGGCTCTAATTTCACCGCAATTTGGCACATAATGACACCTGTTATCAAACTGTGACTTTTTCATTACTATTATTCACAAGTGAGATAAAGAGTTTTTTTTTAAATTTATTTGTTGAGTTGCTTTGTTCTTAAAAAAAGTTTCGATACAAAAAAGATCGTGCGCAATAGTACAAATGCAACATATTTCATGCAACTTCGTATTTAAATAGATAATTTCAACTTGTATGTGTTTACTAAATAAAACTTTCACTTAAATATAATTTTTGTTTTTGTCTGTAATAAAGAAAACTTATTACAGACAACTTATTATGTTACTGGCTTGAATTAGCCTGAGAATTCAATCACGACTGACATAAACAGCGTGAATTGATGTAACTCAAATAAAACGACATTTAATAGGTAAGATTTCTTTTTGTGTCCGACACGACAACAAAACGAAAATTTGGCAACACGATATCAGGAAGTCGAAACACCGTCTCTTAATGCGAACGGACAGTGAATCAAAAGCCTCCGGCCGAATTTACAGGCTTTGCGAGTGGCACTGGTTTCAGAGAGACCGACTCGTTACAACCCCTATCGAAATCTAGACCGGTAACTGATTTAAACCGAGTTTTGAAATATATTTTTTTGTAAAATCTCAACAGTCCTTCCTGCTAGGTTTACTTAGGTACTCGTAGATGCAATGTTTACATGGTAGTGCTACATACTGTTGATTATCTTGGGCAATGTTATTGCAAGAACCAATTGTATTTCAATATATCTAAATACACGACTACTAAAAATTGCGCTCTACAAAGTATATGTAAAACAAGAAAATATTCATATCAGACATTCTAATTAACAATCTATTCAATATTTATCGTATAGATTGCTTACTACTATTAAAATATTTTGTTGTGTAAGCGACCCCCTCTTTTTGGATTTTGAAAAACAGTTTGGGAAACACTATGTAATTTTATATGTTTGTGCTTCTGAAATGTGTTTTATAAATTATCTTATTTTCTAATATCTTCATATAAACTTGAATAACAAACCTATCGCTTTTCATAAATGGAAAAAAATTGAGAAACACTGCAAATGTAGGTTAAATCATCAGGTTACCAGCCTGTAACTGTCCCAATGGGCATAGGTCTCTTATCAGACAGAAAATCACCGAATATTAATCACCACGCTTGCTCAAGACAGGTCGGCGATTTCAAATTTTAATATCTATATCTTCTTTCTCTATCTTTTTTGTTTGTTTGTTTGTACCGAATAGGCTGCGAAACTACTGGACCGATTTTAAAAATTCTTTAACTATGGAAATCTACATTATTCCGGATTAACATAGGCTATAAATATTTAAAAAAATAAATTAAAGATCCTTAAGAAAATTGCAATAATCTAACCCAAAGTAGCAAAATTTTGCTTATAACATTCATTATTTAGCGTGCACTGAGAAAACTATTGAAGAATAAAATTATGTGCTACATGATTAAAGTACTCATTATTACCTATAAAAAAGACTAAAATGATTGTTCTGTATGTTTGTATTTTTGTGGTGTACAATAAAGTATATAATAATAATAATAATAAAAGGGAATATATCTAACTACCATAGTTAACTCACAATAGCAGCTTTTGTGTTCTAAAATTTATATAGATCGCCGCCGCCCGATAGAAACAAAAGTTGTTTACATTCGTATTGTAGTATTCATTCTTATTCAAATAAAAATATTAACAAATTGGTAGGTAGGTTGATAGGTTAGGATAGATAGGGTAGGTGGGTAGGTAGGGTAGGGTAAGTAGGGTATGTAGGGTCGGTTACGTAGGTGGTAGGTAGGTAGGTAGCTAGTTGACGGGAGCGAGGCCGCGGGGGTCAGCTAGTTACCTGTAAGTCCAGAGGCTCTAGACAAATGCCATTCGATGTCAGCGAAGGCGATAGCCAAATGTCAAAATGTATGGGATTTATCACGTGATTTTTCGATATCGCTAGTCAATCCCATACAATTTTGTCCTTATGACAATCGCTATCGCCACGCTTTGAATGATAAAATATCACTTGTCTAGGGCCTCAAGTTTCCTCACGATGTTTTCCTTCACCAATGTCAGCGAGGTCCAAGATAAACTTAGAAAGCTACTACCATGCCAAAAAGGCTTGAGTTTACTATTAGGACCTTTAATACCGTAAAATTTTATCACTAACATTATCAGCTTTTAATCGGATATGCTGTAAACAAGGAAATTCGCGTTAGCCAAAGCTGGGCGGGCGGTAAGTGGCCCGAGTCGGGTATACCAGGGTATATAAGCGTTTAAAAACTGGATATTATTTGATAAAAAATCTGGGTATCCGGGTATCACCATTTTGCAAATAAAATACCGCATACTCGTATCTACCGTGTTGTGATATCTCTGTACCTAGCAATTGACCATGCCCTGCCTTTTAACGAATACATTTAATAATTAGATCTATATTTGTTTTATCGAAATATGCATAATACGAAATTTGATCCATTTAGTTTAAAAAAAATATATTTCTTCTATAACAGTTAGCCGGCGATGTACTTTTAAATTACGCACTTAAAAAAAACAAAATCTAGATAGGCGATTAATTCTACATTAACTCTAATTACTTATCTACTTTTTACTTATAAAATACATTACTTTAAGTTAAAAAAGACAATACAAAGAAGTAAACCTTTTTTTGTTCAATTAAATTTAACAATAAAGCTTTTCGTACGCCTCAGTCGAGGCGCAATTATTTTTCAGTCGCATATTTATAAGGATGTTCTTTTATTAAATCAACTAATCAAAACACACAACATGTATTTTATTGAACATTTCCTACTTTTTTAATTAAAATATAATATTGACAATCACAAAACTAGAAAGAAACTCAAGTAGGTAAATGAAATTAAAATACTGTAGGCGAGCA
This sequence comes from Orthosia cruda, assembly GCA_964057195.1. NCBI lineage: Eukaryota > Metazoa > Arthropoda > Insecta > Lepidoptera > Noctuidae > Orthosia > Orthosia cruda. The sequence continues at coordinate 61,126,561 of OZ059825.1, read as the reverse complement.
GCCCTATCGAGTGTTTATGTACCGTGCTGTAGGTAAGTATTTCAAGGTCAGGGCCGAGTCACAATACTGTTAGATATCTTTACCGTGACGTAACATTCTATATGTATTAATTGGACCGTGTTGATGTGTTTAGTACTTACCACTGTAAGTACTAAACACATCAACACGGTCTAGGGATATTTTTAAAAAAGCGAATTACTATCAATGTGTTAATTATTTATATGACATGTATATATTTAAAAGATACGTTATTTAATATTCTACCATTTTTTAATAATGGTTAAGGTACTTCGATTAAAATTTCAGGATTTTATGGAAAAAAAATGAAGCATAGACGGAAACCGTATATGAATTAACTTTTAATTTATGAGTAAAAACTGAAAAAATAGAAAAATCATTTAATTTGTGTTTATAAACTTGAAGTTAGTAGTCTGAGAAAGCGCCCATGATGTTCATAACACATCGGCAACGATTCGGCATGCTCAGAACAAGGTTGTCAATGTCTTGCTGCGGAATATTGTCCCATGTCCTATTAGGTGCGCAAAAAGTTGATCTTCTGTAGCCAGATTTTCAGGAACTTCCTTCAGAGCTCTTCTTTGCAGCATATGCCACGCATGCTCAATGGAATTTAGATCTGGCGATTGAGCAGGCCAGTCTAAGGCCCTAACATTGTGTGTATGTAACCAAGCTGCTACCGTTCTTGCCGTGTGTGCCCGGGCATTGACGTGCATGAGCAGGAAATCTTGCCCCATTTGTGTTATGTGGGGCAAGATTACGGGCCCCAGCACCTGTTGGACGTATCGTTCTGCCGTCATATTGCCCCGCACCCAAACGAGATCCGTCCGTCCTCCAAGACGAATTCCTGCCCAAACCATAATTGTTCCTCCTTGGTATGGGTGAACTTCCTGAGGGTTCTGAAGACGGCTCCATCGTCCAGGAACTCGCCAAACACGCGTCATTCGTGAATCTGGATGGAAGCCGAACCTGGATTCATCCGTGAACAGCACATTGGACCATTGCTCACGGCCCCAGTCCACGTGGTTCCGAACCCATTCTAATCGTCGTCCACGATTGCCTCTCCGTAAAGGTGGGACCCGGAGTGGTCTACGAGAGCGTAGATTGCTTTCATGCAGTCGCCTTCTTACAGTTTGGTCACTCACAAGCACTTGGTGTTCCACTCGCAGCCTTTGGACCAATTGAGTCACCGTTGCATTTGGTTAAGCTCGCGCAGTAATTTGCAAAAATCGGTCTTGTCTGGGGGTAGTGATGCGACTTGGCCCCCGGTGCCTCTCCGCTACTTCACCTGTGGCACGATATCGTGTCCACAATCTTGAAATTACATTTTGGTGGGTCCCTATGGCCTCAGCAACATTAAGCTGAACAGACCCAGCTTCCGGCATTCCCACAGCTCGTAACATCTCCGCCCTCGTCAAATGTTGGCGTTGCATGGCTGCAATACCTCAATTTTAACTTTATCTTTCGTTTAAAAATGAAAAAAAACTGTAACTAAACGTAATTCGTATTGTTTTCTAAATTTCGCACAAATGAAAATTCCCTCTCCTACACATCAATACATTTTTATGCCACCGAAACAAGAGAATTTTCAAAAATTTGAATTTGGAATTAGTCTGAGATAAATTACAAACAAATCGGTGTATAAAAGTGTATAATGTTCTCAGATTGTTATTTTACTATTTTTAATAGAAGTTTATGATTGTTTTTATGGTTCTCTTGCTAAGTGCTGTCACCAGGCTGTATCTCATGAACCGTGATAGCTAGACAGTTGAAATTTTTCCAGATGATGTATTTCTACTATAACAACAAACACTAAAAACTGAATAAAATAAATATTTATATGGGGCTCCCATGCAACAATAACTATTTATGCAACTGTTACGTTATGGACGGTCTTTTAATACGAGTGCCATTTTTCGGTACAAGCGTAGCGCGTACCGAAATAGGTGGGCACGAGTTATTAAAAGGCCAATAACGTACAGTTGCATACAAGATTTTATCTACGAAGGAAGGAATAAAACACAGATATAGACAAATAAGTATTTTAGGAAGTGTGTTTAAGTATTTCATTTCTCATATACATGTCTTGATTTTTCTGGTAGTAAATTATTTGTAGCCAAAACTGCTCTATTTGTTATATCTGGTGGAGTATTTTCAATATCACTTGATGTTGAAGACATTTTTAATAAAATTTGGAATAAAATTTCACTTAACAATATATTCCCGCGTCCACTTTATTTTTTATTTAGTCTTTATTAGGTATAAGGCAAATATCTTGTAGCCGCAACAGCCAAATAGTATAAGATACTTTTGTTCTAAACTTGTTCCATTTTTAAAAACATCATTTACATTGTCTCGATTTCGAAGTAATATTATAGGTACCTGGCTGTATGTTCAGAATGTCTTTGCTTGTGTTTTAGAATTTATGACGATTCGCATAATGCAACCCGATGTCGTTATGGGTATCATAATGAAACCGCTGTCAATTTTGTAATTCAAATATAACGAAGCCGAAGTAGATAAACGTTATTTTTTTGTCGTTTTTTGAGATAAGGGTACGGAAACATTCGTGCGCGAGTCTGACTCGCACTTAGACGATTTTATTGATAACTATTATCGTCACTATACTTAAGCCATTACAAACGTGCGAACTGAAAATATTTTCTCAAACATGCTTGGAAATTTGAGCATTATTTTGACAACCTTTTTCGAGATAAATCGAAATTGCTGTACTGGCCAAATACATGCGAGCAGCGGCCGGCAAAAGTTGTATGAAAATCCATATCTGTCGTGGTGTAGCGGCCAAATAAATTACATAGTAAACACATATCTGTCGTGTAATTTAAAAATGGAACGATCTTATACTCCGAAACATGGCAACCAAGGAGGTCACTTATCAAAGGTTTCATTTAAATTTCGAACTGGCTTGCAATAATAGAAAGCTGTTAATTTAAAAAAAACTAATGAACACTTTACACGCGGGAAAAATATTGTTGTTCGTTGTTCGTCATTGATTTTGAAAAGTAATTGTATTTGACAAAATGAGTGCCAGATACTATTTAGTCTTAATTTATGCTCATTAATTGAGAAAAGTACCATACAAGCCGTGGCTACAACCAGGCATTGATGGACTTACGTATGTGTTACACGTTCGTCCATCGATGCTTCTTTTGCTGGCCGCTGCAGTAATGTACTATATTTGGCAGATCTTAGACTAGATACAATAAAAATTGGCACAGTATTCAGGCGTGTGCCTCACGGCTGTGAGTACCAAAATGCGAGCCACCTAGACAATCTGCCTTGCCGTTTACCAACTATGTATAATGAGGATGGCTTCCAGTCTAATCGGATACAGCCAAGTACCCGTAACAGTGACTCTTGCGCATCGAACGCGCGCGCACGTTCGTCCGTGTTACAACTTATATATATATCGTTATATGTATATCGTCACCGTTCGGTGTTATTCGGGGATACACGCTTGTTCAGTTAAAACAAATTTCCAGTGGTTCTCAAACTACTATCGCGATGTTTACCTGCCCGGATTGCAATACCCACCACACTGATGGCCCGACCTGCAGTGCTTGCAAAAGTCAATATGACTTTGGATGTGCTGGGATTACTGAAGCTGGTTATAGGCGTCTAGGGGAAAGGAAGAACAGCTGGCGTTGCCCTAAGTGCAAGTCAAGTCCATTACCTTCTCCTGCCCCAATCTCTCCGGTACCAAGTCAATTGGATAAAATGCAAGAACAGTTGAACCAAATCGTCTTTCAGTTGGCTCCTTTGGCTACTCTTGTTGAGGATGTCAAGTTGATCAAATCGGATGTCAACAATCTAAAGGACTCTCTTGAAATGGCTCATGGATTGATCAAGAACTTCTCAAGTACCATTGACTCCTTGGAAGAACGAGTGTCTTTAGTGGAGAAAGTTGCCACCCAGATTCCAACTCTTCAGGCTGAGATAACCAGACTAAACCGGGAATTGGACGAAAAGGATCAATGGGCCAGGGCGAATAATGTTGAAATTCGGGGGATCCCACAAAAAAGGAATGAAAACCTTTATGAAATAGCCCAGAAAATCGGAAGTTTGTGTGGTTTTCCCATAAAAAAGGAACAAATAAATTATATTGCCCGGGTTCCTACACTTGCACCTAATGCAGAGAAACACATAATAATAGCTTTTAATAATCGCTATATTAAGGAAGAACTGGTCGCGTCTGCACGTAAAAGTAAACAACTCACTCTTTCCAATATGGGGTTCTCATCTACCGGTAACTTTTACGTAAACGACCATCTAACGCAGCGGAACAAGAAACTGTTGAGTAAGGCGAGATCATTGGCAAAAGAACGGAACTTTCAGTACATATGGGTGAAACATTCAAAAATCATGGCCAGGAAAGTGGACGGTTCTCCAGTATTTTTTATAAAATGCGAAAACGACCTTGCGAGGATAATTTAAGATACTTTAATTTTAATTTAACTACTTTAATATTTACAATTTATAAAACCTATGTAAAAAGTTTGAGAACCACATTCTGTTCTAAGCGGGGCTATTGTGTTGTGATTTATGACCAGTGTTTTAAAGGTGTCAACAAGTTAACGCACATATCTATGCAATACTCAATGGCATTCTCGTACTTACTGACGCGCCTACTCATACTTATAGCGGTCGCTTTCGCGCGCACACTTAACTACTTAAGATTGAATATGTATTTGCATCTATGTCGGTTTCGATACACGGTACGGACGTCAGTCAAACGAAATAGTTGTGGGTTTACCTGCAATGTTAAAATAAATAAGCGTTATTATATTTCTATTATAATTATGATCCGATTGTTGCGTTTTATAGTTATGGTATACTATTTGACACGTTTTTATCTATCTCTTATACAAATATTATCTGTGCTTGGCTCTTTGCGTGTCGTGTTATTGAATTCGCGACAATCATATCGTCCTGTTTTTATGTTGTGTGGGTTTGAGTGTGTCAATTTGACGACGCGTACATTCTTGAGCTACTCACCGTGCGAAATATTTAACAATATAACATTTTCAATTAATTGGCTGCGCTGTAGTTTATGTTTTTGTTTTATTGATGGCTACTTCTAATTTAAGTGTGTACTATCAAAATACTCGGGGACTGCGCACGAAGACGCACATATTTAAACGTAATCTCCTTCTTTCATTATATGATATTGTATCGTTGACTGAGACGTGGTTATTGGAGGGTGTATGTGATAGTGAGTTGTTCGACGAAAGGTATGTTGTCTGGAGACGGGATAGGAACTATGTTGCGACGGGGGAAAGATACGGTGGCGGCGTGCTATTAGCTGTTCGTCGTGAGTATGCTGCGGTTGAGCAGCCCGATTGGCGCTCGTCGGCTGAGGATATTTGGGTCACCATAACATTAAAAAATAATAGTCCTATCAGTAGATCACATCGACTGCATGTATGTACTTTATATCTTTGTAAAGAAAAGTCAGGTAATTCTTTCAATACGCAACTGCAGAATTTCACCGAAAATCTTTCCTTTATTGTTAACGCCCACCCTCAGGATGCGTTCCTGATAATGGGCGATTTTAACTTAAGTCATATCAATTGGTCAGGCGATTTAGGTTCTCTACAGCCTAGTGGGATTAATGGTGAATCTCAGGTATTCTTTTTCGATACCTTATCCGAATGTGACCTCAACCAATATAATTTAAACAGGAATGCAAATAACAGACTACTGGATTATATATTATGTAACTATAAGGTAACGGTAACATCATGCACAGACCCGTTGGTACCGGAAGATAGTCATCATAAGTCGTTAGATATAGTCCTCGATTTTACCAAGGAGTGTTTATTGAAAAGTAAAACCAGACTTAAATATTATTATAATAAAGCGGACTACGGAGCCATAAAAACTTTCTTAAATAACATAAATTGGCAAACATGCTTAAATAATAATACATTAGAGGACGCAGTACAATTATTTTATAAACACCTATATGATGTCATTGAGCAGTATGTTCCTCACAAATTAATAGCCTCTGACTCTTTCCCACCTTGGTATTGTGCTCCTTTAAAGAAACTTCTCAAAGAGAAGTTCAAATTCTTAAAAAAATTTCAAATATATGGTAATACTAGTGACCATGATACTTTTTGTCTTCTTCGTGAGCGTGCCAAACGATTGGAGAAAGAATGCTACTTAAAATATATAAAACACGCGGAAGATGCAATAATTAAATGTCCCAAGTCTTTTTGGTCGTTTATTAAGTCAAATAAAAAGGGATCGAACTCACTCCCATCAACTATTCATTATAATGGTGTTCCAGCTGATACTGGGGATGAAATATGCGATGTGTTTGCTTCTCATTTCCATTCAAACTTTCTACCTCCGTCTACATACTCTTCTTCAATACCCATGTCTATTGATAACAACGCACCAAGCAACATAGGTAGTATAGAAGTCACTGCTGACCTAGTTCTTAAATTATTAAAATCTTTAGATTTAAGTAAGGGTGCAGGGCCCGATAATGTGGTACCATTATTTATTGTCTCTTGTGCTACGTGCTTAACTGAACCTCTTGTTATTCTTTATAAAAGGTCTATCTCGGAAGGACTTGTACCTAAAATATGGAAATCTGCATTTATCACACCCATACATAAGAGTGGTAGCAAGAGTGATGCTAAAAATTATCGCCCCATTTCCAAATTATGCATCTTTGCTAAGATACTGGAAAAAATCGTATATACACAAGTTTATGAGAGTATCTCACCAACTTTGATCACGGAGCAGCATGGTTTTGTAAGCAAGCGGTCAACTTTATCTAATCTGCTGTCTTTCACAGAGTTTACGACGTCTAGCATGGATGCTGGTGGACAGGTCGATGCAATTTTTACTGATTATAGTAAAGCGTTTGACCGAATCGACCACAAAATATTACTACAGAAGTTACTCCAAGCTGGCATCCATGGAGACTTATATCGGTGGTTTGTTTCGTACATTGAAAATCGATCGCAGGCAGTGGTTGTGAATGGGTACTGTTCTAAATGGAGCATCGTCCCTTCTGGGGTACCGCAGGGTTCTTTGCTTGGGCCCCTTCTTTTTAACATATTTATAAATGATGTCACTCAATGCATTAAATACTCACAATTACTCCTTTATGCTGACGACATGAAAATTTTCAAAAAAATCACCAGCTTTGAAGACTGTCAGCTTCTCCAAAATGATTTAGATAGTTTCGAACAATATTGTTTAATCAATAAATTAGACTTAAATGTCAAAAAATGTTTTTTTATAACCTTTACTCGTAAAGTCAAAATTATTAAATTTAAATATTTTATCAAAAGACATGAGTTAGAACAGGTAGACTCAGTACGGGACCTAGGTGTCATTCACGACTCCAAGCTAACTTATGAAAGACATGTAGATCATATTGTCAAAAAGGCTTACAGGACCATGGGCTTCGTCTTGAGAGCCAGCTCTCAGTTTTCGAACTTGAAAGTACTTAAAATTCTTTATTGCTCTTTGGTGCGCAGCGTTCTTGAGTATTGTTCCCAAGTGTGGAATCCTCTCTACAATGTTTATATAGATAGAATTGAATCCATTCAACGTAGGTTCCTGAAACACTTGCAATATAAGTCTAAAACATATGACCCCAATTATGAGGCGAGATGTCGAAGACACCATATCTTACCATTGTACCAAAGAAGAAAGTTTTCGGATATTGCGTGCCTTGTTAAAATCGCGCAGAATCACATTGACTCACCGGATTTACTATCTCAAGTTAAACTTAAAGTCCCAAATAGAATGACGAGACGTAAAGCATGTGTGGACGTGCCTCAGAGTTCTTCAAACTACAGGCAGAATTCATTTTTTGTGAGGTCCGCTAGAGAATTTAATAAACTTGTTGACTTTCCTGAACTGGATTTGTTTAATTCAAAGCCACGCGTTTTCAACAGAACATCAACGAAATCATGGTTTGGTTCTCTGACTTCAACATAATTTAGTTATTAAATATACTTACTCTAAATTTCCCTTTTTCAAATTTTCAAATTTTGCTTAATATTAGGTTATTTACATTACCTGTTATATCACTAAAGATTGATAACAAGCTTTCTAGATGTTTAAATGCGGAAACATGTAAATGGTATTCAGTTGTTTATATCTGTTTCTACTCTGTATGAATACACTGTATGTTTTCCTAATAAAATAAAATAAAATAAAATAAAATAAAGTACATGTAGCGATCCTATCTGACCCCCGCACTCAGTAACTGGGTAACAAGATATCCCTTGGCAAGACTGGTGTTATCTGTTTGACTATCAAAGATCTATTAATGACAGCCGGGATCAATCCGAAAGCACAGAGAATCCTATAACACATATTAGTACTAACTGCTTTGTTTTTTAAGCAATAAAAGTCAAATACAACCGACAAAATTACATCATGGTTCGGATTCGGACAAAAAATATGTTTATTGCAATCAATATATTATAGTGTTCATAATCTAATCAGCTTAGTTTACTTGTTATAATTTTATCTAATCACTCTAATTCTGTGAGTGCTCTTTAGGTGCTTGTCGTGTTATGTTGTTATAATAATGGTTCGATAGGCCGATGGCTTACAAGCACTTTTAACCACTATCTCACCTGATGGTAAGCGAAGTTACCTAATCACTCTAGACTTAATGACCTCAGGTTGTTGGTATCAGGAAATAAAGACTCCGGTAAGGAAATCCATTCCTTAGCTGTTCGCACTTATTCTGATGTTTTCCTACTCCTCCGTTATTCTTTTCTGATTTATTTCGAAGATCCAAGATTGTAGTAGGCAGTTAAATTCGTTATCCGGGACTTCGTCGAACTTCATTGCCTCGGCGCTTTTCTGGTGGTCGCCGATTCTGGCTTTCAGGAGTTGCAGTGGTTTGGGAATAGGTAGGATTGTCCCAAAATTAGAATTTCAGGCGTCGATGCTCAAGGCTCTCGTCCAGAGCTTAATTGCCGATGAGGCTCTTGGCCCGTTACTAGATAATATGATTTGATTAGGTTTTTCAAAACTGGAGTGTTTAAGTCTATTGACACAATTAGGATACTTATAAACTATAGGTTGTAGTTGGGTAGTAATAATAAGCATCCAGTTATTTGTGAAGCATGCTAGTTCTATAATAGCTTACTTTTACAATTGTAGGTTTTAACGCGTCTTTCCTACTCAACTCTACAAGCTTATCCGAAAGATGAACATACTAATGTATGGCAAGATATAAGATAAAATATAGTTAACGCCGCCTACAGAATATTATTCATACGTAGAAGATTTAAGTTTCGAGAACAAACAGGCGAGAACAAAGTTATATCACCGCAGTGACGGATAAAAAACTCGGCCCTGACTACTTATGTAGAACTTGCTTTTGTTACATTTTAGTTTTGTTCAGAAACTTCCATGGTCTTAGCGCGAATGTCTGCAATATAAACAAGGTAGATACTAGAAAAGAAACAGTAAAACAAGGAAGGAACAAAAAGTAGAAAGAAAACAGGCAGCCCATTTAGTGATAAGTATCCACCGAAAAAAGCCCTTTTAATAAAAATAAAAAAAATCCCTGACTACACTTCGCCTATGTCTACATACGAATACCGCATCCGATCAAGAGATCATAGCTATACGCATTAAAGCCAAACGTAGATATTTTCAGTCTCAATTTAATTAAAGGTTTCGAAGCTTCATTCGTAATTAACTTATTGGTCAACAGTTTCAACAGCAAAGTTCTGTACGAACAAGGAGAATCGGAATGTGCTCGAATGTGAACTAGGTATATATAAAATGATCCAATCACGGCGAGCGTATGAAGCAAAACATCAAGATTTAAACAGCGCTTTATACACGGAAAACCCTCACAAAATTATTCTAAAGAGTATTAGCGCAGGCTCGAAACGGCGGCAAATTAGCATTTAAAATAAAACATTTATCACTGGCTACATTTTAATTGCCGAATAAAATTAAGTCCAGAATGTAGGTGTTTTTCATTTATCTGCTTTAAACATTTGGAAATCCGTGTCGTTTGGCGTGGCTATAATTCAGCGTTGACCAGCTGAACACTTTTCTGAGCCTGTTTTTTTGTCCTTCTGAAACCAACTGAAATCAAGTCCTCCAAGTGAATTCAGGCCTAAAGAAACGAGGTACACCCCTTTCCACTTGGACGTCTATAGTCAACAACGACCTGAGGCAAGCCCAAGTGAATGACTCAACAACCTGAATATTATATATTCATTACCTAATCAATTTAGAGTGAATCGATGCTCATTGTCATATAAGAATCAATAATTAATCTTATTATTATCTTGATTAATTTCTAAATATTTTTAGCTACCTTAGTCTCTAATAAGCTCATCTTTTATTAACATAAGTCCGTAATATCTCTTCTATTTTTAGTTTTGCATATAAGTTCGCCTTCAATATGGATAGATATTTGGTGCAAGTATACCTTAAGGTGCCGTTTCCTTTGAGTAGCTGATTTTAAAATCAGAATCACTTCTAAACGGCTAGTCGTAATTTTTGGAAAAAAAATATATTTACATTAGACCATTTTCTTAATAATTTGAACTGAGAAAATTTTGAGTTTTATTCGTATAACATAATGTAAATAATTTGTAAAGTTATGTCTAAAACGGACAAAAACACGACAATCGCACCAAAACCGCTGGGTGTATTTTAATGAAATTGACACCATCGCAAAGACAATTTAATTATTTACATTTGTATCTGAAGCTTTATTTTTAAGTCATAGAATAATAAGTAAAGTACAAACAACTACTAAATTTTGGGTCGCGCGGGAGTGAAACGAGTGCGCGTTTTGTTTCCACAAGGTCGTTTGCGTTAATCATCTTCTTAGTACGTCAATTGTAGTTTGTTTCTAGATCAGAAATAACTGTAACTTCGACTTAAAACAAAGCTTGTTACTTTATTTTAGGATCAGTATCAATAGTTTTCAAGTTAACTTTAGCTTGCAGTAAACCTACGAATAGCTTGAACTTTAGTCGAGTTTTATCTTTAGTCTGAAAAAGAACAAGTTTGCATCCAGTTGTGCCAGTAAAATAAAAGCAAATAACAAAAAGAAAGATAAAATTATAGCATGAAAATGTTACGCCAGCGAGCGGTTTTTAATCTCTTTTAATTTATTGCAATCAAGTACGCCTCTTGGTCTCTTTCTCAAGTTGAAAGTAAACCAAGTATGAAAACGAAGGTTGAAGCTGCAGTTTTCTGAACTTGCCGTTTTAAGCGGAGTTTTTACTATCATATATCTAGGATCATACATAGGATCCTATTTCTTATCCTAAATATATGACTTCTAGAATCATCATCATATCAGGCGAAAGACGTCCACTGCTGGACATAGGCCGCCCCCAAGCGTCACCACTTTGACCGTTCCCGTGCGTCTCGCAACCAGCGTATCCCCGCAACCTTCACCAGGTCATCGGTCCACCTGGTGGGAGGCCTTCCAACGCAACGTCTTCCGGTTCGCGGTCGCCACTCCAGAACCCTCTTCTGCCCCATCGGCCATCCGTTCTGCGAGCAATGTGCCCTGCCCAATGCCACTTAAGTTTGGCAATTCTTCGGGCTATGTCGGTAACCCTGGTTCTCTTGCGGATCTCTACATTTCTTATTCGATCACGCAAGGAAACTCCGAGCACAGCCCTCTACATTGCCCTTTGAGTGACTGTAAGCTTTCTGATGAGGCCCATTGTAAGTGACCACGTCTCAGAGCCATATGTCATCACTGGCAACACACACTGGTCATAGACTTTCGTCTTGAGACACTGTGGTAAGTTGGACGAGAAGATACCGCGCAAATTCCCAAACGCTGCCCATCCGAGTCGGATTCGACGATTGACCTCTTTCTCGAAGTTGGCCCTACCCAACTGAATCATTTGTCCCAGGTAGACATAGTCACCCACAACTTCGAGTGTAGAGTCTCCGACCTTGATAGGAGTGGGTGTAACATGAGCATTCAGCATCACCTTGGTTTTGTCCATGTTCATCCTTAAACCCACTCTTTCGGAAGCTCTACTGAGGTCATCGAGCATTGTACTGAGGTCCTCCACGGTCTCAGCCATAACCACTATATCATCGGCAAACCGAAGGTGAGTGATGTACTCGCCATTGACGTTGATGCCTAGCCCTCTCCAGTCCAGAACCTTGAAGACGTCCTCCAGTGCAGCGGTAAACAGCTTCGGAGATATCACGTCTCCCTGTCTCACACCTCGCTGCAAATGTACGGGTTCCGAGGTCTGATCCTGAAGTCGAACTGACATGGTGGCGTTTTTGTATAAACACTTCAACACCTCGATGTACCGGTAGTACCGTAGTACCGGTAGCTAGAATCATATCGGTGTATTAAATTATCATAGTTCTTTGATCCTATTTTTTTGTCAAATTTGTTTGCAATGGAGGACAAGTCGGTAGTGTGTGCTACAATTATTGCTTCAGTGTTCCCAACAATAATTTTAGAATTTCACATCCACTAAGCATGTTGTGAACTTACGCCAGAATTTCGTTGTACTTACTTTATTCCGTCATAATAATTCACTGCCTTGGAATTTAGAATATGGCAATAGCAAAACTGAAAAAGCAAAATCTCTTATCCTAAATAAATAACTTCTAGTATCATATCTGTGTATTAAATTATCATAGTTCTTTGATCCTATTTTTTGTCATATTTGGTTGCAATGGTGCACAAGTCGGTAGTGTTTACTACTATTATTGCTTCGGCAGTGTGTACAACAGTGTTCCCAACAATAATTTTAGAATTTCACATCCACGAAGCATGTTGTGAACGCCAAAATTTCGTTGTACTTACTTTATAAACGACAATAAAACCGTCATATTACTTCATTGCCTTTGAATTTAGAATATGGCAGTAGCAAAACTGAAAAGCAATATCACAAAATTTTATGGACGGATTTTGTATCAGGCAATTATGATTATGATAATTCATTATAGCAATATTAAATATGGTAAGACCAGTTGCCTTATACCATGACGTGTTAAAGTTATCATAGTGCCACAATGAAACAAGGAGGGAGCTATTTGTCTTGTATTGCTCCGTCCTACTCCCGTTCCTTGATCCTATCAACAAAAGTCAAAAATATTTGATTAAAGACAATACGATTAATATTTCTATATTCCATTATCATATAAATATGACTTATATATCTATGATCCTAAATATGTGATAGTCTAATACCCCCCTAACAGTGGCCAGTGTCGGCCGTCATCCGGATTTCAATATTAGTTCTGAAATGTTCAGTCTTATTTGTCCAAGTGAAATAAAGTTTTACGTCTATAAATATACTTTATTAGAATGTCTATTAAAGTATTCACTGGTTCAGGAAGACAGAGAAAACCTAATCATTGCTGTTCTTTACGACTTCGTCGGAAGAAACAAATAAAAGTGGGCGAAAGTCGGCATTATGGCGAACAAGGAGAAGCTTTAAGGACGAATAAAATCGTTTATTTAATATATTTTTCTTCGGTAAGAATGAAATTTTCTCTTTTAATTTGGTGATGACACTAATTCAGGCGTACATTATTTGAGGACCGTTTCATTAAACCGTATCGAAATCTTTACTCCTATATTAACTCGTGAGATAAAGTACCAACTTAGGAATTGTACATACTGTATAATGGATGTTTAAGACAAACAACATTTCATACAATGTGATTGGACAGTAGACAGACTAGATAGCAAACAACATGCCTTAAATAACTAAAATCAAGTTGATAACAAAAGTTTCAAAAATATGCTTTTGTTGTTTTAGACAGCTACGAGATCGTAGCACAGTGCTACGCCGTAGCTCACTACCTTCGTAGCGAGCGAATTTCTGTAGAAAGCAAGGTACTGTGGTAATACTTAGCACGTTACATAAAACTTAAACTCAAAAGTAATTTTATCTACACTCACAACATAATGTTCCAAATATGAATTCAAAAAATATTGTATAAACACGTACTTTATGTTCGTGGATAGGTCAAGTAAAAAAATAAACCATTAGCGCCTTTTTACACGCTTCGGTTGTCTAGTAGCCGGTGCCAGGTAACCGGCGGCATGTGTATAGGCATGTACGCCGGTACGTGTGAAAGCTTATATACATAGTTAAACACTTCGCCGCCGGTTACCCGGTAGCGGCTACCCGGCAACCGGAGCGTGTGAAAAGGGACTTTCAGTGCAACATTTTCCTTCGATTTTCAAACAACTGCATCATAAATTAAATTTTTATCGCACACTTTTACTTTTTTGCGCTTATGGGCTCATTGACTTAATGTAGATAATGAGTGTCATTGTCTATGGATGCGCGTGCTGCACAGTCATGCGCAATGATAATCAAAACACTTTTGTTTTATTTCAACTGTATGAGTGAAGATAAAATAGTGTATGCAACGGCATATTTAATGCCGTTTACTCGCGTGTTATTATTATCACATTCGGCTTCGCCTCATGTGATAAACCCACGCTCGTGTTTTAATAAACCCTATTATATGAGACCATTGCATAAATAACTATTATATTACTGGCTTGAAATAGCCTGAGACTTCAATCACGACTTACGTAAACAGCCTCAATTGATGTAACTCAAATAAAACGACATTTAATAGGTAAGATTTCTCTTTGTGTCCGACACGATATCAAAACGAAAATGTGGCACCACGATATCAGGAAGTCGAAACACCGTCCCTTAATCCTAACGGACAGTGAATCAAAAGTCTTCGGGCGAATTCACAGACTGCGAATGGCACCGGTTTCAGTGAGACCGACTCGTAACAACCCCGATCAAAATCTAGCCCGGTAACTGATTTGAACCGAGTTTTGAGGTTTTTTTTTGTAAAATTTCAACATTCCTTTCTGCTAGGTTTACTTAGGTACTCGTAGATGCAATGTTTACATGGTAGTGCTACATACTGTTGATTATCTTGGGCAATGTTATTGCAAGAACCAATTGTATTTCAATATATCTAAATATTCGACTACAAAAATTGCACTCTGCAAAGTATATGTAAAATAAGAAAATATTCATGACAGACATTCTAATTAACAAACTATTTAATATTTATCGTTTTATAAACATATAGACATAATGTTTGTCGTCTATATCGTATAGTTTGCCTATTACAACAAACCCCTCTTTTTGGATTTACCGTGGTAGGGTAAAAACACTATATAATTTTATATGTTTGTGCTTTTAAAATGTAACTTAATAAATTATCTTATTTTCTAATTTTTTCGTAAAAACTCGAACAACAAACTACATACCTATCTATCGTTTTTCATTAGTGAAAAAAAATGAGAAACACTGCTAATGTAGGTTAAATCAGAATCCCTTTGAAATTACCTACGAATGTCAATAAATGTAGGTGGGTCAATAACTGCTATTATGATAATAATACCAGCCTGTAACTGTCTCAATGCAGAGCAACGCCTCTTCTTAAACAGAGACGCACAGAACATTGATCACCTTGCTTGCTCAAGACAGGTCGGCGATTTCAAACTTATATATCTATATCTTATCTTCTTCTATCCCTATCTCTTTTGTTTGTTTGTGCCGAATAGGCTCCGAAACTAATAGACCGGTATTTGAAATTCTTTCACCTATGGAAAGCTCCATTATTCCGGAGTAACATAGGCAATAATAAATTTAAAAAAAAATGTGATCCTTAGGAAAATTGCAATAATGTAACCCAAAGTAGCAAAATATTCCTTATAACATTCATTATTTAGCGAGCGCTGAGAAAACTATTGATGATACATAAAATTATGTATTACATGATTAAAGTACCCATTATTACCTACAAAATCGACTGCAAGGGAAATGTATCTAACTATCATAGTTATGTCACAATAGCAAAAGTTGGTTACATTCGTATTGTAGTATTGATTCTTATTCAAATAAATAGATTAACACATTGGTAGGTAGGTTGATAGGATAGGATAGATAGAGTAGGTGGGTAGGTAGGGTAGGGTAAGTAGAGTACTTAGGGTAGGGTAGGTAGGTGGTAGGTAGGTAGGTAGCCAGTTGACGGTAGCGAAGCCGCGGGGGTCAGCTAGTTAACTATAAGTCCAGAAGCTCTAGACAAATGGCATTCGATATCAGCGAAGGCGATAGTCGAAATGTCAAAATGTAAGGGATTGATCACGTGATTTTTCGATATCGCTTGTCAATCACATACAATTTTGTCTTTTTGACCATCGCTATCGTCATGCTTTCGATGAAAAAATGTCACTTGTCTAGGGCCTCAAGTTTACGGCCTAGGCCTTACGATATTTTCCTTCACCGTTGTCAGCGAGGTCCAAGATAAACTTAGAAAGCTACAACCATTCCAAAAAGGCTTGAGTATACTATCAGGACCTTTAATACCGTAAAATTTTATCACTAGCTTTATCAGCTTTTAATCGGATATGCTGTAAACAAGGAGACTCGCGTTAGCAAAAGCTGGGCGGGCGGTAAGTGGCCCGAGTCGGGTGTACCAGTGTATATAAGTGTTTAAAAACTGGATATTATTGGACGAAAAACCTGGATACTCAGGTATAAACATTTTGCAAATGAAATACCGCGTATTTGCCGTGTTGTGCTTATTTTTGATGACTATAGAACGTAGGTTATAATAAAAAATAAGATAGGTAGTTCATTATCGCACAAAAATCAATCTTATTTCATCACTACATACACATTACACTACATTCTATTTGTAGTAGTGGTAAGTACTATATCTAAAAATGTTCTCAAATTGTTATTGTATTATTTTTAATAGAAGTTTATGATTGATTTTATGGTTCTCTTACTAAGACTCCACTGTCCGTCTGTCTGTCTGTATCTAATATCACCAGGCTGTATCTAATGAACCGTGATAGATAGACAATTGAAATTTTCAGAGATGATGTATTTCTATTGCCGCTAAAACAACAAATACTAAACACAGAATACATATTTAAGTGGGGTCCCATACAACAAACTTGATATTATACTTGATACTTGTCCATCTCGCACTTGGCCGGTTTTTATTGATTAGAATTATCGTCACCATACTTGAACCATTACAAACGTGCGATCTGAGTTATAAAACATTTCTAGTAGACCTCTCGCTTGCTCTTATTGACCTTATGGAACTGCCCTATTGTTGTATAAAGGATAATGATTTATGACTCAAACCACACGTTTGTAATAGCTCAAGTATAATTTCAGTCATCATTCATGAGACGAAAATTCGATGCCGCTAAAGCACACATTTAAAAAAAGTTAATTATTAGATTATTTTACTTTAAAGAAGTATATATTTTTTATTTTCTGTTTGGTTTTATTTGACATTTCTTTTTAAGTTATAATAATAAATAAGCTAAGGTGCTTTCCTTTATTTTACAGTTTCTTTATTTTTATTTCCAGAATCAGAATTATTTATTTGAAAACCTATGTATGTGCGAGTGGAGTGTCACAACATTAAGTAGGACCACTATGTTTAGGCATGAGGCGTACAAACATGATTTACAATACATTTCAAATATCTATCATTTATTCTTTAAATTATCATACAAATAAAAGTAATTACTCACTACTATTAACTGCATATTATAATAAATCAACAAAAGATCTTCAACAATGAAATCTTATACTAAAAAAATCAAACCGACTTCCAGAACAAAAAAACAACAAAGCAAAAAATAACTTTCTTTTCCGAAGTCGGTGTCTTTTGTACCCATTTTTTTCAGTTTTTCGACACCGACTTCGGAAAAGAAAGTTATTTTATGCTTTGTAGTTTTTTTGTTCTGGAAGTCGGTTTGATTTTTTGTTAAAAAGTTTTTTATTTTTCTCTTTTTAGTTTTGGTAGGTATTTCCAATTAACATGATAATCATTTATGGCCAAAGTACATCTCATGACGATTCGAATAAGCCCAAGCACGACTAGGATACATTATTTTATTTCAGAGTTCCAGTGCCTACCTTCCGGCATCATCATCAGAATGGTGCCATTTTCATCAGTACCATTCATTTATAAGTATTTGCGTCATCATAGTTTGTTAACTATTCGAGATATTTTATACCCGTAACATACTTAGCATTTAGGAGTTCCAGTGACCATCTGTGGTCTTCTTCATCAGTTCCACTTCACCAAATTATACTTTCTGAGTGCAAATGATTGCATTGTTGATGAAAATATCAAAATCATTATATGTATGCCTATAATATTTGAGGAGTTCCCTCGATTTCTCTAGGATCCCATCATCAGATCCTGACCTGATTACTATGGGACCAACTAGGAAGTATACCCTTCAAAACAAAAGAAGATTTTTTGAAATCGGTCTAGGCTTCTTTGAGTAATCGGGGAACAAAAAAAAATTAGGAAAATAAAAAAAAAAACAAAAAAAAAAAGATTCCGACGAATTGAGAACCTTCTCCTTTTTTTGAAGTCGGTAAAAAATTTCAATAAGATGAATATATATTAAATTGATCAAATTATAATTAGTAGTATTTAAGTTAATTAAATAAATGTGTAATATCAATAAAATTTGTTATGCCAAAAAGAGAAGTAAATAAATCAATACTAATATTATAAAGAGGAAAGATTTGTAGTTTTGTATGTTTGTATGTAACGAATAAACTTAAAAACTACTGGACCGATATCAAATATTCTTGGACCGTTGGGAAGCTAGATTATCCCCGGGTGATATAGACATACTTTTTATCCCTGTGATCCCACGAGAACGGGAACTAAGCGGGTGAAACCGCAAGGCTGAAACCTCTAGTGCTAAATAAACTTAGTAAAATATCTATTAGATAAGTGAGTAAAAATGTCAGCCATGTTTTACACCACACCTACGAGTATGCATGCAAAAATTAGATACACATTTTTTAAGAAAATTTTACATTCTATAGTTTTAAATCACATAATTTATCAAGATCACTGAATTAAGCACAACATGATAAATGATCCGATATTTTATTTATAAAAAGGTGACCTGGGTATCTGATAAAAAAATATCCGATACCCGGGTAAAGACTCGGCGATCAATCTAAAACCAGGTCACTAATTAAGTGGATGCGTTTACTGCCAGCGCACATTTAACTTCATATGTCATTTTTAAAATTGCGTTGAAAATTACAGAGCTATTCATGTTTATTCTAAGGTAAAGACATGAGATTCTTTTTTTAAATAAACTCTTGTTTTGCAAAAGAAAATAGCATATTGTAAGTATTAATTTTAAGGCCGAGGTACAAGTATTTGTTAATCTTGACTATAATCACTGAGTTCCTTTACTATCTGAAATACAGGCTATGCCTAGTTCGGCCTCAAATGCACACACAAGTACTTTTGTGTATTTTAACTTTAGTTTAAGCATTACTAGTGAAAAATTTACAAATTTCTGTAAATAAAGATTAATACTTGTTACTATTACTATAATTCTGAGGAATTGATTGTTTCTGAAAAGAGTTTTAGAAAACTCGGTACAAATAAATGGCGCGCGACGTCTGTGTAAATTGCTTGGGTTACTGTGACGGGTGTTTTTTTTAGAGGCGAACTTTTTATAATTTCAAAAGTGTAGCTTTATTTGAGGGGTAATTGTATGTTTAAATATGATTTCGGAAATGTGGCCACCGTAACTTACATTAAATGAGAAAAAAAAAATACAAGAAAATACTACAGACACCAAATTAAAAAAAAAACACAGTGAAATATAACTTTCTTTTTAGTTGTACCGTCCTAATAGGCAAGTTGTTTAGTGAGTTTCCTATAATGCCAGAATAGATTACCCAAATATCTTGATACTTGAACACAATCGGTGAAATGAGAGTGTACCAAGGTGAACTGTACACATCTACGTACTTATTTAGAGCTTACTGGCGTGATGTTATGTTATGAAATGGTATAAAAAATAAACATACATGCGATTGCAGCAATCCCGAGAGGTTTGCCGTTATTTATTGAATAGTTCTGTTGTATATCTCCGAAGTACCTTGTAAGATTTTCACCATCGAAACCAAAGAATTTTCAAAATCGGTCCACAATTGACGGCGAAATCAGAAAAAAAAACAGACATGTAGAACATAGAACCTCCTTTTTGGAAAGTCGATTAAAAGCAGTCGGTTTATAAAAACTTTTTATTTGAATATGCTGAAAATAATTTAAGTAAGGCACTCGTAGTACTTATACGAGGCTGCCTCGTTCCCTGGCTGCCTGGCTTCACTTGATTGCACTTCTAACGATATTAGTTTTAAGAAAATTACAAATTATGGTTAAGGTATACCGATATCAAAATACGCACGGTACGGAAAATTAAGCGGGTTATTACTTACCATAAATCATACTTAAAGCACCATAAGGGTGCAATTTCACATTTAGCAAAGGATTTTTATATTTTCTACGGTTTTCTTATTTTCGTAATGAAAGAAAGAAAACACATTTATTTGACACAAGCCAGAGCACACAACACCCACATAAATTAAAAAAAAAGATATCTTAGACTAAACAACAATAATATAAAAAAAAAAGAAAAAAAAATGAAATGATAGTTTTCAAATCAAAGAAGGCCAGAAGAATAGAAATGCACAAAAGATCGGGATGATATTAAGAGAAATTACAAGGCACAGGTTAACACCGATTAAGTTTTGAAATTAAATGCTATTGCACGAACTGACCAGTTTTTTCCGAAGCTAAATCTATTTGGTTTGACTAAATGACATATTCTAAAAAACAGATATATATTATATTTTATAGTTAACACACCGATATTTATTTCAACGCCGTTGCCACCCTTCATTAAATTGTAATCATGTGATTTCGACTTGGATAATATACTTTAAAAAAAATAACCATTATTGCCACTTGCCACCATTAGTTTGTACAACGTACATATGAAAATAAAATAATAAATGAAAAGCAATACGCATATTGGTTTTTGAATCACACATATTCACTTTATTTAAAAATAGAAAAAGCAAAGCTTTTCTAGGTAAAATTTATAGTGTAGCAAAACTAAATCCGGGCAAACAATAGAGCTTCTAAAATCTAATCATTTAAAAAAGGTACAACCCAAAATATATAAGTTTTTAAGTTACTGGCAAAAACTCACACAACATTTGTAATTATGTTTTACGCCATTACATTTTAATAACTGTTATTGCCTCCTCGGACTATGATTACAGCTTCGAGTCGGTTTAACATACTGAAGACGAGGTTTTGGAGGCGAGTTAGTGGAATATATTTTTAATATCTTTTTAAGTTAAAAACGTAACTAATGCATAATAAACTATAATTTCAAAGGATCTTGATGAAATTTTCTACAAAACGTTTTTTATTTCAAAACTTTGACATCTATAGTTTAGGAGAAATTGCAATTTCAAAAGTGTGGTTCAAAGTATTGATGGCCAGTGTATAATGATTTTCTTTTGCTACAATTATGAATTTACCTTGTACTTCAGGTAATTTAAAATACCACTTCAATATAAGCAGTGTTTCATTTTATGCTTAATTTTCTGGGCCTGTTTTTAACATGCAGTATATTTTTTTATAAAGTTTCAGACTAATAGTTGTTGTAAAAATACATACTGTATTAAAAAGAGGAGAAAGATTTAAATCTCTCCAACTGAGACACTGTAAGACAGCCTCCTAACAAAGAGAGGGCTTCCTTAACTACATTATCTAACTTCAAAACGTAATTGACTCGCGGAGCCCAATTTATTCGGGCGCCCAAATTTAGAAAGATTTAGTTACATACATACTTGTATCTACGTACCCTCCTTGCAACTGACAAATGATATAATGTCAATTTGGACGAATACGGATTCCCTCCGAGCTACAGACGAACGCATCAAATAATCATAGGTACTATCTTACTTCTTACTTAATTAATATTAAAAATGTGATACGAGTAGATTGGATGGATGGATGTGTGTGTGTGGGTGTATGTTGGTTACTCAATCTCGCGAGAACGGCTGAACAGTTCCAGATGAAATTTGGCACAGAGATAGGTTATAGTCTGGCAAAGCACATAGAGTATATATTTTATCCCGGTATAATGTTTCCTTGGGATGATAAAACACTTTTCACGCGGCCAAAGTAGCTGGCAGAAGGTAGTGGTACATTCGAAAGCCGTATTTTTTAAAAGTTGTTGAAGTTTATATGTCAGCTCAGTTTCTACATTTAGTAAAAGGTGGATGTTTACCATGGTATTTAATTACACGTGTAAGTCACTACGGGGATTAAAGTGCCCTGGGGCACATAAAACCAAAATGGAACAGGGGGTGCCAATTCGACAACACGAATTAAAAACGGTGATCGATATGCGACGCTGCGTACGTGACGGAGGGCGCAGTATGTCACATTGTACATGTATTCACTTCTGAAATTATGGAAGAATGTAAATCATAATAACATTATTTTATTTATTTTTGCGTTATCCTAAAACAGTGACATAATATGTTGCGTAGTCTATAGGCTACGACAATGATTTTTCGTAGCCGTCGTGCTACGCCACTAAGCTACGCGGTGTAGAGAAACAAAAGCTCAGCATGTCGAAAATAATATTAGCTGTGGTAATTTTAGTGCCATTTTAGTTATAAAACAAGATATAAAGAGATACTATATCTGGAATATAGTCGTAAATAATGAACATTGATATCTGCCAAAACAACATAGCTACCTACTCTGTCCTACCACATATTTTGACAAGTCCACGAATAGGGTGTCTTTTTAATGTTAACTGTGGTAAGGAGTAAAACACATGTGAATTTTTAGAACCAATATCAAAGCGATATTGTAACTTCAGAGTGGGAAAGGATTAAATTAGGAAACTTAGTCAAATACTTACAGTTTGCAGGTAGAACAAATAGAAAAGGTTGATTATCTCGACAAGTGTTTCCATAGCCATCGCCACCACCCACGGTAGCAGCATGTACTTCAAGTCCTAAAATAAAGCAAATCGTTAATAATGCCATAATATTATGTAAACTGGAGGGAACTTATGGCTAAATAATAACAGCCGTACGGGTCGAACCACAGGCTTAAGCCACGTTTATAGAGGACGGTCCGTGGATGGGTGACCATCCATTACATACCAAAACTGCTCAGAGCCTTGGATAGCATGTAAAGCCTTTGCTCCTGGCAGTCGTTTGTAGATCTTGGGCAGTTCTGCGAAGCCTGAAAATCTGACACCATTCTTGCCACGGGATATCGTGTTACCAATTTACTGGGTTTTGGAGGTCAGATAAGCATTCACCATTTGTATAGGGGTATATTTAATTGATTGGCTATTGGGGCGCTTAATGTACTCATAAATATACATTGATGAGTTTGCTTATTTATACATTTATGTAGTAGGGACTATCATATCTCTGAAACTGTTCACCGCTGCTCTGGAGGATGTCTTCAAGATTCTGTACTAGAGAGGGCTAGGCATCAACGTCAATGGCGAGTACATCCGGAAGAGTGGGTCTTAAAATGAACATGGGAAAAACCAAGGTGATGTTGAATGTCATGTTACGCCTACTCCTATCAAGGTCGGAGACTCTACACTCGAAGTCGGTGACGACTATTTCTACCAGGGATAATCGATCCAGTTGGGTACGACTCGGCTGGGCAGCATTGGGGAAGTTGCACGGTATCTTCTCGTCCAACTTACTACAGTGTCTCAAGACGAAAGTGTATGACCAGTGTGTGTTGCCGTTTATGACCTATGGCTCTGTGACGTGGTCGCTCACAATGGGCCTCATCAGAAAGCTTACAGCTTCCATTACCCTTTGGGTGAAAAGGGTAATTGAGAGCGCTATGCTCGGAGTATCCTTAAGCGATAGAATCAGAAATGTAGACATCCGTAAGAGACCCAGAGTTGCTGACATAGCCCAAAGATTTGCCAAATTTAAGTGGCAGTGGGCAGGGAATATTGGTCGCACAATAGATGGCCGATAGGGCAGAAAAGTTCTGGAGTGGTGACCGCGAACCGGAAAACGTTGCGTTGGAAGGCCTGCCACCAGGTGGACCGATGACCTGGTGAAGGTTGAGGGGATCCGCTAGACGCACGGGCCGGTCAATGTGACGACGCCTATGTCCGGCAGTGGACGACTTTCGGCTAATATGATGACGATGATGATGATAAGGGGTCGATTGATCCTTTCAACCATCGATCGAGTGGTTTGGTGAGTTGGCGACACCCTCAGAAAATCCTTGCGCAATGTGATGCACATTTTGTTCTGTAGAATGAATACTTCATTCCATAATTCCATAAAAGTGTAGACAGAGGTGAAAAGGCCACATGCTGCCCAGCATGTGGCCTTTTCACCTCTGTATACACTTCAGAAACACGTTTTATTAATCGCAGTAAACACTGACTGTTGGCGATATACGTTATAAGCAACGTTGACATATCCAAATAATAAACGTTGAAAGTTTTGTTTGCAGTAATCAAAACTAATATAATAAAGAGGTGAATATTTCTGTTTAAGTTTTTTAGAGGAAAAAACACCTCTTGAACTCGGAAAAAAATTACGTATCCTAAAGAATGGGATACGGGAGCGAAGCCGTGGGAAAAGTTAGTAATTTAATAAAAACGTAAGCTAAGGTACAAAAATACTGCCATGTTTACAGGTCATCTTATTTTGATGAACTGAATAAAAACATGAGATTGCATATTTGTATGAAAGTTAAAGGTTTTTTGTTTAGTGTTGCCCTTTTCTCTTTTCTAGATTTCTTTCTTGGACGCAATGAAGGATAAATTAAATGTTTTAATAACAATGGTTATTCTCCGTTATATAATTAGTACCTATTTAATAAATATAGCTACTTTCAGGCAACTATTCCAATTAAAGTCTGCCCGACAGTTTGTAGGTATGTTGGTTTCTTGTCATTGCCATTCGTAAAGCTAGCAAATGTTTGCGTCATCTTAGGTTCGCTGAAGTTATTTGCGAAAATTGTCAAAGACGTTTGCTGCAATATGGTTCCAGGTATTTCATGTGTAAGTAGGTATTGTTCTGCAAGCAGCTTATCCATTACGACATTCTATAATAATTCGGGATTGCTGCAATCGCATGTCTGCTATGGTTTACTTCTTATCATAACATAACATCACGCCGGTACGCTCTAAAGGGGGTACGCAGATATGTATAGTTCACCCTGGTACATTTTCTTTTCACCGGTTATGTTAGTTTTATGTTATTCGGGTAATCTATTCAGGCATAAGTTTGGACATTATAGGGCCTACCTTACTTGAACTTGCTCATTATGTACCATAACTAAAAAGAGAAAATAAAACACTTTTACAAAAAATACAACTGACTTCCAAATAAAACCACTATAAACTGAAAAATAATTTAAATTTCGGAAGTCGGTGTCAAAAAACAAAGAAACACAAACAGGAACACCGACTCGGTTGACAGACGAAGACGGTTGTAATTTTTTTGGTATCCATCTTCCCCTTCACTGTCAGAAGACAACACATTACTACATGGTGCGGGCCCCTCACTTCGTATACTATCTTTGTTTACGCTTGATTCAGTGGGTCTTCCAAAATCTGGTGTACCGACCTTTTTTATATTTTTGGGTTTGTTTTTTTTCTTCTCCTGTATCCACCGCTTCTTTTGAATAGCTTCCATTGCTATAAATCAATTTTATAGTATTCTAATAAAGTGCACAGTGTTTTAAATTCGTACTTACAGATCACTAGTTTTCAAGCTTATTGCTCTCATAGCGCTCTAATTTAGTGCTTTTACTTTTATAATAATCCCAATCAAGACTATATTTTTACCAAATTATTATTGCTTTTTGCTAGTTGTTTAGGTATCAACAGTATCCTTTTACTCATTAAAATGCTTGTATTCATTTAGATTCTACTTTTGCTAAATGCTTCAAACTTTGAATTAGAAAAAGGCGCGTGTGAAAAAATGCACGGTATGTGGAGACGCGATGAGCTTTTGAACTCACAAGTGCTTTTTTTATCGAAACTGGTTTACTGACTTGATTCTACTAACTATTGCAAACGCTAAGTATTTTTTAAATTTATTTTGGTTTTTCTCTGAATTGTTTTATGAAACCGTGCCTCGGAAAGCACGTGAAGCTGTTGGTCCCGGCAGGCATTTGAAGATCTTTGACAGTCGTTACGGGTAGTCAGAAGCCTGATATCTGACACCAGTCTAGCCAAGAGGTAACGTGTTACCCAGTTACTGGGTTGTGGAGATCAGATAGGCTGGCGCTCCATGTAAAACATACTCAGCTAAATCCGGTTAGACTGGAAGCCGACGCCAAAATAGTTGAGAAAAAGGCTAGGCAGATGATGATCTGAATTAATTTATAAAAAGGTTTCTTATAATAAATTAATTTAGAATCCTTTTATGTTAACTGTTACTGTACTTGCTATTGTAAATAAGTCTAAATATTTTACCTAGCGGGTCTAGTCATGATATTGTAACAAAAGTTTGTAATCTAAACTTTTAAGAGATTAGTCATGATATTGTAAGAAAAGTTTGTAATCTAAACTTTTAAGAGATATTCTTAATTTAAGAACTGTTTGTTCACTCGTTAAGAAAGTTTGAAGAAGAAAGGCATGGACATCTTCATTTGATTAAAAAAAATCTTACTAAATCTGATGTTACCTAAAAAAAGTTAGGAACCTCTTTTACCTACAGAGGACGTTGAAATATCGATTATTAGGTAATATAAACATAGGTATGTATTTTTTTTTTACTTAACTGTTCGTACAAAACCATATAGAAAAAATGACGTTAAATTTTTCCCGACTTTGCCTACAAACTTTTCCAATTTTTGTTTCAACACAAACCTAGTTTCAACTATTACGAACATTTTTTAGCAGTTTTCAAGTGATGTTCTCGCCAATGATCGCATCTCATATTTATTTTTACAGATTAAAATAATGTTCCTACCAGGCCACATACACTGAATAAATTTATAGGCTACATACAAAATGAGCTTTGAAAGTGCTATATAATTTATATCACAGATTCCGACACACTTATCTAGACCGAAATCTTGTGCACAAAAGAGCTATAATTTGACATAATTTGAAACCATCGCCATCATCAGAATTGGCTTTAGCGTTGTGTATTTTAAGTGACCATTTTCATTAAAAAGAACCCAAAAAAGTATGAGTTTCAATGGAATATGAACTTTGTACTGTAGGACATAGAAACGTTTGATAATTGATCACGAATTCTCAGTTCAAATATATGTATTATTATTATCTTGTTTATATACCTTTTGGTGTTCGATCGATGCAGACTCGAAGTGCGATGGGCCGGACATTTAGTTTGAAATTGAAGACCGAAATTCCGGAGTATACGCGTCCGCTATTTCAATATTCATTCCACAATATTGCAGGCAATGCTACCTCGTTTATTTTCGATATAATTTCAAGATCAGGATCAGGGCAGATACCTACTATTGTGAATAACGGATATTACATTCCAAATTTCCTGCTAATGCTTAGATCATTTTCAGCCTTTTAGTCTAGGCTCTAGGGTTCAGAGTCGAATTTGCGTAGAAAAGTGTTTTATGAATGTAAAAGTCTGGATGTTTGTTAATCTATCAGGCTGACAGGATTTTGAATATATATGATACTGTTTCATCCCGGTAGTAAATCCCCATGTAATATTTATTTTGACAAACGCTAATTCTCAATAATAATTTGCAGCCTAATTGCGTAAGTGAATTCGGCAAGGCAAATAAGGGTTTGACCCCATGAAAGAGCATGACAATTCCTTTTGAATTATTAGGTATTGCCGAAAATTATTGGACTCTTTCGAAAAGAGGATCTTCACTAAAAAAAGTGTAGTAAGCTAATTGCTGAAGTGAATTCGGCAATGCAAAGGGTTTGACCACCATCAATCGACCAATCACATAGACAGAACCTTTGCCTTGTCAAAATCACTTACGCAATTAGGCCGCTGATTGCCTACGCCTGAAATGAAGAATACAGGCTTCATATTGTAATCCTTTGATAACTAATCTTAAAATAATCATTTAATATAGGATTTGTGTGAAAAACTTGTGTTTATATAACGCAGAGTGAAAACACGACATGACATATGTGGGTGAACTTTACACATTAACATGCATAATTATGTGGGTTTAAGAGGTATGCAAAACAAATTTACAAATAAGTCCATTCTCGACCAGTCAAACATCAAAACCAGACCAGACCTCCATGATCTGCTACCAAAGAGTCCTACATTACTCAATTAGGACTCTTTGGTATTAATTTGGATTAATTTAGGACTCTTTGGTAGCAGATCATGGAGGTCTGGTCTGGTTTTGATGTTTGACTGGTCGAGAATGGACTGTTTAGTCGCATCGCCCGGAGACAGCCAGATAACCTGGATAAAATGGTTGTTGTAGAAAAAGTGGATGCAAAAAGGCCACGCGGACGCTCACGCACTCGGTGGTCAGACCAGATCAGAGCGATTACGGGACTCACGGAGACCACTGCCCTGAGAAGCGCCGAAGACAGAGTGGCTTTAATGACTCCGTGAAAGCTTTCCAAGAAGGGCACGACCTTCAGTAATGAAGACAACGAATAAGAACAAGAGAAGAGGTATGCGGAACAGGATTTAAAGTACCGCAAACTCCATTGAAAGGGGAGGATCCTACAACTAGACGGGGGATTTTGTATGGACCGGGCAACTGCTGCGCGATTTAAACATACAACGATTGTTGTATGTTTAAATCGCGCCGAAAACTCTGCTTGTGCGATGCAGGATTTTGTTGCGTGATGTCAGGTTATTAGTTCGTATGAGTTAAGTATAAACATCAACTAGAAATTCTTCAAGCTTTTGCCATCGTCCCCTGTTTGATATACATATTTGTTAAAGTTTGCTACAACAGTGTTGCGACAGTTTAGTGATTTGACGGGGTACTAAATTGCTGTTTAAAAGCGTATCTTTTGTATACATTCAACAATCTATTTTAAAAAGGTATAGTTATCGTGCAAGATATTCTAAGTCGACGATCCGTGCTTTTGTTTAAATTGTTCATTATTCAGAACGTACACCTTTGTACATCACTTTCAGTACAGCGCTGAATCACAAGTTGTGTTTGATAGACAGCGATATACTGAAAGCTTTATCTAGGAAAGTTAAAAGTCTATCTGATTGACATGATAGTAGATCCGTACCTTGATCAAACCTGCAATCATAAAGCCAGCATAAATTGTTTTTCAGTTAATCAAACTCACGTCATTCAGTGCAAGTGACGTCACATTAACTGCCCGCACTCGCGTCACCCTATTAACCTGTTCGTTTGTTATACACCGCCGTAAAGCAAATAAGTTCGAGCCCATTAATCAAACACTGCTCATGGTACACTGTATAAAATCAATAACCCTCAAAATTCGATTTCATTGGACCCTAAGTCACGTACAAATTCTGCATTGTTGTTTAGATCTCAACACGTAGCGTCATATTTTCACAATACTTTTGAAGCCTCAGGGCCGAGTTTACGTGCTTTGGCTTAAATAATTATGTTTCAGTTTGCGATAGTGATAGTAGCTAATAACTCTTAGGCCCATATTACAAGTTAGTTTGAAGAACCACCACTCGAATTTTTGTTAAAGAATGCTATTATTCTGTAGAAAACCCATCGTGAAAACTTAGGTGCAGTGAGCGTGAAGAGAACTATCATTCATCTCATGCTATAAATTGACACTCACTTTAATTTCACTTAGGTTACCACGGTGAGATTTTTATAGAATAGCACTGCTAATGTAGTGCCATACATCTTACTACTTATTCATATTATGAACAGGTTTTGCGTTTTACTAAACAAATCCAATTGAAATCTGGTCTAATAAGCACTACAATTTATTGTAGTATTTTATACAATACACTTTAGAACTGCTTTTGAAATGGTATTTTATTTATTTACAAAGACCGAATTAAATAAAACAAGTTACAGTTTCATTTAGTTTTACATACCCACGGACTATGAAAACGACAGCTTTAGGACAGAATTTACAATTATCGTCTGGTTTTTGTTATTTCAATTCAGTAAAATTACGAAAGTTATTGTTACCTGTGGCAAAATCAAGGATAAGTCTTGAATTATTGTTCCTTCATTCGTCTGTGACTTTTTAACCGTTTTGCTAGAACTTATAAGTATTATTAATACCTTCCAGGGATAAAAGATTGGTTGAAATCGCCTTTAGTGCAAATTCCGAGTACTGGAGATTTGGCCTTTTAAACGAGCAAGAATGTTATATCGTTTTTATCGGTTTAACAATAATATTATTATGTACGTGCAATGTATCTATAGAAAGGTTTGTATATCTACACTAATAATCTTGTATATAAATATCACTGGAGGTAAAGTTCGTAAGTTTGTTTATAGGAAGTAATCTCTGGAACTACTGAACCTGACATAGGATTAGTTATCATTTTGGTATTGTGTTCCCTTGGGATGATAAAACACTTTTAACGCGGGCGAAGCCGCGGGCAGAAGCTAGTATAAGAATAAGATAAAAAGGATAAAGTTTGTGAGTTTGTTTGTAGGAAGTAATCTGTAGAATTACTGAAGCGATTTTGAAATTTCTTTTACTGATATAGCGCCACACTATTGCTGAGTATTATAGACTAACAATAAAAAATATGTATACTGGTCACGGGGGCGAAACCACGGATAAAAAAAGGTAGAGAGAACATAGTGCGATAAGATTTTGAATATTGGAAATACCTAATTAGGAACATTTTTTATAAAGAATATGGTAGGTCTGCATGCACTCAATCTCTTCAAAACCGAATTTGAACCGTATTTGGTAAGAACCGGGTAAGAGTAACCAAATACAGTTCGGATTACTTAAATATTTTCTACAATCCGAAAACTAGAGTACCTACAGAATAATGCTGTAATGTGCTAACTTCGTAAGGATATTTAGACACCATCTGCTCGACAATGTCCAATTAAACATGATGCAATCTCAACGTTAAGTAAAGCATTTCTTCTTGGTAAAGTTGTATGATACTCCCAAGGGAATAAAGTGATTTGAATGTGGAACGTTATTGAGTAAGAAAACTTGTCACCAACGTTCACCATCCAAAATGACACACACACAAGTTTCTACAACTTTGAGTACCATAATAAACTCCACAACAGCTACCATAAATGTACCGAACAAAAATGTTGCTATATTACTTCTATAACTGGACTAATGTGTCCAACATCAATATTAACTTTTGATTTATATTAATTACAAAATAAATAATTAATTTATGGAGTGTGAAAAGTAGAATATGCTCCTCTGGAATAAAGCCTGTCTTCGGCCGCTTGAACCCTTCGCTTCACTCAGGGCTCATACATAAGCCCCTAGCCAGTCCCTCGTAACGCTTAGGGTTCAATATGCCGTAAGTGACGTAAAACATTGCTTTACCCCCTTGGTGCATAATCAACTATTGTCTGGCAACAGAGATCGTCAGTTAAACATGCACTGCGATGCACGCGACGGTAACAACGTGAAATTGAAAGACGTGAATTTGTATCTTTATTTTTAGATTTATTGTAGGGGCGAGCCCTACCCACGCAAAGGTTACCGTGGCCCTTAGATATTTGGAGCGAATAAGATAATATAATATTAACGAGTTGCCCAGTGCTAACTTACTGACAACGCTGAAGGAGTTCCATTCAGTTAATAAATAATGGTGAAAGTACCTGAATTTGGCGAGGCCAGATATGCTGTTTTGTGCGTAGGTACGGATGCGCGCGTAATTGAGAATTTGAGATACGTCATATAGTTCATTACATGCGCAAGTTTTGCTCGTGTTAAAATGCGAGAGTCCATAAGCTCGGTATGCCAGCAAAGTTTCATAGCATCCATACATCAATAGGTAAGATAAATGTGAAATTAATTGCCTGTCTGTCTTTATGTTACTTTTTTCTAGGATATAACCTGGAGAAGGGTGGACAAGCGGACAGAGCCTCAGGCAGAAGCTAGTTTACTTTGTGGTTTTGTTCAGACAATTTAGTACCGACAAGGTAAAGGTACGTTTATGTGGTAATTTAATGAATCATTATTTTTTATGAGAGCATGAGCGTACGCATAGCGAACAATACATAGTTGAAAGCATATTAAAGTCCTTCGACTTAGTTAATTTTCATAAAGATTAGGTAATGACAAATAGAAAACAGCATTTAATAGCATGTTCGAGCCTAGATAATCTTCAAACTATTAATGACACCAAACTTAATGTCCATTCTAACACGTAGAATGTTTCCTAAGAGGGGTGTCGTAATACCTGTTCCCCTCTAATGGGGTGTGTAACCAACACGTTACTCAGTACTGTATCCTTTTTAAAAGTTATTACTGTTTGTCAGGCGACGAACGTATATTTATACTTTTGTTCAGACCGTGAGCTTATAGCGTGAAGGGTTTTTCATGAAGAGTCATCGTGCTTTCTTTTAGTACTGGATTTGTGTACGTACTGAAATTTCCAGACCAGTGCTCAATTCTTGCTTATATATAAATTTTGCGTAGGTGTTCCAAGAAGTGTGGCTAAATATTAATTTATTTATTTAAAACTTCAAAGGTACAATGGCAGACTTAATGCTTAAGGCATTTTCTACCTGTCAACCAAGGGTGGTGGAGAGAGACAAAATGGCAGGTGCATTATTTAAATTGTGACCAGCATAAAAGTAAAACAAAGAAATACTAATAATTAGTTATTTAAACACAAAAGTACACATAAAGTAGAAATATATATATATAAAACTAGCGGACGCCATGCGGTTTCACCCGCGTAGTTCCCGTTCCCTTGGGAATACAGGGATAAAAAGTAGCCTATTTCACCCGGAGATAGTGTAGCTTTTCAACGTTGAAGAAAGATTTTTTGGAATCGGTCCAGTAGTTTTAAGTTTATTCGTTACATATAAAAATACAAGTCTGTCCTCTTTATAATATTAGTATAGATATAGATAAAAATGATGGTGATGATGGTTTAAATCGTCTATAAGAAAATCCACTGATATTCTATAAAAAAAAATATGTAGACTTTACGCACCTGACTGTTAACCACATTTTAAATTTGTTATATGCTCTGAAAACTGTTCTTAAGTCGACTCAAAGTAGAAGTCTCTTTGTGATTCACCACTATTATTATCTAACGAGAAACAAACTGGCTTACGGGCTTATCCCCGATGTTTTGCGGCTAAGATACATTTTATCTCTTTAAGAGAGTATCTGACGAGGCGATTAAGAGATTATGCCTCATAAGACGAGATAATGCAAACTAAAGGCCCTAGATAAATAGCAGTCTATCATCGAAAGCGTGGTAATCGCGATTGTCAAAAGGGCAAAATTGTATGGGATTGACAAGCGATATCGGAAAATCACCTTATCAATCGCCTTACATTTTGATATTTCGACTAGCGCCTTCGCTGACATCGAATGCCACTTGTCTAAGAGTCTCATGTTGTTTACGGTGACCAAAGTAAAACAACGATATTTTTATAATTAAGACGATGACTAACGCCAACGACCTTGTGGGAACAAAACGCGCACTCGTTTCACTCCCGCGCGACAAAAAATTTAGTAGCTTTTTGTAATTTCCTTATCATTCTATGACTTTAAAAAAAAGCCTCAGATCAAAATTTAGATAATTAAATTGTCTTTAAGATGGTGTCGATTTTATTAAAATACGCCCAGCGGTTTTGGTACGACTGTCTTGTTTTTCCATTTTAAACATAACTTTACAAATTAATTACACTATGTTATACGAATTTCAAAATATTCTTAGATCAAATTATTAAGAAAATGGTCTCATGTAACATATATTTTTTCCAAAAAATTACGACCAGCCGTTTAGACGTGATTCTCATTTTAAAATGAGCTACTCAGGGGTATCTGCGCCTTAAATCTCCTAGATTTCATCAAATTATCCATAATTTTATACTTAAAAAAATATGTATTCTGTTTTCGCTGTTGCAAATGAGCTCAAAGTAACCGAAGCAGACCGTGGCAAAATACTCAAAATGCTTGGATTAAGAGTTATGACAGTCTAGCACGAAAAATATGAAGTTACATTTTACTCACGATGTTCTATTGTGATTATTTAGTTTTCGGTGCAACCAAAGGGAATTCAGATTCAAAAGCTTTTCATAAACGGAATATTACATTTCTTGATTCTGAAACAGAATAGTAGGTACTGTGGGGACGTAGCCAGAAAGCGCTACTTAAATAAAACTCTGGATTCACTGTTCTAGTTATATTTCAGCAGCAAGATGCCTACCCATAGGCACCTTTTATCGGACTATCACCTGAAAGCTCAGAGGAGCCCTTATATACACGGAAAAAGTCTAGCAAAAACATCTTCATTTATTTTATGTTCTAAATTCATATTACCCTTCAAGTAATACTTATTGCCAGTGTTAATATAGGCAAGTAGGTTGTCTTCTAGTTAAGCAGAGTCCTCACAGTACCTTACACAAATAACAGATGTAATTACCTAATTTATTGTAATTTTAACTAAATATAACTTAGAACCAGCTAAGAGCAGATTTAGTTTAGGCAAACTGCTGAAAACTTTGCCTGCTTACGATAGCTGCTTCGAGTCGGGACAGCGGTTTAGTAAGCAACGTGTTTAATTTCAGGGTAACTATTTAACTTTAGAACTACAAACAGCTAAATCATCATAAGTACAATATATTTCGCTACAGGTATGTGTACGTTCAGCGGACTCATATAGCCTCTTTATTATAAATCTGTATGTAAATTCTCGAGACATAAAAGACTGCTTAAGACGTTAATAAGACTTTTCCTTGAAGTAAAGTGAACTGGAAATGGAACGGGAAACTGTTCGCTTAAAGAAAAAGATTAAGGATATGTTATAGTATCATGCATGCCTTTTATAAAACAAGCTTTAATATTAAAATATTTTATATTAACATTTTTTTTAACAAGATTAACATTTAAATTTTCGCGAGGAACAAATATATATGCAAAATTTCAGTTTAATCGAACACTTGGAAGTGGGTGCAGTTTTAGTTTGTTTACACACAGATCTAAGGACAGGTCGAACTAAATAAAGGTTTTAATTAGTTTACTCATTATCATCATATCAGTCGAAAGACGTCCACTGCTGGACATAGGCCTCCCCCAAGCGTCGCCATATTGACCGTTCCCGTGCGTCTCGACAATCAGCGGATCCCCGCAACCTTCACCAGGTCATCGGTCCACCTGGTGGAAGGCCTTCCAACGCAACGTCTTCCAGTCACGGTCGCCACTCCAGACCCTTTCTGCCCCATCGGTCATCCGTTCTTCGATCAATGTGCCCTGCCCACTGCCACTTAAGTTTGGCAACTCTTCGGGTTATGTCGGTAACCCTGGTTATTATTTATTTATTATTATTTTCAGCCCGAATAGTCCCACTGCATTGCAAAGGCCTCGCTTTCTTCCTTCCATTTCTGCCGGTATTGGGCAAGTGTAGACCAGTCCTATCTGTATGTGTCAAGCTCGTCCCGCCATCTTCAACTGGTTCTGCCGCGATGTCACCGTACATTTGCCGGGACCCAAATTGTGGTAGCTTTTGCCCATGAGACATAATTAGTTTGACGACAGCATTTTCTTTTGTTACAATGAATTTTCTAGCGACTTTTATGCATTTTCTTCAAGTAATTTGTACCAACAATTACAGTCCATGATTGCTTATATGTTATTGCCTACGATCTTGGCTTAAAGACCTGCAGGCGATATTATGTCAAGTAAGTATACGCCACGAAAGCTAGTCATAAATCATAAGTTACACAATACAGCGACGCTTGAAGCTTACACGAGTCTTGAGCTCAAAACGTGTAGCTCGTTGTATTCCAAGATCAGCGTTCAGCCACAAATCATAGGGTTTATAAGTTGAACTCGATTAGTTTTATAAACTATCGCGTGATCGATGTAGGCTGGGAGTTAAGAATGATATCACTGATTACTGATAGCTAGCATCAACCCACAACAAAGGCATCCCAATGACTTATAAATTATGTTACTTAGATTCAGGGTCAATGTGGACCACTGTCGTTGTTTTTGTCCAGCTCATCCCACCGAATTCTACGGAGTCTCTGGAACCAAAGTACAGGTAGTTTTTCCCCTACTGCCGAAGGAGGGTAATGTGTTTATCGGTCTATGTATGTTTGTTCCTATGTGGCATTCTAGAGATCAAACGGATTGGCCGATTTTGATGATTCTTACGTCAATCGATTCGTCTTAACCTTGCGACTGTCACTGGCTACATTAAAATTGGAAAATAGTAAAATGGCTGGCGTTTGGGCGCCATATTTTGGTGGCACAATTTTATTTTCTTCCATGTCCTTTGTGTGGGGTATCCCACGAAGAAAATAGATAGTTAAAAACAAAGAGTTTTAAGAGGTGATTTCACAAATACATATCAATTATATTTTTTAAATGTACCAAATTCTAAAAGCGTAGCTAAGCGACACTCCGCAGCTCGCTTTTCGCCCCATGAGAACAATTGACGTGGTGTGTGGCGAGCATCACCGCCGTCTCCGAGTAGATTATTTAAGCTCATTTTGTTCCCACGAGTAGCAAGGGAAAACTATGTCCACGCTCTACAGAGCCCCGCTTGTAGAGGTAAGGCTTGTTAGTGCCTGGGGGCGCCCGGTCCCAGACAACAGGCACGCTTGCGACTTAGGATCTCCCCTAGCCATGTAGCTCTCGGCACGGCGACCTTAGCTTGGGGGTGAGATGTTCGCACCGCACAGAAGGAAACAGAAGTGTCCTCTGGCATATACTCATAACCGGCGTGTGTGTATGACTAGATGCATGAATGTGAGTGAAGCAAAAGAAGTATGTAAGGATCGTAGCAGGTGGCGTTCTGTAGTTTCTGCCTACCCCCATGGGAAAAAGGCGTGAGTATATGTATGTGTATGTATGCAAATTCTAAAAAAAGATGTTAATCAAAAACATATAAATAAAAAAGTTAATTCAAAAACCCGACTGCTTAAGAAGCGAACTAAAAAGACGTAAACAAGAAGAAAATCATGCTGTGCAGTCGGAGGCTACATCTAGTTTTCGTCAGTCATTTCGCGAATATGTAATATATATAGAAAGACAAAACCTATTTTTTGATCGAGTCTATGTATTATTTGTTAATAGATTTAGTGCTGGTGAGTCCACCTACAAAAAGCAACAATAGGGATGATTTCTGGGTAAATAAATAATAATTCTAGTTAGTCCGTCAGTTAGGCCTGTGACGTCGCTTTCTAGTAAAAAGTGTACTACAAGTAAAATTTAAAAAACTTTTTAATAAAAAATACAACCGACTTCAAAATAAAAACACCGAACCGGTGTTCTTGTTTTGGTTTATTCGTTTTTTTACACCGACTTCCGAAATTGAAGTTATTTTTCACTTTGTAGTGTTTTTATTTTGAAGTCGGTTGTATTTTTTGTTAAAAGTTTTTTTTATTTTTCACTTTTTAGTTGTGGTACATAATGGACCATTTCTCCAAAGTGAAGCCAGAATAGATAAACCCAGAAACATGCAACTTAAACAAAAACGGTGGAATTAGAGTATAACAGGGTGAACTGTTCACACCTGCGTACCCCTTTAGAGCGTGCTAAAGTGATGTTATGTTATGAAATGATGTAAAAAATACGAGTAAACAGACATCCGATTGCAGCTATCCCGAGTGATTTGCCGTCATTTATTGAAGAGTTCTGATGTATATCGCCGAAGTCCTTCATCAGATCTTGATGAAATTTAAATGGGACCACATGACAAGCACCAGCTTTCAAATGAATAAAAGATTCATCCAAATAAAAAAAATAAAAAATATACAGCCGAATTGAAAATCTTTTTTTATTTTGTTTTTTATTTATTATCAATAGGCTCGCGTTTGGCCACTATCTTACCTGAAAATCAAACCTCCTCCTTTTTGCGAAGTCGGTTAAAATACCCCCGACACATTTTTATTTCATGCTACATACTCGTAATTTATCTAGTACATACGCTTCGATCGGCAATCTATTGAACACGTAATTATGACACGATATCTTGCAAAAACACCCCGATTCAAACAGTAAAACGCCCATAACTTTTGAACGGCTAAACCGATTTTATTCAAACATAGCTAAGAACACTGTCGATTAAGTGACCTTTTAAACAAAAAAAACTAAATCAAAATGGGTTCACCCGTTTGGCCGCTATGATGCCACAGACAGACACACATATACACAGCAATACACGTCAAACTTATAACACCCCTCTTTAAACATTTGTTTAGTCATCATCCGTATTATGCAATAGGTATATTTGTTTAACCCAGAATATAAAATGACACATTCGATTATCTCGCAAGGTACAGACACCGCACGTCATTTATATCAAATCAACTGCTAGTTTAAATAAAATAGAGGCGGTATTAAAGTCTAATTGTTGGCACAGAGGTGCGGTTGAGTGTACACTCAACCCTCGTAGGTACCTACGTAAGAGAATTGTCACGGTCATGCGAGTAACACGGCGCGCGCCGGAGGGTCTGTAGTGATAAGCTACAAAATGATATTATTAGTTTACACATAGACCTTCCTCCCCTAGTTAGTCATTATTACTGTAATCAACTAATGTTTTGGTTTGTCTTTATTGACATTTTGTGGTTAAGGGTATAACATTGCATTCAAAAATTAATCATATATCTTGTGGTTATTGAGAAATATGCGCTAAAATTTAGCAGTTCGCGAATCTATTAGATTATTATTATTAATATTATTAATCTATTAGCCAGAGCAAAACGCTGCGCTAGCCGTTTTTCGTGCAGTTTTTAGGAGCTATCTACTCGTTATTTAAAATGAAATATCATCTAATAAAATACATTAAATTTCTACATATTATTGATTCCATAATTGTAGATTTTTGTATGAAGTATATGTTTCACTAATCTCCTTCCAACAAAACCATAAAAAATAGAAATAATGATTGATAGCATGCATCTCCTCGTAATGTGTTCATTAATATTTTTTTGTACTAACACTAACGGATTTTTGATAAGGAACATTTTGTAAGTTTTATTTTTTTCAAAAGACCAATATTTGATTTTATAAAGATTTTATTCTAAAATTTGGGCGTATTCACTACTGTAATTCATGCGCCACAAGTGCCGCTAGGCCAATAGGAATGCTCATACTCGTATCTCATCCTGATTTTTTGGTCAGGGTACGGCCTTAATCAGGTTCATTCAAGGTTAATATGTTCATTATTAGAGTCCCCTTTTGTAAACATTTTAAACAAAATCACATACCAACCTTAAAGTGAAAAGGCAAAATCATCGTCGTTTTTCAATGACAATGGTTTCGTTCGGGATCTTACTTATATCTGGAACGAAATTATCAAATCAGCAAACGTAGCGTGAGACGTTTCTACGACTGGCGTGAAGAACCGGCATATCATTTTGCAAATATCATTTTTTTGCTATGTAAACGGTACGTTTACGTCAGTTTGGTCTTGTACAGAACAGCTCTTGCTAACCAAAGCCCGATGGAAACGAAATATCTTTTATTCATGCTCCCTCCAAGGGCAGTACTAAACTGTCGGCCAGAAACATCCTTTAACACTAGCTCCTTGAGCGAAAGAATACTCCGGCTGCGGTGCCGGGCAGAAGGGTACAAGGGGGGAGGGGGGAGCCACCCTCGTAAAATTGCCCCCTGCTCCCCTCGCCGCGCCCAAAATGTTCTCACAATTAAGAAGGGGCGCCCCTACGAATACCTCACTTCCCAAAATTATTCAACAATTGCATTGATTAAGAATGTGGGTATGACAACCAGTCAGTTCCAGCTATTTGTTTTCCCTTATGAACTGTTTGAAATATTCAGGTTTCTATAAGTCAGAGTTTCAATTTGTATTGTGGGTAGGCGAGTCAGTTATTTCATTACGATTAAGGACCGGTAAGTCGTTGATATTAATGTTTTTCTGGGCTTTGTGCTGAGAGGAGCGCAGGTACCTGAGCTTGTTGGCGCAGATTAATCGATGACTAGCGTATTCTTAGATTTTACTTAATTGGTTCGTAAGAAATATGAAATGAGATTTTTGAAATGGGGATTGTTTGTTGAAATCACTTAACTAATTCATTAATATAGGCTTAGTAGTTTTTTTGTTATAAGATTTATTTCAAATTGTAAATTGGTTTCTACAAACACTTTTAAATGTTAATCATATTTTTGGAACTAGATGAGATTGGCGTCTCCTATCTGACTACTCCGCGAAGAAAGAGCGAAACAAACTTAGAGGTCACAGTCTCTTTTAAAGTCCAGACATAATCTTGCTTAGATCGTGTAAAGACCATGTAGGTTGGTGTCTGAAATGGTCTTTTGAGGAAAGAACCAGACAGATTGAGTGTCACGCATTTGTCAGTAACAGTGCAGCTCAACTCGGACTTTAAGGAACCCAACGATTCAACGAACAATACCAAATAAAGGACAATTGGGTAGGCCGCATAAATTACTCAAACTGCCAGACCATGATTACAACAAATGGAATGACCCACATAGTCTTCATATTCACAATAATTAAAATAATATAATACAATTAACTATAGTTAATTAAATACTTTATACTGTGTACTTTTTATCTATATATGTAAATAAATACTGAAAACTTAAAAGGATAAAATTAAATATTAGAGTCTCAAACCTTATAGTATCATTGCATAGAAACTTGTATCTAAAGGCTGCTTGGTTCCATCGCTGTCACTTCAACTTACACCACTATAGTTTCTACCGCTTCTATAAAATTTCACCTCTCTTTTTAATAATAACGTGAAAGCACTTTGTCTTCACAAAGACTTGGACGTTTGATTTGATAACTTAAAAAAAAAAAACTATAGATGTGGCCCTACAGTAGACTATTAGTATCGTATAGAACATTAAGAATGCATTTTTCTTATCTTACTTAATAATCTTAACCCGAATGTTTGTATGGATGTAAGGATGTTTGTTGCTCAATCACGCCAGAATGGCTGAACGGATCTGGATGAAATTTGGCACAGAGATAAATTATAGTCTGAAATAGCACATATGCTACATTTGCATCCCGGTATAATCTTCCCTTGGGCAAAAAAAAACACTTTTCACGCGGGCGAAGCCGCTGGCAGAAGCTAGTATAAAATAAAAGTAAAACTTGTCTTATTCGTTTTTTTTTGCCATAGTTTTTCAATCATATCTCACATACTTACACCTTATTTTTTAACATATAAAAGTTTCAACATTTTACTGATAAAGGGGGAACAGGAATAATAACGACCGTCAAAAAATGCATCAGCGATTACACGCGTTTCCGAAACATCATGTGGTCACACAAATATTAATTTTTAGGGTTTCGTACTTCGAAAGGAAAAACGGAACCCTTATAGGGTCACTTTTTTGGAGGTATCAAGGTGCAATTTACATCAAATACTCAGGTCTACTGTCCCTTAAAGCTGTGAAACAATCAAACTTTGCGAATCAAAACTTACAGGGTACTTCCGGTTAACTCAGAGTCTTGAAATTTGGTACGAAGCAACGTCTTATAGTTATATTTTTAGTTACGCCATAAAAATATATATATTTATAATTTTAAACATACTATTTATAACATATTAAGTTTTTCTTATAAAATAGATGTATAACTTTTATGGTGTACAATAAAGTATATTCTATTGTATTCTATTCTATCCCTTTCCTCATGAACGCGTAGAGGTATTAAATTGAAATTCATAACAAATACTCAGGTCTATAATACCTTTAAGCTGAGGTTAGTACGGAACCCTCGATGCGTGAGTCCGACTAGCACTTGGCCGGTTTTACCTACTTATGGGCCTATGGTCATAGACCTATTTACCTCCAACTCCAAGCCATGTCCTCCAACTCGACTCCACCTCGAATAATCAAATTTAATGCAATTATCTTGTTATTTTATTGACATTAATTATCAATAATAATTTAAAAAAAATCGTTGTCATAGTGACTTAAGTCTTTGAGAGGTCCTTCAAACTGATTTGGAATATGGGCCTTAGTCCTTTATAAGCAAAGTAGCTCCTCTCGACTCAATCAAATTGCATATACCTAAGCCTGAGAATGCAGAGGTTAGCCTAAAGCCCAAAATTCTTAATAAATGTAGGTACATAGCTTTGGTCGACCTTTACGAACGGTCGCGGCATATAAAACTCACTAAAATCACAACTAGGGCATGGCAGTTTACGGAAAATCACTCGGAATTCCTTTTACATCTGTGATATTACTAGCAAATCTGTTTTCCTGTGCGGCTTACGGATCGGAACGCTCACCGGTAAAAACTTCTAAGCACATTGAAGAAATACGGTCGGTATTTATCGGTCTTAGAATAGAAAAAATCCCACAAACATTCATAGTAAGTCTACTTTGTAATCTTGTGTTATGTGACTATTTATTTGTAAGTCAATATACACACATCAAAAGTGTCTCGGGATCAAGTACATTTTTAAGTATAATAAAATATCCAATTGATATTTATAAAATCTAGTCTTCTAGGCTGGCTTCTTACTATAATTCTTTTTTTTTTAATTTGTTTATAAGAAAAATTGCAATTTTTGCAAAATGCGTGCGTTTTCGCGAACTTTTTATATACCTTTATAGTTTTTTACTCGTTTTTACATAATATTCTTATTGTCTAAATAATTAAAGTTAGTTGTGTCAGCGATTCGCAATTTTTTTTACCTATCTTCTTATACAGTCCACATTTTGCCTACAGTGTGCAATTAACACAAGTTAATGTCGACAATTAAATGGTAAATAAACACATTACCCTCCTTCGGCAGTCGGGTAAAAAGGCTCTCTTTTCGTGTCACATGATGTCGTCGCTCCACATCGATGCAATTTTTTTCAGTTCCGATACAGAAATTGTAATGGTTTTATAAAAACGCTATTACCTACACACTTTTATAGAAATCCTGATTAACAGTTGATTTTTTATATAAAAAGAAAATTCTTTTTTCATATAGCGAAATTCACTAAAAAGAATCAATAACGATCTATAAAACTTAAAATAATAATCCTCAATTGCGGCGATACTCTAAAACGTACTTGATCCCTAGACACTTTTGATGTGTGTATATCTCAAAAGTGATGCTTTGAAAGAAAACATTACACGATCCACAAATAAACAGGTAGGACAATGAGTGCCCAAAATATACTTTTCATTGAAAACAAAAATCAAGATGACGTCAATTCATAATTTTGAATAATAAGGATGAGGAAAACTTTCCGGCCGGCTTATTACTTTCGAATCCTCTGAAAATAGACAGGAAATATTATAAAGTAAAAGTAAAGTTATCGCCAATCCCAGAACGACCAAAACCTACAAGTGAAAAGACGATTTGCCAACAGGATTTGTTTGTAACACTTTTGACTTGATATTTTCAATGTATGAGATGATAACTTGGTCATAATTAGCGGGGTCTTAAGGCAAATATTACTAATTAGTAAAGGAACTTGATACAAACCGCACACGGTGTTCACGATTTTGGCAACCGACAACTGGTAGATAGGTTTAGAACCATTTAAAATTATTATGCCAGATAAATTATTATCCCTTGTAGATCATAGACTTTGTATAGATAAAAAGCCGGTCACGCGCGACTCGGAGTCGCACACTGAGGGTTCCGTACAAGCAGCTGCATTCACCAAAATAATGAGGTGGTAACATTACTGAAGTTGGTGTTGGCGGTTTGGTGACCAATCCGCACTGGGCCCGCGTGGGGGATTAAGGCCCATTACCTCTCTCACAGAGAGGAGGCATTTGTCCCAGCAGTGGGAACATTAATGATCATGATTATTACTGAAGTTCATAAACAATTAAAGCACCGAACATTGCTCGAGTGAAAAGGTAAACTGGATTGAGGAACAAAATTAACGTTGCTGTTGGAAAACTGTTGTCTGAAAACATCGACATAATGTATAAAGATCGTATTCAGTTTACCAACTGCAAATAAGCTAATAATATTTATTTTATCTAACCACATAATAAGTATTTTTGGATTTTTACCTATACTTGTGCTGTAAGACATTGTTTCTTCCTTGCATGATTCCAGGTCAATGGGAAGTACCCTATAGGTTTTGATTCTCTTGCGAGTGTCAAATATGCGGCATAATTGGCTGTATCTTTTGATTGGGATGTTTCCGATATTTTATTTTTTCACGGGTCCAAAGGATTGCAGACCTGAGAATATGACATTCTTTTAAATTTGAAACCTCCACGCGTTCATCATCGAAGGCCATCGTCACACCGACAAACAGACGACGAAGTGATCCTTTAAGGGTTCCTTTTTCCTTTTGAGTAACGGAACTCTAAAAAGTTAATCTCCAATTTTTTTTCTAATCGCTTTACATTGTTACGAGACTACAAACAAGAAAATTGTCATACTCGTAATTAACTTTTCTAATTGAAACATCAATTTCAATACTATCCAAACTTTGAACATAAAAGCTGTTTACACAAATAGATACCTATCCAAAGACCTACTTTGTGGCGATATAAGACAAAGCTCCTACCCTTGGGTTGCGGACCCCTAAAGTTCGAGAAAATACCGACTAATGAAGTAGTAAGGTA
Source organism: Orthosia cruda (assembly GCA_964057195.1). NCBI lineage: Eukaryota > Metazoa > Arthropoda > Insecta > Lepidoptera > Noctuidae > Orthosia > Orthosia cruda. Next base: position 61,081,985 of record OZ059825.1, on the reverse strand, counting down.
GAGACAATAGAAATGTCAAGGTTTCACCACCAAAAAGTTCAGTGTGTGAAAGTGGAAATAAGTATAAAAAAGTGACAGGGCAATAATACGTCTCAATCGGGGTTCGGCAAGATCCCGGCTAGGCGTAGAGACAACCGTTGGATTAAGGTGTTGACCGCTTGGTGGCCAAAGTGGGGTTTAGACTTTAAAACGCGTTGGGTCGAATATATCACCAATATACTGGCAGCGACCTGGATGACGGACAAACCAGCCGGCGGTCAGCATGGAAGGAATGGAGGCCCAGCAATGTGTGACCGATAACATGGTTAAGATTGCGGGAATCCGCTTAATCTGAGACGCACGGGATCAGTCAATGTGGGGAAGCTTGGGAGAGGCCTATGATCAGCAGTGGACGTCTTTTCGGCTGTAATGATTTGTCAATCTCCAGTGTTTGTCACTCGTTTGATACCTTCAACTAAATAATTCAGAAAAAGGTCCTATTTTCGAATTAGATAAGGTTTTGACAAAATCACACCAATCCAGTACTTCCATAGTTTAGCAACGATACAACGTAAAACATATTGGAGATTCTCACACGAAGAAAATTTGAATACAATACTGTGTGTCACTCGTGACAGGGACAATTTTCTGCCTACAGACTCTTTTGTGCGATATTGGCAATGTATGCACCCGATTTGCATGGATGCAGTTTATTGTATCCTTGCGATGGACACGGAGCGAAATTTTGACCTAACAGATTTTCAGCTGCAGTATATAGTTGTAGGTAAGTACAAGGCTGATAATATTAAACTTCGAATTTAAGGGTGATGTAGGGGTGAGGTGGAGAAAACACACCCTTGTTTGGATGTGAAATCCAAACTTTCTTACGTTTTTGCTATGTATTAATAATACACTTTGTATACATGAGATTTTTTCGTGCGCCACGTTCTGTTTTGTGGGGTTGACAGGTGACCAGTGTGGGTCTCCTGGCGATTAGTCTTATACGAGTATTATAAATACGATAAATAGAATAGGCGGCGATCGCCGCCGCAGAATATCCGCACAAGTGCGGAATATTTACACTTTATTGCGTGCCTAAAAGCGGTGGAACAGGTGCCAGTTTTCGAGTAATTGTATAAAAAATATATATTATATTTATACAGAAGTATAAATTACCCATTCGAATGGATTTTTCATAAAATCATGGCGTTTGAAGTTAACGCTAACTTACTGCATTAATTACTTTATTGGATATGTTAAGCTCAAAGACCGAAAACGCTCATTGAGCGAAAAAATTGCTCAGGGCGCGTTGTAACTCCTTTCAAACCGGTCACAACGCGTTCTGGTATAAACGGGCCACAACACGAATTCGCGTTATGGCTTACATCATATTTGACTACTACGCGTTGTGGCAAAGCCAGAAATAATTCTGAGTCCTAACTGATGCAACCACGACGTGAATTTGCGACGAATGAAATGGTGCCGACGACAATTTGCAAGTTAGGTGTTTTTTGGTTTCCATGGTTTTCGGGTTTGCTAATGACGAATATGGGGTCCAAACAAAAATCTAACATGATGCCTATGAAATATTTCAAATTTTTCTTCAACGATGCTGTTTTCGAGATTGATCGAATCTGTTTTATTTGTTGTTTAATTACTTGTGCGACGCCGCGGGCACATGTTATAGTTAACAAGTGGCCCGCCCAGCCTTTGCCTGGGTCATAATAATTTATAGTCTATAACGATTTGGAAAAATATACCTTTCAAATAATAATACCGCCCTATAACTGCCCCAATGCAAGGCTCCTTTTCTCATACAGAGAAGGCACACCCGCATCCGGCGGATCCCCGCAGCCTTCAATATGATCTATACAAGTGGCATTTGATGTCAGCGAAGGCGATAGTTGAAATTTCAAAATGTAAGGGATTGATCACGTGATTTTCCGATATCGCTTATTAATCAAACAATTTTGCCTTTTTGACTATCGCTATCACCACGCTTTCGATGATAGAATGTCATTTAAGTTATAAATCAATCTGAATTAACCTGATGGAATTGTTTATCCCCAAATTAAGAATTTGAAGGAAAGTATCTGTCAAAGTCTAAGTTTGTAATTAAGGTGGGATTTGACGCGTTCCTATCTACATATAATTCAGAAAATTTGTCATTAATTACATCCACATTGACATAGGACCCCCTATGTCAACGTGGACGTAATTAATGACAAATGTTTTACAATGGTCATGGTCTTTAATTAAATCAAATTTTCGAAATAATAAATACAACGTGTAAACTACAAATCCGTGCTAATCGATGTTGGTGGTAAAGAATTAATGATACGAATATGCTTCAGTATTTGTTTTGCCGTTCTGGCGAGGCGGATAACCAATGACCTGGATTATATCGCGAGCCATCCGACGTGAAAAGCAGAGCGATAAAAACACGTGTGAGAAAAAAAGGTTAATGATTTTCAAGAAGAATTCTTCTTAACTTTAACAAGAATATTACAAGTTACTATGTTTTGTTGTACACTATACCTATTAGCATCCATATTCTACACCTACTTTTGTATTTTTTACTTGCTGACCCCTACTACTACTACTACTACTCCCGTCAAAATTATAGCCTATGTTACTCGGGAATAATGTAGCTTTCCATAGGTGAAAGAATTTTTGAAATCGGTCCATTAGTTTCGGAGCCTATTCGGTACAAACCAACTAACAAAAAAATCTTTCCTATTTATAATATTGGTATAGATTTAACGATAGGCCGTTTGATTATTATCTCGCCTGATGGTAAGCGATGGTGAAGCACAGCCTTGAAGTAGCCTATTCACTCTTGACTTAAAAAAAAACCCTAGGTTGTAGTTTTCAGGAAACAAAGACTCCGGCAGGGAATCCCACTCCCTAGATGTGCGCACAATGAAAGTAGGTATTCGCAAAATGCTTTGTACGTATGGGTGTACACCATGTACTGATGACGGTTTGCCGTACGTGTTGTAGTGCGATGATGCTAGGCGAAATCAAATTGTGCAGTTCCATCGCACACTCCCCGAAATGTAACCGATAAAAATCGACAGGCTGGCAACTCGGCGTCGATGTTCGGGGCTCTGAAGCTTTGACTCGACCAGTGCATTGTTGCAATTTCGTCTGCCGTTGGCAGATCCGTCCCAGACGTGAGAACAGTAGGTACTTCATGCATGACTGAACTTGCGCTTTATAAATTTGAGCAGCTGTTCAGGCGTGAAGTACCGTCTCGACTTTGCAAGGATCCACAACTTTTTTGCAGACAACTGAGCCTTTTCCTCAATGAATGGACCGAATTATTTCTTAATCAGACATTATTGTTATAAATTGGCATTAGCGTTCTCAACTTGTGAGTATTTCCGTTTGCCGGCGACTGAGTCGAGTGGTACGAAGGAAGTTTCTATCAAAAGACTTAAAATTTGGGTGTAGGTATGTGTCGTCTAGCTTCTACTCGTGGCTGCGTCCACATGAAAATTGATTATTTTCTCAAGGGATCTTACCATCGGGATGAAAGGTGCATTATTTCCTAGGCTAGGTGAGAGTCAGCGTAACCTATGTTCTATCTATGTTAGGGGGGTTTGGTTGCCGCACTTAGTCCCTCAAATGGACCTTTGTACGTGGGCCGTTTGGTGATTATTCCAACCAGCCCACCTCCTTCCAGTGTAACCATTCAGCGGTTTAGGCCTGATACGTTATGAGACAGAAACTCAATACCACATTGGTATGGATTATTATCTTATAGCGTGGCTAAATAATAACAGCCACATGGGTCAATCTTTAAGTTTAAGCAATGCTTGCTGAGGTCGGTCCGTAGATGGTTGATCATGTTTACATAGCGAATTTCCTCCGTAACGGCTGTCAGTTGAAGATCCTTGATCCTTCGTTACGGGTAGACAGAAGCTTGAAATCAGACACCAGTCGGGCCGAGGAGGATTGGTGTTACCCAGTTACTAGGTTGTGGGGGTCTGATAGGCAGTCGTTTCATGTAAAATACTGGTACTCGGCTGAATTTGGTTAGACTGGAAGCCGACCTGAACATTTTTAGGAAAGGGCTAGACAGATGGAGAATAGTATGGAGTGTTATATTGTGTTTATAGAGCATCAGTAGTCAGAACCGGACTGCTGTGTCTTGTAATCGCCGTAGCGTCTGACATGGAATATGCATTACATGACAGATGAAACCGGCAGGTTGACCTGCACTTCGAGGCACGGACGTGTCTAACTAGATGCAAGCACTCTAAACAATGACTGCCCGTACGTCTATTCTACGTACTATCAAATATAATTCATGAAAATTAGATTTAATCAAAAACAGATACCTGCAGATAGTCGCAGTGGGGTTGAGGCTATTAGTTTTGGTTACCACCGCTAAAAAATACATTTTAAAAACATTTTTGCAAAAAAGAAATACCTAATTTGTGTTACGTAAGTTTGTTGTATTCATAATTCGAGATAATTTCAATCCATCGCTATCAACTCAAGTTTTTATTCTCGTCTTCAGCTTTGTGTACCTACTCTTATTTTAAATTATTTTTAAGTGACTAACTCTATTTAAAAAGCCCTAAAAAGTATGGGTTGAAATGCAATTTGAACTTCTTCTCTTCGTCTTGTATGATATAAGTTTGTTGTTCCAGATAACTATCTCGAATTCTGAATTCAAATGAGTATAAAGAATTTAATTAATAGAGTTCTCACCTTATATACACCGAACATCAGAAGCATGCATGCCACCAGCCCGATGGTGCTGCAAGCCAGTAGTGTTATGTTCAGCGACACCGTAACTAAAAGAAAAAACATAGTTACATTTCATTGTGATTTGACCAATGGTCATAGACAAGAGACAGCAATATCGTCACAAAATTGACCTCTCTTTAGAAGGAGACAATTTGAATGTGCGGCCAATTCTTTCTGTTCTATAGATCTTAGTGGTAAAACTGACACATAAGGCTTATGACGTGCCCCATCAGAATTCTAAACAAAGTTCTAGACCATATCAACAACCAGCCACGTGATCGGTTTAGCTCACACTTTACTGTCCGTAATTGCAACTCACATTTTCTCTTGAGTACCAGGGGCGAGTGCTCTCGGAGGCGTGACCTACCGAAGATGGTCCCAGACACCTCGTAAGGGGTTGCCTGGTATAGTGTGCCGCTTTCCATAACGTAAGGTTGGTGAAGGAGGCCACTATAGGAAAACTCAGTAGACAAATAGGGGTATGTCCGTAATTACTTTACAACTGTGTAGAGAGAACTCAGACCAGTTTTGTATATCAATGGATATAACAGACACAAACTTAAAAAATAAAATCCTTTTTAACAAAAAATTAAACCGACTTTTTGTTAAATGTTTTTATTTTCTCTTTTTTTGTTTTGTAGATACTTTAAATTACGATGAAAATCATTTATAGCCAAAGTAAATGTCAGGATAACCAATAAGCCCAAACATGACTAGGATACATTGTTTTATTTTAGAGTTCCAGTGCCTACCTTCAGGCATCATCAACAGATCAGTTCGATGGTAACATTTTCATCAGTACCATTTATTTATAAGTATATGCTTCATCATAATCGGTTAACTATTCAAGATTAGTATCTTATACCCGTGACATACTTATTATTAAGAAGTTCCAGTGGCCATCTGTGGTCTTCTTAAACAGTTCCACTTCACAAAATGATACACTCTGAGTGCAAATTATTGTATTGTTGATGAAAATACCAAAATCGCAAATCTGCAATAAAATTGGATTATCTACGGAAAATCAAAAAAACAAACTATATTTTTCTGTCCTCGTGCCATAGTGGCCCTAAGGTTCATTAGTTAGAAAGTTATTACAATCCAACCCAAAATCGCTATATGATATTTGAGGAATTTTCTCGATTTCCATGGGATCCCATCATCATATTCTGACTTGGTGACAGTGAAACCACTTGGGGAGTATACCCTTTCAAACACAAAAATAATTTTCTTAATCGGTCCACAATTGGCGGAGTAATCGCGAAACAAATATACAAAAATAAACATTCAGTCGAATTGAGAACCTCCACCTTTTTGAAGTGCGTTGAAAATAGGTTTAATTTAGGCTCAACGCAGATCTGAGTTTAGAATGACTCGAAACTGTGCCGAGTCTCTGTCTTCGGACAGACTATAATTTATCCATTACAACGGTTTCCAACCTGGGTGTAGTGACCCTCGCGGGGGCGTAACCGATATTCTGCAGGGGTAATAAAGCTGATAGATAAAACAGGTCGAACCAAGAATATCTGAAGAAATCTAACCACTTCGAGGCGGGGTGTTAAAAATGGATACTCCACTATTGAATTTAATTAAATTTGAAGTTACATTCATTGAAACCACATTAAAAGTAAATTTTGAAATTGGTCATAGTGATAAAAAACATAAAAAAGAATTTTGCAAATCCGTTTATATGTGACGGAGTTATGCCGAACACACATATAAAAAAAATATGAACATCCAAATTAAGAACCTCCTCCTTTTTGTAAAGTCGGTTAAAAAGGTTAAGAATCGCTACCGTATGAAACATGAGAACCATGTTTATCATTGTGAAAACCTACTGATAAAGCAATTTCAACAAAAGATTTTCTTTTTAATTTTATAGTACCTACGTATACCAATTTATTAATGACATCATGCCATCATCAACAATCTCTATTTGACAGAAAACTATAGGAATCATTCCTTATTATTCATCAATTTTGTTTTCATCTAGTTATTCCATTTTTATTCATGATTCTTTGTTCAATTAATGCTCTTTGTTTTTTTACAGCCGGTTTCCTTTGATCTAAACATTTTATACACACGAATCATCTTCACAAAGTGTATAATAACATTGTACCCTTTATAATAGTTAGAAAAAAAAACGAACTATGAAAAACCTGTTAAGTACTCGTACCTATTCTTTGCGTTTTAAATTTTGGCTCATTAAATTACACTCAAAGTATTTTACTGGGAACTTTTAGACTTCAAAGAGAATGATTCTTTTCTTCTCTGAAACGTAACATTGCAGCATTGTACACTTTTAACACAAATTGTTGACGAGTAGTTTGCTAGACAAAAATATTTGTATCGCACATTTGTCTTCATGACCATGCTTGTATCGTAAAATTTTGAAGAGGTAAGGTTTACTGTCAAATAGCCATCGGTTAACTTTGCTGTCATTTAAGAAATAGCTTTGATTTTTTTTTACGTTCCTTATACCTAATTACATGTGGTACACAAGATATTCTTACCAAAAGTACTATTCAACGTAGAAACCAAATATACCTACATATAATATGGATCTTGGAAGTTACATAATTATTGTGTAGCTAAAAATTATTTAGCAGTAGCTTCTGCCAGCGGCTTCGCCCGCGTGAAATGAGTTTTTTATCCCAAGGGAACATTATACAAAAGTCAAAGTCAAAAATATTTATTTCAACTAGGCCATTAAGCGGCACTTTTGAACGTCGTAAAATTTACAAGTAATAAAAATTAAATAAACCGTAATGAAAGCCTATGTGCTTCTTTGTATTCCAGACTGAAATCTATTTCTATGCCGAATTTCATTCAGATCCGTTCTGGATAAAAAAGTCGTTCTGGCGTGATTGAGTAACAAACGTACATCCATCCATCCAAACTTTCACATTTATAATATTAGTAAGATACTGTTAAATTTATTCATACGACTTACTTAAACAGAAGCATAACGTAGCAAAAATGTATAGGTATATCGGTACGTGGGCTGAACGCGTACCTGCTTCATTCAAAAGGTTCTATTCAAAGTGATTGAGTTACAAATTGGGAAATATTCTCGCCGTAATCGAATGCGGCAGCGTGTGTAAAATGTATAAGTTCAGCTACCTCATATATTGGGATAAAAATGTACCTCAAAATTGGAACCATTCCACTTGAAACGATTTAATATCGTATTCTTCTGTCATTGTTCTTATTATTTTTTTAACCGTAATAATACAATCAGATGCTTAAGCGCAATTTATTAAAAAGAAATTAAATGTCGATACTCAACAAAATACACATGTATACAGTGTAGGTACAGAAGTAAATTCATTTATAAATTTGAAGATTTGTTAAGGGTCTACTGAAAGAAAATCCAAAAGGTTTCCAGTAACTTGACACGTTTTTACGTAGGAAAAGATTTTCATCAAGTTCGATTGTGTTTTCACTTATTTAATTAATAATGATACCGTATACAAATCTGTGTTGTTTAGATATGATGTGATAAATATTAAAAAAACAAGGTTTTTAAGCTTACCCACCGTGCATTGTCATCGAAACCAAACGTGTATGCAAAATTTCATTTTTAACCGACTTCAAAAAAAGGAGGAGGTTCTCAATTCGTCGGAATATTTTTTTTTTTTATGTATGTTCCCCGATTACTCAAAGACCCCTGGACCGATTTCAAAAATTCTTCTTTTGTTTGAAAGGGTATACTTCCTAGTTGGTCCCATAATCATCAGGTCAGGATCTGATGATGGAATCCTAGAGAAATCGAGGGAACTCCTCAAATATTATAGGCAAACATATAGCGATTTTGGTATTTTCATCAACAATGCAATCATTTGCACTCGGAAAGTACCATTTGGTGGAGTCGAACTGATGAAGAAGGCCACAGATGGCCACTGGAACTCCTAAATGCTAAATATGTCACGGGCATAAGATATCTCGAATAGTAAACCGACTATAATGAAGCAAATACTTATAAATAAATGGTACTGATGAAAATGGCACCATCGAACTGATCTGATGATGAAGCCGGAAGGTAGGCACTGGAACTCTAATATAAAACAATGTATCCTAGTCTTGTTTGGGCTTGTTGGAATCGCAATGAGATGTACTTTGGCTGTAAATGATAATCATGTTAATTGGAGGTACCTACCAAAACTAAAAAGAGAAAAATAAAAAACTTTTTAACAAAAAATCAAACCGACTTCCAGAACAAAAAACTACAAAGCAAAAAATAACTTTCTTTTCCGAAGTCGGTGTCGAAAAACTGAAAAAAAATGGGTACAAAAGACACCGACTTCGGAAAAGAAAGTTATTTTTTGCTTTGTAGTTTTTTGTTCTGGAAGTCGGTTTGATTTTTTGTTAAAAAGTTTTTTAAAAACGGTTGAGGATAACTGCTTTAAAATTCAGTTGCAGATTTGATCCGAACACACATACATACCTACATTGCAAGTTAAATAAAAGCTTGTAAAGATGCCTCAATTGTGTAGTTTCTCAGATTTATTATGTAGGTGTCTATGGCACTTGCCCCACCGCCGATAGTCATCGACCAGCGAGTAGAGCTAGATTCGAGTTGACGAGCAGCGTGAGCGAATGTGTAGTTCCGATAGTTTTACCGCTCGACGTGTTGTTGTGCGACGGGCGATAACTCGCACCTTTCGCTCGGACGGTCAGTCCTGCACACGTTGATTGGTTGGTCTATCGGCATGAGTTCTGACCACCAAGCGAGCGTCGCCAAGCGAGTATCACTGAGCGAGTATTATCTTTGATAGCTCTAGTGAACAGCCAGCGATAAACTATTAATATATCGTTTCTTCTACGAGAAAATTGTCGATAGCCAATCGCTTTGTCGCCAGCGGTGCGACAAGTGCCTAAAGGTGTAAGGAATGATGTCCAGAGGCTCTTGACAAGACGTGATATTGTATAAAAAATCGCCAAAATGTAACCCTAACATTATGACATTTCGACTTTTGCCATCCCACTTTGTCTAGAACCTCTGGGGGGAGACCATAAGCTCTTCCAGCAAGTTTATTTTGAGTGTGCGTAAGGTACAGATGTATCTCACTTGTATACATCTGTCCCTTTTTTACAGTCGTACTATGATAGTTTTGACATGTTAGGGCACGGGGCTGGTAATTAAGTAGCGATTTAATGTTGATTTTAAAATAATCCATTCTATGTTGAAAACGATGTCCATTTAGTTCTCTTACAAAATGTGGTACGTAAGACGGCTCGAAAAGATAAGCTTCAAAAACAGAATAAAATAAATATTTAAGTGGGGCTCCCATACAAAAAACGTGATTTTCATGCCGGAACCCTTCGTGCGCGAGTCCGACTCGCACTTGGCCGGTTTTTTAGATATGATGTGATAAATATAAAAAAACAAGCTACAAGACATTTCGACTTTTGCCATCCCACTTTGTCTAGAACCTCTGGGGGGCGACCATAAGCTCTTCCAGCAAGTTTATTTTGAGTGTGCGTAAGGTACAGATGTATCTCACTTGTATACATCTGTCCCTTTTTTACAGTCGTACTATGATAGTTTTGACAGGTCAGGGCACGGGGCTTGTAAATAAGTAGCGATTTAATGTTTGATTTTAAAATAATCCATTCTATGTTGAAAACGATGTCCATTTAGTTCACTTACAAAATGTGGTACGTAAGACGGCTCGAAAAGATAAGATTCAGGCGCCGTTTGACGCCCGAGGATCATACAGAAATGTATAAACCAAAGTTCAAACCCAATCACCGCACCCCTATTGTCATTTAATCCTGTCAAATATAGATTTTGTACATCAAGACGGGTGTAGACAAAATGGTTCCTTGAAATTGAAAGATTTTATTAACAGATATAAAAAAACTAAACATAAAATTGGCTTGTACTTACAGTTGTATATAAAAAAGGCTAGGAGGATCAGTCTACATTGGTATCTTGGCAACCACGCTATAATTCGTCACATCGATCGCAGGACTACGTAAAAAATAATTAAATATTTATATTTAACCATAATTTGTGCATATCTAAAGGTGCAGCGTATCTTTCAGAAGACTTCAGCTGTAACTTGTGTCCTGCGGCGTGTGGTAAAAGCATATTTTTACATATAAATTTGCTTCTGCTAATTTATTTCGAAATAAGGTCCTGAAATGATGGTGAATAGATACAATTATAAGTATATATGTTTTTTTTTTATATTATCAATACTGATCAACATTTAATAAACCAAAGTATCTATAATATACCAAAGTATCTAAGACTCTTGGATTAGAATACAATGGTTTAAAAATATGGGTTTTCCCCTAAGTTCAAAGTCAAAGACTATTTAAAGAGATTTTAGTCAATTGAAACCTTAAAACGTGCTTTAAACAAAAGTTAGAAAAACAATATAAGTACTTATTTAGCATTAACCCTCAGTTTCGCACCTTAAAATTATCGGAGCATTAATGTGACAAATTGTCAAACACGCGTTATCTTCTGTGATTGGCTGTTGAAAATTCATTCAACCAATCACAGCAGATAACGCGTGCTTGACAATTTTTCACATTAATTCTACGATAATTTTAAGGTGGGAAACTGAGGGTGAGTAATTGACACCCAATGCGGCGGTTACTCGTACCGGCACGGGTATTCATTTTTTTAATATTGCGGCAACAAAGAGAACGAAACAATTGGCCATGATTGGCCAAAGGTTGGCTTTTGCTTATAGGTTCCCCATTCACCGTATTTCATACTCGTACATTTCACTTTACATATCCGCATTAGTGTAAGAAAGTTAGTATTAGGTAACTATACAGGGTTACTGGTAACTCGACATATTGAAGGACATCATAGTGAAACAATTAAGCTCAAATAAAAAAAACCGGCCAAGTGCGAGTCGGACTCGCGCACGGGTTCCGTACCATTATCGCAAAAAACGGCAAAAAAACACGTTTGTTGTATGGGAGCCCCACCTAAATATTTATTTTATTCTGTTTTTAGTATTTGTTGTTATAGCGGCAACAGAAATACATCATCTGTGAAAATTTCAACTGTCTAGCTATCACGGTTGATGAGATACAGCCTGGTGACAGACAGACAGACAGACAGACGGACCGCGGAGTCTTAGTAATAGGGTCCCGTTTTTACCCTTTGGGTACGGAACCCTAAAAACGGGTCGGTAAATAATGGGTTTCGAGAAAACCCTTCCAATATCTTGAAAATTTCTTAGAATACGTCATTAACTATCATTTTGCTCTTAAACAGCTACATATATGTTTTTCAAAATACTTCGCACCTAATTCTATTCCAAATTCCCCTGAACACTTTCGTACTGACAATATAGGTTAAATTCTTAATATTATTAATACGTAACTCAAAAGAACTAGAATTTCCTACGTAAGTAATGTTTAAAGAATGCTACATTCACCAAAATAAATAGGTAACATTACTAAAGTTCTTAAACAATGAAAGCACCGAACTTTGCTCTAACGAAGGGACAAAATTAACTTTTCCGTTCGAAGACCGTTGTCTGCATACATCAATATAGAAAATGTTTACTTTTCCAAGTACTTTTTATAAGTTGGTCGACTCGTAAACTTGTAAAACCTACTTAGATTTGACAGTTTCCCTTTTTTCGTTATATTTATACCACTGCCGTGAATTTTTCCACATATCCAAAAGCAACAATTTTGCTGACACGCATTTAATTTTACGCAAACGGAAATCTAAAAATAGTTTTCACATATAGGTATGTAATATTTTTTTCATCACACTTGCTCGTAAAAAGTATCTAAACATACAGGTTAACTTGGCCGTAATGCCCCATATAAAACCCTCGGGCTTTCTTTTTGTCATGAAGCCTTAGGGCGGTAAGTAATATTTTTTTAATTTATGGCACAGCACACAGGTCATGCAAGTTCAAGCAATGAGTTTACACGCAATTGAAAAAAAATCTTAAAATGTTATCTAAACAGGAATTTCTTTGCAATCTCGCTACATGTTACTTAAATACTCAACTAATGTTCTTAATAATCTATTTTTATAGTTATAGTATGAAAACGTCGAAATTATTTATTTCTTTTTACACTCCGTCATGGCTGTATACCTACGTAAGTATTTGCCCTTAAAGTTTCTGAACGAAACACTGTATAATCTGTGGTGTGGGCAAAAATTCGCCATCCGCTTAAAAAAAAGTTCACGTATTATAAATAACAGCTGTGCTGACTTGTGTATTAAAGCTATAATTCATAATTATTACTCGCAAATGTGATGAAAAACATTGTATGTATCACGGGCGGTACGGGAATTACGAACTTCGACTCAGAAAGACTTCTACTAGAGTCTCGATCGTAATTCCTTACTTACCGCCCTTAATACACAATGTACTAATATGGACTATCCAACGATACCCTACACTCTACAGTCTGCACCATGGGTAAGACGAGAAAAATAATCATCCCCACTTTATGTAAACAGGTGGTACCATAAAAATATTTTTGCTGTTTTTCTATTTAACTACTTATCTGCATGCCATATTTTCCGTGCTGGAATCGAACCCGCGACACGCAACACAACAAACATTCAAGGAAGCAATATGATAAAAACTATAGAAATTATTAAATTGACCGGGCTTTCTGAATAATGTCCATCGCTTATTGGGCCGGGTAATAATAAGATGTGTTTTTTTATTATTTTAATGTTGACAATGGTTCTAATATGGGGCCTCCTATTTCTGTCTGCAGGGTCTAAAGTAACCTAACGAGAAGGCGATGACGAGGAGCTGAGTTCGCATGCTTTGCGCGGTCACTTCAGTGCCCGTCATCTTCTTCGAACCTAACCTATCCGTGTCGGGGTGCCCTCAGCTCCAGAGCTCGCTTCGCTCGCTCTTGGACTAATTTACTGACCATATTTATCGAATCTCCCAACCGCTACGCAGCAATATTCATAATGACCAGACAATGTGATAAATATGGATTTTAAATTAGTATTCTTTACATTGCCCGATTTGAATTGACTAGATTCATATTGCCCGGGCATTATACATAGTGACCTGGTTAATTACTTGGTCCATGATGAGAAATTATTGACTTGTACATAAATAAATTTAATTTAATTATTTAATAAATTGCTGTTTTATCTACTCCACAATTGCGGCTCAAATCACAGCTTGTAACAGTCTACTGCAGACAAAACATTAGAGATTTCAAATGAAATCTAGACACGCGGCAGCTTGTCCAGCCAAGTTCAAGCAAAAAAGGAACTGGCGACGCAGCAGCTGTGTGTAATATTACTCGAACCATTTGGAGTAACTTTAAAATAACTCAAAATCTATTCAACATAAACACATGAAATTTGGTTTTCAGCAATCATAATTGATGAATATATAACAAGTGGAATACCACCCTTAATTCTAATTCGTCGAATTATTTACAGCAGATAACTTAGGATAAAATGTAGCTCAGAAAACCAGTCAAGTCAAATCTTGAGCTTATCAAAGTTAAGAATTTATATTTTAATATAGAAATTATTGTTCTAGCCGAATAAGCAAATAATTGTGTTTTTTAATTTATTTTAGAATGTTTTATGTCCTTGTGAATACAGGATACATACAGGATACAGATCTTGGCACCCATTAAGATCTCAATTCTTTTGTTAGCGTAGTCAACAACCGCGCATATTCATAGTATTGAACTTGGCTCCCTTTTTCACATTTATGTTTTTGATGGGATAAACATAAAAACCGCAGCTGAATTTACCCCACGTCGCTTTCACATTTCTGGATTGATACTCATTGAAAGGTCGGGCTCTTTTGTTACGAACGTCGGATATTACAAAGCCACGTTTGTTTGCACAAAATTGAATGTAATCTTATTTTTTTATTCAATCAAAAAATTCACAAGCGGTGGCGGTGGCGGCAACGGTGAAAAGATAAAGAAAATTATTAGAAAAAATAAAAAGCGGTATTGCATTTCCTTGCATTTTTCAGCCTTTTTTAAGTAGGTATCTATAGTGAACCTGTCCCCGTACCATGACATATCAAAACTATCATGGTGCGACTGGGAAAAAGGTACAGATGTATAGAAGTCATATACATCCGTCCCTTACGCACACTCGAAATAACCTTGCTCTAAGAGCTTATGGTTACCCCCTGAACTTATAATTAGTTTATCATTGTGCTACACTGACCAAATAGACTTGCTAACTGATAAATGAATGATTTTCTTCAGTGAGCGTTAGAGACACAACGTTGTACATTAACGCTTACTAAAAAAATATCAAAAGTTTGTACATGTTCTCCTTCGTATTATTTATAAATATTCGCATTTATTTAATACTTTAAGCACACAAATGTACAGAGGCGGACTTAATGCCTTAGGCATTTTCTAGTCAACCTTTGGGTGATGCAGAGATAAATACACATTATTGTTTGCCATTTGCTTCAAGGTTCCATAATGGTTCCAAACTTAGGCTCTAAAAAAGCGATATTCTAGCAACATAAGCGTCGTGATAGCGTTTGGAAAAGTTACTAAAATATTGCCCGTACATTTTGGCATTTTGGCCAACGCCGATGGCTAATATAATGACTACAACTAATACCTACTAGGTACACTCAACCGCATTTTAGTGTTAAACTTGCGTTTCTAAACTCGCCCTCACTGATATGACATAAAGCAGCTGTCAATGTCTCATTTTTACCATTTCTGTGCGGTTCTCAGTACTGACTTTACAGTTAAGCTATATTTTTTGGTCGTAGCAAGGTGTCGGTTGCTGCAACTTTTTTATTCAGTATTGTTTCAGACAAAAAGAAATCCCTGGAAATGATGAAGGATAATTTCTCTTGATAGAGAAGTTTGAAAATTTATAAAATGATGTCCAGCAAGGCTGGCTATGACCCGGCTATTATAAAGCGGGCTATTTTTAGTTTTGTTTCTAAAATAGCCCGATTGAGTTGCTAACATGACCGTTTAAAAGCGTGCTTTATATATATTAAAGAGGATACGACATTTAAGCGTGCAGGTTCTACGGGTCCAAAGGCTGGTAATAGACGGAATGGCTCCCACTGAGAGGCGCAATGAAACAATACTATAGCGTGTTTGTATTAAAACTGGTCTAAAGTTGTTCTACAGATATATTTATATGAAAAATTGCTCTTACGTCGTTTCCATATTGTCACGCCGCCTTTCTGCGAGAGCCTTAAAGCAAAGACAGACTACTGCAAGTGTCACATGGACTTATGTCATCACAATTAGATCAACCTTTGTAGTGGTCAGTATCACGACACTAAGACCGTCTAATACCAGCTATTGGCTCCTCGGATAGAATTACGTAAATGTTTACTCACTCGGGGTAATCTTCTCTGGTTCTAAGAAACTCTCCGACTCCGGCTCGGTCATGTCTCCGTTGAGATATCGCTGCTCCATCTCTATGAAGTGGCCCATGGTAATTATGGTGACGGAAAAGTATACCTGCCGCAAAGAAATCTATTAGAGCCATAGAATCCAGGAAATATTGAGCTGGGACTTAAGACTCGGTGGACAATTTTGAATATTTGTATGTATACGTTCTGACTGAGATTTTCAAAAAGCATGCAAATATTATTAATTAGAGACAGTTTTGGCTATCGTCTTAATGATTTTTTTAATTATATGATGTATTTTACTGAATTACTCTGATTCTAAATGACAAGCGTAGATTTAATATTAGGTATAGGCCATAACTAGATGCGCCAATGTCAAACATTTTCATACAAATGAATATTCTAAAGTCAGTTTTAACTCAGTCGACATGACTAAAAAAAAAAACAACGATTAATGTAAATAAAAGCAAGCTGTAACTATGAATTGAATGATTCGATATGGAATAGAGTTTGAGAACATGAATATAGCGATTAGCCTTATTGCAGAAAACCAACCGTCCTCAAAATATTTAAAGGCATCAAGCGACCGACCGTCAACTTTCTACTAGGAACGAAATTGACTTCAGGTGAAAAAAGATCAATGCCTCAATCTTTTTGATTTTGTATTAACTTTTTATGAATTTCCATGATTGACTCGGAAGGAACTCGCTATCGGCCATCTGAGCACCTCTGCAGCCTTATTGCGTGATTAATTCGGCAAAGTAAAGGGCAAAGAGTATGAAAAATCTACCAATCACATGCGAGATGAAAGACACAATGTGGATTTTCGTCTCTGAGAGTGATCGATTTTTCATACTCTTTGCCATGCCGAATTCTTTACGCAATAAGGCTGCTAGTATGTGGTCCAATTTTGGAAATAAAGCTGTTCTACCATCCAAGAAAAAGAGGAGCAATAACGCATAGTTATTTACTCAATAGAAATCAGGAAAAAATGGCGCAAAGAAAAATATAACTAGATTTATATTTTTCTACAACTTTCATACTATAGTATAGTTTTGTCAAACATATATTGAACATAATATTAAACATTACCATAGTGTAGACGGCCGAGGCGTAGCATCCTCGCCGAAGGCTGCGCCAACAGCAGCAGGACTGGATGATCGGCATGGTGCCGTCGGGAAAACTGTACCACAGAAACAAAATAATCATGTTATCATAGGTAGGTTCTTCTGCATAAACATATTAGCATAATCAGCCTGTGAATGTTCTTACTGCTGGGACACAAGCCTCCTCTCTGTCCATAGACATGGACCCAGTGCGGGTTGCTATTTGTCACATATCTTCGATTTTTTAGTTTTAGGACATGCCAGTTTCCTCACGATGTTTTCCTTCACCGTTTTGAGGGCAATGGTGATGTAATAAATAACACAATGTATTGCGCCTGCCTGGGCTCGAACACGCGACCTATGACCCGTAAGTTGGGGTCAAAACCACTGGGCCACCGCTGATCCAAACATCTTAGGCACCGTCCCAATAAGAACCGATTATGCCGCGAATACACGATTTTCGCGTTCATTTGTATGGCATCCCCGGAAGACGCCCTGTGTCTATGTGACGAGGCGATCGGATTTACCAAACTAAGTTTTTTAAAAAACAACTCAAACATTCAATAACAGACAACAAATAGCTTAAACCTCAAGAGGTTAAAGATGGTAGACGAAATTATTATAGTTACTGATTAAGATCAGTAACCATGATAATTTGCATTTCTGTTACTTACATAGGTACCTAAAAAAGAGATTTTTAAAATACTTCAGCTCCTAAAGGCATAATATTTTTTTATGGAAGTTCGCCTTTATGCCGATGGTATCTTTATAAACATCTTATTCTAATAAAAATATAAATTAATTCGCTGTCAGAGATAAAAATATAAAAAAATCATTCTCTATAAGCGTTAAATACGATGAAAGTCTGGATATAAGTTCGTCATTTTTGCCGCAGGGGAATCACTTCGAAAACGTGGTTTGTTTGCTAAGTAATAATGTTGTAAAATGCAAAGTCGTTTGTCAGTGCAACGACATTGCAGCTCAAAACTCTCGTATTATTTATTTGATTTATATCATAATTATTTGAATTATGTTCGATTGAACCTTTATAAGTAAAATAATTAATCTTTGACAACGTCATCGAAAAAAAAATTAAAAAAATTAATTAAAAACCCCGACATATTTTTTTTTGTATTTCATGCTACATAATTTATCTAGTGTAGACACGCTTCGATCGACAATCAATTAAACACGTAATTATGACACGATATCTTGCGAAAAAACCCCAATTCAAACAGTTAAATGCCCATAACTTTGAACGGCTAAGAACACTCTTGATAAAGTCACCTTTCAAACAAAAAATACGATATCGTAATTGGTTCATCCGTTTAAGAGATATGATGCCACAGACAGATACTTATACACAAACACACGCCAAACTCATAACACCCGTCCGTCCATCGGGGTTTAAAAATAAAACAAAATTCGTAATTGGCGACGTGGTTTTTTTATTTGAAGGACCTTGAGCCTAGCCTACCTTGACAGGTACAAAAGTAGGTACATTTATTAATTATCTTGGTAACTTCGGGCATTAAGACTAATCATGCCACAACAGAATCTAGGTATACATACAGAAAATACATAGGATTTTAAAATGATAAAAAAAACATGTATGTAAATACTGGATTCAATTATACCCTATATAGTACGAGATCCAACCGTAAAAATCATCAGGCTATTTAGTTTTGATTAAACTTATTTTTTTATGAAAGATAAGTACTTGAAAAAGAATAGATAATAGTAGGTTTACTTCGTAATATTTTATTTTTATTTTGCCCTACACTAGGAATCCTACAATATACATATAAATACAAAAGGATAGGAAAAAAAGTGTTTAATTTACTCAAAACGAATTACCTATACAACACATACAAACATATCCTCATCATCTTCATCATCAGCTTTTTAATGTACCCACTGCTGGAAGACAGGTCTCCTCTCTTTGAGAGTGGGAAATGGCATTAATCCGCCACGCAGGCCCAATGCAGATTGGTGGGTCAGTCAGCTCTCAGTTAGTTGCAATTTATGGTTTGCCAGGTATAAACAGGAACACTGGCAACCCATAGATTCCGGCTAACTGAAACTGCCAACCATTTTTTTCCTGTTCTACATCATTTTCTTTTAAATGCCGTTTCATTCATGAGTAAAACTTATAATGATAGTTATCTGGAGTTAATTACATTTAATTTAATTAAGGTGATTACGGCTAGGTATTGCCAGACAACCCTGCAGCAGTCTATTCTACTATGAAATATAATTAATGAAAATTAAGTTTTAGCAAAAACAATATACCTGCTGATTTTAGGAGTGGGATCTTAGGCTATTACAGATTATATTGGAGGTGGCGAGGTTTTATTTTTGTTTTTTCCGATTGGAATCATGATTTTCATATTGCCGCATACACTAATGTAAATATGGGAATCTCACAACTGTAGACACGGAGAAACCTCGGTATGTAATTGATGGTTACCCATCCACGGACTGACCTCATTAAGAATTGCTTAACCTTGAAAATATTAAAACCGCAAAGGTTCGATCCGTTGCGGTTTTTATTACTTAGCCATGAGTTATATGATATTTTTCCTGCCCTCTTTTCTGACCCACTGAAGCCAAAGCGAGCGTCGGATAAATAAGGTTGCGGGTTACTTACTTGAAACTTCCGTGTTCCTTAAACCTTTAAATAAGAGCAGTCACCTGGGACCGAGGGCTTCTGAGCTCTTTGAACGCAAACACAATTGGTATTCAGGACCGCATCCGTTTCTTGAAAAAATATAAAAATAAACCACACTATTTTAGTATAGCTTTTCAATTTGTAAATATATATCTTTGATCTGTTCATTAAATTCTGATACTATATCCCTACTCTAGTACTTACTAAAGAATATTTTAATTTTGTTAATTTAATTTTGTGCTTTGTTGCTAATATAATTTTGTGGCAACCAGCAATTTTTTCAGTAGTTTCGTATTTAATCAGTTCTTAAAAAATATTTATTTGATACTACTAATGTATTAAATCTACTAATAGAAAGACTCACTAGGCTTTTAAATGTTTGATTTTACATCCTCAGTGTAAATACCGTATAAGAAAGCTGATATTTTTACAAAAGTTCATTCAAATATTTGTTTAAAAATCCTCCCGAGTCTATTTCAACAATCTCATATAAATCAATGTGTGTCATTACGTACCTACGTAATGTGTCCATCTGGATGTCCGATAACATATCGATTAGATATGTTATCGGACATCCAGACGGACACATTTTACGACAGGTATATTCGATTTAGCAATATTAAACGAACAACCCTCACATTAAATGTATTTTCGTTATATTTTATATAGCGTCCTAAATGTCGACACCTGCTCTCTGCTCCATCTCACTCTGGCATAATATTTTAACAATCAATTTAGATTAATGTCAGATCGCATTCTGCGGCAGTTTGGATCCCAGTTCAAATAGTTTATTTTATTTTACATTTTAGGTAAGCTTACAGACTAATAAACATTATAATAACTATAATATATAACCAAATTGCAAATAACAGGCTTCCACAGATAAATACAAAGAAAAATCATTACTTCCCTATAATCTAAACTACGAAAGTAGTTCATCAAAGTTAGCTCATTTTATTTTTTTATTCATTTTAAGCCAATTTGCAAAGTGCATGCAGTACGTGCCTCTTGTACAAAAAAAGGCTTTGCTAAAGTTTCCTTACTGTGCTTACATTGGTGCCGAATAGATCAATGCCAGGTTCACAAGAAATCTTGTTAAAACTGCGACCGGCTCTCGGAAAATATGCATAAAGCGTATAATTAACGCCTTATTTGCATAAGGTACATGCAGTAGTGGTCGTTGTCGAAGCTCCATCAAATTAGTGCACATCGTTAATTTCGAAACAAGTTTAGGTCAGTCGACTGAACCATGAGCGATTTTAAACAAGTAGCATACGTCATTAATATAACATCTACGGTCAAGTGGTAGAAAATGGTACCTTCTGCATCGGTGAATCTACAGATTGCTTTGCCCTCCAATCAAGGTATTTAAGAAATTTTCTCTGGATTCCCTCAATTCGAGACTTGTAGATCTCGTATTGAGGGTTCCAGACTTGTGATGCATACTCAAGGTGGCTGCGTACGAACGAACAATATAGGATTCTGATCGGTTTTAGTGATCGGCAACATGCTGAGGTTCTCATTAGGAAACCAAGTGCTCTTGACGCCTTACTTAGTATACTATCAATTTGCTGATCAAAGAGAAGCTTACTGTATTGTGTAATCTCAAGATCCCTAATACTGTTGACTTTGCCTATCCCGTGGAACAATTTGTAACATTCAATTCACGTCGTTTCGTTACGTCTACAGTATTCTTCAAATCTATTCAAATCGTTTTGTATCAGATATGTTTCGGATAATTTTATTAATTCTCATATCGTCAGCATAAAGTAAAATATAACAAGTCTCAAATATAGCAATAAAGAGAGTAAATAAAAGGGATCCTAAAATCGAACCCTGACGAACTCCAGAAGGGACAGAACTCCATCCAGATGTGTGCCCCTGCAGTACCAGAGCCTGAGTTCTATTAACAATATAGGAGGAGAACCAACGATGCAAGTTTCGTGGTATGGTCAAAACGATCAAAGCATTTACTGTAATCAGTATAGATAACGTCAAACTGTGTACGCTGTTCCATACCTTCGGATATAAATTCATGGGACAATATTAAGTTAGATGTAGTGGAATGTGTTCTAACAAAGCTATGTTGTTCATCACCAAAGTTGCATTTCATAGCAGCGTAAACGTCAGTAAATACAGTTTCCTCAGAAACGTACTGTTTAATTACAATGAGTACCTACATGATATAACCATCTATTCCATAGGTTATGTATGATATGCAATTACATATTTATAAATTAATGTGTTGGCTCCATCAATGTTTACAATAAAATTATAGCATCATAGTGTAGCATAAGCAAAATGGATGTAAATAAAACAGCTGTGAAAAGAAGTAACAAAAAAGGTCACACATAAAACTCCGCACGAATTCGCAAAGCTACGGAATACCGCTGTAGTAAATGAGTCACGCTACGAAAATGCTACAAGTTGACGTACGGCCACTGACACCGACACCGCAGCACGTAACACGTTAGCAGAGGTTGCTACGATGCCAATGACCGCTAACAACCCTCCAGATAAAGCGACATCATACGCACGAACAAAAATAATGTAATAAATAATATTTCAGCATCTCTTTAAGTATAAAAAGAGATGCTGAAAATATGCTTCTCTTCGATCCCAGTAGTAGGCAATACTTGACTAAAAAACTCGAAAGAATAATCACGCAACACGCGCAAATCAACAAACTGGCGGAATGAGTTCGATTGATATGTAAATATAAAGCTCGCATGTTACCCAAAGGTGAATAATTTATTGACGTCTGTTACTTCAATACACGCAAATTGTGTCGCGCACTAAACCTTCCACCTGGAGAGTATCTTATTTAGTTTATGTTTAGTTACGACCACGTTAAAGTAAATTAAAATATTGTTACTACGATGTGTCCTTAGTAATAACTTGTTATTCAAAATTCAAAAGTTATAATTTAAATACTTTTTAGAAAAACCTGTGAGATTGTTAAAGGTACTTAACTGGAGGCAATTAATATACTCGTATAACTTTGCACCCTACAGTATATAAATATAAAGTTTTTTAATAACATATTTGGTAAGCTGGTGAAAAACCTAGAGTAAATCATAAGCCACACTGAACTTAAACTGGTTCAATGCAGCGTCCTATTTGACCAATAAGCCGCAGTTTGTGTAACATTGTACTAACAGAGGAAGCAGAAAGTTAGACGTAGGAACTGCCGGCGCACTTGACAGGTAATGCACGAACTACAATTAAACAAAGAACACACTGCCACAATGATCAGGCGAAGGTTACTATAAGAAAAAACGAAGCACTTTAAATTTCATCTCTACTTATGGGCCGTTGCGATATCTTTTATTCTCGTTTGAACTAGATTTGAATTTAATTCTTCTCAATTCTGAAGGAAGAGGGAAATTTCATTTAATACATAGAGCTTAAAAGTTGATGGTACTGACACAGTAATTGAGTTATCGTGGGACGGTATCTGCATCAAGCGGATACTTTATTGACAGTCTTCAGCAATCGAGTCGTGAAGCACTTTGTATCGAAATATCCTGTAATTGGTTCACGTAGAACACATTTTTACCCAGAAGAAGGGTTTTCTTTTTTTGAGTGTAGTGATAAGTGAGAGATAAATTATTTAATATTTTTTTAAGAACTGTGACTTGTTATTTTGAACCACCTCCGGTCTATAATAGCATTGTAACCGAAACTACCTTGACATTGGCAAAATCATCGAATGTTCATCGATGGAGCTATAAACATAAAAAAATTGAATATTAAGTAATTTTTCCCCCACTTTGCGAGTGAGTTTTGCTATAATAAGGGGCGCGCTGTCTCTCAGCTTGTCTGTTCCACCCCACGTAGGCATTTTTCCGAACGGATGGTAGAATCATTCAAGCCAGCACCTTGCTGTGCCCCCGGCGACGCCCTGAGCCGAGGTTTATACCCCACAGGGGGTTGCTCTCAGCGTGCTTGCTTAGGTTTAGCTTTTATTGCGCTGGCTGGAGGCTCTAGTTTAGTCTCCACAGGATCGCCCTGTTAAGCAGTAGTCAATAACCTTGATTGAACTGAGACGCGTTCATAAAAAAAAAATGTTTTTTTTGACAGATCAGAAGCTGTCCGATTGTGGGCACGGCACAACGGTGTTCTGAACTGATGATAACATACCTTGGCAGGAATGTTATCATCAATCAATACATAAAATATAATAAATCTGTAGAAAAGTCGTTATTGTACAACGAAAATACAAAAAAAAAATAGCCAGGGTGTTAAAGGATAACCATTTCCAACAGTCTAAGGGTCTAAGTCTAGGTCTAAGGGTTACACTACCAACAGAACCCATTTCCAGCATTTTTGACATTTTTGTCTGTTTGTCTGTTTATTTGTGCACTCATCACGTAAAATGTACGAAACCAATGCAGATAACTTTTATACATAATAAATAAGCGTAACTTGAAGTATTACTTAGTTTTGTTTTATCGCAATCGGTTCATTCTATCAAATGTTATATGAATTTAAAGTGTTCAAGAAGTAAAATAATTAATTATATAAATAAATAATTCAGATACACGCTCAGTTGAACTTCATATTCGATAGATGGCGTTGTGTATTTGACGTCATTTTCTGGCGGTGTTAGGATTCTCCGCGGAAAAATGACACTCGAAAAAAAAGGTTAAGTGCGTGTCGGACTGGCGCACAAAGGGTTCGGTATCCAGGGTGGCGTCAACTATGTATGTATGGGACACACTTCATTTTCAACCCTTTTTGTTTTTTGTTGAATTTTTCCTTTTTATTTATAAGACCTTACTTTTTGCCAAATTTCGTGATTCTAGGTCTAAGGGAACTACCACATAGGTTTTCGACCCAAAACCTATAGGATACTTCTTGTTGACCTAGAATTGTCAATTTTGGTTAAAAGTAAGGTCGTACAGCACAAGTAAAGGAAAAACTCCGAAAAATTAAAAAGTTGAAAATTAAGGTAAATTTTGAGACTTACAAGTTTTCGCGAAAATGTAAATTTTGCCCATATCTTTTTATCGTCTTGACTCAGGACCTTGATTTTTATACACCTAACTAATAGGAACTATAGACCTTAGTATCTGGTATAAATGTCAACTTGCTAGGTCCACCCGTTCTTCAGAAAATCGGTGGTGACACACGGACATACAGACGGACAAGAGAGTGAGATCAGATCTTATAAGGATTCCTTTTTTTTCTTTTGTGGTACGGAACCCTAAAAATTGGTAGGTAACAAGTCAAGTAAGGTAGGCAAGCGATGTCAACTCTATACGTCGAATCAACTACATCATTATCAGGGCTATTTCAGGTTAGCTAGAGTAAAAAATAATGATTCGGGACCTAATGCACTAGACAAAAACAATGTTTTATGAGGTTTTAGGTCTCTAATCAAAATCATACTACTGATGTCAATGATGACGTTGACGTGTGTGCAATGTGGTGCATAATTTTGCCGCCGTTACTGCTGGTCTCACCCAAAGAGCCGGGTTCGAGTCCCAGCTATGGATAGGTACTTTTTTATGTTTTCTTTTCGGTGTGGTGTTCTGGAGTGCTACTAGATAGCACGCAGCAAAACTGTCTTTACTTTTTTTTGTATGAAGTCGATATTCTTCTCCCTAGAGTAAATAATATCTGTGCAGGTAGGTAAGTTGGGTAGGTAGGTAGGTTAGGTAGTGCATAGGTAGGTAGGTAAGTAGGGTAGGGTAGGCAGTTGACGGGAGCAAAGCCACGGGCACAGCTAGTCTTATAATATGTATATGCTGACTTTTGATTTCATCATGTTTTATATTAACCGTTTTTTCGTTAAACGAATGTTAATAAAAAAGTTATGAATATAAATGTGGATGGTTGGAGCAGGCCCCACGGCCAAAGAAAATATGGATGGACTGTGTGAGGAGTGATATGAAAGAAAAGGGAGTCGACGAATGAAGAATGGCGTGACGGGGGACAGAACGGTATGGAAGAAGAAAACGTCTTGCGCCGACCCCTAGTAACATGATGCAAGGGTAGAAAGATGATGATGATATTTAAACTATAAATAATTTGTTTTTTACTAATTGTTAGATTGTATTACTGTGTTTTGTTATTTAATATAATAATGTGTAATTTTGGTTCTGAATATAATGAAAAAAACTATGTATTATTAGTATTATTATATACTGACCAATCAGTCTATTAGTAGTCATTGTAGGTATTAGTTATCAGTCTATTTATGTCTATTTTATTCCGACGTTTACTACATATATGTACATAGTGCATGTCCAAACGTACATATGTATGTACGTTTAACAACAACTTACGTATCAAATAGGTACGTGTACCTACGTACCTAATTGTTTAGTCTGATGCAGTTGATGGCATCAAAAAATCTGATAGTAGTTAAATCTAACTGAAAAAACTACCAGTACTGCATCAGACTGCTTGAAAAGTGATGTTGTTTGATCTCCTAGTTGCTTTTTGCAGCCCGGTTATACATTATATTACACTTATATATATTGTATTTTATTTATTTATTGAATGGCAATTGCTTGCTGCACAAACAGTTTGCACCAAATTAAAAAAATATTGCTTCAAATGTTTTTTATTGTAAAATATGTGTAAATAGATGGCAAGTTCATGAATGCTTTAGTAACAATAGATATTTTCCTCATAATGAACATTGCTGGTATATGCGCCAATCATTCGTAGACATTGTTTTAACCGAGCCAACTGGAGTGGGTTCCATTCCCTCATCATAATCTCATTGTTTCATTGACAATCTATACTACCTTACTGATGCAGCCGGCGAGCGGAAGAGCCTGAGCAGAACAATCGAGCGGAGATTGCGGAAACAGACGAAGATTTGGTCAAAAGCGCAGCGGGTACCTACATAAAATCCATCACGTCGGCCCCTGATTCGAAAGAGACGATGTTATGATTGCTTCTACATTCATTAAAGCAATGGTTTGCACACAGATACGAGACAGATACATTCAATTCTCTGTTTTCGATAGATCTTTTAAGAACTTTGAATGTTGCTTTGTTGCTTGTTTCTTGTTATGGTGTACAATAAAGGATATAATAAATAAATAATGTTAATCATACAACATGATGAAAGATCATACAACCCTGTTTCATGAAAGTACAGTCGACACGACGGCACAATCTATCGGGCAAATTTGGTGAGCTAAAAACCGAGTACCTTCAAACGGGGTGAATAGGTTAGTAGGGGTGGATATAAACAAAACTTTGAAGGGCATTTATAAGTTATTTAAAAAAGACATAATTTTATTAGGTAGGTACTCAAATACATTAAATAATAATAAAAAAAAACAATACTTTATTTAAAACTAATAAAGTTAAAATCCTAATCAAACTTTTGTTACTATTCACCCCTGCATTCAAATTCACCCCGTTTAACCGGTATTCAATAAAAACCAAATGAGTTAATCATGTAGTTTTTGAGGTTTTTCTTGAATAACTTAGGATCGTCCGAGAGGATTTCAGTCTAGTTGTTGCATTATTGAATCTAATTTAAAAGGATATTGCAAATTGGTGCAGCCTTGTAACAAGCTTGCACTCTGTACCTGCTTGTCGTGTAAAAATGCGATTTCCAAAAGAAGCCCTTCTACCCATTCGTGCTGGCTGTCAGTTAGCAAAAAGTTCAGCAATCGAAGATCTCTCCCATGTCACTTTTCTCGATAGCGCTGTGCCGGATTCAATAGCACGAAATTGTTTCTGAACGCCATTCGTCAAATGTTTGAGAATTGTGGTAGATATTTTTACCTGAAATCTGGACGCCCGAATTCTGATAAAATTAAACTAACAACAAAATTATAAAAGACTGTCTCTTAAATTTCATACATTCCTACCTAAATTGACATGACATCCGACATCAAGAATATCGAGCACAAAGCATAAGGACAATATCAAACATAATATATTTATTTCAGAGATATCCAAAACAACAAACAAAACATTAGATATCTTTGTCTTACCAACGCAATATTCAGTAAACTCGCGATCCCACGAACCCAGCTGAAGTGACGTCATCATGTCATCCGCAACAGATAAAAGAGACTTTTTAATTTCAGACTTTTCATCTTTTGTTCAAGAGATTACTAAATTACGTACCTAATGACACCTATTAAAACAACGGAACGTTCCTAAATCTGACTTATTAAAGCAGAAACACGTTTTTAAAGTTATGTAAATGTTTATACAAAAATCTATGAAGTATCTAGGTCTGTAGAAGTGAAAGTTCTTTAAAAACCTTTTCGTTTCTACTTTTTACAAAATGCGCATGCTTTCGTAAAAGCCAGGAAATCGTAAAAACGTAATATTCATTTATTATTTCCCTTTAATTATACAGAAGGCCCTAACGAGGGAGTGATGTTACGAGCCACGAGTCACGAGCCACGGAGCGACACTTCTGGCCACAATGGCTCTGCTGGGGACCGCTCGCAAAAAAACGAGGAATTTGCCGAGCAAATGTGAAAATATCCGTATCTTCGGTTCCGAGCCCTTGTCCGTTTGTAACGGTCCCCACCCGCCAAGTTTAGCATTCCTCACTGAGGAAAAAACCGAGCAACACAATTTTTTGTCCATGTATGCCACCGAATGTCTGAAATATGGCTCAGGAATTTATAATATATAAAGTGGTATAAAAAGGCTTACTTATTTACTATCCGAAGAAAATAGGTAGCTGTAGTTAGATAAATTATTAGTCTATCACTTTAAGGTTGAATTCCACTCTTGCAAGTCTTAAAACGACGAGGTTATTAGTCAAGCTATTAACGGTTAGTTAGTTTAACTTTACTCGGCTGAACTCGGCATCAAAGAGCGTCTATCAGCAGTAGTACAGTCTCGAATACTGAAATTCTTTGGCCAGGTCTTGAGGCGGAATAACGAGTCCATTGAGCGCCTAGAGGCACAGGGCAGTGTGGACGGTAACAGGCCACGAGGGAGATCACCGATGAGGTGGACTGATCAAATTAAGTCCGCCGTTGGTGGTCCTCTAAATGAGTGCGCCATACTTTCGTGTAACCGAGTTTAATGGAGAGAGATCATGCGGCGAGTTACAACACCAGTGATTGGACAACATTCATCATGACACGAAGAAGAAGAGTTTAGCTTTAGCAAAGTTTCAATTCACTGAGAATTGTTGCCAATTGTGATGAATTTCCCTGACATTACCTTATACTTCTGTAATATTTTTCACGATCAATATAAAATGTAGTACAATCCACTTTTTCATTTAATCATAAATGAAGGTTTTATTGCAATGTGGTTGTCAAACGAAGTATCTAAAAGCAATAAGCTGTTTTTATTGAACTATCGGTTTTTAAATTGGAAACAAACAACAAAGTGTTGAGTCTGACACTGACAGCTGAAACGATTTTTTTTTTTCGAATATTTTATTGAATCTAATTAACAAGGTCTGTGGAGCGCGGCAGAATTTTAATGAAAACACGTGTTATTTTAACAGCTCAAATGATTTTTAATGTTGGCGTGTCGGCAAAATATTATACATTCAATGAGAACGACAGCCTGACAGCAGCCGCGCTGCGGTGCCTGGTTCTGCCTCACATTTCGTTCAACGAAAAACGTCACTAGGGTTCATTGACATTTATAAAAAAAATACATTTCAACTTTACAGGCTGGCAATTTAGTTTTGAATAAAGAGATAAGAAAATAAGCAGTCATAGGGACTGCACACAGAATCGAAAAACTATTTTTAAGCTATTGCATAGCTTCTATCGCGGGCCTTGAGCGCGGGGACCGAATCCAAAAATTCCGTAACGAAAAAACCTCACGCTCCCCACTCCGACGGGCACGGCGGTGATACTTTGACTTTTAACAAGGTTTTTGAATTCTGTGGAATCTGAGGGGGGCGGGGGGGGGGGAGGTTTGTTGCACGTGTTTTCGATTTCCGTGTTGGTATTTTTAGAATGAAAAATTTTTTTGCGGGGGGAGGTAAACGGTTAAGGGGGGGGGGGTAAATCCTATCTTGTTCTCCTGGATGAAGTAGCGCGGGCTGGGGGACAAATTTTTTGTCAGAAATGCGCTAACTCCAACCGTTTCGGAGATATGAGGGTTTTAAAATTTTTGTTGGTCGTAATTTTTTTGCCTTTTATCGGTCTCTCTGAGCTGTTTCTGTGACAATGGTGATCAATGTGGACCTTACGCTTATGAGAATAAGGGTCACTTTTGCTTGTCAAAGAAAAGCGACCTTATTTCAATGTGAATAAGGGTATTTTTGTTTTGTTTTTTAGAGTTTTATTAATCGTAAATAAATGCGGGTTTGGCTCGCTACTTTTTCGAGTTTTTAACGTTATAATTTTTTATTTTTTTTTAGTTTTTGATTCGGTCTCGACGCTCAAAAAATGCTATGCAATACACGTCTTTTTTTTGTGTTTCGTTGATGCTGTCACATTAGTATGTCACTGACGCGAATATCGATTGAAAAATGGATCAACACGGCTAACGAACGAACGCAGTTCAACTGAACGCAGTTCAAGTTTCGTTTCGCTGACAATTATATCCTTTCATTACGCTTGATGTCAATTACATACAGTAACTGCGTATTGCATAAAGCCCAGGCAGTGTTTAAATTGGCTTTCAGGTGTGACATTTAGGTACGTGCTTAGGTTGAGGGCTAGTTATGATAGTGTTTCACGTAAATACGTGATATCATGTCCTGTCAAGTATACCTTGGATTTATATCGCACGCTTTTGAATCGTACCTACATTGTTATTGACTCACTACTTTACATTTGACGTTAAAAGTATCTTGCTACAGGGTTTTTCTGTCGGAAAATATTTGTGATAAAGTCCACCTATGGTACCTACAAAAATATTAACATTTTTTTTTTAAAGTTCTTCTGTTTGGGATATGAGTTTTGTAAAGCACTCGTCAGATTTGGGCAAATGAGGAGTCATTAGATTTGTACGAGTGCTCCGCTTAAAATATGCTACATATAATATGCCATCTCGTTAAATCTATTACGTTGGTTAAGAAACACAAAATACGCAACGCAGAAATAAAAGAATATTTACAAGTGTATCGAAATTAGTATCAAATTGAAGCCCAAAGTTTAAATACACACATTCCAAAAATATAAATCTAACATGTAATGTCACAATTACCTCAAAGCATTAAAAAACGCACAAGATCTTTATTTTGCCCCGTAGTTAGGTTTGAGATTATGAAATCTTATTTTAGATTCAGTTTTCCACTGCGTATCATTTTGAAAAGCCGTTTGTCTTTAAATATCTTGTTGGGCGTCATTGAGCTGACCAGAGACAAGTTTAAGTTTAACATCGTTAGCGCAGCTAAAAGATGTTTCTCAAAAAAATATTTGTACTTGTTTCCGCGATTACAAGTATTTTACTTCGTATTGCTTCTTTATCTGAGTTTTTAATAAACTGACAGGATCTGTCTAAATTTAAATAAATTCCCACATTTTTATTACGTTATAGAAGCGTAGCTGACCCATTTGTTTACGTTTTACGCACAGGCACTTGCTGTGCGATCTGTATTACAATTTGCAACGTTGTTAGCGCATGCACAGGCTACTTTTGAAACATAAAGTATATTTTTTTTGCATAATTGAATAGTTACAATTCGTAAAATTTTATTTGAAAGTAGAAATTATTAATACTTTAAGACGAATTAATTCGTCTTTGTAACTTTGGCCAAACATATCAAACATTCTATTGCAGAAATTTTGTCATTGAATAAACTCGTGATAACTTGTTTTTAAGATAAGAACGTTATGTGCTTTAACTTGAGATTTTGAAAATATGCTTCTCTTTTTAACAGCTGAATGAACAGGAAGAGTGAAGGTTTCGCAGGTATTTATGTATTGATCCTTCGGTGCCATCCCTCTACACCATTCGTTGTTCGAAATTTTTCTTTAAAACAGCTAAGAATGTCCGTTGTGATTTTGAGGACGCACTGGTTATTAAAATACTTTTGAAATTCGTTAATTTCTGTTTTTTTGGGACACATGTCACATATAGCGAGATAGGCTTCCGGAATCAGAACAATCAGGCAATAGAGGTAACTGTGTGCACAAGGTTATTATTTTGTGAACATCTTTAACTTGGGGTAATCCAATATTTTACTCATCTTCCAGAATTCTTAACAATGTGATAATAACAACCCTTGATTGTGGCGTGTGGATAAACATATTTGACAGCATTTATGGTTGCCAATTCGAAATCACATTTGTAGACTGTAATATTCATTTTAAATTAGTCTCTAAGTACTAAAAAAAATCTTCTATACGTAGTTTCAAAACTGACAGTATCTTCGTCATTACTTGTAATGTCTACATGCAAGCTATAACGCTGATAAAAGGGTGTCGGTGTTATCTTAAATGTTCCATCGCCGTAAAATACTTCATATTTTGTTATCAGTTGCTTAGCCAATGGAGTTCTTTCATCCACACCATCGTCATATAAAACAAATATCCACTAAAGAGTGTAGCAATTTTAGTTTCTTCATGTCTTTGCATTCAGTGACTTTTAGAATTTTTCGGCGCGGTCTATATAGTGTATCATCAAGAGCCAGCGAATTCAATTCTTCTTCTATCTTGTAAATGTAGTTTTCAAATACTTTCTGTATGGGTTCGATGTTTTTACATACTTCTTCCTTACACTGGTCTAGAATTGGATCAGTCGTATTGCGTCGAAAATCAGGAATTCAAGAATGCTTCGCTTCTCTTATTATTAAATAAGTTGTTGCCATTCAATGTAATAGATGACATTGATTCTTGTTGTAGCAACGCCAATTTATGCTACCACATTTTTCTTCACAAAATTATATCTGTGGCATGTAATAGAAAACTTTTACCTTTTTGCCTTTTTTGTAAATTTGTTCCATATTAACGTAATATTTAAGTAATTATTTTATTTATGAATAGACATCTTATTTATAAGAAAAATAGATTATTTACGACAGTTGAAAGTGGGCATTTAGATGTGATATAAAGCAAAGAGGTCACAAATTGATAATAAGGTTACTAGGATTTGTAAGTTTTTTGACGGCTACAGTTAATTATCTGCCTTTATGCAAATCTGTCCTTCTGCTAGTCCGAGATTTTGCTATTCCGGGATTATGCTTATCTGTCCTTCTGCTGCAGAGGGGCCTCTTTCATTCGCTTATGTTTGTCGCATCGTCCTATCTCTCTTACTCTATGCAGAATATTCGATGACAAACTGTGTCTTGCGCAATGATTCGCAGAGCCAACTTCAGAGACACAAAGATCCGCTGTGACTACTGTATCACATAAGAAACGATCGAACGATTTTCCTAACGATACTAACCAAAACAATATATTTCCTTCGTATACCTTCAAAAAATAATCTCGTATAGCATTTCAAATAAATCGTCCATTTCATTTGATAGAACCAGTGTCTCAGGTGCATTTCATAGGTGAATTCAATACAACCCTGCGTAGAATGAATAGGTACTTACCTAACATTTGGTTTCGAGAAATATATTCGGATAGTAATACGTAATCTACTTCTAGCTATGTCAAATCAAGCATTCAAGCTTATTTATTAGATATAGGAATATATAAATATAGTCTGGTATAAGCAAACCTTTTAATTAAGGGTCAGTCAACCTCGCATTCACACAACTCCGCTAATCCTTTGTTTACGACTCATAATGAAGATTCTGATCTTCAGAAAACGAGTAACAAAACTAGTCGTGACCTTGGGCCCATCCATCCTTAAAGAGGCTTGGAACCCGCAACAAACACGAATCAAAAGGAAATAATATATATGTATAGGTTCATACTATAAGCTTAACCTTTTCACATGGAAGGTAGACAGATTATAAAAGGTACATTAACGGTTGTTAACCAACCTGTTAATCCAATAAGCTCGTTATGTCGCAACGGAAGCTGGCACCGACAGTGCCAGGATATCCGCGTTGAGGAACAAAGCACCTGGATAAGAAAACTATGCACGATATCAAATTAATTGATCAGTAAACCGCGCAAAGTGTGAACAACTACTGAATGAAACTTGCAAATCCTATTCTACTATATCACACTAATAATATAAAGGCGAAAGTTTATGAGTGTGTTTGCCATTTCCGCCGGGGCATAATACAGTGCTTTTCTCATAATAATGCAGGGAAATAAAACATAATTTTTATGTTATACATTTAATTTATTACAAGTAAAATTTCAAAATTTAAAGAATCCCCCGACTCATTTATCTTGCGAAAACATCCCGATTCAAACAGAAAAACGCCTATACTTTTTGAACGGCTGAACCGATTTTATTCAAACATAGCTAAGAACACTGTCGACACAATCACCTTTCAAACAAAAAAAACTAAATCAAAATCGGTTCATCCGTTGAGTCATCGCTATGATGCCACAGACAGACACACAGATACACAGCAAGACACGTCAAACTTATAACACCCCTCTTTTTCCGACGGGGGTTAAAAAGTTACAACAACATTGCTGGAGCGTTGTAATGTTCCAAATAAAAAAAAACTCTCCTGCAATGGATTTGATTATCTTTGTCCGTAAATTCGATACTTCGCGTGTTCTGTTTTCGAAAATAATGTCAATATTTCCATGTATGTTTGAGAAAAGTAAATTAGTACATTATAGTATTGAAGAACCCCACCACCTCAAACACGAGAGGCAAGGTCTTAGTCAAATATTCACTAGGCCACCATGACATTTAGATTAGAAATATAAGCTACAAAAGAATATATAATAAAACTGCATTTTAAGGGGCTGAATTCCCAAAATAGGCATTTTTTTGGCAAATCTATTGAAGATGTGGCAGCAGAAAAAATATATGTTAATCTTGATCATATTTCCGAAATCTTCGTTGTGGCCGAAACACGTTTACGCACAAAAACCTCGATACAATTGAATGGCAAAGTAACCTCTTACCGTGATCTTCAAAAAAAGATCTGGTAATACTGACCAGCGTACATTTGTACAATAATCAACAATAACGTATCATAACAGGACGCAAAACTTCACTGTCGTATATTTTGAAGTTTCATTCATTATTTTTAAGTAATTCATATTATTATATTTTATAAAAAAATCTATACAAATTCCATCTTTCTGCTCTTTCCATCCAGTGCAATTCGACAGTGACCGCTTTATGACGTTGCTAGGAGGGCGTATGTCGCTCTTTTCTGCAAAATGCAAAAAAAAATATCTCGTCAATTCAATCTGTCAAAAAAATATCAGGTATAATGCAGCCAGATCATGTAGCCTGGTGGATTTAATTGGAACTAACGAAACCACAAGGAATATTGTCAAACTATGTATTATTTTTATTCTCTGGAACTTCCGCTGTCACTAGCATCTACATGTTTGTTGTATTATAAACGACTCATGTCGTTTAGTTTACTTACTAAGTCCATTAATAAAAAGTATTTAAACCTCTATAAAAATTGACCTAATGTTATCTCAAAAACGGAACCACTTGACCTCCTCACCCCAGAGGGCTTGTGTATATCAAAACCCAGTAAGTGCCTTGAATCTATTATATTCCAGGATAGTGTAAAAATATATTATGATTTGAAGTAGGCTATGGTAAGTCATTTTGTATTAGTAACTAAATGAAATCTAAATATTTCAAGACAATACTAAACAAGGAACATGAACCTACGAATTGTACAAATGTTATTAATAGTGTCCTAAATTCTATTGGGTATTTTAAATATGCCTAAAAAAGATAATTCCGAACCTAGTAAGTTCTGGATATTTGCAAAATTAAGGTGTTATACAAGTTGATGGGACTCTCCTATTGTAAATAATAATAATATTGATTAATGAAAGCACCAAATCTCAATTCAAATTTAAAGTTTCAATTACATAGTTAACATTACACAGTCCATTTCAGTATAGTAGAACTCATTAAAATAATATAAATAAAATAATCTGGCTATAAAACCATTATAAAAAAATGTCACCTACCGTGTTCTAATATGTGGCAGTCGCATAGAAGCAGAAATAATTATAATATTTATTCAATTTGCACGGCAAAGATTCGTATGACACTAGCCAGATTACCTATTTTAGTGATCTTTATTTTCGTAGCAATAATGTGCATTCATAGGTAAAATAACAGTGAACGATCTGATGTCAGATGCTAGCCGCCAGTTTGAAATAAGAACTAGCGCGGTAATATTTTTGTAAAAACCATCGGAAGAGTCTGTTTATGATGTGGGCCTCTGTGGTCGGCCTTGTGTATTTAATTTTCTAATACTTTTCGCTCCAATTTAAAGTTTTCCCCTAAGCTGTCGATGACTGTGGACGTGGCTTAGAACCTCAGATGTCGATTGTCAACTATTCGACTTCAGCCCCTTAATACAGAAAACAATGTGATGTAAAACAATTTCAGAGTTTGTTAGATATTTATTTATTGCACCGATTTCGATACTGTTTCTACAATGACAACGCTGTATTTTTTTCAATAGCGGTTTTTACAATAGGTCCCTTCAATCTATTTTAACAATCTTTTGTAGAGTGGTGCTAAAAATCCAGTGTACCCGGTTGTTTTGTTGTGAGTTCTTTTATTTATCTCTTAAGTTTTTTTATCATATTACCTACGTATAAATCTAAGCTTCGACTATAATTAGAGTACTGTCTTTCAAAAGATCAAGTGTCCCAATCGCAGGATTACCCAGTAATCGATATAAAAAAAACAGCCAAGTGCGAGTCGGACTCGGACACAAAGAGTTCCGTACTATTAATAATAACTAAATGATCGCAAAAATATAGGGAAAAGAACACGTTTTTTGTATGGGAGCCCCACTTAAATATTTATATTATTAAGTTTTGTAAGAAATACATCATCTGTGAAAATTTCAACTGTCTAGCTATCACGGTTCATGAGATACAGCCTGGTGACAGACAGACAGACAGACTGACGGACAGTGCTGGAGTCTCAGTAATAGGGTCCCGTTTTTACCTTTTGGGTACGGTACCCTAAATATCAGAAGTTCCTTGTAGCATAAGTTGTATAATAAAATTTATCTTTCCACACGGCGGATATATCATGATGTCCATGACACATCCGCCGTGTTTCTGTCAAATTAGCCGGTGTTCTCTCTTTAGGGAAGGCGGGATCTGGTGTAATCACAGTAACTTCATTCGCTAGCTTTTGAAGCAAAGGTCGAAATACTGCTTGATGACTTATAGAAGCAACTGGGAACATTGCTAAGATTCTAGCCGCTTTACTGTAGTTTACAAGTAACATATAAAAATGTAAGAATCCCCAACAATTTTTCAATATTTCATGCTAATTAAACTACATAATTTATCTACTCTCTCTCTCTACTCTTCGATCGACAATCTATCGAACAATCGAATTATCTTGCGACAATACCCCGATTCAAATAGTAAAACGCCCATAACTTATGAACGGCTGAACTGGACCAATTTTCATAAAATATAGTTGAGAAACCTTTCGATAAAGTCATCTTTCGAACGAAAAAAACGAAACCAAAATTGTTTCATTCAGTTCATCTGTTTAGGAGCTATGATGCCACACAAACACACAGGTACACACGTCAAACTTATAACATATTTCCGTCGAGGGTTAAAAAGTCATGCAATTTAGCTACAAATCCGCATAGATAGGTACAGTTGTTCTGCAAATGATCCAAGTCATCCTTCTTTTTTTTTAGCTTGGAGAAATGCTCATGCATACTGCGCTACCACGGGGAGATAGCGCAGTTATGTGGTACTTTAACCCACTAAAACTCCACGGTGTCCTCCTGTGCCGCTTATGGCGGGAACACGGGTACGCGTTAGCACTCACCGCGAACCCGCCGCGGCTCTCCGCCACCGAACCCCCTCTGGGGAGTACCCCCCATCACCGACGCACCAGGCAACACTGTGCGCTGTGACCACCCCAGGGACCAAACCAGCACATGGGTGCCAGACGACCCCGTGTATGGCACCCTTGGTCCCCTTGTGACGGGTCAAGGTCAATGGCCCCGCCACCTAAAATTTTTCGGCCGCAGGGGATAGGGAGAGCGGTCGAACTCCTCCTCCCCTGCGGCCCTACCGCGTCCGCCATCAGACGGTGTCGTCCCCGTCCAGGCCGCGGAAGGTAGGGTGAGCGGCGCACCGCAATACCGGCACTCCTCTCCCGCCGCGGTCTCCAACCCTCAGCCGCGATATCGTATGGGTTTGGGAGGCCCCATACGACGTCGCAGCCCGCCTCAGTTGCGATGTCGCCCAGGCAGCACCGCAACCTACATGTTGGCCGCTACGTCGTCGGTTTATCGGCAAAAGCCCTAACGAGCGGCCCCTCCTCGGGTTCCTCTTCGCTTCACCGTGGGTGACCAAGCCACGCCAATGCGGGAACCCACCGGGGGGTATCCAAGTCATCCTACTTTCTACTAATATTATAAATGCGAATGTTTGGGTGGGTGTATGTCTATTACTCAATCACGTTAAAACGGCTGAACGTATCTAGATAAAATTTGGCACATAAAAGATTATAGTTTAGAATTGAACATAAGCTATGTTTTATTCCGGTAGATGTTCCGGTATAATGTTTCCTCGGGATAACAAAACAATTTACGCGCGGACGAAGCTGCAGTTAGAAGCTATGTATCTATACCAGGGCTTCCCAATCTTTTTGTATTTTAGACTAACTTTTTTTGTGAAGCACTTGCACCTTTGTATTGATTTTTGACTGTTTTTTTCTCATTACTGGCAAAATATTGTATATAAGGAAAAACAGAAGTAAATGAGCTCGTTTTTCTAAGCATATTTTTACAAATCAGAGCTAAAGTTTTAAAAAGTCTCCTATAATTTTCTCAGTTGATGTGTAATCTGTCATTATCATCATCATCAGCTTATAACAGCCTACTGCTGTTTTTTGTGAAGCACTTGTACCTTGGTATTGATTTTTGACTGTTTTTTTCTCATTGCTGGCAAAATATTGTATATAAGGAAAAACAGAAGAAAATGAGCTCGTTTTTCTGAGCATATTTTTACAAATCAGAGCTAAAGTTTTAAAAATGATGTTGAAATTTGATGTGTAATCTGTCATTATCATCATCATCAGCTTATAACAGCCTACTGCTGTCTTGTGATCTGTACTACGACTTAATTACTGCAGAATAGCCAGTTTCGCATAAGAAAGTGCGACGCGACGTATCAAGCGGTACTAGGAATCTTCAGTACCCAGAGTTGGATAATCTTGGGATACATTACTCGAAAATTGAATTTCGTTGTATTTATCAAGTAGTATTTTGTGGTTTCAGGCTCGTATTACATATTTCTCATAGTTCCAACAGCTGTTCTTTTTCGTGTACGACGCCCGAGAGAGAGCACCACGACACGCCGGGGCGTCGAGACGCACACTTTGGGAACCCTGATCTATACAATATTTTATAAAGGTACGAGTATGCGGCCGTAAATTCATAGCTATTATGACAGCTAAGATGAGAAATGATATTTAACAAACGCGATCTCAATGCATAAAACTTATAGATAACATGGGACAGTTTCTTTCATTTTTTTTTTTTATTTACGTCATCAATGTCGTTCAACATCATCAATATCATCAATCAATATAGGTACATATAATAAATCTGTAGAAAAGTCGTTTTTATACATCGAAAATATTTCCAGAAAAAGTAGTCAGGGTGTTAAAAGATAACCAACAGAATACATTTTCAGCAGTATTGGCATTTTTATCTATTTGTCGGTTTGTCTGTTTAGTTGTGCACGCATCACGTAAAATATACGAAACCAATGTAGATAATGTAGATTTATACATAAAAATTGTGCGTAACTTGAAGTCATCATCATCATATCAGCCGCAAGACGTCCACTGCTGGACATAGGCCTCCCCCAAGCGTCGCTACATTGACCGGTCCCGTGCGTCCCGCATCCAGCGGATCCCTGCAACCTTCACCAGGTCCTCGGTCCACCTGGTGGGAGGGCTTCCAACGCAACGTCTTCCGGTTCGCGGTCGCCACTCCAGAACCTTTCTGCCCCATCGGCCATCCGTTCTGCGAGCAATGTGCCCTGCCCACTGCCACTTAAGTTTGGCAATTCTTCGGGCTATGTCGGTAACCCTGGTTCTCTTGCGGATCTCTACATTTCTGATTCGATCACGTAAGGAAACTCCGAGCATAGCCCTCTCCATTGCCCTTTGAGTGACTGTAAGCTTTTTGATGAGGCCCATTGTGAGCGACCACGTCCCAGAGCCATAGGTCATAACTGGCAACACACACTGGTCATAGACTTTCGTCTTGAGACACTGTGGTAAGTTGGGCATGAAGATACCGCGCAACTTCCCGAACGCTGCCCAGCCGAGTCGGATTCGACGGTTGACCTCTTTCTCGAAGTTGGCCCTACCCAACTGGATCGTTTGTCCCAGGTAGATATAGTCATCCACAACTTCGAGTGTAGAGTCTCCGACCCTGATAGGAGTGGGTGTGACATGGGCATTCAACATCACCTTGGTTTTGTCCATGTTCATCCTAAGACCCACTCTTTCGGAAGCTCTACTGAGGTCATCGACCACTATATCGTCGGCAAACCGAAGGTGAGTGATGTACCCGCCATTGACGTTGATGCCTTGCCCTCTCCAGTCCAGAACCTTGAAGACATCCTCCAGTGCAGCGGTGAACAGTTGTGGAGATATGACATCTCCCTGCCTCACACCTCGCTGCAGAAAGACAGGTTCCGAGGTCTGATCCTGAAGTCGAAATGACATGGTGGCGTTTTTGTACAAACACTTCAACACCTCGATGTACCGGTAGTCAATTTGGCACCGTTGGAGAGACTGCAGCACAGCCCAAGTCTCGATCTAATCAAAGGCTTTCTCGTAGTCCACAAACGCTAAGCAGAGAGGCAGGTTGTACTCTTCGGTCTTCTGTATAACTTGACGCAGCGTATGTATGTGGTCTACGGTGTTAAAGCCTTTACGGAAACCGGCTTGTTCAGGAGGCTGGATATCGTCAAACCTGCGCGCGAGACGATTCGTGATGACTCTTGAAAACAGCTTGAAGACATGGCTAAGAAGTGAGATGGGCCTATAGTTCTATAGTAAGGCATCAGGTCTTCACCCGGCGCCTTGTTGTTTTTAAGCTGTTTAAGAGCCATCCTAATCTCATACAGGCTGACGTCCGGAATGTCTTCGGTATAGTGCCGGGTCAATCTAGCTCTAGGGTCTTTTGCTAGATTCGCGACGGGTTTACTAGTTGACGTGTACTGTGTGCCCATAGGATCTCTCAATCTCTCTCTATAGCTCCGGTTTGGCGGATACGATTCTGCCATCGTCCCGAATTTCTCGTGTGTCCGTTACAAATTTTCTTGTGTGTCAGCTGTCAATCAAAAACTGTCAAATCGCTGACAGCTAACTGACATTGCAACAAATTATCAAAAAGGGAACGAAACGTTTCGTTTCGAACAACTGTTAAGTACAAAAATGAGACTTCTTCAACTAACTTGTATT
This sequence comes from Orthosia cruda, assembly GCA_964057195.1. NCBI lineage: Eukaryota > Metazoa > Arthropoda > Insecta > Lepidoptera > Noctuidae > Orthosia > Orthosia cruda. The sequence continues at coordinate 61,040,670 of OZ059825.1, read as the reverse complement.
TTCTGAGTATGAAGCAAATTCTAGCATAGTATTAATAAAATTAATAGCCATAGATACCTATATTGTAAAGCACATATTTAAAAAAGGGCCTGCACTTAGGATAGTGTGAATTCAAATTTGCATCTTCGAAAACAGGTGCTCGCTGCGCATCACTCGAAATTTACCGAAATGTTGAGACTTTTTTCACCTTTTGCTCTAAAAGTCATAAACTATGCATTTTTCGACAAATAAGAGTCCACACTTTTTATAGTTCATCAAATCAGCAACAATTTAAGCCCAAACACAGCTCTATAAATCCTATAGGGACCAAGCTATGACCTTCTCAAAATTATAACCTATAAATGTAAGAGGGGATTCAGGAAAGAGTAAACATGCCTGAGAGCTGCGCTAAAATGCTTTTCTTACATGATTTTATGCTTCGTTCTTTGGTACTATGCACACAAATAGGTATTGAGAGGGGTTTGTCTCAATTCTTCCGAAATCCATTTTTAACTTCTTTTTGTTTCTGAGATTCTGAGTGCATTATTAGTCTCATAGACTTCGTTCTGTGCTTCTATGAGGGGAAATTAAATGTACTACAACTTTATTTCTAATATTCTTTTCTCATAGGACGAGCAATTTTGTCAAGAACTTTGATCCAGATGGGAGCAAAACTAAAAATTGACAATTATCGGGATAAAATGGGCCATCTTCGAAGGGCCATTTCGAACGGCTTGGTCTCTATAGTATTTATAGAGATGCGGTTAGGCTTAAATTGTAGAAAATTTAATAAACTTTAATATACCAAGATTACAAGACACCAAGGATTTCACCCCAGTTTAGGCAGGTACACGCCTCCTGCATCCCTTATTACATTTACAATCTATGATTTTAAGGTGTGGCGGGACTATGCCCTTGGTAGTTGCTAGTGGGATTAGGCTGCAGGAGCTCATTCTCCAACCTCGGTGGGGTCCTCCTCTAATCCCAGTAACTTTCGCACTTGGTGGTAGGTGCAAAACGCATGGGAATCTTTGAAATCTTCGGAGGATCATAGCTTGGTCCCTATTGGGTTTATAGAGCCACGGTTGAGCTTAAATTGTTGCAAATTTAATAAACTTTCAAATAGAACCGAATTTTGTTAGTCGAAAAACGCATAGTTAGTCAAATTCACTTTTACAGCAAAAAGTGAATTTGTCCCAAAAATTCGCAGTGTTCGCGTGTTGCGCAGTGAGCACACGTTTGCAACTTCGAATTGCAAATTTGGATTAACACTACTCTAGCCTGGTTCGGTTAGGGTGTACAACATACTAAAATAAAAATACAGAACTACATCATATTTTGCGATTTTAATGTCTATTTCTACTGGGCTGTAAAATCAAACTACGTTTTTTACAATTGATTAAAATACAAATGATTAGGACGGTTCATCGTGACTTGTGCCTGTCTACAAGGCTGATCTCGTGAAGCAAAACAAAGTTTTAAATTATATTTCTTTCAAGTACACTGAAGATTTATTCGTTTGACTACGCTGTGAAAACAAATATCCCTCCCGGGGCATAGAATATACTCTGTTTATTAGATCGAACGAAACACAACGCATATTGTTCGTTATAAATAGGGCTCTATCTTAATACCATCGCGTTATTTCAAATTTTGGCAATAATAACTGAATGTGAATAGCATCATTATGACGGCTTACAGATTTTTAAGCTCCATTAAAGATCAACGTTTTATTGCGCTTCGTTTCCACTGGTTAGTTTTTATTACTTTCGTTTTATTATACTCCGTGTTGAAATAACAGCTTGGTAATTTAAGGGACAGCGGGAAGTTTTAATAAAAAAACTTGTACAAGTTATTTATGAAGTCAAAAAGAAAAATACGTAAAACAAATACACCCTGACTGTGTGATTAGAATAGATAATAGCAGTCGGACAGTTTTTACAAAGCTTTTATTATGACGGAATAAATAGAATCGCTAAACCTAGCTGTAACCACGGAACCAACTCAATGGTTAACAAATTACTGTGAAATTATTATCTGTGAAACTATTAGGCGGTAAAAATCATACTTTATTGCCCTACAGTTTAAACAAATAAACTTCAATTTGCGTAATGTTTACGGCGTCAGCCGGACCTATTTTGAAACAATCATAATATTTTTTGTAAGAATAGATCCACATTTTTTCGAGGTAGGTAGTAACAATGAATGTAAAAAGAATTTTGACTGAAGTTGGTCCAGAAGACACGTATAAGTTATAAGATTTTTGTTAAAAATGATTGATAATCTGTGGTATGCATCCCATTTCGTTTATGACTGTTTTTGGTGTCTCTGACCGATTCTATTTTCTTCTACGGAATCATCTCCATGTCCGCTTATAAAAAGAACGTGTTATTTTGTGACTACAATAATATTACTTTAATCCATGTTAATCAATATTAATTTCATTGTGACGTTTATGTGCACTTGTTTGATGAATCAAATAAAGGTTGGCACATACGTTTGTGTTCATATTTATTTCCAGCCACATGTCTGGTCTCTTGAACATTGCGACGGCCTGTGTGTCTGCTGTGGATTGCTGAATACGCTGCACAACGTCTGCTCATCGAATTTGATAATTATGTCGGTAGATACGGTAAGACTAGATTTTATAGCTTCAAAGAAAACTTTCGAACGAACTAAATAGGCCTCTAATTTTAAACTAAGAACGTAAGCAAGACGAGTGAACGAATTTTACACACAAATGTACCAACACAAATTGAATAAAAAAAAAACAAATCGAGATAGTCATGAGTATAAGTTTATCAGTGCAGTACCAAAGCCATATGGACATGGAATACTGCGGAAAATAACAAAACAATACTGTACCTTTAATCTTATTACAGTATTAAATAAACATGGGATAGAAACAGGGAATATGGGCCCGATAAATTCTCACTAAGCCTCGATAAAGGCCACAGGAATCCTTTTGAATTTCCCTTTATATGTGACGTAATTTTTACCTTAATAAAAGATTCATGTATTTTAATTGATCCGGTTTGGATTAACTTAGGGTAGTCCTTTTGTTGTTCAGGCGCGTTCTTCTAAATCAGTGTAGTTAGAAAACATATGATATATTATTAGGGACCAGTATCCAAGCGCTAATGTCATGAATTTTAATAGTACCGTTTTCCATGGACGGAATGCAGACACTATAGAACGCCACCTGCTCTGCTACGATCCTTACATATACATTTTCTTTATTTACGTTCATTTATCTGAACATACACGCACGCAGGTTAGTAATTCACAAAATTACCAAACTATCTAAACTTATACCTACTTGTATTTTTTGTCCCTAGGTACCTCAAGTATGACTTTAACATCATTCCTCTATGTATTATTCAAAGTTACACCACACCTACTTCACAAGGAACGTATTTCCACAGCATTTGTGAACAAATATACAAAACAAAGCCAATAAGTAGGTACCTACCTGTCGTTAAAAGAGCGGGGAGCCCGGATTCCCGTTTGTCCTTGACCCCGCCGGCTGCTTAAATCTCAGAGCCGGGATATAAAATAAAACTTTAATTCTTCTAAGACAGTGGGTGGCCCGCTCATGGCAGTAAATCTGTTATTATTAGATTTGAAAAGTCTTAATATGTACCTTTAAAAATCCTTACTTGGTGATGATATGATTATCTATACTACATGCCTAGCATTTTCCAAACCATGATGAAGTAGGATTCCAATCCAACTGGATACAGTTGAATATTAGCTTTTTATAGCAACTGGCATCTATCTTCCAAACTATACATATCATTAATATTAAGCTATAGAATTATAACGGTCAAAAACGATAGATACTGTGCAATATGTATTATAATTATATCTACATATGCCAGTTATTTTTGTTTAGGTAAGTAAATAGGTAATATTTTTTTTATAACGGGCCTTGAATTAAAATTACGACTGAGTTATTATACCTAACCGAATAGCCGAATAACCATCCATCTTTATACCTATGTGTGACAAAAACTCCACAAAATCAAAACTATAAGGGTGCGAGGTACCTAGGCGGTGCAAGGTTGTGTGTAAGCGCACATTTTCACAAAGCTCTTGTTTGAGATTGCGAGGTGCGTGTTGCCGAGTGAGAGTGACGGTGTGGAGCTGGGGTGTGAGGTAGCGGACTCTTTTCAGATGTGGGCGCGCACATTCCTCACTCACATCTCACGCACAAATTCCTCGGTCGCAACTCTCGCACACTCTCAATTTATTTTGTATGTGCAAATAATTAGCTACGTTAGCCCTTTCCTACCAGATATGGCTAACACCGTAGGAAAGTGAACTGATCGCATTGCTGCTATCTCACACAACTCTGGTAGTAAATCACCCTAAAGACTCAACTACGATCAACGTCTGATCATTACCTAATCTCGTGTGTCTATCAATCTTCACGGTAACCAATTTACCCTCTCAAACTTCCTCCATACAAAATACGATCCAAATGAGTAATTGAAAAAGGCAACTAATCTCAGTACTAATATTTCATCAGCTTTCGAAAATTAATTATATGTACATCTGAAGGGGATTACTTCGTAAAAACGACATCATGCAGATACTTTATCGGATGGCACGCAGACATCCATTAATCGAATCTACGCATTCCGAATAGGAGGGTAGAAGCTAGATAATATAAATAAATATGCCTAGCATTTACCCAACTATTTTGGGTAAGCTTCCAGTTTTACCGGAAGCAACAGGCAGTCGCTCTATGTACAATACAAAACAGTATTTTTCCTGACCGGTATCGTGTGTTATAGAACAACCATCTCAAGAAGTTGGAGGAATAGTAACACAAGTAAAATAAAAATAAAACTCCTAAATATTTTTATTTCATGTTACAAAATGTATCTAGTAAGACACGCTTCGATCGACAATCTGTTGGACACGTAATTATGACACGATATCTTGCGAAAACAGCCCGATTGAAACAGTAAAACGATAACACCCCACTTTTTCCTCGGGGGTTAAAAATGACTCTTATTTCGACGTCATAAAAGTCACGTAACCCACCTTCGTGAGATAGAACAACTATAACCAGTTACTAGACTGTGGAATCTAGTAACTCTAATAGGTAACACAATACCTTTTAGCAAGACTATATTAGGTACGTCCAGCCTAATATTTAACTTTTCACAAATGCACACCTATGAAATTTCTTTAGTAACAGGCAACCATAGACAATAAAATGCAATGCTTCATCGACGCTTACAGTAGTGATTATTCTACTATTTAAAATACACAGTTAAATCGAATTTACGTAACAATAAATAATAATGTAATTATAAATAAGATTTGCAATAATTAAGGTTTGCCCTTCCAATGAAGGTTCAATATTGAATCAAGTAATATTGGATATCAATTCATTAAAACCGCAAATAAAATACTTGCGTTTTTAAGGTTCCGTACTCAAAGGGTAAAAACGGGACCCTATTACTAAGACTTCGCGGTCCGTCTGTCTGTCTGTCTGTCACCAGGCTGTATCTCACGAACCGTGATAGCTAGACAATTGACATTTTCACAGATCATGTATTTATGTTGCCGCTATAACAACAAATACTAAAAACAGGATATAATAAATATTCACGTAGGGCTCCCATACAACAAACGTGATATTTTTGCCGTTTTTTGCGATAATGGTACGGAACACTTCGTGCGCGAGTCGACTCGCACTTGGCCGGTTTTTATTATTTATTTATTTATTATATACTTTATTGTACACCACTTAAATAATTACAGAACAAAACATTTGTAAAGATAAGTGTACAATGGGCGGTCTTATCGCACAGGGCAATCTCTTACAGACAACCTTTGGATGGACTGAACGAGAGGAGGTAGACATAGGGTTTTTATTATATGTTGTATCGTTGGATTCTTAGCCATATAAACTGGAATCTTCACCTGAATAAAATCATGTGTTATCATAGTTATGTTAAACCGATTAACATTTAATCATGAATAAAGTCAATTGTTTTAAGAAATCGAATCGGTACCGCATTAGTTCATAACTAAATCATTAATTTTTGAGCTGTCAAAAGTAAATTATCAGGCTGTACGGAGATTACTGTCACATTTTCAATTCTACACGTAAGGACTGTCTAAGATTTAAAAATGACAGCTGCTTTCAATGAACTGAGTCTTAACGTGTCTTTAGAATTGCCGAAGCACGCAGGCATATCTGTATGTCACGGACCTATCTTGAAAAGCGTTTTTTTACTAATTATCAATCGACTTCATTAATTTGGTATCGGCAATGTAGCATACACATGATTGATGATGAAAGTAGGTGTTATAGTTGAGGCTGTATCTGTCATCAATAGTTTCCTTGAAAATATTAACAAGTGGGCTAAATCCTTTGGACTCTTATTGACCCCAACCAAATCTCAAGCGCTCATTATTGGTGATAAATATATGCTTAACCTTTTAAATCCCCAAGCCCTCCCGCCAGCAGTGTATGATTCAGTGCCCATATGTAATTCGAAAAGCGCGAAAAACCTAGGCTTCCCTAAGGATACTAACCTCTCTTGGGAGGTTCATGTTGCTGATGTAAGTAAGAGAGTCTTCTATTATTTTCAGTCTCTTAAACGTCTCCAAAAATTCATACCAATTCACACTAATGTCTACTATCACTCATAGACTATGTGGATTTCTGTTTGCTGGATGCAACGGAGGTACTCCTAAATAAACTCGACCGACTGCAGAACTTGTGCATCCGCTTTATTTTTGGCCGCCGCAAATACGACCATCTGTCGGACTTTCGGACTAAATTGAAGTGAATTTATTTCTGGAAGTTTTTGGAAGAACATTCAGTAACTTTTATAGTTATTCGCAAAGGTAGATTGTCACAATTATTCTTAAATATTACATAAATACATTAATTCATACATGTGAGGACGATGCTTCCAGTATAACACTTGTTTACTACGTATTACTATAAAGTATTAAAAAAGCACATGGTTTTCACATACTAATACTAATTCAATAACAACGGAACAGTTTGCAAGACAAACAATTTCGTACAACATAAAAAAGGAATACAATAATTATGAATATATAAATCAATCAGTTTGATTTTGTCTAAACTAAATATTGCCCTATGGACCAGCAAGTTTCCAAGCATCCTTATCTTGAATATAATCATCCCATTTGTGATAAATTTTTAACACAAGTTATTTTGTTATAGAATTTAACATTTAAATTTACTCTATGAAATATGAGTGCATTTTAGCTTTTTATAGGTTTAAAGATATTTATTTCCCATAAGAACTTAAAAAAAAAACAGTTCACTTATAATGAGATACAGAGTTACTTATTCTAAATAATAATACAATACTTGCCTCCGGGGCGTTGGCGACGTTACAGGGTACATACATGTTTTTTTAGTTTTCACTTAAATATGTTAATATTATCATTCTTCTTTATATGCTCCGGTAGATCATTGAATAGCTGTGCTCTCTCCACTAATACTGTTTTTTCCCCATAATTACTCCTTGCACATGCAGTTGCTAGGTGGAATTTGTCTTTACTTCTTGTGTTGTATGTTATTGTTATTTTATGCAGTTGTATGTTTAACTGTACGGAATTCGTGGTGAATTTTTTTTTATGAGGATGCAGGTGTAAAGTTGTGTGACATTTAGCAGGTTAGTTTTTTCGTATAATTTTTTTGTTGGATAGAGATGGTGGTAGTGAAATAATATTTTAATAATCTTGTTTTGTGTTCTTTATAGTGGGTTTAGATTAGATTTAGCGGTTGATCCCCACACTTCGATCAGGTATTCGAGGTTTGATTTTACTAGAGAGTTTTATATCACTAGGCGAACTTTTTTCGGGATACATCTTGTGACTTTTCGTAACGCACCCAATAGTGATATTAACTTTGTTTTGACATGATCTATGTGCAGTTTCCAAATAAGTTTGCCATCTACCCTCAATCCGAGATATTTTTTATTAGGTACAAGTTCTAGTAGTTCTAGTTCTTATAAGAAATCTAGATAGATAGGAAATAATTAACTGAAATGTTGATAAGGCTGTTCCGCTCTCCTAGATACTGTATCCAACTAACTACAGTGTCTCAAGACGAAAGTCTTTGACCATTGTGCGTTGCTAGCTATTACTTACGGGAAAGAGACGAGGTCGCTCACAATGGGCCCTCATCAGAAGGCTTAAAGTCACCCAAAGGGCAATGTAGAGAGCTATGATAAGAGTTTTCTTGCGTGATTGAATCAGAAATGAAGACATCCGGAAGAGAACCAAGGTTACCGACAAAGCCCGAAGAATTGCCAAACTTAAATAGCAGTGGGCAGGGCACATTGCACGCAGAACGGATGGCCGTTGGGGCAGCAAAGTTCTGGAATGGCGACAGCCTACCGTAAGACGCAGCTTTAGAAGGCCTCTCTCCAGGTGGAACTACGAACTGGTCAAGACCGCGGGATTCAGTGGATACTAAAAGCTCAGGACCGATCAGTGTGGCGACGCTTGGGGGAGGCCTTTGTCCAGCAGTGGACGTCTTTCGGCTGAAATGATGATGAGATATTGTATCTAAAAAGTAGCTGTGCACAACAGACCTTAATTGTTTCAGTTACTTATATTTACCATCCGTAGAAGGTACCTACCTACATTAGGAGCATTCCTAATGTAGATACCAAAGAAAAAGGTACAGGTAGAAAAGAAAGTTCAAATTTGTATTGCAGAATACAAATTCGAATTTTCACTTTATCAGATTTATACGAGTTTATGTACCTATTAAGTTGTTATAAGTAGAAAAATATCTCAGCATTGAATTTATCATTCCTTAGAGGCCATTGCAAAAGATGCAATAAATTGGAAGAATATTGAAACAGAATTAAATTTACGATAAAATAAAAATGGGATTCCCTAAGAGTTTTTTATTTCGAATAAAAAGTTTATGTAATGAATAGAATTTTTAGCTGCATCGTGTACCAACGGCAAATCAATATTGAAAGGCTGAAATAAAATTTATAGATTGAATCAAACTATATTTTTCTCTACCATTTTCTAACCGAATAAATTCGATTTCGCAAAGGTCTATGAAGTTAGCCGACTAATAAAGTATTGAAGTTGAAAAAAGATACCTTTTACAAGTTCTTTCCTATACCGTACTGAAATCTCGGATCAAAATAAAATTATAGAGTTTTATACTTTTCGTCGTTAATTGTGGCACATGACTACTAACTGGCAATATGTATTATGTCTAAACATCGCTCTAGATTAAATAATTAAAACGCAAAATGAATAGGAAACATTATTAAACAAAGGCGAATTATCATAATTGTATAAGAATCTGATATTACCACTTATTACCATAAGCTAACTGTTTTGAAGACAATCAAGAGAACAAGCGCATAAATAAGAGCTTTTATTAATTCCTTACTACATGATGTATCATGTATAAACATCAGTTTAATAGTACATTATGGTACAAGTGTGTTATGTTGGTGATCACCGCTGAGGTGCCATTGAGACCCGAGCCGCTAGGTGAGGGTCTTAAGAAAGCCGAGGACGGTAATCATCAATACACTCGTGTATCATACGACGTTTTTCAACACACTTGTGAAGAAAATAATACTAAAAATCTTTTTCAACAGTGAAAATTAATCAGTTTTCCTATGGCATCTAACAATGGCGATCGGCCATAGACTAAAAGAATGAGGTTTCTTTTTTTTTGGTTTTTCACGGATACCGTTTTAGCCACGTACAAAATGGGGAATTTCATTTTTTTTTTTTATTAAACACGTACAAGTTGAAATTATCTATTTATATACGAAGTTACATGCAATGAGCAAGCAATAGGTACATTAATTTATTTGTACTATTGAGCACGATCTTTTTTGTATCGAAACTTTTTTAAGAACAAAGCAACTCAACCAATAAATTAAAAAAGCTCTATAATAACTCACTTGTGAATGCAAATGAAAAATTCACAGTTTGATTACAGGTGTCATTAAGTGCCTAATTGCGGTGAAATTAGTGCCACTTTATAAGCAAGTGTGTTGAAAATTATGTTAGTATATTAGTAATATGTAAATAAAAACTTAATATTTGTTATTATTGTGTTAGTATTGCCGTTGTCTGCCTCTATTTCAGTGTAAGGACCGCCTGTGGTAGTAAAAGCCTCCTCCAAATGCTTCCATTTGCCGCGAAGTCTAGGTTTCCTGGCTCAAATGTTTTTTTTATTGTATATAGGCTTGCGCTTGACCACAATCTCACCTGATGGTAAGTGATGATCAGGTCGAAGGTGTAGCACGCTTGCCTAGAAGTAACCTATTCACTCTTGACTTAAAGACCCCGAGATTGTGGCTATCGGGCAATAAAGACTCTGGCAGGGAAATCCACTCCTTAGCTGTACGCATAATGAAATTATTTCCAAAACATTTAGTGCGTATAGGTGGGATGTCCACCATGTACCGATGGCGCATCGCCGTACGTCTTGTAGTCCGATGATGAAACGGGCTTGGCGGAATTAGATCATGCAATTCCATCGCACACTCCCCGAAATGCAACCGATAAAAAACCGACAAGCTGGCAACTCGACGACGATGTTCTAGGCTCTGGAGATTGGAATCAACCAGTGCCTCATTGCCAATTAACCTCTTGGCCCGTTTTTCGATCGACTCTAGTGCATCAAGCTGATATTTGGCAGATCCGTCCCAAATATGAGAACAGTACTCCATGCAAGATCGAACTTGCGCTTGATACAACTTAAGCAGCTGTTCTGGTGTGAAGTGCCGTCTCACCTTCACAAGGTTCCCCAACCTTTTTGGGTAGCCAGTTGAGCCTTTGCCTCAATGTATGGGCTAAAATTAAGTGTCGATGACAACGTTACGCTAAGAAGCTGAAGATGGTCCGTTATCGGTACGGTTACACCTCCGAAAGATGGAGCCGGGAGAAATTGCCTCTTTTTAGCGGAGAAAAGACACGCCTATGTTATAGCGGCATGGAACTTGACCAGATTGGCATCGCGCCATTCGGCGACTGCCTCCAAGGTAAGCCCAAACGCTCCACCATGGCCTCACGAAGAGACAGGACCTCAGGCCCAGTAGCCCGTGCGTTGGACAAGTATTTCTCAGCAACAGTGCTGTCGTCTGCATACCCAAAGGTGGTTTTAGCAGCTCATTTATGTGCAGCAAGAATAATGTCGCTGAGAGTACCGACCCCTGAAGGACCCCGGCATTAATATACAATTGGTCCGATGAGCAGCCATCTATAACTACACGAATAGACCGATCCCTCAAGAAGTCTGCAATCCAATCACACAGACCAACGGGCAGGCCGAATGAAGGAAGCTTACCAATAAGGCTTTCATGCCAGACCCTATCAAAAGCCTTCGAGATGTCGAGGGAGACGGCAAGCGCTTCCCCGGGTCTCTCGATGGCCTCACTCCATATGTGAATGACATACGCTAGAAGATCCCCAGTAGACAGATTACGGCGGAAGACGTATTTGCGGTCACTCCTTAGTAAGTATCGTTAGATTCTAGGTATGCCAGGAGCTTGCTATTAAGCACGCGTTTCATACACTTACAGAGTATGAACGTCACAGAAATGGGTCTGTAGTTAGCCGGGTCAGCTCGACTGCCCTTCTTGGGCACTTCGGCATTTTTCCAGTCTCATACGAAAAGCGAAATAGGCGTATCATGATCGGAGACAATTCAGGCGCACAGGTTCTAATCACAAATGCTGGTATACCGTCGGGGCCGCTAGCCTTATTCACGTCGAGGTTGCGCAGCACCCTACGTACGTCCTTTTGATGGATGCGAATATCGGACATACTCGTCTCGCATCCAACAAGAGAAAGAGGGGGGCGCGCGCCATCAGGATTCAGACGCTAATATTCCGCAAAAAGAGAGGCGAACAAGTTTGCTTTCTCCTCAGCAGAGTGGGCCAGCGACCCTTTGGGTTTCAGCAGGGTGGTAATGAGGGACGGCAGAAGTTCAATTCAACCGATTTTGCCAGGGACCAAAACGCTTTACTACCTCCTGGGTAGGAGGCAAGTTTGATCTCTATTCGGCTAATGTGGTAGAACCGAGCCCTTCGCAACACCTTCTTGCAGGACTTGACAGCCCTGTTGTACGCTTTCTTCCTCTGACCCCTTCTCTCGCCTTGCGCGTTCGAGCGTCGACCCAGGCATGGTTTAATTGCATCGGCGCGATTACACTCGGCGCCAAACCAAGGTCGGTCCTGGTCTGGATATTGTTACGTCAGCATTCCAGTAGTTTTGACAATTTCGTCTCTCCACCTTTTAAAAGGCCTGACTTTTCTCCTTTTGGCAGATCTGGGGGTCCAGTTTGTTACGATCTGGGCCCAACATTGTGGTTCCAGCTTCTGGATGTGTCCTGCCCATCTTTTTTTGAGTACCTACCTGCTTAATCACTTCCATAAATCTTGTTGCTTTCCTTATCAACGAGGTTTTCAGTCGGTCTCGCAGTTTTGTATTCATGAAAGTTCGTTCTAGAGATCTCTCTGACAAGTCCTAATTTGTATGTTGTCTTTTTATTAAGGACCAAGTTTGACACGCGTGTGGCAAGGTATTAAGCAGGTACCAATAGGTGTAGTCTTCCACGTACTGAATTGTTATTGAGTTGCAAGGAATAGGAACATGTTCTTTATTTGTCATCACTTTAGTTTTATCTTATTTGATCTCGAGTCTAATATTTTTGCTATGTATACTGAGGGTTTCCATCATCACTTGCAACTCCGCTGGTTCTCCAGAAAATATGACGATATCGTCTTCGAATCTAAGATGCGTTAAATATTTTCCGTCTATCCACTCCACTTCGGTTTCTAAGACAGGTGGGACTGAGTCGTCGTTGCCTGCCCTTTATTGCATATAATTATTTTGCCTTTATACATAATATTATAATTATTTTGACCACACTTACGACTGTTTTATTGTTATTTATGTGGACGCACCACATAAATAACAATTAAACAGTCGTACGCAGTCGCAAACGACTTCCTGACTACTTTATCAGAAATATTTTTAATGTATAGAAACGTTATGTCTATAGATTTAGTATGTGTCTAATAAAAAATATATGTATAAAACAATTTCATGTATTGGCCATAGGAGCTATTAAAATAAAATAAAAACATATCTACCTACGTAAGTACGTACCGGATTAACTACATACAAGTTGTATGAAAAATTATTTTAGTAATTTTGCAACAACTTCCGCTGTCCCGATTCTTTTCTTCCAATACAATAAAATGATCCTTACATGAAACTGTGTTGTTCCTAACCCTATATGAGTATTCGCTAGAAATAAAGTTCTTGAATAAGATTATCATACCCAAAAAAATAAGCTCAAATTTAACTCATTTTCATAGACAACTCACGCTTGAACAAAAATTTGGCAATGGCAAAATTGTATCAACAAAAAAGCACCTAAGGTTCCTAAGACAGTTTCCTGGTAACTCCAATGAATTAAGATTTCTCCGTACTGGCCCAGTCAAGAAAAACACTATTTTATAGATTACTCAACTTCTAGATAACGTATCAAAATGAAACATGTACCAGATTTTAAGATAGACCAGCAACAATATAATTGTGAAAACCGCATCCAATTTCGTGCAGTAGTTTTTGCGCCATCCGCGTACAAACATCAACCACGACAAAAAAAATAATTGGCATCTATTGCTGATATAAAGACATACCGTATAAAATTTCCTTAAATATCTTCAAAACACAGACATCGCTGAGTTACAATTTTATTATATTTATAGATGAGTTTATATACGCAAACTCCTTAGGGCTTAGATGAGTCGTTCGGTAGTAACATATTCCACCAATGTTGTGCGCGGTTGCATAGCAGACTCTGTACATGTGTGTACGCGGTCTGGTACATTCAAAATCCATCTCCTCGTGGTTGACCGCACATATCCGTCGCACGCCGTGCTCCCGCCATCTCCGTTCATCCCTTTTCCACCAAAGAGTGTTGTGCGAGGAAACTGAAGTTATCATATTAGTTGGTGTCCCACACATCCGTCGCTACCCATCCACGCAATTACTGGATAAGAGACACCCGCCCTCACTCATATAATTGCTGTATCGATTTTAAACCGCATATCTCTATGTTTATTCTCAGGAGTATTAATGTTCGTGTGTATGAATGTTATTTTACATAGCTCTCGTCTTGGAACTATTAGAGGTCAAATTCAACATGAAAACACCAGGTTCTAGACAAAGCTATTGTTTGTACAAAATTAACTTGTCTCGCAAGTGTTGTTTTGATTACATTACAGCTTAAAGCCTGAATCCCTTCCACGGAGTTAAGTTAAAATATTCCTCAAGTTACAGTCTAAATGCTCACATTGTCTCTAGTTGATTATTCTGGAACGGCAGAACTAATTAGTGAGCGTGTCTGACATTTTCACCAAAACTTTGCGAAATTATGATGTGTCATTAAAACCTTAATAAATTATACACTGTTATTTTATTACAGTTTTCAAACTAGGCAATTGTAATTTTAAGATACAATTTATTTATTTATTTTATAAAAAATATACTTAGGTACCTACCTAACGTAATGGTCGAAGCAGACTTAAAATACATTTTACTAATACATTAGGTATCTTGCGTTATTTAGAAATTGTTTGTTTTCAAGGTTTTGGACTTAAAGCTGGCAATAAGGATATGAATAGACCTAACATCGACTTTAGGTAGGTAGGTAATACTTGCCGATTACGGGTTAGCGTTAAAAATAATGTTTATTTAAATGTCTATTTAAATCAGCTTTTGTATATTTATTTTAAAACATCAATTGCTGAATGCTTACCTGGCAAAAAAAGTTTTGAAAACGTTTGTTCTCTATATAAGTTTGGAATAAAAACCCAAGTGAAATCCCAGGCATCAGCAAGTGATGACATAACTGACAAGATGGATGAATTAAACAAAGGCCTAACACTTCGAGAAATATAGGCGAGTTGTAATTTTATTGTAAAACTCATAGACATAAATCTAACTAGATAACGCAAATACCTCCATCTGTATGAAAACCAAGCGTGCCACTATTTCACACACAATTTAAAAAAAAAAATCTTACCAATGTAAGAAAACATTTCCTATGCCTCGGCCAACTTTTTCAATACATTCCTTACAGCTCAATATGGCTTAAATAAGCATTTTTTCTAGATTTCAGTGGATTTCCAGTGTCGATAATGATAAATAAGAAATTCAAATTACGATCATTGATCCTAATTTTACTCCGTTTTTGACACGTAAAGTACATACAATCGCGTCATCTAGTTATATTTATATCTCTGATAAAACTATTGTTTCACGAATCAATTTTGCCCATTCACCTTTATGTGCTTTTTATCACGGTCTATCAAATCATGCTAGGCATAGCATACGTTCTAAATAGATATTATTCGAAAGATGTTAAGGTACGCAATACCTTAACAACTTGTGCCAAGTTTTGAGCAAATAAACATTATTCTAACTGATAATTTCGCCTAAACTCACCTTAATAGTTGAATGTACAAAAACGACCTTGCATAGCGAGAACCAGTAAATGAGTGCAACGTGCCGCCCAGCTCCTTGTTCTCATCCTATCGGCCAGTACGGCTGTGCAAGGTGATGGGCGGGTCCTCAAGCAGCCGGAGGCCACTGGTCAATCGAACGAATCTATCCTATACTTTCCTATACTTAACTGCGTCATTAAGCGAAATTACTATATAATATATTCAACTACGTGACTTCTAAGAGCCACGACACATGGTTGCGAAGCTCTCTCTTTTTTCCACAAGTCCGCGATGCCCTTAGGCTGGAGAATGCCTCCCTATTTCACCTTCTTACTGAAAAGAAATGGGATCCTTCTTATCTAAAGAAGTTAAGTTATGCTGTCGCTCAACTTCTACCATTTCTGCTGCTATTGCCATATTCGCTTCTTTCACGATTCGGTCGAACGTGCATCGTTTTACGAAAAAGTTGTCCTTGCTCTCAATTCCCTAAAATTATAATGATACCTACCGTCCCTTCTACCTACAAATCATACTTTAAATAATGCCGTCTGTGTACGTACTTGACCGTTTTGGATCCCACAAAGGTTTTTAACTTCAAAGGGTCGAAGTTTTAGTCCCTTTTTAATTTATTGGTTTGAATTGTACCGCATACAAATTCGCACTCCCCACTGAATAAAATGGTAATCTATAATTTTACATTTTACAGGAAAAAATTATATGCTGATGTCAAGATATATGCATTTTATGCATATATCTTGATATATATATTAATACTGGATAATTTGACTACTGGATGAATAAAAGCTATGAAGTAAAACGAAGTTTTTAATAATTATCATAATCAGTCCTTTCATTTATTAACTAGCCATGGCCGCGGCTTCGCTCACGTGATCCACCGGCTGTTAATTTGAATAATGTACAAATCAGTCGATAAACTAATTAGACAACAAATCCAAAAATTCGCTCACACTGAAAAAAATCGTATCGCTGCAGCGATGCAACTTTTAGCACCCCAACGATCAACAGTTGTGCTTGCAACCTATATATAACTTTTAAAATATGATAGTGTTGAGATATCCTTTCCCACTAAGAATTTCTCATACATAGGATTTTCATAGATAGGATTTTAAGTGCCCGGGGTGCCCCATTGGCAAAAGAATTACCGGGACTTGCTAGGACCTAGGACCTAGAACTAAAACATACTTATCTGGTAAAGAAGTGAAAGAGAGTTAAAATGCAGCTAATAAAATATCCTTTTGCCTCCTCCTTTTTGGGGCTTAATCTCATTTGTTTTCCTCTTTATTCTTATTTTTTATTATTTTTCTTAAACTACAGAATTAATACCGCACGCACGGATCATGATGCAGCAGATCGATCCATGGATTGGTAACAATTTTTAAATAGCGAGGACCCTCCTTGTTTCGGAAAGCACTTTAAGCCGTTGGTATCGGGCTGTCATTCGTGGATCTTTCGGAGTTGTTCTCTTTTTAATTTCCACTGTATTTAATCAATGACCATCGTACCTTCAGTAGCACTGAAATTTTACTACACTGCTTGGTAAAACTTTCAAACTGACAGAGATACTTGATACTGTCGAAAAAGAGTCCTAGCAGGGCAAGAAGACTAAATAATATAATACTCACTGTATTACTTTCCATAGGCATATTTAAAATCATATTCCATAAACATAGACATAAAAAGTATGCATTACTATTTGGCAATATTAGATAAATATCAAAAATTATCAGAGTTCCTGTAGCTGATATATAAGAAGAAGCAAGGTTTCTAAAAATTTTCAGATGATTAACAGTTTTTAAGTGTAGGTAACACCAATGTGACAAAGTTCCCTAAATTCATCACACGGATTTACACTGACAGCTTAAACGGGTACCTAATTAAAATAATTAACTAGTTCAATAGACGGCTCCAATAGACGAGTAGCATGGACGAGCATATCCACGTTATGGAAAAATCGGGGCTTGCTTGACGAAAAGAACAATAAGTTTTTTCATCCCCCCCATCTCGGCAAGAGTATTTTTGCTCTTCGATATCTGATTGCAAAAGCCGTTTTAATCCGCTAGAGTATAGAGTAAATTGAATTTAGAACATCGTGTGCACTAAGTTTGTGAATTCAAAACATCTACCTCCATGGTGCCGAATTTATCAAACAAACCTTTTGAATTTGTTAAAAACTCAGACTCGGAACCTTCTTAGTGTACTATTTTTTTAATTCGCTTTGTGCGCGCCATTTTCTTTTCACATCATATTGTTAAAACCTTAGGTTAAAAACGACGAGGAAGTTTAATATCGCTAACAGAATTGACTGAAACTGTTAATAATGCGTAAATGAGCTTTTTCCCTCAACAATCACGCGGGAAGTATTTGAAACAGTACGATAATATGTTTAACACATGGCGACGAGCTAAAGGAGCCAAAACTTTCTCAGAAAACGTTTTGCTGGCATATTTTATTGAATTATTCGAGACCAAGAAATCAAGCACTCTGTATGTATTCAAAGCTAAAAGCAACAATAAAGATGAAAAAAGACATACATATCGACACCTATCCTAAATTAGTGGCATTTTGAAAAAGAACCTCATCTGGTCATCGACCAAAAAAATCGAAGGTTTACACAGCATCTGTAATTGAAAATTTTCTTAACGAAGCACCTGATTCCGTATATTTGGCGGCAAAGGTAAGTCAGTTGCACATTCAGTAACTAAGTATTAAAATATATAATTAAGTATATTATGTTAGCTGATATACTTAACATAATCTAATACGTACTTAGTAGATGTTGATAGGCATAATTATGCATGCATATCAATTTTATTAATTTATCTACTACAATACTCTTTAAGTTACAGGTTGTTCTTATTATTGGTAAAACGGAGCATGTCGAACTAATGAACTAACACAACTTAATGTCAAAAACAATGAGAAACATTCAGATGACTTACTATTAATTAATTTACCTAATACAAAGACAAAAAGAGACCGCAACTTCGTCATTCGCAAGGAATACGTAACAATTGTTGAGAATTATCAAGCCTTACGCCCGCCTAACACTCCAATCAATCGATTTTTTCTACAATATCGCAACGGAAAGTGTGTTAGACAGCCTAATAAAATTGGCAGTATCCCACGAGGAATAGCAACATTCTTGAACTTCCTGAACCTCTGTTGTACACGGGTCATTGTTTCCGACGAACTTCAGCCACACTTTTGGCCGATTCAGGAGCTGATCTCCGGTCCCTTAAGCGCTATGGAGGCTGGAAGTCCAATGCAGTTGTAGCGGGACACATAGAGGATTCATCCAAAATAAGTCTAAAATATGTAAAGGCATCGTATCGGAGCCATTACACTGAAAGAGCCTCAGTCAGATCTTTGGACTGGCCCTTCTTCATCAAAAATGAGCCGTTACGAACCACCTAACCATCTCCCTCTCTGGCCAACATTTACGCCAAGGGAATCCGATGAATCGGTACAACTAATAAGTATGACAGATAGTTTACCGAAAAACAGACATGACGACTTATGCATAGTCACTAACACACCAGTACAGTGCAGTGTGTGTGTTACAGTACCTAACAAAAATATTACACTCAAGTAACTGTAGCAACGTTACTCTTTTTATTTTAATTCTAGGTACCTAAGTATTATTTGTTATAATTTCAAGATTACTCTATAATACTTACCTATCATAATGTAGAGTAGTTAATACCTAAACTGAAATAAAAATATCTTGTGATTGTAAATATTTTTTTTGCATTTAGTCATTTCCTCGCTGAGGTGAGATGAAAAGTTTTAAAATCCTTCGCTTGCTCGGTCATCAAAGTTGAGCACGCGGTTAAAAAGCAACTTTGCACTCTTTAAACAGCTTAAGAACAACAAGGCACCGGGTGATGACAGAATTGTGGAAAACCAGTACTTAACGCCCTTGAGAAGCTGTTTGATTCCGTCATACTCGAGGGCAAAACGCAACAGGCATGGTGCAGGGGTGTGGTGGTACTCTTCGGAATCTATATTTCTGCAGCAAGGTGTGAGACAGGGAGACTTCATATCTCCGAAACTGTTCGTCTCTGCACTGGAGGATGTCTTCGAGGTTCTGGACTGGAGTTGGCTAGGCAACATCGTCAATGGCGAGTACATTACTCATCTTCGGTTTGCCGGCGATATACTGGTCATGATTGAGACCATGGAGTACCTCAGTACAATGTTTAATGTCCTCAAAAGAGCTTCCATAAAAGTGGGTCTTAGGATGAAAATGGACAAAACCAAGGTGATGTTGAATGCCCATGTTACACCCACACCTATCAAGGTCGGGGACCCTACACTCGAAGTTGTGGACGACTATGTCTACCTGGAAAAAAACGATCCAGTTGGGTAGGGCTAACTTCGAGAAAGAGGTCAATCGTCGAATCCAACTCGGCTGGGCAGCGTTCGGGAAGTTGCGCGGTATCTTCTCGTCCAACTTACCACAGAGTCTCAAGACTAACCGGTGTTCGTTGCCAGTAATGAACCATGGCTCTAAGACGTGGTCGCTCACAATGGGCCTCATCAAAAAGATTACAGTCACCCAAAGGGCAATGCTCGGAATTGCCTTGCGTGATCGAATCAGTAAATGTAGATATCCGCAAGGAAACCAGGGTTACCGATAAAGCCCGAAGAATTGCCAAACTTAAGTCGCAGTGAGCAGGGCACATTGCTCGCAGAACGGATGGCCGATTGGGCAGAAAATCTCCGGCGTGACGACCGCGAACCGGAAGACGTTGCGTTGGAAGATCTCCCACTAGATGGACCGATGACCTAGTGAAGGTTGCGGGGATCCGGTGGATACGAGACGCATGGGACTGGTCAATGTGGCGACGCTTGGGGGAGGCCTATGTCCAGCAGTGAACGTCTTTCGGCTGATATGATGATGATGATATTATTATAGATCTACAGATAATTTTAAATGTGAAAATTCTATTAGAATGGAATTATTGTACGTTTTCTGCACTATCGAATTGGTCGACTGTAACTAAGTATAGCTGTATGTATGTATGTATATCATAAATAAATAAAAAATATTGCTTTTCAGAAGCAGAACCACACAGAGTCAGATTTATCTTAAATATGCACAAAACAATACAATTAAGTTAACAATATAATTAAATAGACGGAAAATTATGGCCATTTTCACTGACACTAGACTTTACCTTTCAACCTTCAGCAAAATTAGTTTAGTGTTTAAAATCCAACAGACACAAAAAATAGCTTTGCCTAAAAACAATTAGTTTTTGTCATGCTCAAACCTAAGTAAGATCAAATAGAATACATAAAATAAACATTATTATAAAGGATGTTTCTTTTTTGAAATAAAATACGTAACAATAAATTTAATTGCCATGCTATAATAATATTGGCTTTATTTAAAAAATATTCGCAATTAGTTCTTAAACTTGATTTCGGACATATTGGCGCTACGGCTGGCTCGAATGAAGCGTAATCGGGTAGTCCAATTTTCTTAAGTTAAACAGCTAGAAACCTATAATCAACCCCTGAAGCAATCTATTCTACTATTTATTTATTTGGCATATAAACAAATTACACAAAAACAAATGATCATGAAACTCTGATACCCGTGGTAGTAATGAGAACCTGTATTACAGGTCACCAGAATTCCATCCCCCAGCAATTTAAACACATTTTCAATTTGTGATACCAATAGAATCAAGGCAAGGCAAACATAAAAATATAAAAAAATATATAATAACAATTAAACTAAATTATGTCATAATTAAATCCAAATTAAACTAAAACAAAATTAAATCACAAATTAAATTAAACTGAAATACAATCAAAATTAAATTAAATTAAAATTAAATAAGAACAGAAAATTATATTATATAAAAATCAATCAAAATTAAACTAAATTAAAATTAAAACCGAACAGAAAATAAAAACCAAAGTAACATTACGGAACAAAAAAGTAGATGTGATATGGTGTAGAGTGTGTAAGTGTGTGAGTCAGAGTGTATGAGTGTGATGAATGAAAGGTGTGCCTACTCGTATTAGTTTAAATTGGCTAAGCCAGAACCTGAAAAGGTCCTCTGTTGCGGTGTATGATTGCTTGAGGAGCCAATCCCGAACAAGAATTTTAAGATTGTGTAGATTAAGTTGGTGCACGTTTAACGTTTTGTGAATTTTGTTGTATAGGTACGGACCAAGGAAAACAAAGAATCTACGGCTAAAGGTGGTTTTCATAGTGACAGATATGGCTACAAGGTGGTTACGACGCGTGAGTGCTGAAGTGTACTGTGTCAAAGAGTGTTGCTTGATCATGACAGCCAGAACAAGCAATTGCCGTACAGTTAACACTTGGCAGTATTTATAAAGTTCGACCGTAGGAAATAGGCGAGGTTTAAAGCAGCAAATCTTGAGGACCGCTCTTTGGGCGCGCTCAACCTTGATAAGGTTACTCTTGGCAGCACCGCCCCAAGTGGTGTTGCAATAATTCAAAACCGACTGACACAGCGCCTGATAGACCATCTTCATGACACCAGCATCCGCTGATTGGCTCAGTTGCTTGAATATGTAAATAAGCTTACGTATACGGCTAGAGAGGTGTTCTATGTATTTTTTGAAGGTTAGTTTATCATCTAACTCTATGCCCATATACTTTACATGCGCGACTTTTTCTATACTGCTGTCACCAGTAGTAATTTGAAGGGAGTCGTCAGATGGGGCTGCGCAATTACGAATCGAGAATTTAAGTAACTCAGCTTTGGAGACGTTCAGGGTGAAAAGATTCCTATTAAGCCAGTCGCTAACAGCATCAAAACCTTTTTGAGCGAGGCGATACGTTTCAGACCAATTGTTCGAGGAAAAAA
Organism: Orthosia cruda; assembly: GCA_964057195.1. Lineage (NCBI taxonomy): Eukaryota > Metazoa > Arthropoda > Insecta > Lepidoptera > Noctuidae > Orthosia > Orthosia cruda. The sequence continues at coordinate 61,018,295 of OZ059825.1, read as the reverse complement.
CAACTATCAAGTATACATTCATGAAAAACAAAAATACTTGCAGAGTTTTTACAGTGAAATCTTAGGCTAGTATCTGTTACGCCGTTTGTTATATTTTTTACATTTGCCTACGCCTATGCTTAAGAAACTTATAGTTACTTCCAGTTTTAAACTACAAAACCTCTTTTTTTTTGGTAAAAACCCACCGCACTATTCCTAAACTACTGCGACCCTTGAAAGCTAGAATCAACAGTGGCGACCACCAGAAAAGCGCCGAGGCAATGGAGCTCGACGAAATCCCGGCGAATGAATTCTAGTCAAGTGGCATACGATGTCAGCGAAGGCGATTGTCGAAATGTAAGGGATTGATCACGTTATTTTAGATATCGGTTGTCAATCGTATACAATTTTACCTTTTTAGGGTTCCGTACCCAAAAGGTAAAAATGGAACTGTATTACTAAGACTCCGCGGTCCGTCTGTCTGTCGGTCTGTCTGTCTGCCTGTCACCAGACTGTATCTCATGAACCGTGATAGCTAGACAGTTGTTAATTTTCACAGATGATGTACTTCTATTGCCGCTATAACAACAAATACTAAAAACAGTAAAAAATAAATATTTAAGAAGGCTCCCATACACAAAACGTGATATTTTTGCCATGTTTTGCGATAATGGTACGGAACCCATCGTGCGCGAGTCCGACTCGCACTCTCGAGTCACACTCGTTTTTGACAATCTCTAGCGCCACGCTTTCGAAAATAGAAAATCTAGGGATTCTGAACTGCCTTGGATCCCGCAACGAAATTAACCAGAAAAGAATAACGGAGGAGTAGGAAAAGAAATATCCACTTCCTTCCATAACAAGCAAGAGACAGAACAAACAAGGCCAATAGGCACAAAGGGTCCTTTACAACTGGGATAAGCCGAGTTGTCTAGCACCAAGGCTAAAAATTATCATTAATATGAATGGGACATAAAATTGTGAGCTTTACATATTTAATTCCACATATAAATTTTATATTTTATTTCCTCTTAACTGTCCATATTGCCGAATCGGATTAAAACAATGGTAATTTCTATTGTGTCTGCTAATTGACACTTGGAGTATAGTTATGGCAAACATCTAACGTAAACTTGACCAATGTATGTAATAAAAGACCGCAATATAAATGTAAAATTCGTATTTAGTTAGTTTGCATACAATAAAACCCTGAAAGTATTGCAAAAACTTCTCTGAATAATAATTAGTCTACCTTTTTTTTGCAATCGGACTGGCGGAAATTTATTTTATTTCAGCTTCACACTGTCCAGCGTTCAACCGGCCATCCTTAATTCTATTACTTGACCGGAATTAACGACCAAACCACAGACTTTTTTAAATACTGAACCCGTGGAATATCTGTAAAAAAGATAGACATAAGATATTGTGGTTATTTCTGAATGCAAATACTTAATAACGACACATATTAAAAACAAAATGAAAATAAAGGTTCACTGCTGGACATAGGTTTCGCCCAAGCGCCGCCGCATCGACCGGTCTTGAGCTTTATGCATCCAACAGCGTCATACGGCCCTCACCTCACCAAGATATCGGTCTACCTTGTGGACGTGGGAGGCCTTCGAGCACTATGTCTTCGGTTCGCGGTCGCGACTCCAGAACCTTTCCGCCCCACCATTTATCTAAACTAAACTATGGGTGTTTATTCAATTATACCATGAATATTGTACACAGAAACACAGAACAGAAAAATGTTGACGTGTCTTCGAACAGTCTTTCAATACGACTTAACGCGGTTCAAAATTTAAATTTAAGCTGATAAATACATACATAAACTGACGCCTTTTTTCCCATGGGGGTAGGCAGAAACTACAGAACGCCACCACTACGATCCGAGCCGATAAATATCTAGCGATTAATATCACGGGATCATCCTAACTTTGCAATTATGTTAGTTATGCCTTCATCGGATTCCTTCAATTATTCAACAAGAGCTCTTTTATTCTTGGAAAGTTTCTCGTTTCTAGATTTATTTTAATTAAACGGAACATCGTAATCCGGTAAAGAAATAAAGAAAATTTTAACAAGATAGGGGAGAGCGGGCCTACACGGGCCAATTTTCGTAAAATATTTCTGCCAAATACTAGCTTGATGCACTAGAGTCGATCGAAAAGCGGGCCAAGAGGCTCATCAGCGATGAGGTACTGGTTAAGTCAAAGGTCCAGAGCCTTGAACATCGTCGCCGAGTTGCCAGCTTGTCGATTTTTTATCGGTTACATTTCGGGGAGTGTGCGATGGAATTGCTTGATTTAATTCCACCGAGCCCGTTCCATCATCGGACTACCAGACGTACGGCGATGCGTCATCGGTACATGGTGGACATCCCACCCATACGCACTTAACGTTTTGAGAATACTTTTATTTTGCGTACAGCTAAGGAGTGGAATTCCATGCCGGAGTCTGTGTTTCCCAATAGCAACAATCTAGGGGTCTTTAAGTCAAGAGTGAATAGGTTACTTCTAGGCAAGCATGCTCCACCGTCGACCACATCATCGCTTACTATCAGGTGAGATAGTGGTCAAGCGCGAGCCTATACTAGATAAAAAAAAATATATATATAAAATTGAGCTATGAAATTAGTATACTAGTGTAATATGTGCGCATAAGCCACACAATATTTTATAATATTGTGTGGGTTATGCGCACATATTTAAATATTTTTATTGATGTTTCTGAATAGTGATATTATTTGTGCATCGTTAAACAGTTTTCTTACCAAAACATTTTTTATGAGATCGATCGGAACGGAACAACTAACCCCGCTATGGAGCTGGTTGTACTGTCGTTTCAAATACAAAGGGTGAGTTTACAAAAATTAAATCTCAGACCACACACGCTCAAAGAGTGTCCTGTTGTCAGTCAAAATATGTGATTATTGTTTGTGTTAACAAAAAAATCAAAGGCAAAAATATATCATTCCGTGGGGTTACTTATTCCGTCGATTTTGTTTTTTGTTTCATAACTGCTATTGGTAGAATAAAAATATAATGGAAGTGCATAGTGTCATAACGTTTCGCGACAGTAATCAAACGAATCGCTCCACTTTTTACTCAGGAACTCATCCTATTATCATCGGAACAACTTACCCCCGGCAATTTTAGTCCCTCTCTCGCCTACTTTGACGGTTCATTTATTTTTTTATCGGTTTATACTTGCACTGGAACGCGTTGCAGCAGTTACACCAATGGAGCACAAACTTATAAAAAACTAACTAGATTTACTTATAACTCCAGGTTTTCTCACGAGGTTTGCCTTCACCATTGTCAGCGGTGTCCGAGATAAGCTTAGAAAGTACAAATGATTTGGAAAAGTCACATTGGTACTTGCCCGGATTCTGAACCACAAAAACAAGCATGAGAGACGAGATCTTAGCCACTTTGAGCTTTGCCACCACAATATAAATTCCAATTTTATGGTCGACTAATTCATAAAACTGTATTAAAAGTACTATTCATTCACTGCTCTTGTCTAGCATCAGCTACCATCTGAAGTAGGTACTGACAAACCGAAAATAAATGCCCATATTTTAAATCCTGTCCACAACCAGATATATAATCTACTAGACAACCGGTTATCTGCTGAAATACTCGTAATGCCTCTGCCAAAAAATATTTATTTATTTATTAACACACACTTTATGTCACAAATATCAGTGCAGCCCTGGCTCTTGTACTAGGAAGTCCTGAATCACAAGAGCACAGTTCCCGAACCTTGGCTTCTGCCAATGTAACGTAGGATCTGTTCGGGAGCAATATTACGCCAAATACTGGAATTACAGTTTATTTTGCGATACCCCCGAAACACGTCACAATAAAAATTGTAGATTAGAGTAGGGTCGCTGGTTGCAGTTGGCTGGTCAAACTTGATTCCATCTTATTATTAATTTTAATGTTGAGGGTGGAAGAATAAAAATAAAAAAAACAGTAGGCCTGTCCCTCGGAACGCTTCAGCGTAGCCAGCCAACTTCACTCCGCGACGCCCTGCCTCGAGCGGACCGCCTCAGCTTTAGCCGAACCCTCGGTCTTTGCCGAACAGTCGGTTAAGTTAATGTCGGAGATAGATGAGTTTCAGGATACTGGTGGACCGAAAAATAAATATATGATCCACTAGACAACCGGTTATCTGCTGAAATAATGCCTCCGCCAAAAATAAATGCCCATATTCTAAATTCCGTCCATAACCAAATATATGATCCACTAGACAACCGGTTATCTGCTGAAATATGCCTCCGCAAAAAATAAATGCCAATATTCTAAATCCCGTTCACAACCAGATATATGATCCACTAGTCAACCGGTTATCGGCTGAAATATGCCTCCGCCAAAAATAAATGCCCATATTCTAAACCCCGTCCACAACCAGATATATGATCCACTAGACACGGACTAGACTAGATCGGTTATCTGCTGAAATAATGCTTCCGCCAAGCCGTATATTTATTTCGGAACGCCTTGAGGCAATTACACCAATGGAGCACATACTTATAATAAACTAACTATAAGTCCAGCATCCTAATTGCGTAAGTGAATTCGGCTAGTCAAAGGGGAGGCGGAAATCCACATCGCGTCTTTCATCTCGCATGTGATTGGTCGATTGATGGCGGTCAACCCCTTTGCCTTGCTGAATTCACTTACGCAATTAGGCTGCAGGTTTCCTCAACGACGTTTTCCTTCACCGTTGTCAGCGATGTCCAAGATAAACTTAGAAACTACATATACATTGAAAATGTCACATTTCACATTGGATTTGAACCCACAACCTCAAGCACGAGGCCACCGCGACATTGTACATGAATTAATAAAAACCCCGTTAAATAATAAACCCGAACGGAAAAAGAGGGGTGTTATAAGTTTGACGAGTGTACCTGTGTATTTGTATGTTTTACTGTTTGAATCGGGATGTTTTCGCAAGATATCGTGTCATAATTACGTGTTTAATAGATTGTCAATCGAATCGTGTCTACTACTATATAGATAAATTGTAAAAACGTATGTACAATTTAATAGAAATGTGTTATATATAAATAAATTGTTATTATTATATATAAATAAATTGTTATTATTATATATAAATAAATTGTTATTGTTATATATAAATAAATTGTTATTATTATATATAAATAAATTGTTATTATTATATATAAATAAATTGTTATTATTATATATAAATAAATTGTTTATTGTTCCAAAATCATTGCATATGTGCATTATGAGGCCCAGCATGTGTCGGTGGTTTTTTTTAATTTTACTTGTATCTGTGTCCTTTACTCCAAAATTATAACTCCTTAACAATTGCTAAATTCGGTACTTGTAATTATTATTCTCTTCCTATTCTATCACCAAATGTGCAGCTTTTGAATTACTGATTTATGAAACAACGCGAAGCTTCGAAGATTAACAGACCGAAAAAGGACCAAGAGAACGGTAATGGCGAAAGAGAGTTCATTTTCAGCACCAATGTCTTCGGTTCAGAGCACTAAACCCATTATTATTGAAGACCACTTTAGTAAAAATGTTGACCTTACTAATCTTTGCAGGTCGGAAATTAGCACGCTTGGCCTTTTTGCGAAATCGGTAAGGGATGAGGGGGTAATACACAGGGTAATAGCATTTGTGCGGACAAAGCGAAAATATTACGGCCCTACCCGAGGACGGCCATATCAGTACATGTATTTATGTATATTATGTTTATCTTCTGGGAGTGATTTTGAAAGGTGCAGGTAGCAGTAGCGAACTTCACTCAGTGCAGAATAGTCCAATTCTGTGTCTTTCAGACAAAATCTGGTCGGATTTCTTTGGCTTAAGCAAAAAGGTAGGTACACTCAGCGTCAGTAAATCTGCCCCAACAAACCTTCCAAATTATTCACATAAAGTTAAATCAAGTAGAGAAACTACCTACTTGGAACCTTTTCTCATCTAAATTGGCATAGAATAGGTTTAAGCCCTATATACCAAGTCGTTTTGAACTTCCTCCATTCCAATTGACTCGGTTGCCATGACGACGTGATAAAAACTTGGCAAGTGGTGATCATGACGCGAAGAATCGCAAGAAGTTTGCAGAATCATCACAGAATTGATTTCTTGTTTTTTGGTTTCACAATAATATTGTTTATATGTATGTATGTATGTATCTAAGTATATATTTGTATATACCTATATATTCTTTTTCTTTTTATGGAGTTTCTTGTCCGTTCTTCTCCATAATAAGCAATTTTTTCGAATGGAAGGTAGAATCAATTGCTTGTAAATTTTAATTGTTAACGTTCAAAGTGCTGCTTAGTGGCCTAGTTGAAATAAATATATTTGACTTTGATTTTAACTTATATATATTTTTCTCTATTTATCCTATCATTTAGTTGCATCTGTCTTGTTTTATCTCTGCACCACCCTTTTGCGCCGCGTCCGCATTTGTACTTCATTAAGTCCGCATTTGTACTTCAAAAAAATCTAAACATCAAAATGTTTGTATTGTAGCTCGTACATTATACAGCATTACATAGTTGGAGGTAGCCCCAGTAAGTTATAAATTATACTTGTGTTGGGGCTATCTCGCTACTTCCCGCAATGTCTATTATATAATGTTGAGACCATAAAATTAGATAGTAAAATTAAATTGAAGTACAGTACAATTAAATTAAAGCACTTGTGCATAAAGTTTTAATAAATAAATATAGTTATTAGTGTATTTACAAATTCAAGATTAGTTCTTGGGTCACATTTAGAGCTTGGGCCGCCGAGTGTATTTTACGAAGGACTGATTGCAGAACGGTTGCATGGGTGCAATGAATCATTGAGCAAATTGTCTATGAAGTTAAAAAATTGATAAAATCATGTCTATCCTTAGATTGAAAAATTTAAATTTCGGGTTGAGTTTAAAGTAAATTATAGTCAAACGCCATAAAGCAGTAACTAGTTTTAAAATTTAAATGGTGCCTTAGATTCCTCTATTTTGTCAAATTGAAACCTATAGTTTTGTCAGTACATTTGTATTACTCCTAGGGTAAATTGGGTAGACGAAAAAGTCTGCAAATATACTTTCAACGCTTTCAACATTTAATTAAAAGGCTTTTTCCGTCACTAAACGAATCTGTTTGTTATCCACTGATTATTTTTTGGCCAGAATTGAAGCTTTTTTTATTTAAAATAAAAAGTTTTAATGACACAAAAAGAAATTGAATATTGCGTTAGCATTCGTTACAAAGTCGCTGGGCGATGGTATGTAATTTTCACTCTGAAACAACCGCCTTTCTTCTTAAACAAATTGAAAATTGTATTAACCTTTTGTTCTAAACGTTTGAAACTTGTTGCTACGGCGTAGCACGTAAACAAGCAGTCATTGTGAAAAGACTACGAACGTGCTTTATTTATTCTAAACTAGCTTCTGCCAGCGGCTTCGCTTGCGTGTATGTCAAAAATTATCTGAACGGAACATATGCCCGAGATAATAAGCTTCTATCCTTTATCTCTGTGCCAAATTTCATCCAGATCCGTTCAGTAGTTTATGACAAACATACAAAGAAACTCTGAAACTTTCGCCTTCACATTATTAGTGTGATATAGCAGTGTAACAAAACCCATATTCATTAATTAAAAACTATCGCAAAATCGCAAGGCAAGTAGGTAGCTACGCGAAACCCCCATTAATTATATGACGAATACATTTTCGTAGATGAATAACTAACACAAAAGAATGTATGCCTCATTATTACAACCACAAATCTTTACACAGTGTTCTAAAAGATTTTGTAGTATAGTAATTATTTTGATTAGAAATACCGGCGAAAAGTTACGCCAAAAGTATGTCAAACATCGGCCAAACAAATTGTGGACTCCACAGTTTTAATAAAGTTGAAATCTTACCTCCTTTAATAGAGACAGTGATGGACAGACTGCAGCTCGGGATCAAATTTGAAGATCATAACAGTTACCAAAATTATTTGGTAGTAACGACTAACTTTCTTGGTCTAACTTTCATATTAAGCACGAATTATTAGCGAAAATTGGGAATGGACCTTTTTACAATAAATTAAATTTAATGAAGAGTTCTGTTATTTTTTGTAAGGAGATTTTATTCAGACGTTAAGCGGCATAGTGCCGCGTGTACGGAGCGCGAGCTTGGCTAGAAGTGAGGTCGGAGCGCGGGACGCGAGCGTTCCACCCTCGAAGCGACGGTCGACTGACTGAATACTGAAATGTTCGTTTCTTTCGGGTTGTGGGTTTCGGTAGCTCCCGACTCGCAAGTCTCTCCGCTAGTGACGTGCGCACTTCCGCCGCTTAACATTTTTTGCCATTTCCCCGACATTTAGCCGACCAAACCTTCTGTAACTCCATCTCTAGCTATGCTGCTTAAGCTTGAATGTTCATTCAACTTTATGATCTGCAGAGTTTCATGAATTAATGGATTTATATTGTTTTTAATTAACTTGGATCTCTTCTCATACCTGCTTTGTGCAATGTGAGAATTATTCTGTTAATAAACGTTTTCAACTTTAATTACCCATATTTTGTACTTATTGTTTGTGTTCAGAGCAATGTGTGGAAACATTAATACTTTGCGATGAAACCGACTGTTTCCGTATTATGCCGGCTACATATTGGTGAAACGTACCTAACACAAATTAGCCATCCAAAATGCAACGCAAAGCAAGATAAAATCAAAGGCAATGTATGTAGCACATCAACTAGGCGAATTATTCACGATCTGGATTTGGCAGGTAAATATTGCGATAGAGAAAGTTCATAGAATTGCGTTTGTATAACAAATTCCAAGTTGATTTCAGACCCTCAAAAGTTCTCTAAAGGATAGGTACATAATACTTGATATACCTAAGTAGTATTTGAATATTATCACAGTATATAATGTAATACAAAACTGTAAACTCACTCCTATTAAAGATTATGAATAATAAAAAAATCTTATGTCATCTCCTATAACAATAAATGAGACAATCTTGGCGGAATCGAGTCGGCTCAGTGATCATCTCGTGTCTCATCTCTAGTTGGAAGGTGCCGCCCGCCCCTTGTCCTAAATGTTGGGTTCTGTATAACTCCCCGACACGTCTGAGATGTCTCCGCGCCCTAAGAAATCGCACAAATACTCGCGAGAAACATTCCTTTCAATCAAACACTTCAAAATCAGAAACATTAACTAGCAATGAAAAATAGTATCAATCTTCTTATTATGAACTGAACGTGATCAGAAAATATTTTGAAGCATGCGGTGCTTTGAAATACCTGTAACTCCAGGCTGTATCTGTGAACCAAGTCGACTAGCTTCAACAAGTATCCTGATTAACAACAGTTACGTTAAACACAAAGACAGATTTACATTTTTAACCGACTTCCCTAAAAGGAGGAGGTTCTATGTTCGACATTATGTTTGTTTTTTTTTTGTGTATGTTCACCGATATCTCCGTCAATTGTGGACCGATTTTGATAATTCTGTTTTTGTTTGAAAAAGTATGTTCCGAAATTGGTCCCATTTTAATTTGGTGAAGATCTAATGAAGAACTTCGGAGATATACAACTGAACTCTTCAGTAAATAACGGCAAATCTCTCTGGATTGCTGCAATCGCATGTCTGTTTATTGTTTATACCATTTTATAACATAACATCACGCCAGTACGCTCATAAGAGGTACGCAGATCTCTCATTTCACCGGTTATGTTCAAGTTTCATGAAATCTATTCTGGCGTTATAGTTACCTTACTAACTTGCCTATTAGGTAGGTACAACTAAAAAGTGAAAAATAAAAAACTTTTTGCAAAAAAATACTACCGACTTCCAAATACAAAACTACAAAGTGAAAAATAACTTTATTTTTGAAGTCGGTGTCCATAACGCAAAAAAGTTGGTACCTACGAAAGACACCGACTTCAAAAATAAAGTTATTTTTCACTTTGTAGTTTTGTATTTGGAAGTCGGTAGTATTTTTTTGCAAAAAGTTTTTTATAGATACGACCCGTCGTCGAGTGTTATGTATACTACATGTACGACGGGTCTCATATAGTTTTGTGACTTTACAATTAGATACGCACATGTTTGTGGTTTTAACTGAATTAATAATGTCAGAATTATTGCGTGCACAAAACTGTCGACTGAAACTGTACTGTGAAGTTTCGCAAAGCGTAGTTATGGACACATAAAAATTACCAGTTACATCAATCGCGTGCCGTAGTATTTGGGTCTGTTCTAAGCGGCTGGATTTGGGTGTCGACTGATAATATAATAGGTAGATTCTCCCTTTTCATGACGTCACACACGACAGACACATTTTACAAACGTTGAGCGACTGATTACATGGCTTGTGTGTTTGACAGGACGCAATAATATTTATGTGTATTTTTACCCGACTAGTGCGAACCCCAAAGGAAAGGTTATGATTTTAATCGGTATGTTTGTATGTTCATTTGTTCCCTCATAACGTCTTAACAATTTTTCATAATTTAATAATAAGGTAGGTATTTACGGTAAGGTAGGTACTGCTCATCACAGCATCTATCTCTTTCGCACGTGTTGTCGAATGAGATAGCATGCATTTTAACACCGCGCTCAAAATAGTACATGCTGTCGACTAGGGCAACCTTAATAGTAATGCTTTACAGTTGTCCGATGTGCTGTGTAAGATATACCTAACCCTCAATGTCTGTAGGTTAGCCTTTGTGCTGACTTCACTGGCAGCTTGCTTGCTTGTTTGCTGTTGGCTGGCTTGGATATGGCCGCAGTTGTTCCCATAATCGGGTTCGCAAGAGTGCAAGAAATTGCACTCTTGCGAAGCGTGGCCCATACAGGATCGTCCGTGGCCTCTTGCGTCTTCGTTGTGAGCTAAAGTTACTAGCCAAGGTAAGCTGAGGTAGAGAGGCCCAGGCTGCCGTCAACATATGATGTCATTACGCGGTGGTATTTGTCTACTTTGGTGGTATTTTGTATTCCATGCTAACATGCTCTATGCCGCGGTTATAAGGGAGACAAGCAACTGACTATTCTGTCTTAATGACGTGGCCCCTACCACGTCATTAAGACAGAGGCTTCACAGTTGCTCAGCTTTCAGTACCTACATACTGGTTAGTGTGAGTTCGATTTGTCTCAAGCTAACATGCTTTATGCTGCGGTCATCAGGGAGACAAGCGACTGCGAAGCCCATTAATGACGCAGTAGGAGAGCCCGCGCTCTCTCAGCTTTCTTTGAGAGTAGGGATGTACTGGTCAGTGTGAGTTCGTTTGGTTCACATACTATTATGCTGTATGCCACGGTCATCAGGGAGCCATGCAACTGTGAGGCCTCTTTCTCAATGATGTGATGATATGGGAGACAAGCAACTGTGAGGCCTCTGTCTCAATAACGCGGTAGGAGAGTAACGTCAAGCTACTACGACGAGTATGATGTCTCTGTCGATGAAAAGCTACTGTGATGTCAATGAAAATGTACTGCGAATAATGAAAGTCCGGATTCCGTCATTATTAATGGATTGAATTTCCTTTTTTTAGGTTTGTAGCTGTTTTAATGATTAATCATTCTGCGGGGTTTTTCCCCGGGCGACGAGTTCCTGCTTGCGTCGGGAGCGTAGATCAGTTTTCTCAACTATCAAATAAGTACTGAAAAACGTCAAACTATTATCTGATGGTGACGTTATTAATAATTTGGTACATTTGATTTCCAGAAACTGATTATGACCAGGTTTTGAGAAACGGATCTGATGTGAAAACTTCGGTCGAGGACTCTACGCTGTCAGGAACGGCCGTGTTACATTATTCATCGTACCCTCTTCCACAGACTGAGTGGACGGGTATAAAATATTTAGGGCACAAAAGGAGCGAGCTGGCCAACCGACAAGAACCCTGCCAAAACGCCCGAATTCGCCGACCGAGGCACAGTCTCATTACTTCCGATGACGCCACCACCGTGCTCCAAGAGACCCGTAGGCAGACCAGCACAATTCGATCACACAAACGACCGCCTTCGTTCCGTCCTCGCCGCCGAGGCCCGTCGCGACGATTTAGTTCGGGCCAGCCCGCGAAAGGCTGAGCCCAGTCAAACTATCCAGAGTGGAGTTTCTTGTCCGTTCTTCTCCACAGCAGGTACTTTCCAAACCGATGGTAGAATTAATAATAGTCATGATCCAGCCAGTCGCCTTGCTGTCCCCCCAGCGTCGCCCTTAGCGCGGTCGCTTATAAGGTTTTAGCTTTTAATGCCCTGGCTGGAGGATAAGTTTACGATATTACAAGATAGGGCGGTTAAGCAGTAGCCAATAACTCTGATTGAACTTCGAGACGCCCTTTAAATAAAAGTAAACGGAGCAAGCTCACTTTGTGCTTGGCGGTTTGGATGGAACGGACATATCTTAGTGACGTCATAGTGTTATTTGAGTGTTTTCGTTATTTTGTTTATAAGTGTACTTGTTGTTGTAAACCATTTGTAAGGATTAAAACGTACTTGGATGATTATTCTTTTATTGTGTCATTCTTGACAAACATATCGCATCAGTTAAGTATAATATTTATTAAATAGGTCCCTGGATTCAGCCGAATAATGCAAATACATTTTCAGTAAATAAATAATAATATACCTACGATACATTTTCTGCCTTATTAATTCCACAAATTCACACAGTGAATCGCTATGCCTTTCATTTGAATTTTTTTAACAGTATTCATTGCGTGTTTTTTATAAAACAGACGAATTTTTAAACATGAAACAATAGGGATGATTACATTTTTTTTTATATGTCCGTCAAGTAGATTTATAAAAAATATTGAACACGTATTTTTCTTTTTTCACGTAAACACAAAATGACAACGTTATTTATAGCGTTTAATGTAGTGTGACGTCATGCATTGGTACACTTTCAGTTGAAAGTGACGTCACAAACCCCATCTCTTGAGCTTTGAGGCGCTTTATCTTTGTCAATATTTATTGATTTAATAAACCAAAAAGAGGTGTTCATTTTTATTTGATAATCTCACTATTGGACTAAAAAGAAATATTATTTTTCTACCCAGCAATCATTTATATTGTGAAATCTTTCGGTAATGATAGAGTGCAGCACCCTAATTGCGTAATATTTTATATCTACGTCGGTTTCGTTATATTCGAATTACAAAATTGACAGCGGTTTCATTTCGGTTTACCCATAACGACATCGGGTTGCATTATGCGAATCGTCATAAATTCTAAAACATAAGCAAAGACATTCTGAACAATCGAGACAAAATAAATGATGTTTTTAAAAATGGAACAAGTTTAGAACAAAAGTATCGTATACTATTTGGCTGTTGCGGCTACAAGATCTTTGCCTTATACCTAATAAAGACTAAATAAAAAAAAAGTGGACGCATGAAAAAAATCTGAGTGAAATGTAATTCCAAACTTTATTAAAAATGTCTTCAACATCAAGTGATATTGAAAATACTCCACCAGATATAACAAATAGAGCAGTTGCGGCTACAAATAATTTACTACCAGAAAAATCAAGACATGTATATGAGAAATGAAATACATAAACACGCTTCATAAAGTTGATCTTCTGTAGCCAGATTTTCAGGAACTTCCTTCAGAGCTCTTCTTTGCAGCATATCCCACGCATGCTCAATGGGATTTAGATCTGGCGATTGAGCAGGCCAGTCTAAGGCCCTAACATTGTGTGTATGTAACCAAGCTGCTACCGTTCTCGCCGTGTGTGCCCGGGCATTGTCGTGCATGAGCAGGAAATCTTGCCCCATTTGTGTTCTGTGGGGCAAGATTACGGGCCCCAGCACCTGTTGGACGTATCGTTCTGCCGTCATATTGCCCCGCACCCAAACGAGATCCGTCCGTCCTCCAAGACGAATTCCTGCCCAAACCATAATTGTTCCTCCTTGGTATGGGTGAACTTCCTGAGGGTTCTGAAGACGGCTCCATCGTCCAGGAACTCGCCAAACACGCGTCCTTCGTGAATCTGGATGGAAGCCGAACCTGGGTTCATCCGTGAACAGCACATTGGACCATTGCTCACGGCCCCAGTCCACGTGGTTCCGAACCCATTCTAATCGTCGTCCACGATTGCCTCTCCGTAAAGATGGGACCCGGAGTGGTCTACGAGAGCGTAGATTGCTTTCATGCTGTCGCCTTCTTACAGTTTGGTCGCTCACAAGCACTCGGTGTTCCACTCGCAGCCTTTGGACCAATTGAGTCGCCGTTGCATTTGGTTGAGCTCGCGCAGTAATTTGCAAAAATAGGTCTTGTCTGGGGGTAGTGATGCGACTTGGCCCCCGGTGCCTCTCCGCTACTTCACCTGTGGCACGATAGCGTGGCCTCAGCAACATTACGCTGAACAGACCCAGCTTCCAGCATTCCCACAGCTCGTAACATCTCCGCCCTCGTCAAATGTTGGCGTTGCATGGCTACAATACCTCAATTTTAACTTTATCTTTCGTTTAAAAATGAAAAAAAGCTGTAACTAAACGTAATTCGTATTGTTTTCTAAATTTCGCACAAATGAAAATGCCCTCTCTTACACATCAAGACATTTTTATGCCACCGAAACAAAAGAATTTTCAAAAATTTGAATTTGGAATTAGTCTGAGATAAATTACAAACAAATCGGTGTATAAAAGATTCCAATGCGGCCAGTACTTTTCGAGTTATTTAATTGAGTATGAAATATCCCTAGACCGTGTTGATGTGTGTATTTGGCTGTTGCGGCTACAAGATCTTTGCCTTATACCTAATAAAGACTAAATAAAAAAAATAAAATAAAAAGTGAAATTTCAGAATGAAATTTTATTCCAAATTTTATTAAAAATGTCTTCAACATCAAGTGACATTGAAAATACACCACCAGATTTAACAAATAGAGCAGTTGCGGCTACAAATAATTTCCTACCAGAAAAATCAAGACATGTATATCAGAAATGAAATACTTAAACACACTTCCTGAAATACTTATTTGTCTGTGTTTTATTCCTTCCTTCGTAGATAAAATCTTGTATGCAACTGTACGTTATTGGTCTTTTAATAACTCGTGCCCACCTATTTCGGTACTCCGATCCGACTATTTCGGTCCGAAAAATGTCACTCGTATTAAAAGACCGTCCATAACGTAACAGTTGCATAAATAGCTATTAATTCCTTCTTAAATCAAGCAATAAATACTGTTGAATTATCTAAATTAAAGAGTGCGTGCGTTTTTTGAGGTGACAACAAAGTTACATAAGTAAGGTGCAGGACTGCCATTCATCATGGCAATGCTGCCAGTCGTCTCCGAACGTTTCCAGATGACAGTGACGTGGAGGAGTACTTCAACACCTTAGGGGCTGAATTTTTCAAAAGTGCTATGATGCAGTTTTAGTTTTCATCAAAATCGGGCCCGTGACTATTCTGATAAAAAAGTACCCTCACCGTGTTTGGATTTGGCCATGCAAAGCTTCTTGAAAACTCATTCTGTTTATAAACTACTAGCTGTTTCCCAGGGTTTCGCTCTATGGCCAGCTTGCAGTTAACGTGTATTTTCGCGATACAAAATGTCTATCTATTCTATCAGTGAAACAATTTTCGCGTTTAGTTCAATACTGCCAGACATTATAAACCATATCATCTCTCTATATATAATTACTAGCTGAACCCTGTGGCTTGGCTCCCGTCAAAATTATAGCCTATGTTACTCGGGAATAATGTAGCATTCCATAGGTGAAAGAATTTTTAAAATCGGTCCAGTAGTTTCGGAGCCTATTCGGTACAAACAAACAAACATACAAACAAACAAAAAAATCTTTCCTCTTTATAATATTGGTATAGATAAATCACGGTTGGTAAAACAAAAATAACAAAAATTGTTTTTATAGTAGAAAGTCTATTACACAATTTTTTTTTTGGATATTTGCATGATATACAATTTTTGTAGATAAGACCTATTATTACGATAACACTTACCTACTGTGTTCGAGAACTTGAATATTTTTATAGCAGACGTGGGACAGATGAGGAATTTTGATATTTCATTCATAATGGCATATCTAAGACGACTACCAATTTTCAGCTTTGCGATTTTATTGCAAAAGGAAATATTCCTGTCAAAATAAACATTTCCGTTTGCAACTACCGTACTCGTAGTTACTGAAAAACATGCATTTACGTTAATGATTTGTGACTACTAGGTATTGTTTAAATAAGTTAGATAGTTAATAATCATATTTTTTTTGGTAAAAATAAATAATTTCATGAATATTTCATTGTTTTAATAGTACATTATGGTACAAGTGTGTAATGTTGGTGATTACCGCTGAGGCGCCATTGAGACCCGAGCCGTTAGGTGAGGGTCTTAAGAGAGTCGAGGACGGTAATCATCAACACACACGTGTATCATACGATGTTTTTCAACACACTTGTGAAGAAAATAATACTAAAAATTCATTTCCAACAGTGAAAACGAGTTTTTTTTCGCAATGGCGGGCAAAATTAATCAGTTTTCCTATGCGCGCGCATCTAACCATAGCGATCGGCCATAGACTAAAAATAATGAGTTATCTTTTTTTTGGCTTTTCGCGAATAGCGTTTTAGCCACGTACAAAATAGGGAATTTCAAGTTTTCTTTATTACAGACAAAAACAAAAGTTATATTTATTAAGTGAAAGTTTTATTTATTAAACACGTACAATTTGAAAGTATCTATTTAAATACGAAGTTGCATGAAATGTGTTGCATTTGTACTATTGAGCACGATCTTTTTTGTATCGAAACTTTTTTAAGAACAAAGCAACTCAACCAATAAATTAAAAAAAAAATCTCTTTATCTCACTTGTGAATAATAGTAATGAAAAAGTCACAGTTTGATAACAGGTGTCATTATGTGCCTAATTGCGGTGAAATTAGAGCCACTTTATGAGCAAGTGTGTTGAAAAATTTATTTATGATGTTCAGTTAACTTATCCAATTAAAATATTCACAATATTATAATGCCTAAAAAGCTTGCGCCTAGCAAAGTGGCAATTATTAAAAAAATACTCTAACCCCTAGCTATATTGGCATTGGGCCAAGTTGTACTTAATTCATAGATACCTGTGGCAAAAATAAAACGACAAATAAATGATACATCACGTGTGTTAAATACACTACAACCTGAACCTAATAGTAGTGCAATAAGAGGCAGTTTTCAAGGAGTTTTGTTGAAAAACGCTTTTTTGTTTTATTATTGGCGTTTGCCGTATGTATTGGAAGTGTATTGGCACTTCCACTACAAACGGCAAAGGCCTTCCCAAGTCCTTTAAGGAACTTGTCTGCTGCGCCTCCTTGAACCAACCTTCGCTGTTCGCGTTAAGGTAGTCTTGTGATCTTTTTCCACCTTCAAGTTAACTGAGAGAGACCAATAATATTGTTTTGAAAAAATACGATAGAACTTAATTAACTGATTCAAGTAAATTGTAGGGGGTACCTTCTTTTTGGTGCACGTGAATTTTTTGTTGTGATGGAATAGAAAAATATTAAATCCCAAACAAAACTGTATCAAGATATTTTACAAATTACTTGTAGTTTTTAAGAACACGGGCAAACAAACAAATATCTGGTTACCTACTTGTTTACAAGCCAGAGCTACCAAATCATCAATTGATCAACCATGGAAACTTTCAAGGTGGCCAGTATTTGTAACGCTATCGTTAGAAATACATAATCCTAACGTAGGTTAGGCTTACGTAACCTAACCTAACACATCCTAGTAATTACTTACTAATTATTGTAGACGCCCTCAACCTCAGCTAGGGGACATAGGATCTTACATAAGTCAAGTAATTCAACACATCTTAGTAATTATGATAACCTTAATTACATTTCCAAGAAGCAACATTAATTGGCTATATTAAGAGCAAAACACAAGAGTTAGTATTTTGTACCCATACAAGCGGATAATAATCGAATTATCCTATCGCTATCTCTGCAGATATATATAGTGCTGTACTCTGGTAGGCTCGCAAGGGAAGGCCGTTCGGGAATTAATTGTGATTCGATTTTCTTTTCTTTTACGATGCAGTCATTATTATAAGACGACGCATAATATTTGGTGAGAAACTAGGTATTATACCCATAAAACACAATTCTATCAACTAAACATATGTCAACTAAATTATACATTGATGTTATCTTCGATATAGGGCTATTGGTAACTCGACGTATTCCCGGTAGGATGTGCACCCAGGGTAACCTAGGTGGAAACCCATGGGTTTTGAGAATACCAAGCTTTATGCATTTGAAGATTCCTAGTAATAGCACTAAACAATATTTTATTTTAATTTAAACTACTAATTGAATTGTATTCACTGCTCTTTGAAATGGTAGCTAATGCTTTAAAACAACTTTTGATGCTAGAAAATGGATAATTATCATCTTATATTATTTAATACACGAGCTTCAATATTATCTTATTAATAACTTATGCAAAATGTCTCTAATGAATTGTTCAATTTTCACCTACGCAGATGATACGGCTCTATTAATTCATGGTAGTGACTGGCCCGAAACAGTAAAATACGCGGAACTTGCACTGAACTCAGTGATGAAGTGGTTGTCAAATAATATCCTTACCTTAAATTTAAATAAAACGTATTCTTATTTTTCTCTTTACGATCCACCAACCTTCCCTCACCGGATTCAATGGTGCTCAGAGCTCATACCTGCTCATCACTTGGTCTGTCTTCTTCGCAATGTGGCTGTCTCAACTCAAAAGGTGTGAGTCTGGCAAGTATCTCGGAGTCTATGTAGATATAGTTCTCTGAGCTGGGAACCTCACCTTAGTAATCTTATATCGCGAGTCCGCAAGTGTATATTTTTTTTTATACTAAGGCACTCCGCAGATCGCCTTACTATCAAAACCGTTTATTATGCCCTGTGTCAAAGCATAATAAACTACTGCATCACAGTATGGGGTGGGGCTCCTAAGACAATTCTCCTGCCTTTGGAGCGAGCACAGAGAGCTGTTCTCAATCTTATAAGCACTAATATAGCCTTTATAAAACATTTTTTTTTGGCTTTAATGACGTTTATATACCAAGTCTTTGCTACTTGGGCAGCAACACACGTCAAACTTATAACACCCGTCTTTTTCCGTCAGGGGTTAAAAAGGCTTCACTAACAAAATGTAACTGTAAGATTGTTAATAAAGGTTGTAATTATTATGTCGTTTATGTACTACGCCGCGGTCAGGGCTCCCGAGGGAGGAAGCTCCTTATTTTTCTCGGCTTTCACAAAGTTCTCGTCATGAGGGACAGTAATGTCAACAATTTTTGCACGTCTTTTGATTTGGTCCACCACAACGATATTATTGGTAACAATAGTCCTGTCAGTGATGATGGACCGCAAAAATGATGGCAAATTCAAATCCTATACATACGAACTGGTGAGATCTATAATCCATTTGAAATAACACTTAGCTGCCGTAATAAGTATGAATAATACTCTAAAAGCTTTCACACGGCATAGATTTCTTCACTGTTGAGTAATTGGTTCAAAATTACCCATAGTACTTTAAACAATTATAAATTCCTTTTTTACGGCCCGTTCAACCAATTTTGATTTCTATTGCATTGGTGACATGACAAAATTTTGCAGCTCTACTATAGAGTTGGTATTGGTATCTAACAGGTTTTTTTGTTTTCGGTATAGAACTCATAATCGCTTGAACGGACTGTAAAAATAATGTTATTTAAACAAATGGAGTATAGCGCATTACTACCGCTAACAATATTGGCTCAGAAAAAAACATTTTAATTCACAATAGCAATCACATCTCGGTGACAATCAAAAAACTTATCAAAATGTAAGGAGAATAGAGGGGTTTTGGAAAATTGTGACTGAGATGCGATTGCGAAATCTCCTTAAGGTTGCCCAAGTGACGGCACGAACTATTTTGTGCGCCGGGTTAAAATGCATATTAACTCATCCGACAACACGTGCGAAAGAGATAGATGCTGTGATGAGCAGTAAGAAGCTAGACCGCGTACGAATTAGCACTTTTGCAAGTTTGTAGCGATATGGATGATGATTGAGGACGAAAACGAGCGTGTGAAATTTATTAACAGACCTTTGGGAGTCTAGATATCATGAAATAACGACTAAATGTATGTTTTCAAAATAAAATTATTCGCATTGTTGTACTACTAATCTATCCCTGTATAGTGGCTGTTTTGCATTTTCCTTCTTCTTTTCCGCCCAAACATGCGTTAAAATTAGTGTTGGAAAACTTTCGCCGCTCATAAGTTTCTTTTATTTAACTTCTTTGTTTCTATACAGGGCTAGATAACGATGAGACAAATTGATATATTTTTTTATTTTGAACGTGCATCGTCAAACAGTGGAGTAATCGCCAGACTACGTTCGTATAGAAGAAAGATCGACTAGTGTAACCTTAAGTACAGGTATTGCCCCTCTGATTTGTTTGGCTTCGCCAATTCATGCTGGTTTGAGAGTCAAACTGGCTCCAGGTCCCAGCTTCCAACGCGAATATTTTCTGTGAGTAGCAACTGTGATAAGTGGAATTTTAATTTGAGAGTGTTCACAGTTTCCACTAAATATAAATCGTTTCCCAGATCATGGACACTACATATACAGTTATAGAAAATTTGTTGATTAGTTCAACACTAAATTAATAAACCCTTATAATTGCTTCATGATATGTCATTTCGCCTACAATATTATTATTACTTAATATCATTACTCTTAATACCTATCTTGGCCTCCATCTATGTATATAGGTAGGTATACCCATTTGTATAGTTTATTATCTTCCTTATTGACCCATAGGCACGAACACTGTATTAGTATTGCTTGGATCTTTGTTTGTCATAAATACATATCACACACTGTTTAAGAGGGTGTGTGGATGGTCTAGAATGTACCACAAACATATTTCTGCTTAATAATCTTTCAAATCAAACTTCAAAAATATTAAACTCATACAATTATCTACTTGACTAAAATTTTCTATCTCGGAAAATGTACAGATCCTGAGAGACATGTCAAGAGAGCAAAGGCACGAAGCGGAAAAGGTTCTTCTTCTTTTTCGTCTTCTTCATTTATTGAGGTCGTGCCCTTCTTGGATGAGCTTTGACATCACTGACAGCTACTTCCATGCCACTTCAGCTTTTCTCAGGGCAGTGTAGCAGATACACACGTCAAACTTATAACATCCCTCTTTTTCCATCGGGCTTAATAATTAACAGCTGTTTTTCGCAGTTAATTCTATAATATGTTTGAGGTCAAAACATTTTTTATGTAGGCAAGTCAAAAGGGGAACCCGTAATATCAGAAACGTATGTAACTATATTCATATATATGGCTACTACATAGAAGGTGGAACAATACTGAGTAAGCACATACTCAGATTTCAGTTTTAAAAGCTGCTTAAGGACGCTATTACATTTTTCTACAAATAACAGTGCTTTTCAGGTACAATTTTAATGTATATGCAATCACAGATGTGAAGATATCATGGTCTTAATTTAAAGATAATATATTCAGCTCCAGATTGGCTTTAGAAAAATTGTATGACATCATACAAAATTTTCGCACAAATACGTTTTGCCCATCACAATAATTGCAAAAATATTTAAAAAGTAGGGTCCGAATAGGTCCCAGTTTAGGTAATTTTACAGCATATATTATCTTAAAAATTATAAGAAATTGCGGTATATATAGTCCTTTACAGATTCAGCTAATTATTTTTTACCCAAATCAATATATTTTTAATTATTAGCTAAAATAAAAACACTTGCCGACTTCTTCATACACTTTGCACTCGAAGCTTATCATTCCGCGCTCAGAAGCGCTCGTGGAAGGGCGAGCGTATTGCTTTTTTGCAAAAAATAAATACGATAAAAGTAATAGAAAATATTGTAGTGTGCATGCGTGAGTCGTATGTCGTGATCGAAAGGAGTCTTATTTTACCGGACCGAAATAAAAGTATGTTTGAGTTTCCTTTTATTATTAGAATGTGATTTAGAAATTATGTTGGGTATGATCGGGATTTAGATAGGTATTGTTAAGCTGTTGTTGACAAGGTTGAGAAAAGGATGGCTGGGTTTAAGCAGCTCTTAGTAAGGTTAGGATTTGGATGGGTAAGGTTAAGCTGGCGGCGGTGAAGGTTAGAAGTGGATGGGTGGGAGGAGATTTATGATTTGAACCGGTTTGTATGTATGTATGTATGACGAATACGGGGTCAAAACAAAATACAAGATGGCGCCGACGAAAATTAGACATCTTTTCGTCATGGGTGTCATTTTCATGGTTTTCATCGAATATGGGGTCAAAACCAAAATACAAGATGGCTCCGACAAAAATTTGGCCGCTTTTCGACGTGGGTGTCATTTTCATGGTTTTTGGGGTCGCTTATATCGAATATGGGGTCAAAACCAAAATACAAGATGGCACCGACGAAAATTTGACATCTTTTCGTCATGGGTGTCATTTTCATGGTTTTCATCGAATATGGGGTCAAAACCAAAATACAAGATGGCGCCGGCGAAAATTTGGCCGCTTTTCGACATGGGTGTCATTTTCATGGTTTTTGTGGTCGCTTATATCTAATATGGGATCAAAACTAAAATACAAGATGGCGCCGACGAAAATTTGGCCGCTTTTCGACATGGGTGTCATTTTCATGGTTTTTGTGGTCGCTTATATCTAATATGGGATCAAAACTAAAATACAAGATGGCGCCGACGAAAATTTGACATCTTTTCGTTATGGGTGTCATTGTCAAGGTTTTTGGGGTCGCTTATATCGAATATGGGGTCAAAACCAAAATACAAGATGGCGCTGACGAAAATTTGACGTATTTCCATCATGGGTGTCATTGTTATGCTTTTTGGGGACGCTTATATAGAATAAGGGGTCAAAACCAAAATACAAGATGGCGCCGACAAAAATCAAACATATTTTCGGCATAGGTGTCATTTTCATGATTTATTGGGTTTTCAGTAATGAATATGGGGTCATAACCAAAACCAAAGATGCCACCGTTTAAAAATTTACAACTTTTCGTCATGGATGTCATTTTCATGGATTTTGGGGTCGCTTATATCGAATACGGGGTCAAAACCAAAATACAAGATGGCGCCGACGAAAATTTGACATCTTTTCGTCATGGGTGACATTTTCATGGTTTTTGGGGTCGCTTATATCGAATATGGGGTCAAAACCAAAATACAAGATGGCGCCGACGAAAATTTGACGTCTTTTCATCATAGGTATCATTTTCATGATTTTTAGGGTTTCTAGTAATGAATATGGGTTTTAGTTATGACCAAAACCCAAGATGCCGCCGATAAAAAAATTACAACTTTTCGTCATGGATGTCATTTTCAAGGATTTTTGGGGTCGCTTATATCGAATACGGGGTCAAAATCAAAATACAAGATGACGCCGATGAAAATTTTACATCTTTTCGTCATGGGTGTCGTTTTCATGGATGTTGGGTAAAATGTCATTAGCTACTGCTCATTATGTAAATATTTTATATGTTCCAAGAAATGCAAAATGTTCAAGCAATTTTTTAATCCGAAAATTATTTCGTTTTAGGTATCGACTTATTTCACGTAGCGTTTTTTTTTTAAAATACCTACTTACTACAATAATGTGAAAACTAATTTTCTTTTCGGAAGTCGGTGTCGGTACCTATTGTTTTTCGTTTTTCGACACAGGAAAGTTATTATTTTTCATGTTTTAGTTTTTGTTGGTACCCCATATTGGGTATACTAAATACATCTGTTTACCCTCTTAAACCGTACGAGCGTGATGTTATATTAGGGTATGGTGAAAACAAAACATAAACATACGATCACAGTAATCGCAGGTCATTTGCTGTTTGTTATTGAAGAGTTCCATTGTCTATCTCCAAAGATCTTGATCAGATCCTAATAAATTATACAATAAAACCTTCCCTGAAAACACATACATTTATCGACGAAAACCCGATCAGTATCGGATCAGTAGTTTTTAAGATAATTGCGGATACATACGGGTCGAATAGATAGAACCTCCTTTTTTTGAAGTCGGTTGAAAATAATAACCAACTTTTTACGACGATGGTTTGTAACAGTTACCAAATGCATATTCAAAGTGCTAACTGACCTTCCTGAATCAACTTCGATAAAATTATTAAATAATATCAAGGACCAATATTATTTGAGTGGTGTATAAAATCGAGCGCTCAGTAGTTTCAATGAGTGCGTACGCGTAATGTTGCTGTGTGCGACTAGATACCTAAATTTGAGTTCGTCGAAAATGTAACAGCGTCCTTAATAACATTTTTAGAATACGGTTACAAAAAAAAAACAGTATATTAAGACTTTAATTACATGCAAGTATGAAGTTCGTGAAGAAAAGCATAATATTTAGACACATTCATGTTTTCTACTTCGGTTGCCTCGTTGGTCTAGTGGTCGTTATTAAGACCTTGAATAATTGAATTCCGGCAGGCTTATTACGTATGAAACAGCAATCAGCAATAATTGCGCAGATATTGCGCAGTTATCGCGCAAACAATCGCTTTGTCATAAAAATCGGCAGGCTTGTTTTTGCGAAATAATGGCTATTTAATCGCGAATCCAAATTATGTATGAGCGATAGCCATATCATAGCAGTTTTGCGACAGCGCTGCTAACAATAACAATCTGCTAACTAAAATGTGCATTTATCGCAAGATAATCACAATCATTTCGTATCACGTATGGTTTTCGTACAGTATCTGGGTTGTGGCAAAAGCAGACGTGTTATAATAGTGCTCCAGTTTTTTATTCTAATTTACGTGAAATAGTGTTACCAAATCCTCAAAAAGACCATATAATTCAAAAGTGGAGGTCAGCAGTGCATAAATATAGTAAAATCAGCAAGAAAGAAGTGTTAATTTGTAAAATTACGGCAAATCAATTTACGAATACCAATATTTTGATAGTTAAGCTGTCAAAATCTAACGACAATACGTCAAAAACGGACGAATCGCAAACAAGACACCATATTGCCAACTTATAAACATTACGGGTGCGTTCACGAAGCTCGCAAAAAGAAAAATACGTTCCGTTCCACGTATCGTAAACCAAGTTGCATCAAAAAGGACAGCCAAACACTTTTTGACAAAATCAAAATAGAAATGCAAAACCAAACCAAAGAACTAACTGCATATATGGATGAAAAGCTTGTACCTATTAGACAAGAAATAGAAGAACTGAGGCAAGAAAACCAAACATTAAAATTAAAAATATCTAACCTAGAAAAAAGTAAAAGGTCGAACAACATAATTATGCAAGGTCTGGAAGAAAGCGAAAAGTCTTTTGAACAACTCAGGGAAACAGTTATACAAAAGATAAAAACTGATATAAATATCACCATAGAAAATAAAGATATAAATATAATCTACCGAATTGGAAAAAAAGATGGAAAAAGTAAACCCATACTCATTTCTTTTGTCAGCGGCTGGATAAAAACAACTATCATGAAAGAGAAAAAGAAACTAAAAGAAATTTACATATCAGAGGACTATCCTAAAGAAGTCCAAAAGAAGAGAAGAAAATTACAAGGACAATTAAAGGCAGAAAGAGAAAAAGGAAACTATGCAATAATTAAATATGACAAGCTAATTGCGAAAGAAAAAATCCCAAACAATAAAAACAGAAAAAGAGAGTTGTCAACATCCCCAAATACTCCAACTCAGCCAGACAAGCAACCTGTTGTTAAGGGAAAAAAGATAAATGCATACGATGTCATGAGAGGGTTAGCTAATCCTTCTTCTTCGTCCAAACCATAGGATAAGGACAACAGCCAACGGAACCGTAGCATGTCAGAATTACAAAGTAAGTTAAACAAAATCACCCCAAGAAACCTGGTCAGTCTGGGGAAAAACACCGACCGCACCCCCCAACAGAAGGATTAAGGAGAGATACCCACAACTACCTCTACATATGGACATACAATGTTCGAACCCTTTTGGAAGATCATAAATTGCAGGAGCTTGAAATCAGTATAAGAAATTTGAAGTGGCACATTATAGGCCTATCGGAAGTACGACGAGAGGGAGAAAGTCTTTTAGAATTAAAGTCAGGTAACCTTTTCTACTACTATGGCGTGAAACAAGGAATGCATGGAGTGGGTTTTCTCATCAACAAGAATATAAAAAGCAAGATCACAAAAATAAAACACACTTCAGAAAGGGTAATAAGCTTGGAGCTTGCAATAAACAAGAACTCATACACTTTCATTCAAGTATATGCACCGAATAATAAAGATCCTCTGGACCCAGATGTACAACGCTGCTTGAAGGACATCGAAAATTCACACCGCGAAGCAAAAAGTGACTATATATACATAATGGGAGACTTCAATAGTCAAGTAGGGAAAAGAAAACCTGGCGAAGATTTCAACATGGGAAAATACAACTACGGCAGGAGAAACTCTAGAGGAGGACAACTGTTAGAGTTGGTGCAGACGCTTAATCTAAAGATAGGAAACACATTTTACAAATGTAAACTCAACAGAAGATGGACCTGGAAACACCCAAATAATAAAGACAAAACCCAGATAGACTACTTCCTAATACCTAATAAAGTCAATGTCAACAACATATCCACTATAAGACAAATTCAATTTAATTCAGACCACAGACCTGTAGAGATGATACTGGAAGTACCAAAGAAGCGAAGAAAGTTGAACAAGAACTCAAAATCCCTAAAAATAGACATAAATAAACCAATACCAGCAATTACACAGAAACAGGGAGAAGCTTTAACCACAAGACTAGACGTATCAGACACATTACAGATAGAATACGATAAACTGGAAAGTGCTTTAAAATCAGCAATGGAAGAAGCATTAGTAGAGGAACAAAAAGAAGTGAATATATATAGTGAGCAAACAAAAAGATTCCTGAACCTTAAACTACAGCTAGAGTCTTTAGAAAATATAAGTAGATCAGAAAATAATAGACTGAGAGCAATAAAAAGAAGACTTAGAAAATTGAAAAAAAGTAGACATAGAAAACAGTAGAATGGTAAAAATAGAACAATTACTAATGCAAAGTTGCTCAATAAGGAAAGCTGAAAACACTAAAACTATAGGAAAAAAAATAATTCTGAATTTGGAGAGCAAGGGAAAAATCAAACACAATCGAAAAGATATAGTTACAAATGCCACCGAATTCTATAAAAGTCTTTACAATAATAACAAACATGATATAACTAAATATAACCCAAAAGAAGATACAAAATGGGAATCATTCCTTTTGGATGAGGTACGATCGGCTGCAAGGAAGCTGAAAAATGAGAAAGCAGTGGGAGCCGACGGTATCTGCAACGAAATTATAAAATAAATATTATAAATACTCAGATGATAATCTTCTTGGTCACATACAAACTATATTTAATAAAATTGTAACCGAAGAGAAAATTCCTAAGCAATGGCTCGCGTCAAATATTGACAACTACAGACCCATCAGTCTGTCGTCATGTATGTACAAACTGTTTATGACTTTAATAAGAGGAAGGCTACAAAAGACCTTAGAAGAAGAACAACCGCCTGAACAGGCTGGATTTAGACCACAATATAGCACAACTGATCACTTGCATACTGTAAATCAAATAATAGAAAAGGCTAATGAATACAAATATATAATCTACTTGGCTTTCATAGATTTTTCTAAAGCTTTTGATTCAGTAGACCATGAATTCCTCTTCAAAAGTCTAGAATCATAAGGTCTTAATGATAAAAAAGTCATAAATATAGTTAAAAGTATATACAAAAACAGCACTGCAGCTGTTAAAACCGATAAAATGGGAGTACCATTTCCTCTACAGAAAAGAGTAAAGCAGGGTGACCCAGTCTCACCGATATACTTCAATGCCGTGTTAGAGTCTGTATTCAGACAACTCGACTGGGCCACAAAAGGTATAAAAATAAATGGAGAGTACCTCAACAACTTAAGGTTCGCGGACGATGTCATAATATTTTCTGAAACACCCGAAGACTTACAGCAGATGATAGTCCAGTTCCGCGCGGCTTGTGAACCTGCCGGTCTATCAATGAACAAATCCAAATGTAAAATTATGTCGAATGGGGAAGTAAATCAGATAGTGGTCGACGGCGATAATATAGATTATGTGGAAGACTATATCTACCTAGGACAACTTGTATCCTTCCAAGACCGACAGAGCAAAGAAATTGAACACAGAATAGCTAAAGCTTGGAGGAAGTACTGGAGTCTGAAGTATATTATGAAAAGTGAATTATCGATTGAGCTGAAGAAAGCAGTCTTTAACTCTGCCATACTACCAACTCTCACGTATGGAGCCCAGACTTGGAGCCTCACCAATAAGCAGGAAGAGAAATTAAGCACTTGTCAAAGAGCCATGGAGCGATCTATGATTGGAGTTAAGCGAATAGACCGGATCAGAAATACTGACCTCAGATCGACAACAGGAGTGGAAGACGAAGTTAAAACGGCAAAAAGACTAAAGTGGAACTGGGCTGGCCACGTCAGCAGAATGGCAAGTGGAAAGTGGGCAAAGATGGCTACAGAATGGATTCCAAGAGATAAGATGAGGAGAGTTGGCAGACCGAAAACAAGATGGATAGATGACATATCGAATAACACAAGCAAGTGGTGGAGAAAGGCATGGAACAGGAAAGAGTGGGAGGAGTTGGGGGAGGCCTTTGCGTCAGCTGCATGCAGCAGAAATTAAATAGCTAAATAAATTAAGTAATAGAAAAATTAAATAATAGATTAAATTAGATAATATAATGAATATAATTATATAATGAATTAAATAATAGAATGAATTTAGTAATAGAATCAATCAAATAATAGAATGAATTTAGTAATAGAATAAATCAAATAATAGAATAACTTAAATGCTATAATAAATTTAATCATATAATAAATGAAATAATAGAATAAGTTAAATTGTATAATAAATTTAACAATGAAATACATATCTAAATAACTAAATAAAAATATGTTATTAATAAGTGTTCTAACTAATGATGTTTATATAACTTTGTACGGTTCTGAATATAATTGGCTGTTTTTATTAATTACTATGTTATAACTTAACAATTAATGCATGTAATAAAGGTTTTATTATTTTATTATTATTCCTTTATTCATTTACAATCTTATTTGATACATTTTTAAATATTTAAAAAAAGAAAACTTAATAAAAACATTTAAAAATATAAAATAGAGGCCCACCGGTATCGAGAACAGGGTCCAAGCTACCGGTGGTTAGGGCTCCAGAGACAGGAACCTCCTCACAATACGAGCCGTATCAAGTAGTACTGCCTTCTGTATCAGGCCCTTGATCCAACCGCATAATGACAGCCTCGACAGATGGTCATCGAGGATATTGGCCATCAGGCCGTTGGCCGTAACGACAATCGGCACAATGATCGCCGAGTCCACATTCCACATGTCGACAACCTCGTGTGCTAAGTCGAGATACATGATTTGTTTCTCTTTCTCAGCTTTCACGAGGTTCTCGTCATGTGGGATGGTGACATCGATTATCATTGTGCGGCTTGCTAATCGGTCTATCACCACTATACCTGGCTTATTGGCAACAATAGTCCTATCAGTGATGATAGACCGATCCCAGTACAACGTGACATGGTCATTTTCGAGAACTGGGTCGGGCACATACTTGTAATACGGTACCTCAGAATCCACTAGACTGTATTTCAAAGCAAGTTGCTGGTGAATAATCCTGGCTACTTGGTTATGTCTGTGCAAGTACTCGCCGTTAGCCAGACGAGAACAACCAGAGATAATATGTCGGATGGATTCACTTGGGCGGTGGCATGCCCGACACACGTCAACCGTCCCGTCCTTCATTATATGTCTCGGGTAGTTATTGGTCAGGATAACTTCGTCCATAATTGCACAGACAAAACCTTCAGTTTCCCCAAAAAGGTCGCCGAAACGTAGCCAGGATACGGACGCTGAAAAATCTACATCGGGCCCATGAAGAGCCTGATAGAAGCGCCCGTGAAGCTCCTTGCCTTGCCATACCTCTTTGCGTTCATCAGTCGTAAGTATTACATGCTTGCGCCAGTTCTCTTTAGCCATGGACAACGAGGTGAGTCCCTTGTCCACTGCGACCACATCCCGATGCATACCCACTTCAGCTTTCAAAAAGTATTCTCTGAGGCTGCACACCTCGCGGTTGTGAAGAGTCTTGGCGTTTAAAAAGCCTCGACCCCACATTTCCGCGGGATGTACAGTCTCATTACTGACGATTGTGGGTGATGCATCCGGTTTGCGGTCAGCAGTGTCCGGACCCTCCTATCAAGGGCATCGAGCTCGGTCTGAGTCCATTTGAGTATGCCGAAAGAGTACATCAAAACCGGCATGACCCAACTGTTGAAGGCGCGCACCTTATTTCCGCCCGACAAAAGGCTATTTAACATCTTTTTCAGGCGGCCAAAGAAGCGCTCCTTCAACAGTTGCTTCAAGTCAGTACTGTTAATGCCCAACGCTTCCGACATACCCAAATACTTGTAAGTTTCGGTCGAGGAGAGGTGTCTGAGGTGTATGGAATCAGAGAGTTGAGTTCCCTCGGATTCCATAATCTCCCCTTGCTTTACATGCATGACTGCACATTTGTCCACACCAAATTCCATCCTGATGGAGTCACTAAAGGTTTCAGTTATCTTCTGTAGCTCCGTCAGTTGGAATTTGTTGGGGGTAAAGAGTTTCAGATCATCCATGTAAAGGAGGTGAGATATAACCTGACCACCTCTTCTCAACCGATAGCCTAGACCTGAATTCTCCAGCAGTGTACTTAGAGGATTCAGGGCTAAGCAGAACCAAAGTGGACTCAAACTATCGCCCTGGAATATCCCCCGCTTAATCCTTATAGGCTCATCATCCCCCTGAATCGGTCGACATCCTGGATATCGAAGGACCGTTTCCCATTGCCCCATACATGACTCAAGGAAGGTGCGCAGAGTTGCGTCTATTTTGTACAACTCCAGAACCCTCATGAGCCATGTATGTGGCACAGAGTCGTAGGCCTTCTTGTAGTCTATCCGGCATGTCGACAGATCCTTACGGCATCGACGAACCTGCTGGCTTATGGCCATGTCAATGAGGAGTAGCTCCTTAGTGCCGCGGGACACATTCCTACATCCATTCTGAGAGGCAGACATTATTAAGTTACTTTCAATGTGCACATTAATTTTTCCTCTCAGGATGGATGTAAGAAGTTTATAAACCGTTGACAAACATGTTATAGGTCTATAATTCTTGGGTTCCGCGGGACTAACTGTCTTATGGAGCAGGTGGGTAACACCAGTTGTTAAATTCTGCGGCAGCGACCCAGACTCTAAGCATGACTGGAATTGAGATGCCAGTAGCGCGTGTGAGCTGCTATACCATTTTAACCAAAAGTTATGCAGTCCGTCCGGACCCGGAGACTTCCAGTTCGGTAGCGGACGAACTGCTTTGTCTACATCAGATGGGCTGATTATAACTTTTTCCATTTCTGGTATAGCTTCACACACGCGCTCGACATCACGCATCCAGCCACCCTCAGTGTGACAAACGGGCACCGACCAGATGCTTCGCCAGAATGTACTCGTGGCGACATCATCTGGGCGGCACACGCCAGTCACATTTTGTTCAGGTCGCTCCCAAGCTCTATATACCCACCTCTCATCGCTCTGGAATATGCGATTCTGCGAGTACCGGTCAACCCGCCGCTTATACCGCCGAATACGGTTTGCCCATGCACAAACTTTCTGTTTCAGGAAGTCGATGCGTTCCGTGACACGGGACATGTATTCTCGAGGACTAATTTCTGTCCCCGAAAACGCCCGCCTCACGAAACGCATCACACGTGGTCGTGTATTGCCCTCCCTGAAACAGTATAGTTTGCCGATGAGTTCCCTGGCCTCATCGATACGCCGTTCGATCCTGCACTGCCAGGCTGGTACGGCACGCTTTGGTCGAATAGCCTCGTTTGGGAACTTAACACTGGCTAAACGACATGCCGCAACTGCCCCGCAATACAGGATTGAGTGCGTATCAACAAGGTTCTCGCTGCTTTCAAAGATGTTCTTAAGCAGTGAGTCCAAGGCACACACCAGCGCCCTATTCTTCTTGTGCATAGGCAACCGTGGTAATTGGGGTCTAAGTTCATTCGGTGTTGACCTATACTCGCGAAGCGCATCTTCCAGTGCGCTCCTCAATTTTTCGTTGCACTGGCTACTTACTGTGGCAACCCTATCATCTGCCTCATCGTTAAAAAGATTGGACCGCGGCGGGATCACAATAGTGGCTGCCGGTGCCGCGGTCTGTGTCGGGGTTGAGACGATTTGGTTGCTCAGCACTTCTGAGCGCAGCCTATTAAGTGCGGCGTCATCCAACCTGTGATTACGCTGGATGACCCGCACCTGATCCGACAATCGTTGGGCCGAGACGTTTACGGTTGTTTCTAGGTCCCGAAACAGAGACAGCATCCTAACACGGTACGCAGTGAGGTTAGTTCCCCCCTCTGTAGACCCGTAATATGCGCGCATGACGTTCTCATTCATACCTTGAGTCCATCTCATGCGCTGCACACAACCACCGGCAGCGGGGACCCAAGCTCCTCGGTGGCCGGCCTCTCCCCTGCCGACGTGCTGGGGTTGGCGACGTCGGCGGGGAAAAATACTCGTCGCTCGAGCTCGACGCAACTGCAGCCACTGATGACACAGGTGATCCGAGGTCCGGCGGCGGCGAGGCGGAGCTGAGCGACGAGTCCGGGGGTGGATGGCGTGTGCGACAGGCAGCTGCTCTCGTCAACATTTTTAATCTTTTCTCTTACACTTTTCCATTGTTAGAAATGTTTGGTTGTCGTCTGTCAGTGACGACGTCAACCGCCGGTTTCTTCTAATTTTATGAAATTGTATTGGATTTGTTTTAGATTTATCAAACTGTTTATTATAAATGGGTATTTTAAAACTGGTTTCTTCTAGTGTATAATTTCTCTAAGTTTGGTGGTTTTATGAATTTTTTATTATTATTCCATTTATTCATGATACGAGTATATACATATTTTTACATTTTTAAATATTATTCTATAAAAAAATAAAATAAAAAAACATTTTAAACATTTTATTATTATGTCTTTTATTTAACTTATTTCTTATTGCTTACATTTTTAAATATTTTTAATACACACAAAAAAGTAAAACATTTAAAAATATAAAAAATAGAGGCCCACCGGTATCGGGAACAGGGTCCAAGCTACCGGCGGTCAGGGCTCCAGAGAGAGGAACCTCCTAACAATACGAGCCGTGTCCAGCAGTACTGCTTTTTGGATCAGGCCCTTGACCCAGCCGCCTAACGAGAGCCTCCTAAGGTGTTGGTCAAGTTCCGTTTGAGTCCATTTGAGTATGCCGAAAGAGTACATAAGTACCGGCATGACCCAACCGTTGAAGGCGCGCACCTTGTTTCCGCCCGAGAGAAGGCTATTGAATACCTTCTTCAGGCGGCCAAAGAAGCGTTCCTTCAACGATTGCTTCATTTCAGTAGTACTGATACCTAACGCTTCCGACATACCCAAATACTTATAGGTTTCATTTGGAGAGAGGGATCTCAGGTTTATGGAATCCGCAAGTTGAATTCCTACGGATTCCACAATCTCCCCTCGCTTTACATGCATGACTGCACATTTGTCCACACCAAACTCTATCCTGATGGCGCTACTAAAAGTTTCAGTAACCTTTAGTAGCTCCATCAGCTGAAGACTGCTGGGGGCAAAGAGCTTCAAGTCATCCATGTAAAGGAGGTGAGATATAACCTGACCACCTCTCTTCATCCGATAGCCTAGCCCTGAATTCTCCAGCAGCATGCTTAGAGGATTCAGGGCAAGACAAAACCAAAGTGGACTCAAACTATAGCCCTGGAATATACCTCGCTCGATCCTTACAGGTTCGCTATTCGTCTGGATATTTCGACATCCTGGATAGCGAAGGACTGTGCTCCATTGCCTCATACATGACATTAGGAAGGTGCGTAGAGTTGTATCTATTTTATACAATTCTAGCACCCTCATGAGCCATGTATGAGGCACCGAGTCATAGGCCTTCTTATAATCTATCCAACATGTCGACAGATCCTTTCGGGAACGCCGAACCTGTTGGCTAATGGCCATATCAATAAGGAGTAGCTCCTTAGTACCGCGGGACCCGTTCCTACATCCATTCTGAGAGACCGACATGATGGAGTTATCGTCGACGTGTTTATTAATTTTAACTCTCAAAATGGATGTAAGAACCTTATAGACCGTTGGTAAACATGTAATTGGTCTATAATTTTTGGGTTCCGCGGTGCTACCAGACTTGTGGAGCAGGTGGGTTATTCCTGTTGTAAGGAACTTGGGTAGCGAACCAGACTCTAAGGCTGCCTGGTACTGAGATGCCAAACGAGCGTGCGACCTTTGTAGCCATGCCGCTACAGCCGCGCAGTACATGATCGAATGTGTATCAGTGAGGTCTTCGCAGTCATCAAAATAGTTTGACAACTGCGAATCCAGACCAGCCACCAGCGCCCTATTCTTGTTATGCATGGGCAAACGAGGTAATCGTGGCCTAAGTTCGGGTGGCATGTTGCGATACTCCCGAATAGCACACTCCAAAGCACTCCTCAATTCCTCATTGCACTGGGTACTTACGTTTGTAACCCTGTCACTACTCTCCTCGTCAGCGTGGTTGGACTGTGGTAGCACCACAGCCTGTGACGATGGGGCAGTGACACAGTTACCCATTTCCGTTCGGAGGCGATCAAGTACAGTATCATCCAACATACGATTACGGTGGATGACCCGCACCTGATCCGAGAGTCGTTGGGCCGAAACGTTGACGGCTGGCTCAAGCACCTGAAACAAAGAGAGCATCCGGACACGGTACGCGGTCAGGTTGTTTCCTCCCTCTGTAGCCCCAAAGTATGCGCGCATGACATTTTCGTTAATGGATTGTGTCCATCTCATGCGCTGCACACTTCCGCCGGGTGCTGGGACCCTATCAGAGACCGGTAAGCCTCGAGGTCCTAAGCGGTCCGGCGGCCGGCGTCCGCCCCGTCGACGCGCAGGTGGTGGTGTCGTCGGCGGAGAGAAGTACTCGTCGCTTGAGCTCGACGCAACTGCCACGGCCGGTGTCACAGCACTCACGGTGGGGCTGGTTTCCGGCGGCGGCGAGGCGGAGCTGGGCGACGAGGCCGGAGGTGGTAGGCGTGCTTGTCTAGCGGCGGCAGCTCTCGTTTAACATGACGTCGTCATAATTTTTCTCGTTTCATGTTCCATTTATAAATCGGTTATTGATGATAAAATTATTGTGTTATTTTTTTTCTTGGTTTCATGGTGTTCTGCACAATTTAGATACTTTAAATTGTATATTTTGTTAACAAAAATCGTAGAGAAAAAATTTTGGCAGCCGTCTGTCAAGTCGAGCCACAGACTTATTATTATTCACAGGGTGGCAACTGGTATACATTTTAATTTCTTAGCATTCAGCGCCGTCTACATACCGAGACATGAACTAAAAATGAATAGTGTTGCCAGCGAAAATCCATGATGCAATTATTAGTATATTTTTAGTGGAAGGGTAAACGTAAATCTTTGATTTTAATCTATTGTGAGTTAAAAATATTTTTTGTACATTTCTTTGCATTTTTTAAAGTGCTCAAGTCCTAGTATTTTATTGAACTTTTGATCATATTGATCAAAAACGCAACTATTAGTAGAATTTACAAATATGAAATGGCTTTACAGGATGACCGGTGAAATTCAAATGTCAATTGTCAAACATTGAAAAAATGTTTGTGGTTGCGCATGTTTTTGTAATTATTTCTTTTGCTTTCCGATTTTGAGTTTAATGTACGTCGAGTTCAGTTTACTGCTCTGGGTTTACTAAAAATCAAGGAAGATAAACGTTTTCATCGTGTCAGTTTCTTAATCACGACGGGTTGAGCCCGCTGTGTTTCTCCGTGATATCGGCATTACTTGCTTAGTCTCTCAGTAAATTGGCGTTTGGACAATATTTTATTATGATTTTGTGTGTACCTAAATAACAATGTCGCAAAACAAGTGTGAAGGAAGAAAATAAATATGTTGAAAACAATCTGCGTTTATGTCATGAACATTTCATGTAATGTTTTGATTTACCCAATAAATATGAACATCGTAAATTGGTATTCGCTTTATTATCTTCGAAACAACTAGTTTAGTGTCATAATGAATTGGCTATCCCGAGTAGAATAATGTAGAAAGGATGAAAATTCAGTTGTAGTACAAATAGAACCTAGTTTTGGAATTTTTTGGCTTAGTTTTACTAAAACCAAACCAGACCAAAACTAGATTCATATACTACAACAGAATTTTCAATCAATCTACATTATTCTACTTGGTACTATGTATAGGTACCTAGCTATTTTGCCACGTGACCGATGAATAGTGTATGTCCTGGTAACAAGATGGCGCTGCCTATGAAAAGCCTAAGTTGTCAGTCTATCTCTAGTATATAATAGTAGTCTATGTTATTATTCCATTTATTAATTTTATATACATATTTTTACATTTTTAAATATTATTCTATAAAAAAAAAGAAAATAAAAAAAACATTTAAAAATACAAAAATAGTAGCCCACCGGTATCGGGAACAGGGTCCAAGCTACCGGTGGTCAGGGCTCCTGAGAGAGGAACCTCCTAACGATACGCGCCGTGTCCAGGAGTACCGCTTTCTGGATCAAGCCCTTGATCCAGCTGCCCAACGAGAGCCTCCTAAGGTGTTGGTCGAGGCTCTTGGCTATTATGCCATTGGCCGTAACGACTATCGGCACTATGATCGCTGTATTCACGTCCCACATGTCGACAACCTCGCGAGCCAGATCAAGATACTTGCTTTTCTTATCTCGCTCAGCCTTCACGAGGTTCTCGTCATGTGGGACCGCTATATCAACAATCATTGCGCGACGCTCAAGTCGGTCTATCACCACTATGTCAGGCTTATTGGCAACAATAGTCCTGTCAGTGATGATAGACCGATCCCAATACAACGTGACATTGCCATTTTCGAGAACTGGGTCGGGCACATACTTATAGTAAGGCACTTCCGACTCCACAAGATTGTATTTAAGAGCAAGTTGCTGATGGATTATCCTGGCTACAAGGTTGTGTCTATGCAAATAGTCTCCGTTAGCCAGACTAGAACAACCGGAGATAATGTGACGGATTGATTCACCCGGCCGGTGACATGCCCGACAGATGTCAACCGTGCCGTCCTTCACAATGTATTTCCGGTAGTTGTTCGTCATCATAACTTCGTCCATAATCCCAAAGACAAAACCTTCGGTTTCCCCGAAAAGGTCACCAAATCGCAACCAGGCCACGGACGCTAAAAGATCTACATCCGGCCCATGTAGGACCCGAAAGAAGCGTCCATGAAGCTCCTTGCTCTGCCATACCTCCCTGCGGTCATTAGTATCTAATACTATAGGTTTGCGCCAGTTCTCGTTAGCCAAGGAGAGCGGGGTGAGTCCCTTGTCCACCGCTACCACATCTCGATGCATACCCACGTCAGCGGCCTGGAAGTATTCCCTCAGACTGCATACCTCCCGGTTGTGTAGGGTCTTAGCATTTAAAAAGCCACGACCCCCGCACTTCCGAGGGATATACAGTCTCATAACCAATGAACGTGGGTGATGCATACGATTTGCCGTAAGCAGCGTGCGGACCCTCCTATCCAGGGCGTCAAGTTATTATTATTATTCCATTTATTCATTTTATGTACATATTTTTACATTTTTAAATATTATTCTATAAAAAAATAAAATAAAAAAACATTTAAAAATACAAAAATAGTAGCCCACCGGTATCGGGAACAGGGTCCAAGCTACCGGTGGTCAGGGCTCATGAGAGAGGAACCTCCTAACTATACGCGCCGTGTCCAGGAGTACCGCTTTCTGGATCAAGCCCTTGATCCAGCTGCCCAACGAGAGCCTCCCCAGATGTTCGTCGAGGCTCTTTGCTATTATGCCATTGGCCGTAACGACTATCGGCACAATGATCGCTGTATTCACGTCCCACATGTCGACAACCTCGCGAGCCAGATCAAGATACTTGCTTTTCTTATCTCTCTCAGCCTTCACGAGGTTCTCGTCATGGGGGACCGCTATATCAACAATCATTGCGCGACGCTCTAGCGGTCTATCACCACTATGTCAGGCTTATTGGCAACAATAGTCCTGTCAGTGATGATAGACCGATCCCAATACAACGTGGCATTGCTATTTTCGAGAACTGGGTCGGGCACATACTTATAGTAAGGCACTTCCGATTCCACAAGATTGTATTTAAGAGCAAATTGCTGATGGATTATCCTGGCTACAAGGTTGTGTCTATGCAAATAGTCTCCGTTAGCTAGACTAGAACAAACGGAGATAATGTGACGGATGGATTCCCCCGGTCGGTGACATGCCCGACAGATGTCAACCGTACCGTCTTTCACAATGTATTTCCGGTAGTTGTTTGTCATCATAACTTCGTCCATTATCGCAAAGACAAAACCTTCGGTTTCCCCGAAAAGGTCACCAAATCGCATCCAGGCCACGGACGCTAAAAGATCTACATCGGGGCCATGTAGGACCCGGTAGAAGCGTCCGTGAAGCTCCTTGCTCTGCCATACCTCCCTGCGGTCATTAGTATCTAATACTATAGGTTTGCGCCAGTTCTCGTTAGCCAAGGAGAGCGGGGTAAGGCCCTTATCCACTGCTACCACATCTCGATGCATACCCACGTCAGTGGCCTGGAAGTATTCCCTAAGACTGCATACCTCGCGGTTGTGTAGAGTCTTAGCATTTAAAAAGCCACGACCCCCACACTTCCGAAGGATATACAGTCTCATAACCGATGAACGTGGGTGATGCATACGATTTGCGGTAAGCAGCGTGCGGACCCTCCTATCCAGGGCGTCAAGTTCTGTCTGAGTCCATTTGAGTATGCCGAAAGAGTACATCAAGACCGGCATGACCCAGTAGTTGAAGGCGCGCACCTTGTTCCCGCCTGATAAAAGACTATTTAATACTTTTCTCAGGCGGCCAAAGAAGCGTTCCTTCAACGACTGTTTCACGTCAGTTACATTGATGCCTAGTGCTTCCGACATACCCAAATACTTGTAAGTTTCGGTTGAGGAAAGGGATCTAAGGGGTATGGAATCCGAAAGTTGTATTCGCACGGATTCCATAATCTCCCCTCGCTTTACATGCATGACTGCACATTTGTCCACACCAAATTCCATCCTGATGGCGTCACTGAAGGTTTCTGTTACCTTCAGTAGCTTCATCAGTTGCAATTTGTTGGGGGAAAAGAGCTTCAGATCATCCATGTAAAGGAGGTGTGATATGACCTGACCACCTCTCCTCAACCGATAGCCCAGACCTGAACCCTCCAGCAGAGTACTGAGAGGGTTCAGGGCTAAACAAAACCACAGAGGACTCAGACTGTCGCCCTGAAATATTCCGCGCTCGATCCTTATAGGTTCACTGTTTTCCTGAATCTGTCGACATCCTGGATAGTGAAGAATCGTCCTCCATTGCTCCATACATGACGTCAGGAAGGCGCGCAGAGTTGTATCAATTTTATACAACTCCAGCACCCTCATGAGCCATGTATGTGGCACTGAGTCATAGGCCTTCTTGTAATCTATCCAACATGTCGCCAGATCCTTGCGGGTACGGCGAACCTGTTGGCTAATGGCAATGTCTATAAGGAGCAGCTCCTTAGTACCGCGGGACCCGTTCCTACATCCATTCTGAGACGCAGACATGATTGCGTTATTGTCTATATGTTGATTAATTTTAGCTCTCAGAATGGATGTAAGAACTTTATAGACCGTCGGTAAACACGTTATCGGTCTATAATTTTTAGGATTTAAAGTATTATTATTATTATTTACCGCTTATTATTATTATTATGGTTTTCGACAACCATCGGCGAGCAAATTTAGCTGTCGAATTCCGCTAAACTTTTTCCCTTGTTGTTTTTCGATTGCCAATCGCTCGATGATGGTAGAATTAATGTAAATGTTTTGAGGTTTTTGCGGTTCTTTTACGTATGGTATTACGCGGCAACTTTAATTATCCCCAATTTATTGTCTAGTGATTATTGTAATGAAGACGAGTTGTAGTTTTGTGTCTCAAGTGTCTCAGCAACTGGAAAAAATGTGGAATCATTGAAACATGTGATCTCGGTAAAGAGAGACAATTTATTGTAGTCTTGGATGCCACAGCGAAGCTTGCCGAAAAGGTTGACACGCTATGTTTACTGCCAAACACATACCTACTTCAAAACACATTATAATTTGTTACGTCCGAATTATGTATCTTCTACTATTCCATATTTTTATATTTATGGCAAGCAAAGCTGACTATTCTGCCAATAGGAAAACCAATGTGTCCTTAATGTTTCTTAGCTCAAATACTAATCATTTAGTCCTAATGCGTTACCGATTGGATTTCTTATAACAATCGACTTTAGTTACTAAGAAATTTTAATCGATTTTACACATTGGCATTTTAGTTATATTTATTTTTCTAATAGTTTTAATACATTTTTCAAATTATATATTATGTAAATAAAATGAAAATATTGAATTTACTCTACCATATTTTACTGTTACATAAATTCGATACATCTGTAAATATTAATTCATTGGAATATTGGACCTAAATAGAAATCACTTGACTATTGTAAAAATATTGCGTCCCTGAAGTATTCCATTTTATTCAAAGACAAAGATATTCTATTTCACCACCTTGCCACCAAGCGGCACTTTTGAACGTCGCAATTAAAATTAGGAAGGAATAAAAAAATATTCAACCGTGCATTCGGGAAGTACCTTGTTATGGAGAAGAACTCAGAAGAAACTATTAAACTAAACTACTAACTACTACTACCATACTTACTCTTTAAAAAAAAAGTTTTTTACTTTATTTACTTAAGTACATACATTAATAAATTCATTTAAGTTAGGACTACACACTATTCTACATACAGGTATAAAGTATTAAAAGTACTCACACATGCACTGTACAGTTATATAATAGGTACTAGAAAAACATTAAAAATCCCAACTGGGAGAGAAGCTAGGGTAAGTTTTGGTGGGAATAGCTGTTGGTGAGAACAGCATTACCTATAAAGTGCCAAAAATACCTTCTGCTGTACTCGTGGTGAAGTATCGTAACAAGCAGCCTAAAACAGAATCGACTCACTAGGGAGGATGCACGACAAAAAAAACCGAGCAAATCCGTAGGCTCTAAAGCGGCATCCCCGCTAGCGGATTAAGGCACAGTGGGCTAATCACTCGCTTGTCCGACAATAATAGATTAACGAAACTGAAACAGTAAGAAACCGGACCGATACCCTACCCTCGACTTTTGGCTTTAAAACACGGACACGAATTGCTTTTTGCAATATAAGAACGCTTAGGAATGACAGTAGATTAGCCCAAGCAGAAGCAGTAATGCTAAATTACAACCTGCAAATACTCGGTCTAAGCGAAGTGAGAAGAAACGGCTTTGGTGAGTTGAGAACGTCCAGGGGCTTGACTTTGCTGTATACTGGTAAAGAAAGTGAGGAAGATGTGCGCGAGTACGGCTTAGGGCTCCTCCTTTCTAATGCAGCTAAGAATAGCCTCCTGGACTGGAAGCCGATCTCGGACCGAATCATGTACGCTCGTTTTTACTCGAGAGCCCGGAAGATCTCCATCGTACAATGCTACGCTCCAACTAATGCATCGCCAGAGGATACCAAAGACGAATTTTACAACGCCCTCAACGCCACCCTTAGGAGGATCATGAAACAAGATATCGTCCTAGTCATGGGGGACCTGAATGCATAGGTTGGGAGCGTTCAAACAAACCGCGAGCGGCACATGGGTACGTATGGGCTTGGAGTTTCTAATGAGAACGGAGACTGATTTGTCGAGTTTTGCCAGAACCACGACCTAGCCATTGGAGGAACATTACTTTTTAAGCATGGGGACCTCCACAAGTACACGTGGAACTCACCCGATGGAGTCAATAAGAACCAGATTGACCACCTTGCCATTAGCGCCAAATGGCGTTCCTCATTGCTCGATGTCCGAAACCGCAGGGGCACCGATATTGATAGTGACCACCATCTGTTAGTTTCTGAAATCCGGCTTAAGGTTGCAGTGGCCCGTGCGGCTGGAGGACCCGGCAAGATCGGAAGAAGGTTCGACGTGAGCAAACTGCGTGACTCGGGCATCCGTAAAACGTTCCAAATTGAGCTGCGTAATCATTTTTCGGGACTTGATACCGGTTCGGACTCATTAGACGAGGAGTGGAAAAGCATCAAAGTGGCCTATACAGAAACCAGCTCCGTCGTTCTAGGACATAAACCGACTCATTCTCGCGAAGACAGAAGAAACCTTCATCTTAGATGGCTTGAGACCCGTAATGACGCCATGAGAGCCAACCTTAACATGCAATACCGTCAGAAACGCAGAGAAATCTATCGCAACACCCGCAAAGATAGGAGGCAGTGGGCTGATGGTACTGCTGATCGTGCAAAAAAAGCTGCAAACACCTGTAACCTGAAGGAATTATACCAAGCTACCAAAACCTTGGCAGGTAACAGCAAGTATAAGAAGAAGCCGTTTAAGTCTAAAGACGGTCAGCTCATAGTGATGTCGGAAGGGCAGCTCTTACGCTGGCGTAATCACTTTGAGGAGGTCTTCCGTTTGTCAGCAACATCAACACCTGACGTAGAGAAATCTTTTCTACACCATCCCGGCCTCTCAACATCGACACGGAACCACCGTCAGCTTTGGAAGTTGAAATCGAAATCGTCAGCTTCGTTTTATCGATGAATTCTAGCTTCTCCTTGTTTAATATAATGTCACAATCAGTACTTTTGACATTCGGCAAGGACAATTTTACGTACTTGGTTTTTTAACCGACTTCAAAAAAAGGAGGAGGTTCTCAATTCGACTGTATTTTTTTTTTTTTTTATGTGTGTTACCTCAGAACTTGTTACTGGGTGAACCGATTTTGATGATTCTTTTTTTATTTGAGAGCTGGTGTTTGTCATGTGGTCCCATTTAATTTTCATCAAGATCTGATAAA
The DNA here is from genome assembly GCA_964057195.1 of Orthosia cruda. Taxonomy (NCBI): domain Eukaryota; kingdom Metazoa; phylum Arthropoda; class Insecta; order Lepidoptera; family Noctuidae; genus Orthosia; species Orthosia cruda. The sequence goes on along the minus strand of OZ059825.1, from coordinate 60,975,130 downwards.
GAACTTCGGAGATACACATCAGAACTCTTCAATAAATGTCGGCAAATCACTCGGCATAGCTGCAATCGCATTTATGTTTATTGTTTACACCATTTCATAACATAACATCACACTAGTACGCTCTAAAGGGGTACGCAGGTGTAAACAGTTCACCTTGGTATACCCTTATTCGACCGGTTTTGTTTAAGTTTCATGTTATTGGGTAAATCTATTCTGGTTTCACTTTGGGCTTATTTGTTACCTAGCCTATATAATTTATGTAGCACAACTAAAAAGTGAAAAATAAAAAAAACTTTTTACAAAAAATACAACCGACTTCCAAATAAAAAAACAAAAAAGTGAAAAATAACTTCAATTTCGGAAGTCGGTGTCAAAAAACGAAGAAAATAAAACAAGAACACCGACTTCCGAAATTGAAGTTATTTTTCACTTTTTTGTTTTTTTATTTGGAAGTCGGTTGTATTTTTTGTAAAAAGTTTTTTACCATTTAAACTAAATTATTGGCAGTAAACCAATCCTGAACCTGCCGTAGTGCATTATTTGCGTCGTCAACCTGACAAGTACGTCTATTTAATAAAAAAAAATAAAGATGTGTCATCAGCAAATAACACCATGTTTAGTTTGTTTTCCAATAAACGGGGTAAATCGTTTAGGTATATTAAAAATAAGAAAGGACCTAAAATGAGCCAAATTTTTCCAAACTTAACGCTGATTGGCCTAGCCCGTAATGCTCAAGTTACAGAAGTAATGTTTCATGATTAACGCAATCAAACGCCTTCGACAGGTTAAAGAAAATACCTATGGCATCTTGTGCCTCTACCCACGCATTAAAGATGTCTTTTAATAGGGTGAACCAGCGACAGTTGTACAACGTCCTTTGGTGAAACCATACTGTTTATCATACAAGATGTTCTTCGTATTAAAATTAATGAGTATTTGATTTAGCATTATCTTTTCAATTACCTTGCTGAAAACTGGCAGCACGGATACTGGTCTATAATTATTTGTGTCTTTACTGTCCCCGGATTTAAAAAGTGGTATAACCTTACTATAGTTCATTAGATCCGGCAAGACTCCTTGATCCACACACAAATTGAAAATTAAAGCTAAGTACGGCACTATAGTCTTAATAATTGAGGTACAAACTTTGATGGACATTCCCCATAGATTTTCGGTCGGCTTGATCTTGATTTGCTTAAAAGCTATTATTACTGTTATGGGGTGTATATGTGAAAAGTTAAAATTATTCGGGCAGGCTGAAACGTTCGCGTTTAATAATCCAAAAGCAACCGGGGGCGAAGAATTTAAAGTTTCAGTAGTTTTAATTGAGATGTTGGTAAAAAAAAATACAAATTCTTGAGAAACTTTTTTGTTATCTCTAATAAGTCCGTGTGTGGTCAAGCGTGTAATCAGTATTATTTATTTTAATCCTGTTCGTTTCATTGTTTATGATTTTCCAAACCGTCTTGATTTTATATTTGCTGCTATTAATTAATTGCTGTTAATAATCATGAAACTTCATAGGCGGCAAACGAAGTCAAACGTTAAATTTTATAAACTGTTTATAGTGACTGTCAAAAAATTAAAGACTTGACTTAAATGCCTCAGTAACCATATCATTAAATTCCAAAATACATAAAGCGATTGACCGCGCGATCTCTGTGCAATTATTGCTGGTTGCTGTTTTTTACGTTATAAGCCTGTGGATCGGGCAAAGTGTTATTAGGCTTTCTTCTTGAATTTCTCAGTAGCTGTGGACTTGTGGCCGGTTAATGATAAAAAGGCTATCCCTCTTTTACATGGGCCTTAAAAACATTGTGTCTTCTGTTCGAGCCTGAAGCAGAAGAGTTAAAGGATTCCCCTTCAACGGGGGGAGGAAGTCAACGCCCTTCGCCCGCAGGGTGCGGGGGTGCTGGCTGGAACTGGAAAATGTGGGTGTCCACTTACATTTTCCAGTTACGGTTTTAGGTGCAGCACTGAATAACCCTTCAAAGAATACAGCCGTGATGTTAGGTACGTGAACACTTATCTCATGAACTAACTAAACTTGAAGTTACCAAACTCATTCCTGTACCGTGGTTAGAAGGTACAAACTTAAATGTAGTTGGGCAATATTTGGGTAGGTTATATCAGGCTCCAGCTTCGTGGGATAGAAGTGGTCAAGTTTATATACAACTTATTATTCTATAGTAAAAAGAGTTACTAATAGTAAATTAAACATTTTCTACGTTGTATATTTTAGGTGTGTAGAGATCCGGCGTGCGTCTATAAAAGTATTAACAAAATTATGAAAAAGTAATGCTTAGATGGCTTGGCCATGTTGAGAGGATGAATGAAAGGCGACTAAAAAAAGTACATATTATATCATTAGGCAGTAGTGAGAGGAATCGCCGGAAGGGGACGCCTTAGAAGTACGTACACGTATCTTATTGCTGATGTTCTTCAGTAAGGCCAGCTGCGCAGTACTCTTAACCAGCGTAGGTGCATGACTACATGTAAGAACATCAATGAAGCAAAAAGAGTATCTGCCTACCCCCATGGGAAAATCAAAAAGCTACAAATGACAGCTCAAGGCAACCGTTTAACGTGCTTTTCGAGACACAGTGAGCGATTTTTTTGCAAATAGTATCGTTTTCTTTCAGTTTATGTAGTTTTTATTTTCAGACATATGTCTTGTAAGGCCAGAAGTTCGGGTTTCATAAGTAGTATTTCGACCACCGTTTATCAGCCAATATGTACCTATACAATAGCGCTTCCATGGCCAAGGCAATGAAGCTGCAGAAGTTTCCATAGGCATATCAATAATATATGAACTAAGAACTAGTTATATTATGCATTTAATATTGATTTTTAAACTACGAACGTTATTATACCACGTTTTCAAGGTAACGTTTCCTATTGTTTCTTGGCTGTAACTAACGCAAAGCATATAATTACGAAGCTGGGGTGGCAGATCGATAGCCAATGGATAAATAAAAGTAGTAACACATTGAACGCTTCTACTGTTGGTCGATGGACGGCCTTGCAAGGTCGCCGGAACCTTGATGCAGGCGGCACAATACAGCGGTGTAGACTCTTATGACGTAGGTAGATAAATTATAACGTGTTTGTGCTATTGATTCAATGAAATATAGATCGAGATATACGCGATCGTTTTTAACCGACTTCAAAAAGGAGGCGGTTCACAATTCGATTGCGATTTACGTGTAGATTTTTTTCTTTTATTTGATGCGGAATAGTTAAAATAGTTTGCCGCAGTAGTTTTCATTTTTTTTTACATAGTCGATGTAATTTTAGTTTGTGTTCGGCTTTTTTAGGAGTTTTCATTTGGGTAATCTAATCTGTTCTGGCATCACTGCGGGTATTATAATCTTACTATAGAATTTGTCCATTACATAACACTAAACACTGAAGAATAAAAAATAAAAAAATAGTATAATTTGTAGTGTTTTGCTTTAGAAGTCGGTTTTATTTTTTTGTTAAAAGATTTTTGTTTATTCATTTAAAGGCAGCAGTCATAGCTTCGGACGTGGTGTTTTCTTCGTAATTTAAATATTTCTTTCTTTTTTTAAATGATGACTTATGATGCTCTTTAGGTACCTATTGTGCCTTCAATATAGATAATTTGATTTTAATTGGGGATTGCAGGGATCTTGGATAAATAATAACATCCGCACGAGGCGATCAAATAAAAAAAAATAAAAAAATTGTTTTAAAGTTTTACTTGACAAGGTGCGTTACGTTTGTTTGACAATGTTGGCAGCTTTTGATTAGTTCTGGTGAATGGGTGTAGTAGGATTGCTGTTACTCTGTCTGTCTTCAAACGACAAACACGAGTTTTAAAACGAAACGTGCTTCTGTCTGGTGAACTCTTGTGTCCTTACTGTAATTTGCAAGTTGGTTTACGTATTCGGAGAATGAAAGATTTATTAAAAACCAGCGCACTGTATTGGTATATTTTTATAACATCACAGAATTTTCATTATACCCATGAACTTACTTAATGTTTTCAAACACTCTGAGGAAGGTATGAAACGAACCTTGTTCATGTTTAATCTTCATCAATAAGTATAATAAATCAAGAAATCGTTTTTGTACATATAAAATATATCCAAAAAAAAATAGCAGCATTTTTGGCATTTTTGTCTGTTTGTCTGTTTATTTGTGCATGCATCACGTAAAATAAAAATAAAATTACTTTTATACATAAAAATTGTGCATGCCTTGAAGTATTACTTAGTTTATTGTTTATTTCATCGCAATCGGTTCACTGTATCAAAAGTTAAATGAATTTAAAATTTTCAAGAAGATATATAGATATATCACAATGCACGCAATTCAGATACTAGGACAGTTGAACTCAATATTTGATAGATTGCGATGTGCATTTGACGTCATTTTCTGTATGACGGTGGGAAGAATGACCCTAGAAAAATAATTGGTAGGTAGGTTAGGTAGGCAGGTAAGTGGGTAAGTAGGGTAGGTAAGTGGGCTAGGTAGGTCTAGGTAAGTAGGGTAGGCAGTTGAGACAGAATATTATTATGTATTTTTTAAAAGATTTAAGTTTTTACTTATCTCCGCAACCCAGTAATTGAGTAAAACACCTTAGCAAGACTGGTGTCAGATTTTCTGGTCTCGGACTACTCGTAACGACTCTCAAAGATCTTCAAACGACAACCGGAACCAAACGGCTTGACATACTTTCCGAGGCAGGACTCAGGAGGAGTTTCGGTTTGGATTGGACGGTCACCCAACTAACCTCGACAAGCATTGCTTTACTTCAAAGAGGGATGTGTGTGGCTGTTATTATTTGGCGTCGAGCTCCGTAACAATGATATTATAATTATGACTAGCTTCTGCCAGCGGCTTCGCCCGTGTGAAACCGAAAATGATCCCAGGGAACATATTCCCGGGATAAAAATATCCTATGTGCTATTCCTGACTGTAATCTATCTGTGCCAAAATTCATCCAGATTCGTCCAGCCGTTTCAGCGTGAAAAAGTAACAAACAGACACACAAACAGACACACTCACAAACTTTCGCCATTAAAATATTAATATAATTTTAATGTAGTCCTTTGTTTGTAACGTCTACAATCATAAAGATATTCTGGGCTTCTGCCAGTAGGTAGGTAATGGTGATTAATTTCATACCTTACCAGGAGGTCTAATATACCTAAACTTAGATTCATCATCATCATCATATCAGCCGAAAGACGTCCACTGTTGGACATAGGCCCAAAGTGTCGCCACGTTGAGAGGTCCCGTGCGTCCCGCATCCAGCGGATCCCCACAACCTTCACCAGGTATTCGGTCCACCTGGTGGGAGGCCTTCCAACGCAACGTCTTCCGGTCGCGGTCACCACTGATAGAAATTTTCTACCCCATAGGCCATCCGTTCTGCGAGCAATGTGCCTTGCACACTGCCACTTAAGTTTGGCAATTCTTCTGGCTACTTCGGTAACCCTGGTTCCCTTGCGGATCTCTACATTTCTGATTCGATCACGGCAGGAAACTTCGAGACTGTGACTGTGAGCTTTCTGATGAAGCCCATTGCGACCGCGTCTCAAAGCCATAGGTTATCACAGGCAACACATACTGGTCATAGACTTTCATCTTGAGACACTGTGGTAAGTTGGACTAGAAGATACCGCGCAAACTTAGATTATAATATATGCCTCAAACTCCCTAATGTTATATTGCATATACAGCTATACAGCTGTAATATATAGGTGTAATATATACCACACGCAGTCACCATTACAGATTCTTGTCTTTGTGCTTGCAAAGGGGTCTCTTAATTTCCGGGCTTTTTATGTTAAAAAAAAATCGAATTGACAAATCTTTGTCTTTGGATTAACTTGGGAAATGATGGTGACCTAATCCCACCTACAGGCAGCTGATGTTACTAATTCTATTTTAGCATTAAAATACAGTTTGACAAGTTCTTAATTCAGAAACCGGGTGTTATACAATCAAAGCGCAAAGTTAAATAGTTGTTCCGTTACCTATTGTGTTTCTCAGTTAAAATAATTATTACTAGGTGTTACAACACACCCTCATTGTGTTTCACTGGTTCGTTTACAAAACTCTTGGGTCGTTTGGTAAACACATAGCAATCATAACAAGTACCCACAAATCTGCAAAGTAGCTTTCTTTGCAATCAGTCCTACAACTGCTATTCACGATGACGCCGTTATTAAGATTTTTGCTGTTCGCGGTTTCGGTTTTATATTTGTCAAATGTCTGTGTAAGTATTTTGTTTATTTCGCAATTTTGTTAAGTGATTTACGTACAACAAAAAAAATCTTTGCTGTTTCATAAATTAAGTAGGTGATCAGTACCTATTGCGACATGAATTTATACGTTTTTTTTTAAGAACAAGAATTGGTCTCTCGGCCTCTCTAGAGTAGAGTTTGACATAAAACTCAACTTCAAGTTCTTAATTCAGAAATCGGGAGGCATGCGTACCAATCATGTTTTGTTCTACTATAGATAAAATTAGCATCACTCCCGACACAGAACAAGCAAAACAATATCCTCCAATTTTTCCTAATAACTAGGTACATTATATAATATGTTGGGGGCTTCCAGTCTAACTGGACGTAAATTAATACAAGTAATTTATATGGAGCGACTGCCTGTCTGACTGCCACAATCCAGTAACTGGCTAACACGATATCCTTTGCCAAGACTGGTGTTAGGTTACCTGGCTTCTGAAAACCCGTAACAACTGGCAAAAATGTTCAAATGACAGCCAACTGTTTAAAGGATCACCCATAGAATAGAATTTTTATTGCAAAGAAAATACATCCACGGACCGACCTCGGCAAGCATTGCTTAACCTCGAAGATCGACTCGTGTGGCTGTTATTATTTATGCACGAGCTCAAAACTATGTTTGTTTCATCAATTAAATAAATATGCACGTTCAGAGCAATAGTAGCAGTACCTTGGAACAAAAACTATTTGTGTTTCATTAATTATAAAAATATACACATTCAGATCTATAGTAGCAGTACCTCCGCATTCGGCAGAGCGGTTCGTAGAGCTGTTCTCGAAGCTCTCTATTACGGCGCATATTCCCGCCAATAAGATAATTTGTTCTGCCAATTATTTCGTTAGAAACTACTTTATTTAATAATAAGTCCTAAAACGTAACATAGCACATTATGATGTAGGTAATGTCGAACAGCACAAAATGAAGTTCATACCACTTCTTAATAAACATTGTACAATGACCTTAACTGCCGTAACCATACCATAGCTTATGAGAATCGATGCGGTGATGGATCACGTCTAAAGTATTGGCTACAGCATTTTTCTATTTTGTTATTAAACAATTATTCTGCGATCACCGAGACGAGTGTGGACATTAAGCTCGTTTCGCTCCACGGCTCGCTTATTGCAACAATATGTAGGCATGGTTTTGGTCACAGATGTGTTTCTAAAAATATAAAGTCGCATTCAACCACCTAAGATGGCGTAGTTTTCTTTTTGTTCATGTCAGCCGATTGCCATGTTGCATGTGATTTTACCTTATAGCACTTACATATTTTTGTGGAGCTCGCAACAAAAAAGTACACGCTTTTCCATCTCGTTTTAAAATGTCCACGGTGATACCTAAATTGCATTCCCCTAATCTATAAAATAAAATTCAACTGCCACATGTATAGATAGGTCATCGTCTAGTTTTTTTTGTTCTTTTTATAGTAATTCTCAAGAGGAGCTCGTGGCCTAATAAGAAGAGCTCATCTCTATACAATAACATTTTTTTTTTTGGTTGGGAAATCATCCTATGACTTCTCCCGCTCTGGATGAAGCGGCAGGGCGTGTCAGACATTTACTGACTTTAGTTAGTAAAAGTCTGACACGGGTGGGTTTTAACCCACCCGTGTTCCTTCAGTTGCTTGAGCCAGGGCCGCGGTAACTCTTTTTCAAATTTATCCGCGACCCAGACAGGCATCGGCCCTAATGGACCCCGTCAATTTTGCTGACATCTCTTTGAGGCGCGCGTGGAACACTACGCGCCGTCGACTCGGGCCTGGAACATATGCACGTGTCAATCTCCGAGGTTAAGAAACGCTTGTCAAGGTCGGTTCCTGGATGGGTGACCATCTTTACATAGTCAGATTCCTCCGTTCCTCTCTGTCACTGTTCTGTGTTCCTCGGCTGTCATTTGTACAATTTTGTTTCTTTTTCGTTGTTGTTGAATTAGGTAAGTTACCTATGTTTGCAGTATTTGTAAGTATGTGAGAACCATGTTCCTATTTATCAAATGAATGAATTTACCTGTTAGTATTGATCGTAATAATCAGGACATTTTTCGGAGTTTTACCTGAATCGCACCTGCACCCGTGCGAAGCTGTATGAACCAGTAGAAAGATAATTCTATTTTCTCGTTTTAGCCCAATAAAGTAAAGCTTTTATAAAAAGTACCTAGTATCTGAGTGCTTGTTATTGTGCCCGAGTTCAGCGAAGTGCAGTGATGGGGAAGGGTTCAATATTGCTGTTAACGGCAGGGGAGCCCGTGGGGATGTCACATGGCGCTTTGTTTTCATACTCATGGTGTTGATTCAAATAAAGATATAGTTATGCAACTGAATAAAACTTAGATTTATTTTGACTAAACTAAATGACTCGTTTAGTTTTGTATCAATGCTCGATTTATCCAGTGACAACTGATAGATATGAATTCTGATCTGCGCTGCTTTGTACATCGGCAAGCCGTAATCATATAATGGAATAAGTTCATATGAAATTTTCTACAAATTGCTGCGACAGATACTTACACGGGGATATTTTGAATATGATTGTCAACTAACCAAACTCTTTTCTTTCGGATGTACTAGTGAGGGTTCGTACAAATTTTGTGTTTCATTTACAAATTAAAATAAATATATGATTCATGTTTGTATGCATGCGCTTAATAAGAAAGTACTATATTTCTGAATATAATTAATAACCCTCTATTCTTACACTCTTTTGAACCTCATAATCATATCTCGTTAAAAGTTTACGAGAAACTCGAACGATTGGATGGCATTTAAAAATACGAATATATAAAGAACGGAATTAATTGAACCGTTTTCAAGATAAGCTCTGACTTAATAAATCCGTATTTTTTTGGTTCACTCAAATTGAATTTGAAGATGGAGTTTGAGAATTGATGGTTGATTTTTCAATTCAACCATCAAAAACATTCCCTAGCTTAAATATACTTAAAACCTAACTAACTATTCCTATATACCTTAACTTTACTTTGCCAATCCATATAAATGCGAAAGCTGTATGTATTTTTGTTTGATACATTTTCACGCCTAAACCGATGAACCAATTTTCATGAATAATCATGTAAGGAAGAAGGAAGAAACGCTAGACCGTGGCAGGCGCGAGCCGAGCCCCGTGCGAGGCACGAACGAGGCACGGATTCAAAACTTCACGAACATTTTATATGATGCAGTTTATGCTCTAACATGCGGCGTCCGCGTCCCGGACACGCTCGGACGCCTCGGACGCATACTTTATATATATAGAGCGATCAGCTTGTAGATTTTGTGTAGTCCCAAACATATCTATGTTTAAATTTAAAATACACTACAGCGTATGCGGTGTAAGGAGTTATAAGTTGTTTTTTTTAACTTTTTGGGTTACATTATTGAAGTTTTTGTAGGGATCCCTAATTTAACTCGAATAACAATATAATGTATCATCTCAGTAATAATGTAGCATCCCATTGGTGAAAGAATTTTTTAAATCGGTCAAGTCGTTTTTGAGGTTATCCATTACAAACAAACTTACAAAACAATCAAATCTTTCCTCTTTATAATATTAAAGTGTAAATTATTTCTTACAACAAGCTTTCATATTAAAAAAAAGTTGTTTTAAACAAACTTTTATATTTAAAAATGACACTTACGAGAACCAAACCTTCGTGCACAATTTCAGTTCAATGGGACAATGGGAAGTGGGTCAGATTTAACTTTCAAGATTTGTTTACAGACACCGGGCAGGTGAAACTAAAATAAAAGCTTGTAAAAAGATTCAAAGTTAAATTTCAGCTACCACCAACCATGCTGCCATATTCCTATTTTTACCCGACTGCCGAAGGAGGGGGTAATGTGTTTATCACTTTATATGTATATGTGTTTGTTTTTAAGAGGTGATTTCAAAATTATATAACACTTATATATTTAAAGGTACTTAATTCTAAAAAAAGTATCTAAATAGATATAAATAATAAAAGTTAATTCAAAAAATCGCTGTGCTGTCGGAGGATACATATTCGCGAGCTGACCTAAACCAAATTTGATTTTCTTCTTGTTTACGTCTTGTTCGCTTTTTAAGCAGTCGGGTTTTTCGTTTTTTTTTTAAATACGTAGGTACCGAAAGCATAAAGGAAATACTTACCAAATAATTTATTTGTAATTAAACTTTCAGTATTGTAAGATTGTTTTACCACACAAACTACGGTATTTGGAAAACATGCTGAATGCTGAGGTTGTGGCCAAGGCTGCGAAGATACGACAACTTAAGGAAGCCAATCCCAACATCCAGGATAGAGAAAATAGTTGGCCCATGCTGCTAGCAAAATATCAAGCTGAAGACCATAAAAACATTAATAGCATACCAAACAGTAATTTCGGAAACTTATACAACAGACGCTTACCGAAATTTTAAATCTCAAGTATCTACCTATGTTTTTGTTATTTTATTTTAGTTTTAGTGAAATAAATAGTTAACTAAACACAAAGGATTTTAATTTGCATCGTTTACATAAAAACAGTGGTTCTTAGTACTTACAGGGCTTACTTTTGTTCTTTTGTTGTGTTTATTATCTTATGACAAAATAAAATAAAACATGAATCCGTTGCTTGAAAGCGCGTCGTGTCTCTAAAGTTGGCTCTACCAACCACTGCGCAAGAAACAGTTTGTCCATGAGTATACTGCATAGAGTAAGCGAGATAGGACGATGCGACAAACGTAAGCGAGTGTAAGAGACAGTTATACAATACTATCTTAACCTTCAACGTTTACACAAAAATAGCTACTGCGCAGGGTCCTTGCAGCCAATTCAGGGACACAGAGATCCGTTGTGAGTATTAAAGGTTTCTCAACGTATCTAAGGCAAACTCGATCGGTTTTGAATCGGTAATGCAACTATCCTAATAAAGAGAGTTGTGTATTTAATTTGGTGTAGCTACAATTAAATAAGGATATTATTGATTTTTTAGTTTGTCCTCGCACTGGAACGCCTGCAACAATTACACCAATAGAGCACAATCTCACTATAATAAACTCACTATAAGTCCAGCAGCAGCCTAATTGCGCTAGTGAATTCGGCATGGCAAAGGGTTTGACCGCCATCAATCGGCCAATCACATAGTCGGAAATCCACGTCGCTTTTTGCATCTAGCATGTGATTGTACGGTTGATGGCGGTCAAACCCTTTGCCTTGCCGAATTCACTTGCCTCATACTCTTTTCAGTTATGAAATCCAACAATACACAGATTTTTCCATCCATCAATTACACTTAGATTATGGGGAATTCTACCCCTAATCTAAGTGTAATTGTTTTTCATAATTTTACCACTCAGAGCATTTAATACACCTTCCCTCCAAATTCAAATGATATTGTGCCAACATTATCTGAGTAGAATGGATGTGTGACACCCGGACGAATAGAGAAGACAAAATTATAAGGGTTCAGTTTTTGACATTTGGATACGAACCCTAAAAATATTTCATTTAGATACCTATAAGGTTCAAAATGACGCAGTGATGGCCCAGTGGTAACGGCTCCGACTTACTGGACGTGAGTTCGAACCCAGGCAGGCGCTTCAATTTGTGTAAATTATTTCATCACCTGCACTGTTCTTAAAACGGAAAAGGAAAACATCGTGAGGAAACCATGCGTTTTAGAACCAAAAATTCGAAGACATGTGACATTCACCAACCCGCGCGCCCTGGGCCCGCATGGTGGATCCTCTCTTTGGGAGAGGTTTAATCCTTAATTAAACCTCTCCCAAAGAGAGGATGCCTGTGTCCCTGCAGTGGGAACATTATATGGCTGATGATGAATGAGTGTTTTAATATTTACTTATATAAGTAAGTTGATTAATTATAATTATTGAATTATACTTTGACAATCTCGGGACCATGGGGTGCCGATCCTTTGAAAGGCGTGCGAGGGGCCGAAGCCAACTCGCAGAGGCCTTGTTAGGCATGTATCAGAAAATGTTACACCAACACACGATTATTCTAGTATGCACAACGCAAATGCACCCAAGGGCAATCCCCGGTTGGTGCAGGACTATTGCAAAATATGGAGAAAATTTATTGGTCTGGTAGGTTTAGTGGATCAATTGCCAAAAACTATAGAAGGTATACTGGTCGCTGCCTGGCCACTGTTGAACTACACGGCTATAGAATGCCAGGGGGTGACTTGCACCCTCAATTAAGGGGCCCCCATAAAGTGTTGCTAGCACTTAAGTGACGTAGCGCCAAGGGGGCAACATATACGGAGGTGCTTGAGGAGTGGAGAGGACCACGGCTATCAGGACAATCCCGGAAGTACGGTCAAGATCCCTACTAGCATCTTACTGAGTTAACTTCCTTTCTACAAGCATGTTTGCTCTTGCGAATATCCACTCAAGCCAGCCAATTAAGGCAAAAGAGAGGTGGGAGCTCTGGTCCCCGTCAGTTTTCACTCTGACCGGCCAATAAAAACAAGCCCGAGATGAGGCACAAGGCTTTTCCCTGGAGATCAGGTCCGTGGGGTCGCCACTTCCCGCCAGCTCGCCACAAAGCTGCCCTGCGGATTGTATCTCTCTTAGTCTGGCCTCTCACCCTAGATATGTTTTGAATTATTATTATTAAACTAGCGGTTTTAACGAGCAGTATGTAAGTATATTAAAGGAGACAATGTCTTTGACTTAGGTACCTACTTTATCTACCTGCCTATCTTTCTATTTAGGCAGTGTAAGTGACGAAAATTGTATGAACTTTAAAAGTAACATAATTATGCAGTTTGTATACCTAGAAAAAGGGGCTGGAATTGGGAAATGTTTTACTTTTAGGAGTTTCGTTAACAGTACTATAGTACTTAGTGGAAGGTTTGCATGTGTGTGTCTGTGGCTGGACCTCAAAGAGGGCCAGTAAAAGGAAGTCGCTCGTATGTCAGATAATTGTTTTAGCTATCATTACTTAGTAATTTATTAAAAAAATACTTATGGCTGCCTTAATGCGTAATGAATTCGGAAAGAGCAAACGGCAAAGAGTATGAAAAATCGACCAATCCAACATCAATTGACCAAAGCCACATCGCGTCTTTCATCTCGCAAGTGATTGGTCGATGTTTCATACTCTTTGCCCTTTGCTCTTTCCGCATTCATTACGCAATAAGGCTGTTGGAACTGATGGGTGGCATGGCGTGATCCTATGTAGTTTATCAATACAGTTCAGGAAACATCGTGAGGAAACCGGCTGTTATAGAACCAACAATTCAAAGACGTGACATCCACCAACCCGCACTGGGCCCGCGTGGTCGATTACGACCCATTCCCTCTCACAGAGAGGAGGCCTGTTCCCTGTGGGAACATTAAAAGGCTGATGATGACAACAGTTCGGGCCAATTGCTAGTTATGCATAACTTGGCAAATTCGAACGCGACTCCCATGGTTCGCGCGGGTGGCGGGCGATGTTACTACCCAATGACGTGGCGCGTTGACGCGACGACGCTGCCGTCAGGTGACCTACAAATTTTATTTTGCGGGGGACCCGCACATTTTATACCGCCCCCGCTGCCTTACGTCTGTCGTCGCCCGCGGACCATTGGAGTGTCACGTACGAATTTTCCAAGCTATAGTCAGAACCGACAGAAGTGAAAACCTTAATACGTCGTTTACTGCCACTTAATACGTTTTACGCTTTCCAACAATAGCTCAACGCGGCTAAAGAAGTATTCATTTCGATAAATTAACAATATACGACATTAAAAGAATGCTTTAATAAAAGTGCGCATTTTAATCGCTCGGCTCGGCGCTGAAAGTTTTGTTGTTGTTTGTCCTAGATAGTGTTCTTGAACTATAGTGCAATTGAAATTCCTTTCTTCAGATCCGCATAACTCATTCAGTTGTTTGATTCAGGTTGGCTTGTACAAAACTTGCAACGTGGCTTGCATAGACTAATATACCTATATAGTGGTGGCTTGGTCTTGAGGATTAACTAATAATACCAATACGCTGTAGACAAAAGATACCTAGTAACGTCAAGTACCTATGGGATTGACATGACATATTATTATGCTGCCAAAAATAAAAACTTTAACAGACTTCCAAAAATGCATTGCGAAAAATAACTTTCATTGCTGAAGTCGGTGTCTTTGGTTTCTCGCTATGCGACACCGACTTCAGAAAATAAAGTTATTTATCGAAGTTGTTTTTTTTTTGGAAGTTTATTTTTTTCGTTATAATCTTTTTATTTTTGGTAAGTAGGTGCCTCAAGATATGTTAATTACACACTCAATGATTAATATTTAATGCACTCTAAAGATTTGATAAACATTCATAGGCTGAAAATATTCCAGTTTAAAGAGTTTTTCAGATAAAATAGTACATTTGGTAATATTAAGTAGTAAACAGTCTTTCGGCGTTCACCGCCAAAATCAAACTAAAAAGCTGACGCCCGTTTATCCTCGTTGTGTATCATATTTTCTGAATTAAATTAAAATCTCTATTAAGAAATCAAGACCAGAACGAATAAAAAACGGTTTACAGAGGGGGCAGTCTGCCGCTGCCCTTATTATAATGTACAACCAGCTTAAAGAAGGTCTAGTTCATGGTATGTTATGTCTATGGTTTAAGGAAACAACATTGGACAGACAGATGTCAAATCAGATTTAAATGTCAGAGTATAAAATATTCTAAGATTTTACAAATTAGCAGAAAAAATAAGTTGTGGATATTAAATCAATCAGAGATAACTAAAAGTATGCTTTTCAGGTGCTAACAGTATCTATAATATATATCATAAAAGTGAGTAACATGAGTTGATATCAAAAGATAAAAAAGGTGTGGTTTGTGTTGTGATGTTATAAAACGTAAATAGATTAAAAGATGTGGATCTGTACACCAGAATACAAAAATAGGTGCATCACAAGACAATTCCAATAAGTCTTACATTCTCATACTTTTTATTACTTTTATTTAATTGCACTTTGACTATCTGAATAAACAAGCACTAGACTAACTTCTGTGCTCAACAATTTATTTAAAAGACTTTTAACAAAAACAACTTCTTTAGCTGTTTCTGATATAGCGACATATTCAGCCTCAGCACTACTGAGAGCAACGCATTGTTGTTTGCGCGAATGCCAACTAGTCACTGCCCCACCAAGAGTTAAGAAATATCCAGTAAATGATTTGCTACCCCAATCGGCATCAGAAAAAGATTCTTACTTCATAATTCCAGTCTTTTTAGGGTTCCGTACCTCAAAAGGTAAAAAAAGGAACCCTTATAAGATCACTTTCTTGTCCGTCTGTCTGTCTGTCCATGTGTCGCCACCGATTTTCTCAGGAACGGGTACACCTAGCAAGTTGAAATTTATACCAGATACTAAGGTCTATAGTTCCTATTAGGTGTATAAAAACCAAGCTCCTGAGTCACCACAATAAAAAGATATAAGTAAATTTAGTTTTTCGCGAAAACTTGTAAGTATTAAAATTTACCTTAATTTTCAACTTTAGAATTTTTCGGAATTAAGGTAAATTATGGTAATTTCAAGTTTTCGTGAAAATCTAGATTTGCCTATATCTTTAAAACTTAGCAACCAATAACCAATTTTATTATGGCGGTACAGTTCAAATTCTAAATCTTTATTTCGAGCGAAGACTCTTAAAAGGGTTAGTAACAATAGTAATCAACACGATACAGTACATATGTAACTGAAAGCAGTGAACTACGTATATATACGAACTGTCCACTCTGTCAGCAATCATTTTAAGAACCCTGTTAGGGCTGTCCATAACTCGGGCCACCATTGATATTGCGCGCTTGTGCATTATCGCGTAAAAACAGACGCGCCGCCGCAAACATCTCCGACGCAATACAATGCCAAGGCAAACCCATCAGTTTTCTGAACGCGTTATTATACTGGACACGAAGGACTCCATATGACGCCCGTGAATACTTATTCCACAGGCTGCAAGTGTAGAAGGTGGTACAGAATGCTCTAAAGAGCGTCACCTTTATTTCTGCAGTACAATGTGCAAACCTGCGAGCTATCATATTCGCACGCTCGGAAAGAGCCCTCCGTTTCCTTTCAATGTCAGCATTATCCTTTAAAGCTTATTATTGACACAGACACCGTCAATATGACAACCGAAATGTTGACTGCTAAGCGCCTCAATCAGGGCATTAATATACAAATTGAAGAGGGCAGGGGAGGTCAATCCGTGTCTCACTCTACACTCCAATAGATAAGGCTCCGACAGCACACTCGCCCGCCCACCGAACTCTGTTAATCTGGCTTCCATACCAATGCCTGAAGATACTTATAAGCTGGATAGATAAGCTTATAGGTTCAAATTTCGTCCATATATTATGGAAACCAGATCAAAAGCCCTAAACCGATCGAGGAATGAAGCGAAAACAGGTGTTCTTCTTTTTATGTAGTACCTGACGGCATGCTTGAGACACAGAACTGCACTCTCTGTAGAAAGTCCTGGCCGAAACTCGAACTGATTGTCGTGCAGCACAAGATGTTTGTTTAGCTGTGTATCAGGCAGACCATCATGCACCTTAGCGACCATGGTTGCGAGAGAAATAGGTCTATAGTTTCCCCTATCCGAAAGATCACCTGTTTTACTTTTAACAATGGGAACCACGATCGTCCTCATTAGGCAAGTATGAATGACCAATACATCAATTGTACAGCAGAGCCAAAACTCTCGGTAAGTGAGGACCGGCGTAATGCAAACCCTCGAGCTACTGAGCCCATCTTGTCCAGGGGACTTACCTCTAGTCGAAGACCTGATGACTCTGGCCACATATTTGGCACTGAAACGTGTGCCCACCTTGCCAGAACGGGGCTCAGCATCCAGCATCTCAATAGAGCTCCCTAGCGATGACTTTAAACAAACAGATTTCTAAAAAGGTTTGCAATATACTTCACATCATTCACACTAACAGGCAGGCCTGGCCGAATGCTCAATTTATTAGCACTCTTCCAGAAACTGCGAAAATTACGCTTTGAATGCTTAGATCAATTATGTCCATCTTTATCTGTATCTTTGTCTGTATAATGGGTAGGTACGGAACCCTCGGCGTACGAGTTTGTCTCGCACTTGGCCGATTTTATTTAATACTAAAGATAATGCTTTTAGATATCGTATTATTCGTTTAAGTGCAATAAAATGTGTGTCATCATGACAAGTGTTAAATTTTACCACCGCTGTCTGGTACATGTTGATAAATACATGAGACTTCAAATTATATCCTGGATTCCTGGATCCTTCAAATTATATCTATTGACAGTTTTAGTGGCCTTATTTAATTTCAGCCCGGTTTCAAGAGGAGTGTTAACTGGCTTACAATCTTCCATTCCAGTTTTATTTAGAATCTTATTTATATAGTTCTCCTGGCTAAGATAAATTTCATGCTTATTCCGGTTTCTTGATTGACATGCCCAAAACAATCTCTTGCTTTACCTAAATCTTTTATCTTAAACCGTTAACTAATTTGCGTGATTACGGTACTTGCTAAATTTGATTTACTAGCAAAAATATAAAAATCATCCACATAAAGTCCTATAGCTAAAAATCCCTCTGTAACTTTCTTCATATGAAGCGCAAAGTCCGATCCTGCATGGAGTATTGCAGCCACCTTTGGGATGGCTCAGCAAAGTATCAGCTTGCCGCGCTTGACTCGGTGGAACGCAGAGCTAAGAGGCTCATCGGCGACATTGAACTGGTGGATACCAAGCTTCACAGCTTGGCTCATCGCCGCAAGGTTGCCTGCTTGTCGGTCTTCTACAGACTGTATTTCGGTGAGTGTGCTCAAGAACTCCACGACCTCATCCCACCAGCCCCCTTCTACCATCGGACATCTAGACGCACTGCAAGTTACCATCCTTACCTTGTTGCCATTCCACCAATTCGCACCAAGCGCTTCCAAACATCCTTCATAATGCGCACAGCGAATGAATGGAACTCACTACCTGCGTCTGTATTTCCGAACGCATTCAACCCGAATCTCTTCAAAGTTAGAGTAAACAGGCTCCTTCTGGGTAAGCTCACTCCATCGTCGACTCTGTCTCTGTCACCTATGACTTAGACTAGAGTCAAGAGCAAACCCACCACAAAAAAAAAAAAAAAAAAATATATTCACATTGGTCATATTTGGATGGTGTAAATCCTAACTCCAACAAATAATTGTGTTTTTTTTAAATTCCAGCAACAAGCTGCTTGCTTAGGCCCGTAAATAGCTTTGACAAGCTTACAGACCTTGCCTTCATTGCCTTCATTCAAAAATGATTCAGGTTGTTCCATGTACAACTCTTCATCCAGTTCCTCGTTTAGGAACGCTGTGGTGATATCAACTTGGTAAATCTCCAAGTTCATTTCAACTGCCAATCCTATTAATAGCCGCATCGATGTAAATCTGACTACTGCAGCAAATGTTTCGAAATAATCTTGACCATAAACTTAGGTTAAGTATGGAGGCAAGGAAAACCCATGCAATGCAAGTTCATGCTGTACAGCGGAGCAACCAGCACTCCAAAACTTTCAATCAACCCACATCAAGAACTGCCAAAAGACTCATTTGTTATAGATGCGGAGCATCACAATATGCAGATAAATGCCCGCACATATTGGCACAGTGTACTTATTGTAAAAAAACATGGCCGTCTTAAAAGATCTTGCTTGAAAGCGAAACGAGAAGACTGTGTCGGGTAGGCTGTGTCGAGGAGACTGAGACTGATGTGGCACAAGGAGAACAGAGGAATGCAGAATACAAGGTTAATTATGACATACATTTATTAGATAAGTGTGAAAAAATTGTGGTGCAAGCAAAATAAATAAACAATGCATACAAATGGAAGTGGACAGCGGGTCAGCAGTGTCAGAGAGAATTTGAATATAGGTTTCCCGATGTAAAATTACTGGATACGAAGGTGCACGGTCATGTTCTAATAATTATTTGAACGTTGTAGGACTTGCTGAAGTGGATGTAGAAGTTTTGGGTGAACTCAAGGAGAAGTTGCAGCTTTATGTGGTGTCTGATGTTAACAAAATGCCATTGTTTGGTCGACAATGGCTGCGCTCTTTCTGTCATAACATTTTGACCAGGATACTGGAGGTAAACAAGGTCAATTCTAATTTAAATGAGGCAGACTTGACAGGTAGTTTAGATGCATTATTGCAGAAATATAAAACTATGTTTGATGACTCTATGATATGAGAAATTAAAGGAGAACCTGTTGCTCTGCATTTAAAAGACGGTTCAAAGCCAGTTTTATGCAAGGCTAGACCAGTACCATTTGGTCTAAAAACGAAAATCGAACATGAGATTGACAGGTTGGTTCAGTTGGGTATATTATGTAAGGTAGATTATAGTGAATATGCAACACCAATTGTTCCAGTACTAAAACTAAATGAGGAAGTAAGATGTTGTGGTGATTTTAAAATGACCATCAATCCGCAGTTGATAGTTGATGAACATCCATTACCAACCCCAAAAGAGTTATTTGCTGGACTGGCGGTTGGTGAAAAATTTACCAAAATTGACTTGAGATGTGCATATTTACAATGGGCAGTACGGGAAGAGGATCAAAATTTCTTGACACTTAACACTCATAAAGACCTTGTTGAGTTGTGCTCCTGCAAAGTGGCAAAGGAAAATTGAGAATATTTTGAAGGACATACCGGTAGTAGTTGTGTTTATTGAAGACATACAGATCACAACTCCAAATGATAGCACACATTTACAACGCTTAGAAATGGTATTTAATAGATTACTGGAATATGGCTTAAAAATCAAATTTAAAAAAGTCACAATTTCTTCAAAATGAAATTTAGTACTGTGGTTATAAAATAAACAGGTTGGGCATACATAAACTTGATTCTAAGATTGAAACAATTCAAAGAGCCCCTCAACCAAAGAATATTACTGAACTACAGGCTATTCTAGGTTTAGTAAATTACTATGGATGATTTTTCAAAAACTTGTCAAGTATCTTAGAACCATTGCATAGGCTTTTGAGGAAAAAAAACAAATGGGAATGGACTAATGAATATAACAAAATTTTTAATTTAACTAAGCAACAAATGCAAACAGACTTGGTACATTGTTTACCGGACCTGCCAGTTACTCTATCGGCTGATGCATCACCAATTGGGCTTGGTGCAGTGATCTCTCATATCATGCCTGATGGTACTGAATGGCCAATACAAATGGCATCCCAAACGTTAAACAAGACTCAAAGAAAATGGTCACAAATTGATAAGGAAGGCTTTAATTTTTGCTGTAAAAAAGTTCTTTCAGTACTTGTACGGTTGAAAATTTACTTTAGTTACTGATCATAAACCATTAGTCCAGAGTTTTCCGGCAAAACCACTACCCCACATGTCAGCCACTCGCATGCAGCATATGCTATTTTTTACAAGGATTTACTTATGACATTAAAAATAAAACTTCAAAAGACAACAGTAATGCAGATGCTTTATCACGATTACCAATAAACTGTGAAGAAGAAATATTGTTTGAATCCATTGTTTGAATCAGCTGACATTATAGAAATAAATCAGATTGCAACCTTACCAGTTATAGTTGAAGAAATAGCAGATGCAACATTGAAAGATAAAGAAATGGTACATTTATTACATGGGTTGCAGACAGGTATTAATTTGTCACACGTTATGCGCGTATTGATCAAAATAAGTTTTCTATACAAAGTGGTTGTATATTACGAGGCATGAGGGTTGTGGTTCCTAGAATACTTAGAACTAAGGTTCTAAGAGATTTTGGTATAACTAAAATGACTATGCTAGCTCGCAGTTTTTGTTGGTGGCCAAATATAGATTTAGATATCAAGGACTGGGTGAATAATTGTGTACAGTGCTGTGAAAAAAAGAATAATCCACCTGAAATAACGAAGCATCATTGGGAGTATCCGACTCATGCTTTTGAAAAAGTACATTGTTACGTACTGTAATATGGCGGTGGTCAACAAAGAAAGATAGTGTGTGTTCGAAACGCTTTAATAAGCAAAGACCTTATTTACTAAACACGGTACTTACAACTAACCATAAAAAGTAGTTAAAACTAATTAAAACTAAGAGGGCGCCAGGAGGGTTACAGGGCAAGAAGTTATACGCTAGGAACCCTTCCAATCCTTGGCACGGCCGGCTAGCGTGAGTCCTCGCCAGGTATATAGCGGCAATGTTGCTTATACAATAAACAAATGGTACTACAGTGGTACATACAGTGACTTTCATTCGTTGATAATTTCCACAGTTCACCAACAATCAAAGGGCGTGACGGTAGGCTAGAACAATATTAAGACATTATAAGTTTAATTGACTAGCGTTCTATGACTTAGTCAAGGCAGCATTAATGTCTGGATCAAAATGCAACTCACCCCTTTTTTGTTGAAATTAGCACACACAATAAAATCTTGTCTTATGTTTTATAAACTTTATAATTTCGACATGTCGGTATGTTCACAAAGTTTGTACACGGAGCGACACAGGTCTGTCTCCGATCAGTATTTGCGTTATTTTTTAATTTGATTTACTAGCAAAAATATAAAAATCATCCACATAAAGTCCTATAGCTAAAAATCCCTCTGTAACTTTCTTCATATGAAGCGCAAAGTCCGATCCTGCATGGAGTATTGCAGCCACCTTTGGGATGGCTCAGCAAAGTATCAGCTTGCCGCGCTTGACTCGGTGGAACGCAGAGCTAAGAGGCTCATCGGCGACATTGAACTGGTGGATACCAAGCTTCACAGCTTGGCTCATCGCCGCAAGGTTGCCTGCTTGTCGGTCTTCTACAGACTGTATTTCGGTGAGTGTGCTCAAGAACTCCACGACCTCATCCCACCAGCCCCCTTCTACCATCGGACATCTAGACGCACTGCAAGTTACCATCCTTACCTTGTTGCCATTCCACCAATTCGCACCAAGCGCTTCCAAACATCCTTCATAATGCGCACAGCGAATGAATGGAACTCACTACCTGCGTCTGTATTTCCGAACGCATTCAACCCGAATCTCTTCAAAGTTAGAGTAAACAGGCTCCTTCTGGGTAAGCTCACTCCATCGTCGACTCTGTCTCTGTCACCTATGACTTAGACTAGAGTCAAGAGCAAACCCACCACAAAAAAAAAAAAAAAAAAATATATTCACATTGGTCATATTTGGATGGTGTAAATCCTAACTCCAACAAATAATTGTGTTTTTTTTAAATTCCAGCAACAAGCTGCTTGCTTAGGCCCGTAAATAGCTTTGACAAGCTTACAGACCTTGCCTTCATTGCCTTCATTCAAAAATGATTCAGGTTGTTCCATGTACAACTCTTCATCCAGTTCCTCGTTTAGGAACGCTGTGGTGATATCAACTTGGTAAATCTCCAAGTTCATTTCAACTGCCAATCCTATTAATAGCCGCATCGATGTAAATCTGACTACTGCAGCAAATGTTTCGAAATAATCTTGACCATAAACTTAGGTTAAGTATGGAGGCAAGGAAAACCCATGCAATGCAAGTTCATGCTGTACAGCGGAGCAACCAGCACTCCAAAACTTTCAATCAACCCACATCAAGAACTGCCAAAAGACTCATTTGTTATAGATGCGGAGCATCACAATATGCAGATAAATGCCCGCACATATTGGCACAGTGTACTTATTGTAAAAAAACATGGCCGTCTTAAAAGATCTTGCTTGAAAGCGAAACGAGAAGACTGTGTCGGGTAGGCTGTGTCGAGGAGACTGAGACTGATGTGGCACAAGGAGAACAGAGGAATGCAGAATACAAGGTTAATTATGACATACATTTATTAGATAAGTGTGAAAAAATTGTGGTGCAAGCAAAATAAATAAACAATGCATACAAATGGAAGTGGACAGCGGGTCAGCAGTGTCAGAGAGAATTTGAATATAGGTTTCCCGATGTAAAATTACTGGATACGAAGGTGCACGGTCATGTTCTAATAATTATTTGAACGTTGTAGGACTTGCTGAAGTGGATGTAGAAGTTTTGGGTGAACTCAAGGAGAAGTTGCAGCTTTATGTGGTGTCTGATGTTAACAAAATGCCATTGTTTGGTCGACAATGGCTGCGCTCTTTCTGTCATAACATTTTGACCAGGATACTGGAGGTAAACAAGGTCAATTCTAATTTAAATGAGGCAGACTTGACAGGTAGTTTAGATGCATTATTGCAGAAATATAAAACTATGTTTGATGACTCTATGATATGAGAAATTAAAGGAGAACCTGTTGCTCTGCATTTAAAAGACGGTTCAAAGCCAGTTTTATGCAAGGCTAGACCAGTACCATTTGGTCTAAAAACGAAAATCGAACATGAGATTGACAGGTTGGTTCAGTTGGGTATATTATGTAAGGTAGATTATAGTGAATATGCAACACCAATTGTTCCAGTACTAAAACTAAATGAGGAAGTAAGATGTTGTGGTGATTTTAAAATGACCATCAATCCGCAGTTGATAGTTGATGAACATCCATTACCAACCCCAAAAGAGTTATTTGCTGGACTGGCGGTTGGTGAAAAATTTACCAAAATTGACTTGAGATGTGCATATTTACAATGGGCAGTACGGGAAGAGGATCAAAATTTCTTGACACTTAACACTCATAAAGACCTTGTTGAGTTGTGCTCCTGCAAAGTGGCAAAGGAAAATTGAGAATATTTTGAAGGACATACCGGTAGTAGTTGTGTTTATTGAAGACATACAGATCACAACTCCAAATGATAGCACACATTTACAACGCTTAGAAATGGTATTTAATAGATTACTGGAATATGGCTTAAAAATCAAATTTAAAAAAGTCACAATTTCTTCAAAATGAAATTTAGTACTGTGGTTATAAAATAAACAGGTTGGGCATACATAAACTTGATTCTAAGATTGAAACAATTCAAAGAGCCCCTCAACCAAAGAATATTACTGAACTACAGGCTATTCTAGGTTTAGTAAATTACTATGGATGATTTTTCAAAAACTTGTCAAGTATCTTAGAACCATTGCATAGGCTTTTGAGGAAAAAAAACAAATGGGAATGGACTAATGAATATAACAAAATTTTTAATTTAACTAAGCAACAAATGCAAACAGACTTGGTACATTGTTTACCGGACCTGCCAGTTACTCTATCGGCTGATGCATCACCAATTGGGCTTGGTGCAGTGATCTCTCATATCATGCCTGATGGTACTGAATGGCCAATACAAATGGCATCCCAAACGTTAAACAAGACTCAAAGAAAATGGTCACAAATTGATAAGGAAGGCTTTAATTTTTGCTGTAAAAAAGTTCTTTCAGTACTTGTACGGTTGAAAATTTACTTTAGTTACTGATCATAAACCATTAGTCCAGAGTTTTCCGGCAAAACCACTACCCCACATGTCAGCCACTCGCATGCAGCATATGCTATTTTTTACAAGGATTTACTTATGACATTAAAAATAAAACTTCAAAAGACAACAGTAATGCAGATGCTTTATCACGATTACCAATAAACTGTGAAGAAGAAATATTGTTTGAATCCATTGTTTGAATCAGCTGACATTATAGAAATAAATCAGATTGCAACCTTACCAGTTATAGTTGAAGAAATAGCAGATGCAACATTGAAAGATAAAGAAATGGTACATTTATTACATGGGTTGCAGACAGGTATTAATTTGTCACACGTTATGCGCGTATTGATCAAAATAAGTTTTCTATACAAAGTGGTTGTATATTACGAGGCATGAGGGTTGTGGTTCCTAGAATACTTAGAACTAAGGTTCTAAGAGATTTTGGTATAACTAAAATGACTATGCTAGCTCGCAGTTTTTGTTGGTGGCCAAATATAGATTTAGATATCAAGGACTGGGTGAATAATTGTGTACAGTGCTGTGAAAAAAAGAATAATCCACCTGAAATAACGAAGCATCATTGGGAGTATCCGACTCATGCTTTTGAAAAAGTACATTGTTACGTACTGTAATATGGCGGTGGTCAACAAAGAAAGATAGTGTGTGTTCGAAACGCTTTAATAAGCAAAGACCTTATTTACTAAACACGGTACTTACAACTAACCATAAAAAGTAGTTAAAACTAATTAAAACTAAGAGGGCGCCAGGAGGGTTACAGGGCAAGAAGTTATACGCTAGGAACCCTTCCAATCCTTGGCACGGCCGGCTAGCGTGAGTCCTCGCCAGGTATATAGCGGCAATGTTGCTTATACAATAAACAAATGGTACTACAGTGGTACATACAGTGACTTTCATTCGTTGATAATTTCCACAGTTCACCAACAATCAAAGGGCGTGACGGTAGGCTAGAACAATATTAAGACATTATAAGTTTAATTGACTAGCGTTCTATGACTTAGTCAAGGCAGCATTAATGTCTGGATCAAAATGCAACTCACCCCTTTTTTGTTGAAATTAGCACACACAATAAAATCTTGTCTTATGTTTTATAAACTTTATAATTTCGACATGTCGGTATGTTCACAAAGTTTGTACACGGAGCGACACAGGTCTGTCTCCGATCAGTATTTGCGCTGCTATGATCCCTTCAAACTCACGGCCGCTGTTATATCTGGATTTTATATAATGTTAATTTACAAATTTTTGAGAGTTCAAAAAGAGATTCAGGTGGCGGCCAGGTTTGAACGCGCGACTCATAACACCGCAGTCTGCAACCATATTTAGATGCTACTTAAGCTACTTACAATATGATCTAAATTTGGGTTCACGTCATTCCCAGTGGAATGACGTCATTACAACATATTGATTTTGCTGGCAAGTTTTTAGGTCCATATTTTTTCCTTTTGATTCATGCATTTTCGAAATGGCCATAAATCTATACATTAGACAAAATTGACACTGATAGCACAATTGAAATTTTGGATGATATTTTTGCTCGGTTTGGGGATCCTACAGTCTTGATAAGTGATAATGGTAGTCAGATTACAAATTCAAAATTTGCAAATTTCCTAAAACAGCGACACATAATTCATAAACGATGGGCTCCTTACCATCTAGCAACAATCGGCCAAGTGGAACGGTTGAGGTGTGATAGGATAACTACCCAAAAAAAAAAAATTATTGATGCAACATTATAGAATCACCCCACACTCTACGACAGGTAAATCTCCTGCTCAACTGATGCTCTCATATCCTGTTAGATCGAAATTTTCCCTTATGATACCAAACACTAAATCAGACAATAAGGTCCAAGAATATAATCATAAACCCTACAAAGAGTTGGACGTAGGAAGTAGAGTAATTGCTAGGTACTATACTGGTGAAAAATGGAAATTTGGCTCTATTGGTAAAAAAATAGGAGAACTTCATTATGAAATTGAAATGGATACAGGAGAGAAATGGTGCAGACATTTAAATCAGTTAAGACAAGTTGGCCGTCGGATACCACAGCAGTTGGAACACTCGTTTGAGGATTTGGACTTGTCAGGGGAGAAGATGCCAGAAATACAGTTGGTTACCAACAAGGATAATTACGGTTTGAATTCATTTATTTCTAAAGATTACAAATCACTTTTACAGAAATAAATACTAAACATTACTTGAATTAATATACATTTTTTGTTGTCCAGGAGTAGCAAGAGCTATAGTGTCAACATTACGAATATATGAGGGTAATTGTTAAAAGTTTTGTATTGTCTACCGCCGTGCGTTATCTTTGTTTTTATGTTTGAAATCTAAGGACTCGTTCACACCAGAGTCAAATGAATTATATTAGTTAAACTAGTTATTTATGATCTTTTAAGATGTGGCACTTTAGTAGTTTTTTAAATAGCAAAAACGATTGTGTATTTTTATATATTTTGGTAGTGTGTTATAAAGTTTTGCTCCCGCATGTGTTATTGTTTTTTTCCCATAGTTAGTTCTAGCACTAGCACTATATGTAAGTCTTGTGCGCGCCTTAGAATACGTTTTTGTACCTGTAATTTTTTTGTAAATGTGATTTGTGTTTGTAAGTCCTTGGAAAGAATTTTACGAACTAAAATACATGTGTTATATAAATATATATCAGAAATGTTAAACAGCTTGGTTTCTTTGTAAATTTTGTGTGTGGGGGTCAGATACTGGTAGTGAAATAGGACTTTTATAATTCTGTTTTGAGCTCTTTGTAGCTTTTCTAGGTTGGTTACCCCACAGTTCTATAAGATATTCAATGTGCGGTTTCACCAATGAATTATATATAGTGTGGCGGACCTTAAGAGGAAAGCATCTCACAATTCGACGCAACGCCCCCGTTAGGCTTAATATTTTAGAGTAGGTTTTCTCGATATGTGGTTTTCATGTAAGTTGATTATCCAGAATAAGTCCGAGATATTTATCTTTATTAACTTTATTTAAATTGACTCCATTAATACTAAGAGGTTTGTGATCTGAGATTTTTTTATTTTTAGCTGCAAATATTATATAGTTGTTTTTGGCTGTATTGATAGTTAACAGGTTATTTAGAAACCATATTTCCAAGATAATGTGATCCTCTTGTGCGTCCTGTATTATTGAGTCAATTGAGTGACCAAAATAAAAAAGGCAAGGGTCATCAGCATATAAATAAATATGCCCTTTCAGGCCTATCTTGTCTATATCGTTAATGTAGATTAGGAATAAAAGGGGCCCACAAAACGAGCCCTGAGGCACGCCGCAGTTAATTACCTTAGGTGCGCTAACATTGTCACCAATTTTAACGACCTGTCAGCGACCCTGAAGATACGATTCAAACATTCTGAGAGCATTTCCAGTTATACCGATCGAGGAAAGTTTATTCATTAACAAGCTATGGCTAACGGTATCAAACGCCTTTTTTAGGTCAATGAAGATACCCAAAGCAATGTGTTTCTTGTCTATGTTAGTTTTAATAGTTGTGATTAAATCTGTTGCTGCTGAAAGAGTATTCGATTTTGATCTAAAGCCATACTGACGTTGAGAAAGGTAGTTAAATGAATTTAAATATAAACTGAGCCGATTGTGCAATAGCTTTTCAAAAACTTTAGACAGCACAGGCAAGACTGAGATAGGTCTATAATTTCCCGGGGACCGTTTGGAGCCAGCTTTAAAAATAGGGGTAACTTTGGCGTATTTTAATGTGTCAGGGAAGTGACCTTTGTTCAAAAATTTGTTGATGCATTTAGTGATACTAGGTAATATGAGATTCTTTATACATTTCAGTGATTTGGCACTGATACCGTCTATACCTGTGCTTGTGTTTGCATTCAGGTCATCAATTATTTTCCCAATTTCGACTGCCGTTGCTGGTGCTGTCTGAGTAAGTTTAGTTGCTTTTATGGTGTTGTTTAGTGTGTTAGTATTAGTCTGGTAATGATGATATTTGGTAGGTATCTGATTAGCTAGAAGTGTACACCTATACCGGAGAAATAGTTGTTAGAACACTCACGTATTTCCTTTTCATCAGTAATCAGCTCTGTAGGTGATTGTAATTTAGAGGGACCAACACTTTTCTTTAATTTATTATTTGACAAGCTATTTATCAATTGCCACATCTTAAGGGGTTTCCTCTCGCGTTCTTTAAAAGACTTATGATAATATTTACTTTTTGTCGCTTGAATATTCTCAAAAACTCTGTTTCTCCCTTTTTTAAATGCTTCTTTTGAATCTTGGTCACTTGGCTAATTTTTGTATTTTTCTCAGTTAATTTCTTTTGTCTATTTGATTAATTATGTCCTTATTATTCAATCTGTCTTCGGAGGATTTAGTATTTTAGTTTTAACTGTTTTGTTTCTGATGATTGCTGACTGGATTGCATCCTCTAACCTGGTATATTCCTCACCGATGTTATTATAGTCTAGGTCTTCTACAGTTTTATATAAGTTTGTGTATGATATAGCTTAAAATTCATCTTTCTAATAGGCTCAGGCTTATACCTCTTGACTTCTAAGAAGATCTGTTTATGATCAGACATGGCGGATTCTATAATAGCTAGATGTATTTCTATCTTTGAGATTGGTGCATACATAATCCAATATAGTCTTGGTGTACCCTTGTTCTAAAAGTGCATCTGTATAATCAGAGGTAGGTCGGTTCGGCGAGAGCAGGTTGTAGTTAAAATCTCCGAATAAGATTGTTCCGTTTAACTGAAGTTCATCCGAAAAGGTCTCGAGGAACTTCTTCGAATTGGTTCTTTCTGGTTTATATATGGCGCCAATGTCAAGAGAAATTTTTCTTGATGCACTCATATGAAGTGGTTGTCATCCTCGCATTTGTCACTTATAAACTCATGTTTTATATTTTTGTGGACAAATATTGAGACTCTGCCTCCACTTGACTGGGTTCTAAAATTATAGTAATGCTTGTAGTTGGGTAATCGTACGCTTTTAGCTTCTGTTTCGTTTTTAATCCGTGTTTATACTAGTACGACTATATGAATGTTTTTGGATGTTGCCAGTATACAGTTAAGTTCGTCTATTTTACCAGGTTTAACCAATCTACGGATATTTGCATATAAAAATCTTTTCACACCACCTGCTCGAAAATGTCAAATTATATGTCAAGCAACCTTAACCTAAAGTGAGTCATTAGTGTCCGGGGGCACAGCCGGTCAATAATGTTGTACTGGATTTCATTATGACCCGCTGGTCAATAATGTGATTTGAATTTGGAATCTCACATCCTCAGTTAAATTGGCAGTATAATACTAACAAACACCCTTTGGTGCCAGAAAGAGGAAAGCAATTCTCGATACCCTTACTACACGTGGATGATATTCTCGATTTCCTACAAAATCATAACGACTGCTTCTTCATATCGTTGCCATGTTTTCGAAGACATAATATTGTAAGAATAATTAGATAACTACGAACTATTTTTTAAAAGGAATGGAATAACATTAAAACTGGCATTAATAATAACAAATACCGTACCGCGCCGTAATACCGTAATAGTAATTGGCTGTAACATTAGTTAATTTATTTTAAGTAAACTGCGCAAAGATTGCTGTGGTTTTTGTGATTAAATAAATAAATAATAAAACCTCTCTGTACTACAGTCGATTTATCACATTTTATCAAGTTCTAAATATGTTATTCTTACTGTTTGTTTATTTAATAAATACTTTGATTTTCGTACTATGGCTATTATTTTCTCACAGTAGGTGAAAAAGTAGAGTATCCTCCTCTGGGCTAAAGGTGTCTTTGCCTATGGGCTAGCTTGAATCCCTCGCTGCATTCAGGATTCTTGTAGTAACTCCCTCGCTTTGCGCTTTTTCTCTCGTGAGTTAAATCCCGAATCCTTCATTGCGCTCGAGATTCAATATGACGCCCGTGACATAAGACACAACTTTAGCCCCTCGGTGCATAATATACTATAATGATGTTCGACTTATGCCTAGGTTGTTGTAGCTGCTAGCGATTTCGTATGTTATTTAGTCTTGTCCAGTGTTCGGTTGTAGTTGTTTGGTTCCAATTCGTTTTTTGATGGCTTGTGTATTTTTTAGAGCAGTGGTGGCCCAGTGGTATCGGCTGCGACTTACAAGTTGTAGGTCGTGGGTTCGAACCCAGGCAGGCGCTTTACTTTGTGTAAATTATTTCATCACCACTGCTCTCAAAAACGGTGAAGGAAAACATCATGAGGAAACCGGCATATCCTAGAACCAAAAATTCGAAGATATGTGACATCCGCCAACCCGCACTGGGCCCGCGTGGTGGATTATGGCCCTTCCCCTCTCACAGAGAAGAGGCCTGTGTCCCAGCAGTGGGAACATTAATAGGCTGATGATGATGTGATGTGTATTATTTTAGGTGTATTATTAACGTGTTTTATTAACAGATCTTTCTCACCATTTTGTGTTCGGTGTTGTAGTTCTTCTGTTAATATTCTCATGAATTTTTGTTGGTATGGGGTTTGATCCGAGTATATTTTAACTTTTTCGTTCTTGTAGATTGATTTATTACGGAGTATCACCTTCACACTTTCTTGAGATGGTAAATAGACTTTAATATGACGAGCCCTTTCTGGTTTAAAATAGCCAAGGCGATGAATTCTAACAGGCTCAGGGCAGTCAGGAAAAAAAATAGTTTTTATAATTTCGTTGACCTCTCTACTGTCAGAAGCAGCTCGTTCCTCTTTGCTATTGTTTTTTGCTTCAGGTATACCCACTATAATTATATTTCTGCTTCTGAGTTCTCTTTCATGCAGCTCAGATACAGGTGAGGCACTCAACTTCTAGCTCTGCTGGTGGAGCTGTCTTCAGGGTTCTCAAGTCAATTTCAATGGTATCAACTTTAGTATTAGTTGCCGCGCTGGCAAGTTTTAGGTCTAATATATCTGATTTTATCTGGCTTTGTTCTGACACAAGTTCTCTTGTGATAGACTGGGGGCTTTTCATTTCATCCTTAATGGCAGATACATCGTCTGATATTTTGTTGAGGATTGCCTTTTGAGTCTCAGCAAAACCATTAAGAGTGTTCATTATTTCTTTCCGGAAATCGGCGAAATCAGCCATGAGATCCTCCTGTTCGGGTTGTTTCCTCTTCCGTAAAGTAACCTGTTGTATTCCAAGTTATTCAGTATTAAGCCTATTAAGCCCGGTTGGGATCCTCCACGGGTGTGTGGTTCGGTTGGTGATCGCATATTACTCATCGTGGATCAGGAGAGTTCTATGTAAATGTAAATACAAATTCAACTAGTGTGTAAGCGCCCTTAAAATTCTACGTACTTAGGTAACGTAGTCGGCTGGTCAACTCTGCTATCAGTAAACAGTGTCCAGCGTAGAGTAGGATGAATTATTGGAGCCCGTCTCTTTTACACCGCGGTTTGAGGGGCGGGTGGGCTCGCTTCTGGCTTGCGCCGGCGTCTAAGTCGCTGCGCTCGTTGACGTAGTACACACACGTTGAGTTAAGGAAAAAATTAATTTTTACTAGTTTACTTAGAGTTTAAAATCAGTTGACAGTAATTTAATAAATTTGAGAATAAGTTAATAAAAATGTTAACACGTCCACTCGCGACCGCTCTCTGGACGAGAAAAAGTAAATTAAGTTACATAACGAAAGTGATGATTGTGTGATTAGTAAGGAGAGCACTCAAATACAACTTCTTCTATGCTATTGAGAAGAAGCGAGAGAGTTAGGAGGAAGGTGGACAGGTTGGATCTAAAAAGGACAATTTAAAGCTGTAATTTAGTTGTTGTAATGTCTAGTTATGTAAGAGAATTTTGTTTCAAAAGGGAAGATACTGTTATATTCTGTGTCATCTTTCTCTATGTTATCTGTGGTTTTTCCGCTCTGGCACATTCTCTTGTAATGGCTGCCGAGGTACGCCTCCTACCGTTTTTAATAATATTTAATTATCTACTATTACTTTCTGATAATAAAAGTATATTCAAGAAATCATTGATCATCATTTACGACACTGCCCGGACACTACAACAATTACGAATGTCTAAGCCAAGGATCTTGCCCAAATCGTACCTTCTGCTTAATTTGTCGGTTCCTCCAGTTGCCCGAGCTACCACTACCTTGAGCCGAACTTCAGCAACTACCAAATAATGGTTACTATCTATATCGGCACCCCTACACTTGCGGGCATCGAGCAATAAAGAACATCATTTGGAGCTAATGGCATGATGGTCGATCCTCTTCACTTTCTTTACCCGTATACAGTAAAGTCAAGTCCGCCGACGTTCTCAGCTCACCAAATTCATTTCTTCTCTCCTTGCTTAGACCCAGAATCTGCAGCCTGTAGCTAAACCTTACTGCTTCCGCTTGGGCCAGGCGGCTGTCCTCGCTTAGCGTAGGTACGTATCTACATTCCAAAATTAAATTCGTGTCCATGCTAAAAAGCCAAAAGTCGTCGGTAAATGATCGGTCCGATTTTTTACTGTTTCAGTTTCTAAGAAAAATATTTCTAATTGACTATATTACACAACTACCTCAAAATCCGCTCAATAGGCTCATTTAGACTATTGAAAAACAAAAACTTTACCAGTTATTAATGGTTAGTGCACAGTCACATCACCGCTGAGGCGCTGACAAGTTTCTCAAAGCATACAGATAGGCATGTTAGGGCAGTTTTAAACGGGTATTTCAACAGCCAGGGCAGTTAAATCCGGGACGTCAACAAGAGTCCCTGAGTCATAGTTCAGATAGGTACCTACACTTATCTTCTTGCGATGAGTGGCTCGTGACGGATCGTCTGAAAGTGAATACTCCACTTTAGTGCAGTCTTTCAAGTCTGACGTAAGGATGTAAGTGTTGTCATAAATTCAAAAAAGGATTAAAAATGTATCATTTCAGAATTAGGTAATTGTTTGACAATGTCAAAATTTTCTGTAGATAGTTATTAGTTGGTTGAAAGATATTTTTGCACCGCAAAATTAAAGTATGTGATTATTTTAATAACGTATTTTAAACATGTCGTGCGTAAACCACGAGAGGGGTAGCCGTGATTACAGTTGTTTACTGTTACATCGGTTTCAGCGTTTGCAGCATGATACAGTGGAAGATAGATATAGAAGATGTGGGCTCATGAACACAATACAACATATAGACATATTTGGCATAAACAATTCAAGTTACAGCGAGCACATACGGCGAAGAAAATTTAATAATGTTCCAGATGAAGCAGTCACATCGATTTCTTTTGCAGCTACACGAGCTGATGATACAGTGAACACTGTCAGTGAGCCTTCAGCCAAAAATATAGTACAATCTAAGTTAAAACGGTTCTCGGTTACAACAAAAGTGAATGACTACTACCCCGGAAAAGATTTTGTATCGAAACGTTGGAATAAGAAAAGACTTGTTTGTAAAAATGTGTTTTTTGGCACCTTTGTACCAAACATGTAATATAGATATATCTCAGTAGGTAAAACCGTCGTCATTGTTAAGATAATAAAGTGTAAATACCTAAACAAAAATATTTGTTTACCATATTTAGGTATTTATTTATTTTAAGGAAAGCTTACAGACTAATATAAACATTAAAAAAATCGTAGCTAAGGAAAACGGCTAGGTGGAAAGGAAAATGGCTAGCTTCCACATGGATGTACCTATAATTGTTCGGTGCAATAATTGCAACCGAACAGCTCAGCACTATTGCCTGCGTGCATTTCCATAAATGCATGTACCTATCACAACTAGCGTCAGTTAGTGCGTGTTCGGATACCAATCGCGTAACTCGAATCAAACCATTTTAGTGCTACTTTAGCTTAGATTAACCATTTAGCATTGTTTTAACAAGTATTCATTATAACTTTTAAAACCATTATTGCGTATCATTAAACCAAAGCTGGTAAACCAATAACCAAACCATTACCATTCTAGTATAAAGTCAACCAAAACAACCAACTCAGAGTTTAGTGCTAAACCAAGCAGGCGCTAAACTCTACAACTTATATACGACTAGAGGACGCCTCGCGGTTTTACCCGCGTAGTTCCCGTTCCCGTGGGAATACAGGGATAAAAAGTAGCCAATGTCACCAGGGGATAGAGTAGCTTTCCAACGGTGAAAGAATTTTTGAAATCGGTCCAGTAGTTTTGGAGCCTATTCGGTACAAACAAACAAAAAAATCTTTCCTCTTTATAATATTTTATTTATATATTACTAGCTGACCCCCGGGGCTTCGCTCCCGTCAACTGGCTATCTACCTACCTACCCTGCCCCTTCGCCTACCCTGCCTACCCTGCCAACCCTGCCTACCATGCCCATCCTGCCTACCCTGCCTATCCTGCCTACCCTGCCTATCCTGCCTTCCCTGCCTATCCTGCTAACCCTGCCTACCATGCCTACCCTGCCTGCCCTGCCTACCGTGCCTGCCCTGCCTATCCTGCTAACCCTGCCTACCCTGTCTACTATGCCTACCTTGCCTACCCTGCCAACCCTGTCTAACCTGCCTACCCTGCCTATCCTGCCTACCCTGCCTCCCTGCATACCCTGCCTACCCTGCCTTCCCTGCCTGCCGCGCCTACTCTGCCTATCCTGCCTAATCTGCCTACCCTGCCAACCCTGCCTACTCTGCCTACTCTGCCTACCCTGCCTACTCTGCCTACCCTGCCAACCATGCCTATCCTGCCTATCCGGCCAACCCCGCCAACCATGCCTACCCTGCTTACCCTGCCTAGCCAGCCTAGCCTGCCTACCCTACCTACCCTGCCTACTTTGCCTACCCTACTTACCTACAATTTTTATCTATCATCAATGTTTTTCTCAGCGCACGCCAAAGAATGAATTTTATAGGCAACATTTTCCTACCTTGGGTTACATTATTGCAATTTTCATAAGGATCTCGATTTTTTTTGAAAATTTATTATAGCCTATGACACTCAAGAATAATGTAGCTTTCTACTGGTGAAAGAATTTTCAAAATCGGTTCAGTAGATCCAGAGATTACCCCTTACAACGTCACAAACTCACAAACTCACAAACCCACAAACTTTACCTCTTTATAATATTAGTATAGAAGTATAGAAGTATAGATTAGTATAGATATACAATAATAATTGAATTTTCTAAAAAACAAACCATGCCAGAACGCTGGCAGCATTGCCACGTTGGATGGCAATGCTGATTATGTGGTCGAAGAAAAGGCCAGCCCTCTGGTCACGTAAAGAGTCGACGAGGTTTGTGCTAATTTCTCGAAAAACTCGATGCGCACTCGGACCCCATGGACCTAATGTTTCAACACGCAAACAATAAAAAAAATATTAATAATTTTCAAATTATTTGATTGTAAAACCGACACAATTAAGTATAAGTTGGCCAAGCATATTTAGTGTTGTTTTTGTGGTGGCACCTTATTAAATACATTGAACAGTTATGTTTTTAACAGCTTGATTGTGTATTTGGCATAAATACCGTCAGAAATACGTATTTCAACGAACATTGTCCTCCATAGTCCGCGCCATTCCGACATGGTGAGTTGTTTTTTTCACCTCATAATATTAATTATGCCTAATGCTTAGCAAACTGTCGTTATTAACAATATTATGTTAATTAATAACGTCTCTAATGCATTTCATTTAAGACATACCGTCAGAATTTTACCCACCGGTCTATAATGCGGGTGGGGTTTCGGTGTTTTTGGTGTCGAGGCGGTTCCCCCCCACGCCTTCTTCTTCAAGCGTGATCGGCTCTGTCACGATCCCGCTCCGCAGCCTTCTTCTGGACCATCGGTCTCACAGAAGGAGGCAATTTTCCTCCAGCGTGCCCCTTACTACTGCTGGCAAAAACAGGTCTCGTGCAACCTTGGCGAACAAGATCTGCCGCTCAGAGGCCCACGCAGGGCACTCATCGAGCTTGTGTTGTGCAGAATCAAGTTCACCTGCGCAATGGTGGTCATTTGCCGTGGTCTCACGCCCAATCCTATACAGGTACTCACTGTAGAATCGGTGCCCGGTCAATAACTGGGTGAGCCTGTAGGCGATGCGCTCCTCTCAGCCAGGTTTTGAAGAGCGGCAGGACGGCTTCGACAACGCGCTTGCACGAAAATTGCGGCGGTTGTAGCCGTTCCTGCCACCTCAGCCGGTGACGGTGACTCCTGGCGCGCTATCACCACTGGCAGATGGCGCGAATCCGGTTATAAACCCTAGCATCCATATCCGCCAGAATATCAAGCGGAGCAAAGTGTGCTAGGAGAGTTGCTGCCTCAAAGCTTACCGTTCGGTATTCTCGTGCGATACGAGTGGCCCTACAGCGTCGGACACCTGTTAACCTGCTTGACCAAACAGGCACCCCATAAAGAACCATCGATCGCACGACACCCTCGTCAAGGCGGCGAACTTCTTCCCGAGGTCCCCCGACCTGCCGTTGGGCAGTAGTCTGTACAAAGCACCCACTGCCTTTTCAACATGGGGGACCAGGCGCTCGAAGTGCTCTTCTTCGGAGCCCCACCGAACATCCAGCGTTACGCCAAGATACTTAATGTATCGACCCACCTGGACTTGCGCATCTCCAACTGTCACTGACGACCTGGGTGGCTCACTGCTCCTCGGCAGTTTGTGGAACCATAGCACCTCAGTTTCATGAGGTGCTGTCTCTAAACCCAGCTCACGGATCGACGCCACGACTTTTGCCACCCCGAGCTCGGATAGCTGGATGGGCTCATGAAAGGTATCCCCACCGGCAAATACCAGGGTTTCGTCTGCGTAGCAAACGACATGAACGCCGACGGGGAGGCCAATATGTAGAACCAAGTCATATGCGAGATCCCACAAGAGATAACCTAAAACCGATCACCGCGGAATCCCACACGTAATCTTCCTTCGATGTACGCTACCATCCCGGCCAGCCGGTCCACAAAGCGAATGTGCCGGTCGCGTAGGTAAACCCGACGATGTATTGCAGGTAAGGGGTCACTCCATGTTGTACTAGTGCAGCCAACCTTATTTAATCCCAGGGCACGGTATTAAAACGTTGAAGATGTGCAAACTTACCGCCAACGCCACCCCACACCACCAGCTGTTCCGACAGCGATCGGATGCGTATAGAATGCTGCTGCCCGTATCCATATACTGGCAATCAGCCAGTCCGGGACCTACTCGCGACAGGTGCCCAACAAGTCTTTCAGCAATTATACTTTCGAATAGCTTGGAAACCTCGTCGAGCAGGCAAATGGGACGGTATCAGTAGGGAGACTCCGAGTCTCTGCCTACTTTCCTCAACAAGACCAATCCAGCCTCCGCCAAGTCGGTGGGGAAACCCGCGCGCACGGAGGCAGCTGATAGGCAGTCCCCCAGAGCAGCCATAGCCAGAACCCACGCTCTGCCAGGAATACAGAGAATACCATCCGGGCCTGACGCGGTGTTACGAGCCCCCATGCAGTGCGGTGCGGTGTGGTTTAGCTCGCCTCCATGTTCACCCCTAATTAGTCAGACGAGGGACTTGCTCTGGCTGCTGGAAAGAGCGTGTTTATTAGTCTGTCCAGCAGCTCTGGAACCATAATTTCCGTAATGGGGGAGACCCATAGACGTAATTTGGCCATGACCAACTTTTAAAGTCGTCCCCATGCATCCCTATCCAGTTCCTCAAGTTGCTCCCTTCAAGACCTTGTCTTGGCATCTGAGATGGCGTGTTGAAGTTCCATGCTTGACTCACGGTATGCTCTATAGGTTAATTCTGGCTATGTCCTCGTCCGTGGCTCTCGGCTGTCTTCTACGTCGGGTGCGGTGATACTGGCGTTGGGGCGATGTCTTCCGACTACCAGTAAGCCGCACCCAGACGTTGGCTGCACTGACCCGCGGCATGGAAGCGTCACAGATCGAAGTCATCCTGTCCCGGTACCAAGCCACCTCTTCCTTTGGATCGGGCAATATCCCCTGGGTATGAATATCCTCCGGTCACGCCACGACGTTAGCAGCTGCTATGAGCAGGTCTCGATTGAGCCACTTGAGGGCCTAACGTCGCGCCGGGACTAAAATCTTGTCGGCTCGGGTTATCGAAAGATCACATCAAAAATGATGTGGCGATGGTCAGAAAGCGTGTTCATCTCCTGCCTGACTGCATTCGAAACAAATGCTTACCCCGTCCTGTACAGTGTACTCGTCCTCGGTGACTTCAACTCTCACTCCAGAACTTGGGGGAACACCCGGGACACTCCGAGGGGACACGTAGTACCTACAAGACATTGCGGCATTGCTTGACCTCCGTCTTTTAAATCGGGGTTCCGCCTCCACTTGCGTTCATTGGCAGGGGGTATCAATTGTGGATCTTTCATGGACGACTCCTTTTGTTGCCCGCATGGTATCGGAATGGAGGGTAGCGGAGGAGCAATCTGGTACCCAATGCATAAGTTTTAGAATGTGTGCTTGAGGAT
This sequence comes from Orthosia cruda, assembly GCA_964057195.1. NCBI lineage: Eukaryota > Metazoa > Arthropoda > Insecta > Lepidoptera > Noctuidae > Orthosia > Orthosia cruda. The sequence continues at coordinate 60,936,095 of OZ059825.1, read as the reverse complement.
GGCTCAGGTTAATTACCAGATTGATGCGTTTGGTTTTCACGTGGATCTTCTACAGAGAAAGCAAAACTGAGCCTAATCCTAAAGATAGTTTTAGAAAAACCGCACGTTTTCCCCACGGGCGCCATGGTCTATTCACAGCTGCAACCACAATAAAATCGCAACTCTCGCCAGTGGGAACATAAAATTACACAAACATGTGCCCAAAAGTAGTTACCTAAAGTGAATTTACATTTATAGTTAAAAGAAAAAATCCTTGACATATTTTTATTTTATGCTACACTTGCTGACTACCGGGGCTTTGCTCCCTTCAACTGGCTACCTACCTTCCTACCATGCCTAACCTGCCTGTCCTGCCTGCCCTACCTACCCGAACTACCCTACCTACCTGCCTACCCTACCTACTAATTTTTATCTATCATCAATAGTTTTCTCAGCGCACGCCAAATAATGAATTTTATAGGCAACATTTTGCTACCTTGGGTAGAGATCTTAAGAAAATTAAGAGATCCTTATGAAAATTGCAATACCTAATGTATATTGCAATTTTCATAAGAATCTCTTAATTTTTGTGAAAATATCAATAATGTTGTTTTCTACTGGTAATTTTTTTTTTATCGGTTCAATATATCCAGAGATTACCCCTTACAACGTCACAAACTTTCCTCTTTATAATATTAGTATAGATAATTTATCTAGCAGTAGACACGCTTCGATCGACAATCTATTGAACACGTAATTATGACAATATCTTGCGAAAACACCCCGATTAAAACAGTAAAACGCCCGTAACTTTTGAACTGCTGAACCGTAGGTAGTTAACTACACTGAAACTACTGGGGTAACGTAGGTACACCGAAAAATTCGTAGTAAATTTTATTTTAAAAGTGACATTGAAACAAAAAGCAGAATTAAAGATGCCCCACTCTGCCCTACCTATCCTATCCTACCATATATACCTACCTACCCAACCCTACATACCTACCAATTTATTTTTTGGTCTTAAACCATCTTCGCATTGCCTTGCCAATGAAACCGGTTTGGGGCATATCGGTTGTATAATTTGTGCCTTTTCACACGCTCCGGTTGCCGGATAGCTGGTGCCGGGTAACCGGCAGCGAATGTATAGCCAAGTACGCGCCGGTACGTGTGAAAGCTAACATTCATGCCGATACAGTTCGCCGCCGGTTACCCGATAACCGGGGCGTGTGAAAAGGCAATCAAAGTCTATAGCGGACAAAGGTAGAAACATTTAACCCCTTTTCAGACGCTCCGGTTATCGGGTAGCTGCTACCGTGTCCGTTTCGATGGCGCGGCCACGGCGTTGTTTTTTTAAAAAAACTGTGCCAAGATAATGTAAAAATTTGTAAAACTTGATTCCCAAAACCATAAATTTGTCAAAGTTATGGTTAAAAAGTTTTAAGGGTTTGAACGTGGCCGCGCCATTGAAACGCGGCGAAAGAAATCTTAAAGTTCCCTACGCCGATTTCAGTTGATGCACTCGTACAACTTCGTAATATTTCGAGCACGGCCACCGAGCCCGAACTTGCTTCGCTTTCGGCACCCCGAGTTACAAATACTTGCATAGGAAATCGGTCCAGGACAATATTTAAACGAGAAGCAGAATCGTATTTTCAAATAAAAAACTTAGAACTTCCAAATATGTATTTGTTTTTTCGGTGATACGATAATGCACGGGGCTCCGTCGACTTTGTTATAGTAATCGTAGTGAAATAAAAAAATATAACCTAACCCGCGCGACCGGGTTAGGATTTCGGGTTAGGTTCGGAATAAACGGTACAATCACATGAATCACAGATTATTCAGTTACCCCTCGTAACTGAATAATCTGTGATTCATGTGATTTTAAGGAAATAAGCATATGTTTTGTATTTTAGTTATCGTTTCATTTTAATTTAGAATCGTGGAGATATAGTTTGTAATACTTGCAGGTGGAAAGTTTTCTGTAAACAATAAGTCATGATCACCCTATCGGACATTCAAAACGTATTAAAGGTTTTTTACTATGAAAAAAAAAAATACTTTTTTGCCTATTATCGGTAATTCTACATATTAATAGGTGTTGTTTACAAAAAAATACACCGCTAACTGCCAGTTTCCGAGCTCTCAATTATCGGGCTGTTAACGTAATCGACGATTAATAGCCCGTTAATTCTACTTTCAGTTTCTCAAGTCCTAAATGTGACAAGCGTTTAACAATATGTCACAATTGACAAAAAAAAAAAAATTAACCACATATTACAGCAGTTTTGGGTTTCTGAGAACCCTTTCAAATGTTAATCTTTTGTCAACGAGCCTAATTTATAATTGTTGGAAATTGGTCGATTATTCGCAGATTAAAATGAATATTATGATTTTAAAGGCTTATTTTACGCTAAAAAGATAACAAGGGTCGGCGAAAAACTTGACACAGTTATAAAAAAATATTTATTTTGTATTTATGTAAATAAAAAAATAAAATAAAACAAAACTGATACTGACCTGGGAATCGAACCTTCTTCACGCTAATGCGTGTGAGGAAAGGTTCGATCCCCAGGTCAGTGTTGACTGTACCCTGCACTTAGTACTTATAAGGTCAGTTTATGGATAGGTTTGTGTTTAACTTGAAGCGGCTGGGGTGGTGACCGCGCCAGGGTAAGCAACACTTACCAAGGTCAGTCTTGGGATGGGTGACCACTTTTTTTTTGGATCGCTTGTTTATGGATAGGTGACTCCGCCAGGGTAAGCAACACTAACCAAGGTCAGTGTTTGGATGGGTTACCATCACCACAAAAATTGTGGATCACCCATCCTAAAGTCACCCCGCTAGGTTAAACAACATTACCAAGGTCACCCATCCAAAAACAAGCGAACCCAAAAAAAGTGGTCACCCATCCAAACACTGACCTTGGTAAGTGTTGCTTACCCTGGCGGGGTCAGCTATCCAAAACAAACGAACCAAAAAATAGCGGTCACCCATCCAAAGAATAACCTTTTAACCTGTGTGGGGTCACCTATCCAAAAAAAAGCAAACCAAAAAAAACGTGGTTACCCATCCAAAAATCGTCCCTGGTAAGGTTTGCTTAACTTGCGGGCTACACCAACCCAGCCGCTCAAGATAAAATACTATTCATAATTACTGATTACGTTATAGTAGTGAATGAAGCGAATGAATACCAGCTAGGGTAGCCAACCGAAATAAATTAATGCCAATTATTTATTGTAACAAGCGATTACGTAATTTCTCGATGATGCAGAGTTGAGAAACTCACTGACAACTGACGGCTGGTTAATTTGTGACAAATTGTCGAGATGTGACGTCGACTTCAGAAACTCGCCTTAATACTTTATTTCTTCGATAGACAACCAAAACTTATTTCTACGCGATAAAGTACTACGGCTCCTGAAATATAAACCTAGGCTTTTTTGGCGTATTTTTAATTATGTTGACAATTTCGAATCTAGGTTTTACAAAAAACTTCAGACCTCTGCGATGCTTTTTCAGCGAGATATCGGTGATAACGTGTTTTTCACCGTTTCAATGGCGCGGCCATAGGGTTTTGGTCTTACAGCTTCAGAAATATAAACCTAGGCTTTTTTTGTGTATTTTACATGTTTTGACAAATTCAAATCTAGGTTTTACAAAAAACTCCAGTCCTCTACGTTGCTTTTTCAGCGAGATATCGGCGATAACGTGTTTTTCACAGTTTCAATGGCGCGGCCATAGGGTTTTGGTCTTACAGCTCCTGAAATATAAACCTAGGTATTTTTTGTGTATTTTTACATAACTATTTTGACAAATTCAAATCTAGGTTTTACAAAAAACTTCGGACCTCTGCGATGTTTTTTTTCAGTGAGATATCGGCGATAACGTGTTTTTCACCGTTTCAATGGCGCGGCCATGGGATTTTAGTCTTACAGCTCCTAAAATATAAACCTTGGATTTATTTCTATATTTTTACAAATTTTTTACAAATTCAATATCTGTCAAAATTTCAGGTCTCTGCAAAGCTTAGTTTTAAAGATCTCCGTAGCCGCGCGGTTCACCGTGTTTCAATGGCGCGGCCACGTTCAAACCCTTAAAACTTTTTAACCATAACTTTGACAATTTTATGGTTTTGGGAATCAAGTTTTACAAATTTTTACATAATCTTGGCATAGTTTTTTTTTTTTTTAAATCGCCCTGGCCGCGCCATCGAAACGGACACGCTGCTACCGAGTAACCGGTGGCGCAACCGGAGCGTGTGAAAAGGGTTGTGTTTAATATATTAGAATTATAGGATGAATTTCAGAAAAATCGACAACGCCATCTACTGGCAATAAACTGGAACCAGCCATGTTCATTTTTGTGTTCTTTGTTTCTATCATGTATCAGAGATGGCGCTCATGGGGCTGAAACTCACTACACTGAAACTAATGGGGTAACGTAGATAAGTACACCGAAAAATTCGTTGTAAATTTTATTTTAAAAGTGACATTGAAATAAAAATCAGAATTAAAGCATCATGGCGAGTCAACAGTCTGATGTTGGTATTAAAAAGACTTCCGATCGGATGAAGGGTTCGATGGAGCAGAAAACTGTGTTGCGGGTTCACCTTCGAGAGTGGAGGCTTACCGGCAACCACGGTGTAGCGGCAGGAGTGAACAGGAGCCTTGAAATCGACCAATCACATGCGAGATGAAAGACGCGATGTGGATTGCCTTCTTTCTGATTGGTCGATTTTTCATACTCTTTGCCCTATGCCTTGCTAATTCATTAATCAATAGGCACGCCGCAATAGCGACGGCAAAGCCTGATATGTAGTGATGAGAGAGACAGCATGGCGCCCTTACTATCTGTGTCATCCGGGCAACACAGGTGCTCTCCGGATATGGTGTTTCGGCAGTAGGTACCTTGTACCACATACTTACTCCGGAAGTCGACGCCACCTGGAGAAGTTCCCAGCTTCGGTTGTGCAGCTGCTAGATCTCGTTGCCAGTGGCCAGTGCTGTGAATAACGACTCACTTCCGGTTGTGGTCCAGTCCATGGTCGAAAGTGACAGGGCGTCGGACGCTGTTGTCCCCTTCTGCGAGGAAATGATGGTGGCAAGGGTGGCGAGAGTAGGTACCTGTACGAGAGTACGTAGTGCGCAGCGAGCACACGTTTTTCGAAGTTGCTTTTTTAGTGTCGATTTCTAATGGGCAAAATCCCAAGAAACAAATTACGGCATCATAATGAGAGTGAACTGGCATCTTGTTGGATCAATATCCTAGATTTCAATGTAGGGTAGTAGCTAGATATGTAGGTAGGTACCCAAGACAAAATTTGTTCGAGCCATTACAAAGCAGCATCTCGGGTACTTTTAACATTCCCACTGTTGGAAAGTAGTTAGGTACTTCTTTGTGCGAATTTAAAAAATGCGGACCCAGTGCGGGTTAGTGGTAATCTCTCAGTGTCCAATTTTTCCGTGGATTTGGCAGTGGTAGGTAGTTAGTGATATACTTAGGTATATAGTTAAAGTACACAATGTCTGCCTGGGTTCGGCTCCTCACCGTACGACCAATATGAGTGTGCAATTTGTCTTGCTATCGGTATACCACACTATGTGTGTCGCTTAGACTTGTCAAGTAATCGAGATGATGGTTTTGATGATGGAACAGGTGGTCACCGCCTTAGCATAACTAATCCAATTCCATTTGGAAGGGAATTCTGCAGTTTTGATTGAGTGGTTCAATATTATTTTTAGCGGCAGGGCTAAACTAGTCGCACAGTTTTTAACAAGTAATGTCGGTAAGCCCTTGCATACATTTAGTTTTTTAAGAATTTCAAGAACATCCCTTTCAGATAACGTGACCATACCTAAACTATTCTGGGGATACTTGTGAACTTCCTGCAGTGAAGCTTGCATCGCATCGTCCGATGAGATGAAAGTTGAGGAAAAATGGGCCGCAAAGAGCTTGCAGATCTCGTCTCCAGAAGTGGCTATCTGATTCTCAAGTTTCATCTCAGATGGTATATCATTAGACTGGGATCTCTTTGCCTTAACGAAAGACCAAACATTTTGTTTTAAGCCTGTCTTGATCTGCCCTACGTAGTCATTATAGCTACTATTAATCATTATATTAGCTCTTTCACCTAACAATTTATATTCGTAGTTATCGCGCGGTTTTTTGTACTTTTTAAACCGTTTTATAAGTTTTTCCTTCTCGTTTAAGAGTTTTATAAGAGCCCTCGGGAACCAAGTGGGATATGTACCTACCTACTTTGTAACATATATTTTTTTGGTACCATCTCGTCAATTGTGCTATAAAGATGTTTATCTACTCTCATATCGTAATATTCGAATTATAAAATTCAAAACGAGTTTATATTGGCATACTTTACGAACACGATACCAAAATTTAAAAATAGAATCTTATTATAACACTATTTCTCTAACAAAATAATGCTATAAAACAATTTTTTTTCTATTACGATACAGGACAAATCCAAGAAGTTAATCACTAAGGAGTTTCCATCAATATTTTTTTTGTAATGCCATTTTATAGTACCTGTTATAAAAAGATTTGATTCCAATTTTAAATTGTCTATGACAATGCCCGCTTTAGACTTGGCACGCACTGCGATTTTTATTCGCGCGAATTTTATTTCCTTCTACCTATTCATAGAGCTCAAAATATTCGGGCGAATAAAATTCGCGCCGTGGTGCGGTGGATTCTGTGGCAAAACACGAATTTCTTGCGGTATTATTTCCGCACGATTTCTGTACCGCAATGCGAACAACTTCATACAATTCCAAGGGCAAAAAAAAATCGCGCGAATAAAGATCGCAGTGCGTGCTAAGCCTTAGCGCATGCGCGGTTAATGCGGTGATGTGCTGGGTTTTGGCGCCATTCATACGTTTTGCAAGTTTTGCTGTACTGAATTTTATGAGTTATTTAAATTATTGTTTAAAAATATCTTATATCAATGTATGTGTGAATGTGAAGAAAATTTGACTCCGCCCGATATTTTAGATGCGGCGAAGGAAATTACTCTTAATTTATTACCAGCAAAGTTGAGAAAAGTATATGACAAATGCTATCACGATTTTATGGCATGGAAAATGCAAAAATAGGTATTTAGTAAGGTTCAATCCCAATTTATGAGTGTAGATAAAGTATTGTATGAAACTGCACATAACTAGGTATTAAAACATTCGTGTGAAAACTATTAAAAACCTCGCCTACGGCTCGGTTTTTAAACACACACTCATGTTTTAATACCCCTCATTATGCAACAGTTTCATAAACTACTATTATCTACTCTCATATCGTAATATTCGAATTATAAAATTCAAAACGAGTTTATATTGGCATACTTTATAAACACAATACCGAAATTTAAAAATAGAATCTGATTATAACACTATTTCTCTAACAAAATAATGCTATAAAACAATTTTTTTTCTATTACGATACAGGACAAGTCCAAGAAGTTAATCACTAAGGAGTTTCCATCATTTTTTTTTTGTAATGCCATTTTATAGTACCTATTAAAAAAAGATTTGATTCCAATTTTAAATTGTCTATGACAATGCCCGCTTTAGACTTAGCACGCACTGCGATTTTTCTTCGCGCGAATTTTGTTTCCTTATACCTGTTCATAGAGCTCAAAATATTCAGGCGAATAAAATTCGCGCCGTAGTGCGGTGGATTCTATGGGAAAACACGGATTTCTTGCGGTATTATTTCCGCACGATTTCTTTACCGCAATGCGAACAACTTCATACAATTCCATAGGTCGCAGAATGGGCGGAAAAAATCGCGCGAATAAAGATCGCAGTGCGTGCTAAGCCTTAGCGCATGCGCGGTTAATGCGGTGATGTGCTGGGTTTTGGCGCTATTCATACGTTTTGCAAGTTTTGTTGTACTGAATTTCATGAGTTATTTAAATGATTGTTTAAAAATGTCTGATATCAGTGAATGTGAAGAAAATTTGACTCCACCCGATATTTTAGATACGGCGAAGGAAATTACTCTTAATTTATTACCAGCAAAGTCGAGAAAAGTATATGACAAATGCTATCACGATTTTATGGCATGGAAAATGCAAAAAGAGGTATTTTGTAGGTTCAATCCCAATTTATGAGTGTAGATAAAGTAGTGTATGAAACTGCACATAACTAGGTATTAAAACATTCGTGTGAAAACTATTAAAAACCTCGCCTACGGCTCGGTTTTTAAACACACACTCATGTTTTAATACCCCTCATTATGCAACAGTTTCATAAACTACTATTATCTACTTCGGTTTCGTTATATTCGAATTATAAAATTGACAGCGGTTGCATTATGATACCCATAATGACACCGGGTTGCATTATGCGAATCGTCATAAATTCTAAAACACAAGCAAAGACATTCTGAACATACAGCCAGGTACCTATAATATTACTTCGAAATCGAGACAATGTAAATTATGTTTTTAAAAATGGAACAAGTTTAGAACAAAAGTATCATATACTATTTGGCTGTTGCGGCTACAAGATCTTTGCCTTATACCTAATAAAGACTAAATAAAAAAATAAAATAAAAAGTGGACGCGGGCAAAAATTTCTGAGTGAAATTTTATTCCAAATTTTATTAAAAATGTTTTCAACATCAAGTGATATTGAAAATACTCCACCAGATATAACAAATAGAGCAGTTGCGGCTACAAATAATTTACTACCAGAAAAATCAAGACATGTATATGAGAAATGAAATACTTAAACACACTTCCTGAAATACTTATTTGTCTATATCTGTGTTTTATTCCTTCCTTCGTAGATAAAATCTTGTATGCAACTGTACGTTATTGGTCTTTTAATAACTCGTGCCCACCTATTTCGGTACGCGCTACGCTTGTACCGAAAAATGGTACTCGTATTAAAAGACCGTCCATAACGTAACAGTTGCATAAATAGCTAAAAAATGTTTAAAAAATACAGTGATATCCAACATAAATACTAGGAACAAACACAAATTTGTAGTACCTACAACAAGGCTCAAGAAAATAGGTGGCTCGTTTAGATGTCAATGTGTATGCTTTTATAATAAATAAGCTTCCAAGCCACGTACAAGATCTAAGTCTTAATAAATTCAAATCTTTCATTAAACGTAAATTGTGCCAGAAAGCGTTTTATACAACTAAAGATTACCTTGAGGACAAAAAGGCTTGGGATTGAGCTGCTCCAATTAACTAATTTTGTTTTTTTTTATTATATTTTGCACCGTGAATTTTGTTAATATATTTTTTTTTGGTTTTCTTGCAATGACAAGAATATTTACTTTTAGAGTATTATATTATTTTATTTTAATTATTGTGAATGTGAAGACTATGTGGATCATTCTTTTTTTTTGTTTTAATTTAAATTTATCTTAGTTTTTAATCATGGTCTGGTAGTTTGAGTAGTTTATGCGGCCTACCCGAATGTCCTTTCTTTGGTATTGTTCGTCGAATCGTTGATCTCCTTAAATTCTGAGTTGAGCTGCTCGGTTATTGACAAATGCGTGCACTGACTAGACAGGTCCACTCAATCTGGCTGATTCTTTCCTCAAAAGACCATTTCAGACATCAGTCTACATGGTCTTCACATGATCTAACCAAGATTTTTTCTGGAGTTTAAAAGAGACTGTGACCTCTGAGTTTGTTTCGGCCTTTCTTCTCAGAGTAGTCAGATAGGAAACGACGACCTCATCTAGTTTTAAAAAATATGTTCGACATGTAAAAGTGTTTGTACAAACCAACTTACAGAAATAAAATCGTTTATCATAGTTTGCCCTGCAGTAATTGTACTTTACAGTGCGTTTACATTTCAGTGAAGTAAAATTAATATTTTCGATAACAATCTCTAGTGGTGGGTGATGAGAGTCTACAACCGACAAGGGGGTTTTACATTCATGAACAAAACCTCCAGGAAAGTTACACAATATTAGATCAAGGGATTTTTCAAGTTGATTTCTTACAGGGTTCAATTGTTCAATATTATTAAGGGACAAGCAGTCAATAAACGAGTAACCTAGTGAGTTATTAAATTTGCTTGGTGATGTGGATACTATGAGTTCCGGATTCGTCCAGGTTCCATTCAATAAATCCAAGGTTGAAGTCGCCGGCTATTAATGTATGGTTCCGGTTGTCTCGATAACTGATTTAACCTTTTCAAGGAACAAGTCGAGTGTCTGTTGCTGTACAGGTGGTGGCAGATAAACAGCACAAATGTTCAGGCGTTGGACCTTTTTCCCATTTCGAACATTCAGGCTCACCCATAAGTTCTCTGAGTCCGTCTCAAATTGAGACATGCGAACAGTTTCGATAGACTTGAGAACGGCGATCAATACACCTCCACCCTTGCTCTTCCTAGTCTTCGTCGATGCTCTATCTCTGCGGTTTAAGTTATATCTACAGTCTATTATTTCCCCATCGTTATACTGTCATCTAGCCAAGTTTCTGTCCCTATAATTATGTCATAATTAGTGTTACAGGCGTTTCACATAATTTTGCTTGCTTTAGTTTTTATTCCTCTAAAATTTTGATAGTAAATAGTGAATGCGAAAGTTTTAGTAAACAGTTTTGTGCAGACTTGATTTTTGAGTTAAAGCAGTGCAACTGCTTCGAGGCTGCGTACTTGCTTGGCTGGCGCCCCATCTGCTTTCCGAACAAATATGCGTCCATCTCGCACCCAAACATATTTGAAGCCTTTGTCGCGTGCTGCTTTTCGGGTTGCTGCGTGGATTTCCTTGTTAAGAGGAGACAGATGCTCAGATACAAAAACTGGCTTCTTTGGCCCACCATAGGCTAAAATATAGGCTTGAGTTTAACTTATCTTCTGGATGTTCTTTGTTAAAACTCATCACAGATGTCAATACTTCGTCACGGGTTGGTGGTTCGTACAGTTTTGTTCGAACATATTAACTCGGGTAGACAAATCAATCACAGATTTTTTGAGTAGTTCGTTGTTGTTCGTTCGTTTATCTGTACGTTAGTCCCTATCTGTACGACCCGAACAGATGGGGCTCTCGCAGCTGGAACTACGGGTCCGGCTGTTTGGATCAGGGTACGCGGGGTCAGGTAGGCCCTCCACCATTGCAAGCGCAAAGGTGGGACCTGACATTGAGGTTGGACTCGCGGTGGTCTATGTGGTGGTTGCAGAGGAGTGGCATGTTGTCTGCTCGGCTTTGTGTGGGTCGAGCGTCATTCCTCGCGCGCAACAAGTGTCTGAAGTTACCGGCCCAAGGCAAAGGGCCACCTGGTGGTCAGACGCGGGGTTCGTGAGTAACCCTCAAGCAAGTGAGCTCCTGTGAGCGAGCTGCATCTCCGGCACTTTCCTGGATAGAAAGTAGAGGACTACCCGTTGGATTAGTTTTCCGGCAACCCAGCTGTAGGCATTGGGTAGATGCGATGATTTGTATTCGAGAGGTGAGCGTGCTTACAGCTCCGGGACCATTCTGGAGAAATGGGAGCCAGCTGCGCTGGTGCCGGTGCTTGCACTAGTGCTGGCGTGCTGGGGTGCGTGTGGTGAGCGGCTTTATTGCTCCGGTACCATTCTGGACAAATGGTAGTGAGTAATCACGATGCGACTCACATTTTCTCTTGAGTACCAGGGGCGAGTGCTCTCGGAGGCGTGACCTACCGAAGATGGTCCCAGACACCTCGTAAGGGGTTGCCTGGTATAGTGTGCCGCCTTTTTATACCGAAAGGTGGGTGAAGGTGGCCACTATAGAAAATCTCAGTAGTTTGATTGGGTCATGTACGTTAGTGTCTCTACAACTGTCGAGATCACTTTTTAATTGGTCAAACTGGTTGCTCATAAATTGAACCGATGTTTCGAGTTTTTTAATTAGCACTAGGGCTTCTTTTAGTTCGCTCATTTCCGTTGCAAAACATTTTTTTTTAGATGCTGAGATTTCTGCTGACACAACTGTTTTTATTTCTTGACGAATGGTCTCCAGTAACTCGTCGGAAGAAGGATTTATGCGTTCGGTTGAAGGTGGGCTATCTATATGGGGTCGCTTCTGATGTCGATGAGGCACAGTAGAAATATCGGGAGTTTCAGTAGTGACGTGCGGTATATATTTGCCATTCGACGGGTTTGGCGATGTATGAACAGTGTGAGAAATCATTTTTAACCCCGACGGAAAAAGAGGAGTGTTATAAGTTTGACGTGTGTTGCTGTGTATCTGTGTGTCTGTCTGTGGCATCATAGTGCCTCAACGGATGAACCGATTTTGATTTAGTTTTTTGATTGAAAGGTGATTGTGTCGAGAGTGTTTTTAGCTATGTTTGAATAAAATCGGTTCCACCGTTCAAAAGTTATGGGCGTTTTACTGTTTGAATCAGGATGTTTTCCCAAGGTAAATATGTCGTGGGTTTTTTAAATTTTGAAATTTTTCTTGTTACCCGACTGTTTGTTACAAATAGTCACTGTGATACGGCACTTTTAGTGTTTTTTTATGATTTTAGAACACTTGGGCTATGTGTTCTTATTATAATTATAAGAAGATATATTTTAGAATTCACAAAAAGCGTCGAACGACTTTCCTGGGGCTCGAACTTGCGCTCAACCGCTTAGTTGTAAGGTATCGACTGTTTCACCACCGAACCAAATCGACTTAGTAATAACACATTGTGCCATAAAAAAAAGAACGATAAACTTAATGATTACCTACACTGTATTTTTGATATGTTCTTTAGATATCCCATCATGGCCCCCCCTTTTCCTAAGGTACTCTAAGGTGTCCAGGAGCGACGGACTCGGGGACGTCCGTCGCCCTCCACATATCAAGGTGGCGCGTATTGTTCCACGCGCGCCCCTCTTAGGCGTAACGGGGAGAGTCAAAAACCTCACTCCCCTCCCGACCGAAGGTCGATGCCGCTGAGGCGGGCCGGCACCAGCTGGGATTGCAGAAGAATCATACGTTCCCGCAATACCCGGCCCGGCGTAAGTTTGAGATGGAACACCGGGGTGTTTTTAAGTCAGTAACAAACACCACACGCAGGACGTCCGATGAGGATTTGCCACTCGGGAACCAAAAAAAGGAAGATGGTGACAGGAACTCGACCAACTTCAGAGGCGGCTCGTCCTAAAGAGCGCTGGTGCTGTCCACTCCCACAAAAATTGAATAATCTATATTTCCATAAAATCCTATACATACATTATTTCTACAATGCCTATACAATACACTCAGTTACTAGCAGTTTACTAGAAACTTAGTAGAAACTAACTATTACCTACGCGCACATTTGGCGTCAAGTTGTATTGCCTAACGTGTGGAGTGGAGCGCCAGCGATTGCGCTCCTATGAAACAAAATTCAGTACAATTTCTAGCACTATATTCAATGAGTGCGAAAGAGAAACATCGACACGGTCTGACGCGTGAAACCGAAGATTTTGTATGGGAAATTAGCCTAATCTGGAGCGCCGCTCACGCGCGACGTTGCCAAATCGCGCAAGGCGGCGCGGGAGACTTATGCCTGTGCGCCGTTGTCAAACTTATGTAAACAATAAAACAAACACTCGAAATTAGTTACTTTACGGTAGAATGTAGATTCTTCGCAGTTTTTCTTTTAATTATGTATTAAATATAGTTTTGCGCGAATTTTGTGTTAAAAATAGAACAATACAGTGTGCCTTTTATAAAAAAATATGAAAAGACTCTTGAAATGCGTCTCGAACTTAAAGCTAAGGGGCCACCACGTCCTGAATTTTTTTAATGAATTTTTATGGCCTGGTTGCTAGGGTCCTAAAATTGCTCTTACTCAAAATTTCGTAAAGCGCTCGATTCTGCGTATCGAAAATCTATTAGAGAGTTCAATGAACGCGTTGATGAAAATCGATATATTTTACGGCGTTTAATAGGTTGTGTGGTATTTTGTGGTGCATTTAAAGTTGCTTTACGAGGTTAGGATGAATCTACCGCATTCCGGAATCTATAGAGGTTTGGAAGATTTCGTGTCAGAGATCGATTTGGCTATGAAACAGCATTTATCCAGCAGGTCCGTTTTTAAAAGTACGTCTAAAACCATTCAGAATGACATTTTAGATGCTATTTATGAAGTTTCCAGAACAGAAATACTGAACAGAACAGATCAGAATGAATTTTCTGTACAAAAAAAATTAATGGTAAGTTCTAGTTTACGTTTTTTTTGGTGAACTCCCATAAATAAATGTCACGAGCCGCCTCTGCAACTTAACATAGACCCACTGATTCTGTTTATAGACTTGTAGCTCACCATATGATATGATCAATGCTACATTTTGGCTTTTACGACATTTGGAACAAAAATAAATGGTTTTAAGTTCGGATTAGTTTTACATTATAGATAATTTACTATAAAATGACACTCGTAAATATTCTTTTAAATCATTTTATTGATTAGTGGAAATACATTTCCGAATCACAATAATAATGTTACTACATTAATAAGTGTCATTAGCGCTGCTATCATCTGGATAACGGCTAAACACATATACGTAGCTTATCTTAAGCCAGGCCCATTACCTACTTCAATTTGTTATTCAAACAAACTTCTTGCGCATGATTTAATTAATCGATTGGGTAGTAAGGGATTGCAAACCACTTGCGATTTTTCATGAGAAAGTACGAAAAAGTGATTAGGTATTTATTAATGTTTATCTAATTTTCATAGCTGCTACGGCGTCTTGAGGCTCAATCTCATCAATGTGGACATTTAAGGACGAAAATGTTCATCAGATCTATCAATTTATAACTAAGCGATGACCCGAAGCACGCTAGCCTCATGTCATCTAATCCGTAGGTCATGACCGCCTCGACCGAAGCATCTGATGGTAACATCAAGTGCCTGCATCATTTGGGCCTGGCCTTCTCCCATTACCAACAAGTTCCAATAATACGGTTGTTTTCCTAACTACATACGTTGACACCATCAAAGCTCAGTCTCACAATTTCATGTTTGCATTTACTGTTTGAATGAACTTTCAATTTACTAATTATGGTTACAAGAAATAAGATTAACAATAGACACTGATGTTACGACTTTAAGCACTGACTATTTCTATTTTAAGATTTCGTACTAATATCAATGGAATTATATTTAGGTACTTTCACCGTTGGTGGCTCGCGAACACGCTACATTGCTAGCAGAGTATTAATAATTACAATAGTGAAAAATAGGAAGAACGGGGGTATTACACCACATATATCTCATCAACATGCATCATAGGAAATATCAAATGTCAAAAATATTTTTCAAAGAAGATATGATTCATATGTTTATATTACACTATCATATAAATATGACTCATATGATAGTGTAATAATTCATAGACCTATGATCCTAGACATACGATAGTGTAATACCACCCTAACGGACGCAAAACGTCACTCTGCCTGCCCACGCGGCGCCTTCGCGAGATGCGGCCCAAGATATAAAGATAATGGTTTCATGCTGTCTAAAGTAAGTTTCTTATTCCTTCAAAGCACCTTAAGAAATAATTGTATAAATAGGTTATTATATTGTAAACAAAATATATAGATTTTAGAGTAGACAAAATAAATTCAATATCTTATAAACAGCTAGTTGTACTTTTAATTACATAATTATACTGAATTAAATACATTAGTTTAAATATACAGGATGGACAAATAACTAACAACACAGATAAGACCTTGAAACCTACCATATAAAACATGAATTGTGTTACTTAACATTTGCGCAACCCTAAATTTTAAAGAAGCAAGTTTATTTATAAATAATTCTAATACTTATTTCATTAAAGAGATTTTAAGAAATTATTTAATATCCTTAAAATAATAATGGTTCTTAATAAAAGCCCCAAGATCACTAATTTATAGTATATATAATATTATTGAATTTGTCATGTGGCTATACCTACCACTGAATTGTGTTAAAATCGGTAGACGCATGTTGTGAACAACTGGGTTTGTGCTTACAGCGGTAGCCGTGATGATAAATGGGTGATCATTTACTGCATAGATATAACTTTCTATGTCTATGCCGTCGATATGGGTACCTAGGCACTCAGATCAGAGAACAGAAACAGATAGTGCCCGCGGAACACCAGAGCGGTGCCACTATTTATTTATGTGTGCGTGACAGCGAGGAGCGGCACTGTAGGAACACGTACATCTGTGTGCGTGTAAGGATGTTAGATGTTGGGAAAAAACTTCCACATCTTTTTCGTATGTTCTCAAGAATATTAATGTTACAAATTGTAAATGTTTTTTTTTGCAATATTGGTACCTACATAGTTAAGTAGTATTTGGACAGAATAATGGTTATCAATCAAATTATTATAGAGTAAAAGGTAAATAGAATTCACTTAATGGTTATTATTAATTTTGTATCCAACACAGGAAAAATACTTAATAATGCTTTTTGGAAATTTCTATACCTATGTATGCACATTTAGGTATATTAAAATTGAGAGACATACATAATTCAATATATTCTAAAAATTGTGATGAGTTAATGTAATCGCTTACGAATGTTTACTTTGAAATTTATTTTATGGTAACCGTGGGCGCGCGAACGTTCAATACGATTATCCCGGTTACCCCGCGCCCCTGACGCATCCCCACCGCGTGCCGGCTCATTGGTATATATATATATATTGGTATATACGGAGAGATTGTGTCCTTATTTTGCTGATTTCAAATCGGATAAAAAAGGTATTGAATAATTAATGGAAATATGTTTTATTACTGATACTGAATTAATTATTAAAGATATTAGTGGGTACATCAATAACAAAACTACAAAATAAACAATAGTTACCTGTGGAAAGCTATTCCATATTGAATTTTTCTTTTCTAAACATACAAGACGGCATTTTTTTACATAAAATAAGAAATTACTTGTGGTGTGTAAGCAGTCGACGCGTAGTTCACGAGTTTGTATTCGTTTTTTTAATTTGTATTTGCAGGTGGTTGCTCTCTCGTGTTCCGAAGGCGCTATCTGTTTCTCTTCTCTAATCTGAGGGTAGGCAAAAGCGCCAAATTCTGACCAGTGACAACTAATTTGGTATAAACATTCAAAATTTCGCATGTAGCCATGCTCGGTTACTTATATAGCTTGGTGATATTATTAGGCTTCAGATGTTGGTCCGATTGCCGATCTACACAAGCGAAATTACCTACTTCTATTGTATTGTATTCCGTGCTGCATTGGTTTTTTCCATCCTGCATAACTGAAGCTATGTTTCAAGTTATAAAACTTACGATAGGTATAAAATATTTCTTGTAAGAATTTGTTTCAGTATGTTTAAAACGACTACAAATTTCATAAAATCGATCAATGATGATTTATTAATTGAAACAAAAGCTCAAACTGAATACATTAAAATAAATAAACATAAGTAAATAATTCCAGAGAAGTGAAAATTTAACAACAACACAAATTATGACATTGGAAAGAGATAGAAGGTCTTGGGTAGCTCCAAAAGAACAATCAATTTGTTATCGTTATAAATATTAAAATTACATTTATTATACACGTGGAACTTAAAGTCACTACAAATCATAATATACAAATATCATTATTTGATTAAAAATCATAAAATAATTTACAGAGTATTGATATGTACAATATTTCATAACTAATATTAATCACTTTCTCCATAATAAATAAATTAATAAAAGTATATAAAAATTTAATACATACATGAACATGATATAGAACATTCGGTTATGCGATTCATAAAAATATACACCAAATAGACACTATTATGGATTAATTAAAAGTAGTCCAACCTTTGGGAACACTAGGTGTGGGCTCCTGTCGCGCGCTCGAACCTGCGGAATAGTCTAATAATCCAAATTGGCTAAAATCTAGTCCATATTCGTGTAAGAGAGCACTGTCTGTAGATTTGATTTGTTCAACTTTCTGATTTTTATCACGACACTTGAGTGGATCGAAATCTTCTAGGTTTGTCGGCGAATCGTCCAGTTTAATGAGATCAGAATCAGAGCCACACGACTGAAAAAGAAATATGTGAGTTAAACAAGCACAAAGCGAGACACGTCCCTTGGTAGGCCTTTTTGTGCCTGTATCATCAGTTACAAGAAGATCAGATGTACTACTAAGTACAGCTCAATGTCGGCACATTTCTCATTTTAATGGCTCATTTACATTAGTGGCACCCCGTCATATGCAAGGTGTCCTAAATGCGGACGACTTTGAGAATAACTATTATGGTACATGCGTGCATGCATACTGTTTTATCGTTTCAGCCTATGCTGAATGACTACAACAAACAATTTCAAATATCAAAGGTTCATTTCATGCAGTAAAGATGCAAAATTGACATTAAAGTTTACGTTGGAATGTAAAGCGACTCGAAATATCGTGGAATTGTATATATCAGCTAATGTAAATCAGCCATAAATGGTCGGTGTAAAAATACAATTTAGTACTTTATCTAAATCCAAACCGAATATGAATTTATTTGTGCCCGGTTTCAACGTACCATATGTTGTTTATCAAAGAGCATGGATGGGGTGCCATATTATTTGATTAATAAATAATTGTCATACTTATTCGTTTATACGTTAGAATGTATTTAGACGCTATTTAAAAAAAATGTCCGGTGTGTTTTCATATAGTTCCAAACAATTTCATCAAATGAAAATTTATAATTTACACCTGTTTCGGAGCTACTTGTAAAGGCACTTTCTATTGCTAGACACCAGCTCCTTTTAAAGAAACAAATCAAACTGGCCGTATATTTCCATTTTTATGAATTATTACTCCAATAAACCAATACATTTTACAACAGATACAAATTGAATAGGTTTAAAATACCGAGACTAGCATTCGAAAATCATTACCATTAGGTACTCCTAATCGATTTACCGTGTGACAGAAATGGTCAGTACTTGTGTATCGAGATGATCTTCCATTTATGGATATATTTCTATATTGGGTGAAACATGCAGACAAAAGTATAATCTAATTAACCATGGTAAAATTAGTTCAAGGTTTGAATATTGAAACCGGGCTTTAGAGTCGTTGAGCGAACGCTACTTTAATAATATAAGATTTCCCTACCTATGTAAATACAGCATTTTCATGAGAGTATAGTCATCGGCACGTAAGTTGGCAAGAGACGTTAGATGCGCAGGAGTCGTTTATTAGGTCTCCTTGGTAGTGAAGCGGGGCGCGGGGTACAAGGTCGCGCCGATCCGAGCGCGCGATTGGTGGCTAAGTCGACCCGCGCCTCCCGCACCCCGTCCTCTTTCAGTTCGCTCCCGATTACACTTGCGTGCACGAAAGTTGTACCCTTTGTTTTTGTTGAGGTTTTGTTAAGTTAGTTTTTGTTAGGAGTAGTTGATATTGTTTTGAATTTAGTTTTTATTATGAGTGTTACTGTTTTATTTTGATAACAATGCCATATTTTTTACTATATTTTTCAAATATTTTTTTTTAACTTGTTTCTGTATATATTTTATTTATAACACCTAATAAACTTCACGAATTCCTCCCCTTTATTTAAATTTCTTCTAAACACACATGTTTAAAAATAAATGATGGCCATAACCATTGAAAAATGACAAGAAATAAAAGTGACCACATTTTTGTGGCAATAAGTGTACGATGCGCGAACTTACCCCACTACGCCAAAACCTTGCCAAGTTACGTGCCGATGACTATACTTGCAAACATTCCGCGATCACCGTAATAATTAATTATATGCAAAAGGCGACAGTGCGTAACCGCTCGACGGCTCTTTGTTCACTTGCACAAGGCTGCATTTACAAATTATCTTAATAAAGTTTTTTACTACTTCTATTAAATAAAAATCCAATATTTATGCATACTTAGATATATTTAGTAACATGCATTTGCAAGTTCTATGTAAGCATGATCTTGCTAAGGACGACAAACAGTGTATTATATACAAGTGCTCGTGTCATTCCATTATTATTCTGATATAAATATGATAAGTACAAAATACAGAGTCGCACAGTCACGGTACTTCCCACTAATTTTATTGTCCTCTTGTTAAAATAACACATTAAGATATCTGGATCAAAACGATCCGATAACCCTCTATTCATGTTAGGATGAGTTGCATGATACATGCCAAATGCCTATGACGAAATCGTATAGATAACAATTAAACGCGGGAACTAAGTTATAAAGCGTAAAAGTTTTATTTAGATTTAAGCATGTAGGTAATAGAGATTGCACAAAATACAGAATAGCCTAAACGTTACACGGTCAGTTTCGCCTTCAAATTCATCTGACCTGAATCAACATTAGTACCGCTTTGGTGTGGCTTCAGTCAGATAGATCCGGATTGGCCGGAACGATAACTATTAGTAGCAATTCGTTAAAACCGTATAGCTGCTGCGTCTTAGCATGGCAATAGTGGATACAGACTCACCTACATTTATTAACAACAATCTTGATTTCTGAAATGAAGACTAGCCACATGACAGCCGTCCAATCGACATTTTATCGTTCAAAATACGAGTACTAACGAAAGAAGATACATCGATATTTGGGCGAGAGCTATGCACGCTATTGGCATGCTAAAACGTTACTACTATAGAAGGCGCAAGATTAGTTGTTTTTTTTTTGTTTTTTACTCTCTGCAACCTTGACTTAATTGTGTTCGTTCAGGCACTCGGGAAACGAATTGACATACTATCATAAATTATAATTATTATTATTTAAAATCAGAACGTGCCTTACAAAGTTTCCATGGCATAAACGTTCAATATATGTATAATGCAAATCATCCTATCGCAAATAGTAATCAGAATATTTTTCAGTATGTGTGTATCTACACTTAAATAAAACGAGCTAGCATCACAATATGAGATCATTAATGTTTATGCTTATTAATCATATTATTCTGATCAGAATACCAATAAGCAAATTATGCAAATCAAAGGAGTACATGCGTAGGCCACGTATCAAAATAAAATAATATAAGGCACTTAATTTGAACTGTTAATAATAGTTATTTAGCAAAATAAAATCTATTTTAATGTAGCCTGAAACGCACATTCTTCTAATATATAGTTTTATAGTATTCCCACAACAAAATATAATAGAAAAGGCATTTACAATAAAACATTGCAATATCAAAAAAAAAGTAAACATTTCAATAGAACTAGTAGGGCGATTCTATATCAATACCAACGATAGCATAACAAAATACCTCTAGGAAATAGCGTCTTAGTCCAAAAGATTTCTTAAGCATTAAATAAATTACAAAGCAAGGTAAAAATATATAGGATAATTTATCATTCTCTGATAACTAAATAGTCAAGGATTATATGTCACGTAATTTTATCATATTTTTGAAAGTATTTGTTTCTTTATGTTGTTTTAAATGGAGAATCACTTTTAAAACATACGATAAGTTTATAGTCATACACTCCTAAAGAAAATGAATGACTACATTTGCATCGTTCAAACAATTTTCGCAAAAAGCTAACTGTATTTGACTTAATTTGTTAACTGTTGCATATAACCAACATAAAACGTTATCATATTTCTTCCATCTTAAAAAATTATCTTTCTACGTATATAAAAATGTACGACAGCAAATAATTGTAAAAGTGATTGCTTAGTTAACACTAAGTATTTTCATGTACTCCACAATATTTCATTTCAATTTACTTAGGAATTAGGGGACCTCATGTGTTAGATAAATATTATTAATTCATAAACAATTATCTTATAATATCCAGTATTAGGTTAAGTAAATATATTATGTCCCTAGTCAACCTTCGTGTGTTAGTGCAAACATATTTCACTCTTGCAGTTCAAGGCATGAATTCTAAAATTTTCTGCTTTACAGTTAGGTATAAAATTGATATGATTACAAATATGCATATCAGAATTACCTCTATAATTTTCCCCTTGTACGGAGGTAGGTCAGTGTTGTGTCCCACGGCTAGCCTGGGCCTTACGCTCTCTTGGCTCGGTCTACCTATCGAGGGTGTCGTGAGTTTTGGCGCTGTGCCGTTACACGGCGACGGCGCAGTTGGTTGTGACACCTTCCTCTGATTTGTTGACAGAGTCAACTTTAATTTTGCCTTATCATTGCCTTCTGTGAAGCGTATCGTGCTGGTGTGGAAGTCTGACGTGGTATTCACATCGTTTTTTGTGATGTTACTGACAAAGTGTAGATTTTGGAGCGTCGAAGTAGTCGTCGCACGCGGTGGCGGCGTTGGCGCGTCAGACAAATCAATTAGTTTCCTCGTGGAAATGATTGGGTAACGGACTGGGAGTTGGGGACGTTCCGGTAACCGGGGTGGGAGACATGGTGACAGTGTTTTCTGCAAAATAAAATTGAATGATGTGCCACGGTGCTCCTAGGAGCGTTCATGCTGCTATCGCATTCACATGGTACTAAACACAATAATGTGGGCAGTACAAAATATAAGAAAGCACAGTATAGGTGTACGAAAGCCTATGAATGTCATTAAGTAAGCATATCATTTCTTATAAAGAAAAAATATAGACGAGATATTTTTCAAAACAAAAATGTGGATATACACAGACACATTACATGCCAATATGTAGTAATGTACACAATTTGTTTCAAATTACATTACTAATCCGTTTGTGGGCATAAAATAATGCAAATGTTACCACATACTATGACAGCTATATTATGAATAATCATACTTCCGATACAACCACACAAATAATTTTATTCACCGGGGCAATGCTATATTCTCTCGACGGATATACCAAATCAAAATATGTTCTAACGACATAAATCAATTTGAAACACTCAGATGAGATGCTTGTACCGGCAGCAATAATAATAATCCAATAATCTAATAACTTATATGAAAGTTCAAAACGGGCGACAAACGACATACGAAATTAGATATGCAAAGTGCCGTATCGAAAGTCGTGATTCTACTCTAACAGGCATGACGTACTGACAGAAGAACACAAGCGTCTAACAAGGAGCTACGAGGATGAAATCTACACTCTTGTATTAGGATGCAAATTTGTCTATCACTTACTGCTTTGTCTTGAAGACTAATGTCTGAGTTGTGCGAACTATTCGGGAAGCTGTCCCGGCGTTGTGCTTTCTTGCTGTCGAAAAGGTACTCCATCTCCGTGAGCAGGTCGAGGGGCAGCACCGGGGGTGCATCCCGCGGCGGCGGCGGCCTCGTCGCCGGCCTCATCGTCGTCGGAGGCTTGTTCGTCGGGGAAGAATCCGACGAATCCGACGACACCGGGGTCGCTGACCCGCATGAGAACCTACACACACATAAATAAGATCATAGTCTACCATTGCCAAAGTCCCACTATTTATTTCTAAAGAAATGATACGAGTCATGTCATCAGGTTGCGCCTGAGGCTTTATAGTATGCACATAAGTTTCTCTAACGACCGCCGACCCTGTGATAATACCACGTTCTGTAACAACCAGCTGATCATGAAAGAAAATTTCTGAGTCTGAAGCTGTAGCTGATCCTTCGTGATTGGTGTTTGATTCACACAGATACGTCAAATTTTGTTTTTAAATTTCATTAATGCAGCTTTTCCCAAACGCAATTTGTCACCAGCGCAGTCCGCAGCATATTATGACTAAAAGTCCTAAAAAAACAGTTTCAATCATATAGGATCAAAGAGGGCATTATTTGAATTAAAACATCGTCGGTATTTAAAGGTTATTATTATAAATACATTCTATAAAGATATAGGTAAACATCAAATATATGTTTAGGTAGCCAACTTAATAGAAGCATGAATTTAGGATCTTGCGAAGGTCATGTTCGCAGATGGTTGGCTTTGAGCCACGGCAGTCTGCTACCATTGCTCCATATGTAGGTACATACAGGGCCGCTGCATGCTCTTCCTTCACGACACGTCCGATGACGTCGATAAACTGACATTTCATGCATACTACAACATGTAAAAATGCTACTGCATTCTACACTACACATACTTTCAACACTGAAGCTCTAACATATGTAATACAGACATAGATATGATAACGTTTATACACTCATAGTAAACTAAACTACATAGGTACAGCAGAACGTAACCAATAACACTTACCTAAGGACGGCGACTTTTTGTTGTTGTTGTAGCCCAACATTTCAATAATATTGTACACTGCTTTCAAAATTGCATATTTACCTTTAAGCAACGCCAGTGGCACACGTCGTATTTGCATTAAATGCCGCTTCGGTTTGTTCTTCGGTACGCTTACCTAACTTTTTACACGATTGAAAGTAAGTTTACACATCAGTCCCGTCAAACTCGATCGAAGCGTAGGAACAACCGTATTACAGTTGCGCTTACCATTTCCTTAATTTCAAATAGAGCAGCAATCAGAAATTCACTGAGCAAGCCAGCTATTTTCTATTATAACTGATAACTAGAAAATTACTTGCAGCAGACGGGCAAGCCTGGCAGCTACTCTCAGCTACATTAGCTATTTAGTTCAGTGCACTGGTTTTCGACCGGTTGACATACAGAACTATCTTACCAGGTTGAGATAACATTGCAGCAGCACGCTGCTACATACCATTGCACCAGTGAAGATAGCACAGCATCGCCTCAATTTATTGGATACTCACCATGTTTCCGAGTAGCTATAGAAGTTGCGTCATCAGATATGATCACTACCTACCAGCCATAACGACACGCCTGATTGAACGGATTTATTCCGAGTCGAGAGAACTTAACAAATGTTTTCACTAACATTTCGAATTCAGTGGCTATACCTTCTCATACCAAAAGGCCAGCAAACTATGTTTTAATATTTGAAAATGTGATTCGATGGATTATAAAAATAACATTAAATAAATAAATTTTTGCTTGAATTCTGAATAAAAAGCAAAGAGCACATGACACTGTTTCAGTCTTAATTATGAATTTATGTAATGTAACATACCTCTTCGTAAGACCTTCAAAAATCGAATTACTGGTCTAACGAGCAAAACATTCTAAGGATGAGCCGACTAAATTGTGCCCAATGAAGTCATGACCGAAACACTCGGTCTCTATCTTCTGTAGATGGCCTGTCCCGGCCGCTTTTTTAAACTTGCGGGCTCTAGAACTGTTGCACATGGCAATGGCACATCGGTCCTTTGATAGACCTGGAGCTTAGTGAATTCGGCAAGGAACACGGATAACGACACCTTTAAAATAACGACTTTCATATTGCGTAATACACTCGAAAGTTCATGGAAAGGACATGTGAATTCAACTCATAGGGTGGAGGACGTACCGTTTATAAATTATTTAAGCAATACTGAAAATATTTAAAGGAAATGTGTCCATACTGTTTCATGAAGTTGTTTCCCTTGCCCTGCCGAACTCACTTAGGCAATTAGGCTGCAGGCCTAGTGGACTTTCACCTCAGTTTGTCAAGTTAGCAAGCTACACCAATGTAACCTCAGTTATTTTCTTTGGACATCCTCGTTGGTCTAATGTTCGCAATCGCTACTGCTGAGCATGAGGTCCTGGACTCGATTCCCAGGTCGGTAGGTGTGGGTAAAGTGTTATTTTATTTGGTTTTTCAACTGGAATTTCTCAGAAGAGCAACCTTGCCCTTTTTCGAATGAATCCCGAACTTTATCTTAGTAAATAAATTCTCTAAGTGACCTTAAATTCGTGATAAAACCGCCATTTTATCAGTGGTAAGCTCTTGACACATTTTGCCTCACGGGCAGAGCGCACTGGTCGCAGACGCTGTAACAAAGCGGTAATGGCGACAAGAGTAATTGACGTATTTTGCCAAATGTTGTCCACTATCCTGCAGGATTTTTCCTCGAAGTTGTGTCTAACTAGCTGAATGATCTGTACCAGATAAGACTTATTTCTACACAACTTAGAAAAATAGAAATGCTTCCATCCTTCGTTGGTTGTTTATTCCTATCATTGAATAATTTGGTTTTAATTTTTGGTAGTTGAGTAGGTTGTTTGAAAATACTCATACTAAAATATTTGTTTTCGGTTTGTAAATATTTGGAGATTTTAACGAAGACTATCTCCGTAACGGCAATACTGCAGTATTCAATTATTAAGTGACGCTGGTTATAAATCCTTATTACAAACGCTTTGCATCTACCCGCGGTGGTACTCAAATAGATATTATTTATTTTTTTAACTTCGAAAAGGGTGAAATCCCTTGATTTGGGTTGCATGCCTGAAGCAAAGGACATATTCATTGCTTATGGGCTATCAAAAGCTGGGCAAAAGGAGTGACTACTTTTGCTCACTTAATATCACGCTCCATAGATGATTTCATGGATATTTTATTTACTTGATACTTGCTCTACAGTGGTAAAAAGTTAAAAAGATACTGCATTTACAGCATCTTTGCGTAGAAGATGTGGTGCGAATCGGCAGAGAGCTACTGCCGTGTACGGCATGTATGAAAAGAGAAGCGAATTATTGTAACAAACTCGTATCACAGGAAATGTATCGGTGCATTTCTTATCGCGGAACTGGGTCCTGTGGATTTTAAATTGTCCATCCGCCGCAGAAATAAATTTTAGGGATATCATCATCATCAGATCAGCCGAAAGACGTCCACTGCTGGACATAGGTATCCCCAAGCGTCGCCACATTGACCGGTCCCGTGCGTCTCGCAACAAGCGGATCCACGCAAACTTCACCAGGTCATCGGTCTACCTGCAGCCGTATTGCGTAAGTGCGCAAAGAGTTTAACCGCTATCCAATCGACCAATCACATGCGAGATAAATGACGCGATGTGGATTTCAGTCTTGTGTGATTAGCCAATTTGGTCGATTGGATAGCGCTCAAACTCTTTGCGCACTTACGCAATACGGCTGCTGGTGGGAGGCCTTCCAACGCAACGTCTTCTGGTTCGCGATCGCCACTCGAGAACCCATCGGCCATCCATTCTGCGAGCAATGTGCCCTGCCCACTGCCACTTAAGTTAAGCAATTCATCGGGCTATATCGGTAACCCTGGTTATCTTGCGGATTTCTACATTTCTGATTCGATAACGCAAGGAAACTCCGAGGATAGCCCTATCCATTGCCCTTTTAGTGACTGTAAGCTTTCTGATAAGGCCCAGTGTAAGCGATCACATCTCAGAGCCATATGCCATCACTGGCAACACACACTGGTCATAGACTTTCGTCTTGAGACACTGTGGTAAGTTGGACGAGAAGATACCGTGCAACTTCCCGAATGCTGCCCAGCCCTACCCAATTGGATCGTTTGTCCCAGGTAGACATAGTCGCCCACAACTTCGAGTATAGAGTCTCCGACCTTGATAGGAGTGGATGTAACATATAAATTTAGGGATATAAAACAAAACTATTATCATTTATTTTCTTTATATTATAGATAGGCACGCGCTTGACCACTATCTCACCTGATGGTAAGCGATTTGATGTGATTATTTATTTCTGGTGGTGACCATAAGCTCTTGGGACAGATGCATATGACGGGTATACAATCTGTCCCTTTTTCACAATCGGACCATGATAGTTTTGACACGTCAGACGGTAGTACGGGGCCTTTTTTTTTTATAAACTATAGGCTGGCGTTTGACCACCATCTCGCCTGATGTTAAGCGATGATGTGGTCTACGGTGAAGCACGCTTGCCTAGAAGAAACCTATTCACTCTTGAATTAAAGACCCCTAGGTTGTAGCGATCAGGGAACAAAGACTCCGGAAGGGAATTCCACTTCTTAGCTGTGCGCAAAATGAAAGTATTAGCAAAACGCTTTGTGCGTATGGGAGGGATGTCAACCATGTACCAATGGCGCATGGCCGTACATCTTGTAGTCCGATGATGGAAAGGGCTAGGTGGAATCAAATTGTGCAGTTCCGTCGCACACTCCCCGAAATGTAAACGATAAAAAACCGACAGACTGGCGACTCGGCGTCGATGTTCGAGGCTCTGGAGCTTTGATGCGACCAGTGCAACGTTGCCAATAAGCCTTTTGGCCCGTCTGTCAATCGACTCAAGTGCATCAAGCTGGTATTGGCAGATCCATCCCAGAGGTGAGAGCAGTACTCCATGCATGACCGAACTTGCACTTTATACAAGTTGAGCAGCTGTTCAGGCTTGAAGTACCGTTTCACCTTTGCAAGAATCCCCAACTTTTTTGCAGCTAACTGAGCTTTCGCCTCAATGTATGGACCGAAGTTGAGGGTAGATGTCACCGTCGAGGTGGTCCGTTAACGGCACGGTTACACCACGGAAAGAAGGAGCCGGATGGAATTGGCTCTTTTTAGCGGAAAAAAGACACGCCTGGGTCTTAGCAGCATTGAAACTGACCAGATTGGCATCACCCCATTCGGAGACCGCAAGGAAAGGTTCAAGCGTTCAACCATGGCCTCCCGGAGAGACCGAATCGTATCTCTCAGCAACAGTGCTGTCGTCTGCGTACCCAAAGGTTCCGGGTTTTAGCAGATCATTAATGTGCAGCAGGAATAATGTTGCCGAGAGCACTGACCCCTGAGGGACTCCGGCGTTGATATCTAACTGACCGGACGAGCAGCCGTCGATAACCACTCGGATGGATCGATCCCTCAGGAAGTCCGCAATCCAATCACACAGACCACTAGGCAGACCGAAGGAAGGAAGCTTACCAATGAGGCTTTCGTGCCAGACCCTGTCGAAAGCCTTCGAGATGTCGAGGGAGACGGCTAGCGCTTCCCCGTGGCTCTCGATGGCCTCACTCCAGATGTGAATGGCATACGCTAGAAGATCCCCAGTGGACCGATTTCGGCGGAAGCCGTATTGGCGGTCACTGAGGATGTCGTTCGCTTCTAGATATGCCAGGAGCTTACCGTTGAGCACACGTTCCATACTCTTACAGAGGATGGACGTTATAGATATGGGTCTGTAGTTGACCGGGTCAGCTCGACTGCCCTTCTTGGGCACGGGTTGAACGTTGGCTTGCTTCCAAGCCTTCGGCACTTTTCCAGTCTCTATCGAAAGGCGATATAGGCGTGTCAAGATCGGAGACAATTCAGGTGCACAGGTTTTAAGGACAATTGCTGGTATCCCGTCGGGGCCACTCACTTTGTTCACATCAAGGCTACGCAGCACCCTACGGACGTCATTTTGATGGATGCGAATGTCCGACATACTCGTCACACATCCATCAGGAGATGGAGGAGGCTGCGCGCCATCAGAATTCAGATGCGAAGATTCCGCAAAAAGGGAGGCAAACAAGCTTGCCTTCTCCTCAGCGGAGTGGGCCAGTGACCCGTCAGGTTTCAGCAGTGGTGGTAGTGAGGGGCCACAAAAGTTTGATTCGACCGACTTAGCCAGGGACCAAAACGCTTTGCTACCCGCTGGGTATGAAGCAAGTTTGCGCCCGATTCTGCTAATGTGGTCAAACCGTGCTCTTCGCATCACCTTTTTGCAGGACTTGGCAGCTGTGTTGAAGGCTCTCTTCTTCTGACTCACGTCATTTGCCTTGCGCTTTCGAGCGTCGACCCATGCTTGGTAGGCCTTGTGTTTAACCGCGTTGGGCCTGTGGTCATTAACCAGTGAGACGCAAAAAATGCGCCTTAGTATTCCAGCAGCACTCATGTTAAACTCAAAATAGACAGTTGTAATAGGTTGGTTTGTATTTTTGAAAGTGACGTGCTCAAGTCCAAGATCCCAGACGCTCCAAACGTTACCGCCATCTTTAAAAAAAAAACCTGTAGATTTGAGTAGTGTTAGTATGTACTTTGACCGAAAACATACTGCTATCTTGGATTTTTATTTTCATTACTTACACCTCACTCAAGGTGGCGACCAGCTCTGAGACGATTGTATTTACTAATTACGCGTTGAATACTATTGAATTGGCCGTCGGCTGTTCAAAGTACATACTAAAACTACTCAATACCTATCACACATTTTGTATAGAAAGATTCAGTAATGTCTGGGGCGTCTGGGATCTTGCTATATTGAGTACACATATTATGTCAATATGTCAAGATGAAGAATCATAATGCCATACTCGAGAGTTGTGATTGGTTGGCAGTTGATCAGTAGGTGTGGCCATTTTTGAGTTTGAGTCTAGTATGTGCTTCTGGTATATGGGCCTACTCAAGATATAATGTAATTTACTGCATTATAGACTCAGCATTGTCATTACGTAGATATCACGGAGTGACACTAAGTAGCTAATTACAATTGATATTTTCAATTAAATAAAACAGATTTCATAAATATTTCATAAAATGCACATTCCATTAACGAGATTTGGTTAAGTTCTAGCAACAAGAAAACAATTGTGAACAACAGAGCTATTTTTGTTTTCAAGAGATGAAATATTTTTTCTATGCAACAGGCTGCTCAGTGCAGTCAGTGCCTTAGCTTCAAAATATATTATGTGTCCTAACATGATAAAGGAAAAATGAGAAAGGTATAAATATCCCAAATGTACCTGACGGGGAACCGTTGACCTTGCCTTATTGTAAAAACGATAAGCACGCCACTGCTTTCGACACAAAGAAAAGAAAACATCAAAAATACAACATATGTAATTGTACTCAGTCATGCAATAAACATAAAAGTGCAACTTTGACCTCAATGCAAACAACTGGCCACATTGTCGCGGTTCACAGCTGCCGCGGTTCACAGCTGCCGCGGTGAATTTACATCTTTTCAAAGAAAAGATAAAAAGAAATCCTTAATTTTAAATTTGAGCCCAAAAGGATGGTCCAGCGAATTTGATAACGGGATACGCATCAAAGTAACTAGATTGCAGAGCACTTTGAAAGTTTAGGGTGTTTGATAATATTTTAATTAGACCTCAAAGAAATTTTGGAATCAAGCACCCTATTATCGATCATTAATTATGTGACCAATTGCGCACGTGACAGTGAAACTGCCAGTGTGGCCAAATTCGTGTTAAGCATGCTAATTAATTAACTGGCTGACATAATTTACATAATTATGTTTAATGAAAGTGACGAACTGCGTTTGAGGTATACAGCATGTGTTCGTTGTACAGTAGAGAACTGCTAAATCCTCCGCGCCATCCACCCGACAGTATGTCTGTGTAGCTATGTGTTGTTAGAGCAGCTTGTTTAAAACCTTGCCAAAAACCATCCAGGGACTCCGAAATTCCTCGGTTCTGCCTGGATTTGTATATAATGTAGGTTGTTACATATTAATTTATAAATGAAATATGTAGGTAGATACGTTATACACCCCCATTTTTAACCCCTTTAAGTTTGAGGTGTGTACCTGTGTGTTTATTCGTGTATATGTGTATTAGTCTGTGGTATCATAGCTCCTAAACGTAAGAATCGATTATGATTTCGTTTTTTTTAATGAATGGTGACTTTAAAGAGAGTTTTCTTAGCTGTTTGATGAAAATCGGCTCAGTTCATTAAAAAAATATGGCGTTTTACTGTTTGAATCGGGCGATTTTCGCAAGATATCGTGTCATAATTACGTGTTCAATAGATTGTCGATCGAAGCGTGTCTACTACTAGATAAATAATGTAGCATGAAATAAAAATGTGTAGGAGGTTTTTTTTAATTTTACTTTTTTTTTACGTGTCTTTTCTGTCTACTTAAACCCGCATAGAAAAATGTTTCATTGTTTATCAATATGCATTCTGCTTCCCAAAATAGGGTTAGTGCTCATTTAGTGAAAGAGCACGGTAACGTATCTACCTATTATAATTTATTTGTATAGTTTTATAGTCACCTGCTATCATCAGTGGTGTTTATTGACGATGGTCGTGACCCAGTCCTGGGCATTTTATTCTTCAGGCCTTTCACTGCTGATTTCACATTCTTGCCTCCTTGACGGACCTTCATTAAATAAAATATAGAGCATTAGAAAGATTATTATAAACTAAGAATATGACTGCTGTCAAAGAAGTTGTTGGGTCATACGTCAGTGTTGCTCATTGACAGTTATTTATTTACGTGGTGTTGCGGATTGGTCTTTGTGTAGGCGACCTGGTTAACTTTATATTGGGCTGGCATATTTCAAAGGTACCCTTTCATGATCCTCTTTACCTTCGATGTATGTTATTAGATATTGACAAAATGTAACTTGGTATTTACACAATGTAGGTAATATGAGTATTGTATTTCCCTCTCAGAGAGGAGGCCTGTGTCCCAGCAGTGGGAACATTAAATGGCTGATGATGACTATGATGGGAATTTTCATTTTCCCCATTCATTCTACTGATGATAATTTACATACATCATAGCCAATTATGTAGACACATATTTTAAACCGGTAAGATCATCTTGTAAAAATCATTCTCCAAAATCATGTCCCGAGGACTAAGATGTCAAATCCTAATCGCAGAAAGAGAGGCTCAAAAAAAATCATCGAAAAAGATGTAATTAATACCGGTTGCAAAGTCAAGTTAATATTGCAAAGCATGCAAAAGTTTATCTGGTTATTTTATTTTATATATATTAATTTTATATTCATCTAATATTATCGAATAAGTTTTACGAATATAAAAAGTTCTTGATGGGAATGATAATCGAATATTTTTAGAATATTTTTACAGTTTCTAAAGAAGTACGGTCGGCAATGTTAATTCATGACCCTGCATAAGCAAAATTTCGATAGACATTCTAATACAATGAGATCGAATTTTGCTTAAATATTTTTTCTTAGCAACAAACTTGTTATCGATTTAATAAGATAGTGTCAATTAGTCTACCCATCATTCTGTCATTTTAATTACATGCCACCATTTTAATATCTACTTGTCGTTTTATTATTTGGCATTTACTTTTAGTTTAAAAATGAGCTTCTGAAATCGAAATAAACCGTACACTTTTTTGAAATGAAATATTTTCCTGTATTTCTTTCTATAAGCAAACAATGCTTGACGACAGCTAATTCCAAATTCAAAACATAATTTCTGCTTAATCAAGATTTTGTTCAATTCAATTTTTCATAAACTGCAATTGTCAACTTTGCACGACCCTTGGCCCGTATTGACACAGTTTTTATATAATAAAAACGTCTTTTGTGCACCATGAGTGGTATATCAAGAAACCTTTTTGTTAAGTTTTCAAACGAATTATCGGCAGAAAGGTTATGAATCAACATGCTTGACTGTACTTGTAGCTTAATAATATATTAAACTGCAACTAAACATTGTGAGGTATGCGGCGTGCCTTCATGTAATTATCTTGCTCATGGCAGCCAACAACGTGACCAGTCAGGTATGCTGCCAAGCCAGCAGCAATTTTATACTCTTCATTTTAAGGAACGCCATACACATAGCTCGAGATGTTTAGATGTGGCTTTAAACGCATGAACATATTTTAGGCTGTATAAATCACAATTACAGCCTGACATGATCTTTGAGTTTTTCTTATGACGTGCAATGGAGCGTCAAATATGCAGTTGCGTGCAATAAATACGGTTCTGTCCTATAGTCAGTAGATATCGGGACCCAGTGCACAGTAAATAACACTACAATTTTGAATAGCATCTGATATGCGTAACTTCGTGGAGTATATACTTTCTTTATAACAACAGCAGCGGCATCTACGTTGTGCACTACACTATACAACATACTAAATGCGATCATATGAATTAAATAATAATATATACTTACACACTATAATCAATATAATTATCATATATATAAATAAAAATCAATTGCCTAATGTATTTAAGAACGCCAGCATTTTGTTGCATCTGTGATTGTCTGGACATAGTTTGTATGAAACAGAAACTGAAAAAAAAAACTCTTCCTATGCGAAGCCGGGCGGGCAGCTAGTAATAAATAAATACAATAATTGAAGGATATTTCTATTTTTCAAACTTTCGTCAAGTTACGTTAGCTTATATTTAATTACTCTTGTCAAATTCATATAACAAAAATATGCCAAATAATTATGTTTGTCTTTAATCGAAAACATGAGCATACTGAAATATTGGCTCCGTCAACAGATTTTGATCTCGCAAATCCGCAAAAGAACTACAGACATACTATTTGATATTCTTAGCAAAAATAATGTATGTTTAAGTTTAAACTTAAAAGCTACTATATTATAATATACAAATTAGAATAATAACTATAGAGGCAGACAGGCATAGACTACAAGACAGATATACTAAAACACACACGTAAGACCATCACCACAATACGACAACCTACTAGTTACGTAAAAGTATTCTCCACCAAGTTATGTATAAAAATGCCACAACAGAGGGTAGTTGTCACAAAGACAACAGAGTTCACTAGGACTCACCGTTTTGACCGCCGATTGCACTGCTGGGTTCGCCTGCAAATATTCATAATTTAAAGCAAAAAAGAAAATATCCAGTACTTAAAGCATACATGCATTGAAATAATAAGATGTGAAAAACTGAAAGACTTATTTTATATTTTTTTATTAATAGTGGAATATAGTATTCATAAGCTTTAATTAAATAAATTTTAGTTTACAGTGAAGCTGCAATTGAGGATACGGTCGCTGCGTTGATTCATATACTTTAAATTCATAAAACTGAGATGGTTTATTCAACCAAATTTTTAGATAACAGCTTTAGATGTGTAAAATGGTCCATAATAGGATTAAGGGACGTTATGTTATGATAGTATGGTTCCTGGCACTCTATGGAGCTCTAGTGTGGGTGGATATCCTGACGGCCACCAACTAGTGCTGGGCAAAATTTGATTGTAAGGATAACTAAAGATTAACAATTGATTAATTGTAAATCCTGATTTGCTACAGTTAACAATTAATAAATTTTCAATTGTTCTAGGAACTAATAATTACAAATTACTATTGTACGGGCCTGGAGCGTGGACTGGTCAATCTGTGTAACCTTTGCCTAACTTTATTGGGGTTGGCCCACCAAGACACAGGTACTGTCGGGAATGGGTTCTTTGGCAAGTAGGTCGGAATCAGACGCCCAGTTGCCACCATTGTGACAACTGTATCGACGAAACTTTATGCAGAACAAATGATATTTGGCCCAGAGGTTTGGGAAGCTATATTGGACCGCATGGTTATCTACGAGTAGATCTATGGAAAGACTATAGGTCCAAGACCATAGTTACAATGTACGGCTATAAAATGAAAAAGGGGGTGGCTTGCACAGTGTATTCAACTTGTGCTCTCGCTAGCACTTTAGTGACGGAGCAACAAGGGGAAATTATTATGTGGAGCAAACATAACACAAAATCTATAACTGAGATACAGCATGTCGCAGGCTCGTTTTGTTATATTTCTTTTTATTAATCTTACAAGAAAAGGTTTCTTTACCATACCGAGTGTAACTACACGGCGGACAGTGTGCTTATTTATAAAAGATTCTAAAAAGGAGGAGGTTCTTAAGTTAAATTCAGGAAGCATTTTTTTTTGTTTCTTTTCATTACAATTCACTGGATTGTCTGTAATACTTTACGTTGAGTACAAAATTTTAATAAGTGAAGGTCTATCGTATCAATCATATTATATCTGATACTTCAGCCAATACTATATTCAACTGCTGTTAGTTCAGGTCATGATCGAGCAAGACCAATAGGAATCCTGCAACTCTATCCAATCAATGAAAACTATTCTACATTATTTTTAGCTAACGGTCGCCTCGCGGTTTCACCCGCGTAGTTCCCGTTCCCGTGGGAATACAGGGATAAAAAGTAGCCTATGTCAACCGGGGATAGTCTAGCTTCCCAACGATGCAAGGATTTTTGAAATCGGTCTTGTAGTTTTAAGTTTATTCGTTACATACAAAAATACAAATATTTCATCTTTAAAATATTAGTATAGAAGAATAATTCTCAAGTTGTAAGGAGGAAAAATACCCAAATGTCAATCATCGTCGATCACAACGTTACCAATACTAAGTAATGGTTATTAAATCAGTGAAGGTGGCATGAGCTAAAGCCATAATAGGAGATATTTAACAAAATGTTGATATGTTATTTACGCTAGCATCTTAAAACTTTTACTACAAAACATGTTCGCTTACAATGCTCCTGATTAATAATAATAACATAATCACATTCCATCATACATGTCGAACAACGCCTCTTCATGTTAGCTCCTGAGAGATGAATA
Organism: Orthosia cruda; assembly: GCA_964057195.1. Lineage (NCBI taxonomy): Eukaryota > Metazoa > Arthropoda > Insecta > Lepidoptera > Noctuidae > Orthosia > Orthosia cruda. The sequence continues at coordinate 60,900,102 of OZ059825.1, read as the reverse complement.
AACAAAAAACTAAAATGTATCGTGCCACAATTTTTTTTTGTCCATATTTTGCAATAGTCCTGCACCAGCCGGGGATTGTCCTTGGATGCACTTAGTTCATACTGGGATAATCGTCGGTTGGTGTCACATTTCCTGATATATGCCTAACAAGGCCTCTGCGAGTTCGCTTCAGCTCCTCGCACGCCTTTCAAAGGACCAGGGTCCCGAGATTGTCAAAATAGAATATACTTTATTTTTATTGTACACCAAAAAGTAACTAAAATAACAATATCCTTTACAAACATGTTACAGTTACTTTTTTATCTTGTTTCTACTTATTACCACAGGAATGATTTTTTTTTCTTAAACGACACGGGATCCTTAATTGTCTTATTCATCATAGGCATCCCCAAGTGCTCTCCACAAACATCGAATGAGGGTTTTTGGAAAATTCAGGCCACCAGTTGTTGCTACTTTGGCAAGAGGTCTTCCCCTTGGAAAGCGTAACTTATGACATCAACATGACTATAACGTTAATTAAACAAATGTCAAAAATATAAGCTCTTTGATAGATGCCTGATTTGATAGAACCTGATTTGAAAAACCCTAATTTGTCTCTGCTGCCTTGTCATCTTCTCATCTACGATACTGTCTGCCTTTACTCCTTGTTTTATGCTCCTGATTAGGCATCAAATGCATAAGACTACACTCAAAAGTTTAGTCTAGTCTCTTAAAAAACAATAAACTCTATAGTAACTTAGCAAGATCAACTTTTGAACATTTATTAGATATCTCTTCTACCCCACCCATGGATTAGGCCAGTGGTACTTAAACTGAGTTCAAACTCTTTATTAGTCACTAAAGGGACTACTTTCAGATTGATCGCAAAACATTTATTCTCTGGATTTTGCAAAACTATGCATTAATTGTCTTTTACTATTGCAGTTAAAAAAAGTTTCTGAGTCTAAAGTCAATTTGGTGAGAGGTAAACTGATATCTATGGTGTTCTACCTCTGCCACGTTGTTGACCGAAATCAAAACAAAAACTGTAAACTACTGAAACACCGCAATATACGTAAAACTAAACAATTATACTGTCTATAAAAGCTTTATATTTTAAGTTTTAGCAAAAGTACATACAACTAAAGTACAAATAATCTAAGAAAAGTATGCGCTTCGGGAGTAATTATCTACTGAAATAAGAACGCGCTATGATGATTTAATTAATATAGCTGTTAAAACCATGACAGTACTTGACAATTAAAAAGATTATCAAACCAAAGAAATTCCAGTAATCTTTCAAAACTTAGGTGTGACAAATCTGTAACCGGAGTTAGTAACTCAACAGAGAGAGAACTTCGTACACGCACAATGATAAGCGCAGAACTACAAAATGCAGCAGTACAAAAGACAGAAGCTTTGCCTCTGAGAGGGGTAATCTATGGTGCGACATTCGGAGAAGTGCATACCTTTTCTGATTAACTTATTACTTATTTATTTAATTTGTATGTAGTAACATTTCAAATGTCCTTATACTTTCTATTATATTAATAAACACATAGGAATCACGCATGGCTTTGTACATGTTGTCGCGTCTAATGATATCTAAAACTATACTGCAATGCTGCAAAAAAAACACATCCCAAACCCAAGAAGCGGTTAAAAACACAAGAAGCGCTTAAAAACACAAATATATACCTTATCTTTCACAGTTTTAAAGAAGGCACCGCCTTCTTTTTTCACGTTCTTGGCCCAGTCCCTATACTGTTGTTTCAACTTCTGCCCACTTCCAGTATTTAGTTTGTCAGCATAAGTATTGCATTCGACTTCAAACTCATCGTTGAAACCACGCCCCGAGTTAAGTAGGTCCAGTCTTTCGTCAATAAACTGTAACAAAATATTAGTTTTTTTTTTTGTTTTTTGCATTCTAAGTCATATTCATTACTTACTAGTTTTTGTCCGCTACTTCCGTCTGCGCATTAGTACTTCGAATAGCCTATTGTTATTATACATATTACCCCTAGACTTCAAGCGTATTGCGCAATAATATATTAGGTCTATGGGCCACCTTACTTGAGAAATTATTAGTTCACCATACAAACTTCGACCGGTTCTAAAAATGTTTTGCGGGACTAAACTAACCAATGACCTTCCCATGGTCACAAATTTTATCTAAATTGTTTCTGAGGTTTAAGAGTAAAAACCGGCCATGTGGGAGTCGGATTCGCGCACGAAGGTTACCGTACCATTATCGCAAAAAAACCGGATAAAAATCACGTTTGTTGTATGTGAGCCCCACTTAAATATTTATTTTATTATCTTTTTAGTATTAATTGTTATAGCGGCAACAGAAATACATCATCTGTGAAAATTTCAACTGACTAGCTATCGCGGTTCATGAGATACAGCCTGGTGACAGACAGACAGACAGACGGACCGCGGAGTCTTAGTAATAGGGTCCCGTTTTTACCCTTTGGGTACGGAACCCTAAAAAGGATATACTGACAGACAGAGCTAGTTTCTCATTTATAAGTTTAATTAGTATGGATTTCAAAATGCTTTCATAGACATCATGGGCATTATAAAAGCGATTGTAAAAGGATAAAATATGCGACCGAATAACAAAATAATCTATTTTGTTGTTTTATCAGATCGTTAAAGATTAAGCATTTCAATTAATTCATCAAAAGATTTTTGAATACAACAATTTCCTTAAGGGCATGACACCGCTTTAGTGCCGTAAAACGGTAACTTTCTAAAGCATACTCCTTAGTAACGGCTAGGTTAAAAGGTTTAGAAAATATATATATTTATTAATGATTCATGTACATTATTTTTGAAACAAGGTTTTTTCGTGTAACTAATAGTTTTGCTTTAAAAAAATTATTAACAACACGATACTTTTCCGCAACTTTTGGATATTCCTCCAAAACGACTTGGATGTTTAAAAATATTTTGACACAGAAAAATTGATAGCTGGAATTACTTCACAACTGAAATAGCATAATGTAAATTAAATAATATTTTGCAAACAAAACTGCTCAAAAGGAGGTTCATATTGATTTTTTAGCATCGAGCGGGCGCACTGCCAGTACTGCGTTAAACATTGGGGCGTATATATAGCCTTAATACTACAACTACATAAATAAAGCAGGTAAATGAGGCGCGCTGTATTTACTTTTACACCCAATAAAAAATAAAAAAACTTTTTGCAAAAAAATACCACCGACTTACAAATACAAAACTACAAAGTGAAAAATAACTTTATTTTTTGAAGTCGGTGTCTTTCGTAGGTACGGTACCTACGAAAGACACCGACTTCAAAAAATAAAGTTATTTTTCACTTTGTACTTTTGTATTTGTAAGTCGGTGGTATTTTTTTGCAAAAGGTTTTTTTATTTTTCACTTTTTAGTTGTACCTACCTAATAGGCAAGTTAGTAAGGTAACTATAACGCCAGAATAGATTTCATGAACATTTTTACATTTCATTTCAACTTGAACATAACCGGTGAAATGAGAGACCTGCGTACGCCTTAAGAGCGAACTGGCGTGATGTTATTTTATGAAATGGTATAAACAACAAACAGACATGCGATTGCAACAATCCCGAGAGATTTGCCGTTATTTATTGAAGAGTTCTGTTGTATATCTCCGAAGTTCTTCATCAGATCTTCACCAAATTAAAATGGGACCAATTTCGAAACATATGTTTTCAAACAAAAAAAGAATTTTCAAAATCGGTCTACGTTGAGATATCGGTGAACATACAAAAAAACAAACTTGAAGTCGAACATGAACCTCCTCCTTTTTGGGAAGTCGGTTAAAAATGAAACATATACAAATAAGAAGTATATTAAATTATAATGTAGTGAAGCGTTATCTCACCTGACGGAATATTTGTGACTGTAGTATTTTTGTAAGGAATGGTTGCATGTTTTTCCTAGTTCTAACGAAAGCCTCTGGATTGAAAGTTATCAACTGACCATTTTCAATTCTGAAACAGATATTTAAATATTAGCTGTGACAGCGTTTGCCGAAATAATAAAAAAACAATAAATAATTTAAATATGTTGGCAATAATTATATTTGAAAATCTTTCCTTTTTTTTCGAAAATCTTTATATTGACCACTAGCTTCATTTTGGTAAAACCACAAAAATACTTACTTTATCGCATCACGATATCCACCTATTAATGAGACTAGAGCACGCAAAAATGCTCGAGACACGGCATCGCCTAAAGCATTCTTATCACTTAGAGCTTTCTTTAAGCTCTGAACCTGAAAATTAATTGAAAATACTCTTTATACTTTAAAAAAAATACTAAATATACTTTTTACATAATTGTCGGTTATACAATAGTAGTTTATGAAACTGTTGCATAATGAGGGGTATTAAAACATGAGTGTGTGTTTAAAAACCGAGCCGTAGGCGAGGTTTTTAATAGTTCTCACACGAATGTTTTAATACCTAGTTATGTGCAGTTTCATACACTACTTTATCTACACTCATAAATTGGGATTGAAGCTACTAAATACCTCTTTTTGCCATGCCATAAAATCGTGATAGCATTTGTCATATACTTTTCTCGACTTAGCTGGTAATAAATTGAGAGTAATTTCCTACGCCGCATCTAAAATTTCGGGCGGAGTCTTTTCTTCACATTCACTAATATCAGACATTTTAAACAATAATTTAAATAACTCATGAAATTCATTACAGCAAAACATGCAAAACGTATGAATGGCGCCAAAACCCAGCACATCACCGCATTAACCGCGCATGCGCTAAGGCTTAGCACGCACTGCGATCTTTATTCGCGCGATTATTTCCGCCCATTCTGCGACCTTTGGAATTGTATGAAGTTGTTCGCATTGCGGTAAAGAAATCGTGCGAAAATAATACCGCAAGAAATCCGTGTTTTGCCACAGAATACACCGCACCACGGCGCAAATTTTTTTCGCCCGAATATTTTGAGCTCTATGAACAAGTAGAAGGAAACAAAATTCGCGCGAATAAAAATCGCAGTGCGTGCTAAGTCTAAAGCGGGCATTGTCATAGACAATTTAAAACTGGAATAAAATCTTTTTATAATAGGTACTATAAAATGGCATTACAAAAAAAATATTGATGGAAACTCCTTAATGATTAACTTCTTGGATTTGTCCTGTATCGTAATAGAAAAAAAATTGTTTTATAGCATTATTTTATTAGAGAAATAGTGTTATAATAAGATTCTATTTTTAAATTTCGGTATTGTGTTTATAAAGTATGCCAATATAAACTCGTTTTGAATTTTATAATTCGAATATTACGATATGAGAGTAGATAAAACCTTTTTACATTTGTAAATCCATGGTATTAAGTGAGCTGTTTAAGTACTGCACCAAACCGACCAATGGCGTGTTTACAATTTGACTGTCACACCAAACGGATAGATTGTAGACTGGTGCACTGATTGGTCGAACTATTCGCAATGTGCACTTTACAATTTATCGTGAGCTTATTATAATCTCTCTCTCTAGTTTATGAACTATCTGATAAACTAACGAGGTCTACTATGCGTTTCAAATAAGTAAGTCCGTTCAATGACCTCGAACTGTGAACTGTCACTGTAAAAGTACGGTTTGTTTATAAAGCTTATTCGCGTATTAATCAAGTATTTCCAATTTTTATTATTCTGTTTTAATTGTTTCCCGTTTTAGCTTAATAAACGCTAGTCAACAAAAAACACTTTTAGTGTGTGAAGATAATTTTTAACTGATTATGTTAAAACAAGCTTTAACTGATTAAGCTGATGATGACGGTGATGACTACCCAGAAAGTAATGCTGAGTTGTAGTTTCAAACGCCATTTTTTTTGTCGTGCTTTGTTGTTTTGTAAACATGTTTATTATTTAAAGTATTTTTCAATTAAAAAATATGTTTATATTAACCTAATCAATTAATATTTGATTAGTTTAATTACTTAGTCTGGCCATAAATACTGTTACAATTAAAAATAAACAAAATATTACATTTAAATTTGGAAACTGTGATTTTTTATTGTGTTTTCTTATTTAGCGCCAACACATTGTACAATATTTTGCGATATTAAAATGGAGTGGGGGGATAAAGAGAACCGATAAATTTGTAAACCGTTCACTTATGAACGGTTTACAAATTTAATTGTAATACAAAATTTAAAAAAATGATTTTTTGCTCCTTCTGTCTAAATAACTAGGATTGACAGCTATGACGTAATAATATGGCGCGGCATCGGGGACTTACTTACTTGAATCGTGTAGTACAATAATCTGGTGACATATACGATTTAATGACAATGCGATAACAAACCATTTATTTAACATTATATACATTTACGAACAAACCTGTAAGAAATAATTAGGATCTAGTAATTTCATTATGCTTTGTGTATTTACCTTGTCGCTCTAACATCTCAGCTTCGTATCATTACTATACATGATATTATATTTCAATTACATTATGGTATTGTCATGACAATGTTTTAGATGTGCCTTAGTTTTGGTCGAAGCAAGTGAATTAACTGTTAAACATCATATCAACAGAGATGAAGAGACCACATCTTTTTTATTTTAGTAGTTATTTGATTGCATTAATTAAACTGGATCGTAAATGGAAGGGTCGGGTTCTAAGCACCTGCTATCACGAAAGGCAATAGTGCATAATCTTACCAGATCTGAGGGAAGACTTTCCAAATCGTTGAAAGGCGTTTTAAGCTCATTTGCATCGACGTCCAATATGACCACATCACCTATTTCAGACATCCTTACACTCTGAAATTTTCAAGTTAAAGTTAATGATAACATTTATACTAGGTTACTGGGATTGCATGAAAACAGTGTGCATCAATGATATTCAAATAAACAGATACGTTATACACTCACAAAACAATTGAAAAAGTGTTCCGCGCAGCAGCGGCAGCACACATACACACTTTTCATTCATCTGACATTTCACTACAAGTCGAAAGGGATGGCTTGATAGAACCAACAAGAAAAATAGAGATTGCTAGTGTTTTTCACTTGCGTGTGAATGTAAACAAACATTATTCTGACCATCAATGTTGTTATCTTTTTCTAACCTCCAAATATCAGAATATTAGGAAAAAAAAAATTTAAATTGAGGCGTTTTGCGTACTTACATATGGTATGAGATCTCTTCTGTTTTATGTAATTTGGTATCATATTTGGTACAATTTATAAATACACACGATGGCATTTATTTTTATTTTGTTTTTGTTTCAACAAAGCCGATAGGCTTCGCCATGCGTGACATAAACTAAAGACTAAAGGTCACAATAGTGACCTACTCGAGTCTTCACAATGCGCGCGCTCATAACATATCTGTTTATTTGAATATCATTGGTGTGCATATTATTTTTCCTGTTCATATAAATTATAGATATCTCACCTCCATCACACTCCTAGGTACGCCAATAAGAAATGGCATTGGCGCCAATAAGTAATCAACGAGATGTTTTGGTAGAATTGGAATGAATATGTGTTGCCAGGACATCGGAAAGAGCGTTGCATTGGCGGCCTGCACGCACGCCGATAGTCTCGAGGGCTTCGATGCCACGATGGCAACCCTACGTTCATGAAGCAACGCCGCCCATAGCCCAGCCATACATTTTGTGTCCATGGCGCTGAAGTATTCCGTTAAGTTACACTGAAAATATTAGTTTGGCCATTAGTGAAAAATATTTATTTATAAACAAACTGGCCCGGCGAACTTCGTATCGCCTCAGAATCAATGAATTTGGGTATTTTTTTACGTTTTTCCATATTCCTAACCACGAATCAAACACGGTGATTTTGAAAATAAAATCGTGTGGTATTATTGGATCGGTTCGCTCGCTCTTGCATCCTACAGGCTATAATTACTGCATCTTTTTTGTATACGCGTCGACAAAGTAACTGTCATTCTACATGAATAGTCAAATTATATCTCTCTGCGTCTCTACATAATCTTTGGTCTTCGTTTTAAGAACGGCGCTGCACGGGAATCTCCTGTATCGTTGTTTAGTTCAGCTCAGATGCTTAAGATCATTAGGGAACGTATAAGCTGTAAATACGTAATAAACCTCATAATACTGACTGGTAGCCAAATTGCGTAAGTGAATTCGGCATGGCAAAAGGTTTGACCCCATGAAAGAGAATGAACAATCGACCAATCTCATAGACGGAAATCCACATCGCCGATCGCGTCTTTCATCTCGCATGTCAATTGTTCATACTCTTTCATGGGGTCAAACCCTTTGCCTTTCCGAATTCACTTACGCAATTTGGCTGCTGATATTGAGAGGAAGCACATTCCAAAGAATGGACAGAATTCTATAAAAGACGTCGGTGCAAAGATTATCGTAATCTGTAGTCGTTTCGCTTGCTCTTATATCTAACACTAGCTGACCCCCGGGGCTTCGCTCTCATCAACCTACCCTGCCTGCCCTGCCTACCATACCTACCTACCCACTATTTTTATCTATCATCAATAGTTTTCTCAGCGCACGACAGAAAGTGAATTTTATTGTCAACATTTTGCTACCTTGGGTTACATTATTGCAATTTTCATAAGGATCTCTAATTTTTTTGAAAATATGTTATAGCCTATGACACTCAGGTGGTGAAAGAATTTTCAAAATCGGTTCAGTAGATCCAGAGATTACCCCTTACAACGTCACAAACTCACAAACTTTACCTCTTTATAATATTAGTATAGATCAAAAGGTCAAAAGAAAACCTTACTTTTGTGAAGCGAGGAGTAAACAGTTTCGAGCTCGGTTCGCTCGCTCTCGCCAAACTTCTGGGCCGCCCTGAAGTTGGTTTACCGGATGCGCAAGGCACGAAAAGGTGCTGTTTTTGTATGAGATTTACTACTGCGCAGCCATTGTAGCCAACTTCAGGGCGGCCAAGAAGTTTGGCGAGAACTATACTTTCTGCGGTCTCTCAAAGATATTGCGTGGCGGGGCGGGAGCTCCCTATTGTTTTACCGCCGTGGGCCGCACTTAACAGGCTTTAGTCCACCACTGGTGTCCATTATATTATATCAACTAGCTGACCCGCGGGGCTTCGCTCCCGTCAACTGGCTATCTACCTACCTACCCTGCCCACCCTGCCTACCCTGCCTACCATGCCTACCCTGCCTACCCTGCCTTCCCTGTCTATCCTGCCTTCTCAGCCAACCCTGCCTACCCTGCCAACTATGCCTACCCGGCCTACCCTGCCTTCCCTGCCTTCCCTGCCTACCCTGCCTTCCCTGCCTATCCTGCCTTCCCTGCCAACCCTGCCTACCCTGCTAACCCTGACTGCCATGCCTACCCTGCCTAGCCTGCCTACCCTGCCTACCCTGTCTACCCTGCCTACCCTGCCTACCCTGCCTACCCTGCCTAGCCTGCCTACCCTGCCTTCCCTGACTACCCTGCCTTCCCTGCCTACCCTGCCTTCCCTGCCTATCCTGCTAACCCTGCCTACCATGCCTACTCTGCCTGCCCTGCCTTCCCTGCCTATCCTGCCTACCCTGCCTACCCTGCCTACTATGCCTACCTTGCCTACCCTGCCTTCCCTGCCTACCCTGCCAACCATGTCTAACCTGCCTACCCTGCCTTCCCTGCCTACCCTGCCTACCTTGCCTACCCTGCCTACCCTGCGTACCATGCCTACCCTGCCTACCCTGCCTAACCTGCCTACCCTGCCTTCCCTGCCTGCCGCGCCTACCCTGCCTACTCTGCCTACCCTGCCAACCCTGCCTACTCTGCCTACCCTGCCAACCCTGCCTACTCTGCCTACCCTGCCAACCATGCCTATCCTGCCTACCCGGCCAACCCCGCCTACCATGCCTACCCTGCCTACCCTGCGTACCCTGCTTACCCTGCCTAGCCAGCCTAGCCTGCCTACCCTACCTACCCTGCCTACCCTACCTACCCTGCCTACCTTACTTACCTACTATTTTTTAACTATCATCAATGGTTTTCTCAGCGCACGCCAAAGAATGAATTTTATAGGCAACATTTGAATTTTTTTGAAAATTTATTATAGCCTATGACACTCAGGAATAATGTAGCTTTCTACTGGTGAAAGAATTTTCAAAATCGGTTCAGTAGATCCAGAGATTACCCCTTACAACGTCACAAACTCACAAACTCACAAACCCACAAACTTTACCTCTTTATAATATTAGTATAGATATTATATCAATGACATATACTTACATTTTCCGGAATACTTGGTAGCTTACTATCGGGACACTGGCATGTAAAAACGCTATGACCTGCATTGTAGGTCACTTTAAGCGTGTGCCCGGGCATAGGCGGACGTATCCGGCATGCTTCTAGGAATGATGCTAATTCCCCCCTCTCTGGGCTATTTATTAGATTTGCTATACAATTCAGTAGCCTGAAAATAGTAATTTACAATAACATTAACTTGTGTAAATATTCAAAAAAAATCTCAGTGCAATTTACCTTTAATAATATAAACATCGCTCAAATCATGTTCATATCAATAAAGCTTAATATTAACATATCAATTTTCGCAAATATGCATCATTTTCATTTCAACAACCGTCGCGACATAATGTGCTTTAAAAAATGATGAAGTGAATAATATTCAGCTGCAAAAAATTACTCAGTCTATGAACAAACTTAAGAGTGCTATCGTTCTACGCACATGAAGCATTAAGCAAAGTCGCAGTAGAGCATACATCTAAACAACATCAAAAAAATATCAAACAATCATGGCACAGCAAGTTTTATTACAAGTGGGACAATGCTAATAGAGTAATTCTCACTTGACTTTTATTGCCATTTATCATGTTTGGGATTGTATCCAAGTCTATACTTCTACTCCAATGTGAATTTGACAATGAGGCTATCCATTGTCAAATTCACATTGGAGGCAAACGATAAATTGTCTCGATTGGTAGGTACGTACTAGGTAATAAGAATATCTCATTTGTATGTGAGAGACGTGACGTCATACGTTCGACAGAGGCTTATCATTTTTAACCTAAGCCTACAACTGCCTACAGAAAAAAACAATGTTGTCGACAATATTAGGTATTTAATTTGTTAAGCACCTAATAAACAAATTGTAATAAAGTAAGAGATGGTTAACCATTTGCTATGGGCAAAATTAATAAAATATTAAGTGTGGTAGTAGCTTTTTTGCGAGTTCAGCATTAAAGCTCAGCTATATAAAAAAATTAAATAAAAAAACAACTAAAAAAACTTGTAAACTGTGTAAAGTAATTTGTACTTACTTGTAAAATATATCATGCCATGGTAAATGTGACAACAACACGAGTGCATTGTTGGCTTTGGGGTCATATCGGCAGAAACAGAAAGTATATTTAGAGTCCTCCGATGTTAGCACAAATGAATAGTGTTGTGCAAATGAGCTGAAAATAACAGATTAATTATTTATTATTTGCTTAAATAACCTGGAAGCTCAAATACTTTATAACATAAATATATAATTTGCTCATTTCATTTTTTTATCAACAACAGACTTACTTTTCCAGCTGACATGGAAATGTGAATTTGGGTATATTCTTTAACTCTTCTTCATTTTTATATGTTTCTGGATACTTTCTTAATATATATGGATCCCGCAAGTGATCACCAGGTGATACTTCACAAAATAATTCAAACAAGAAGCGAACAGTGTCTCTGAAAAACATACAATGATTAATTAATTTCTACAGCTTTGTTAAAAAAAATATGAGGTATCTTCTATAAAGCTTAGGATTGAAGATTATACAGAAGTATCTTTGTTATTTTTAACAATTACTGCAGGGAGGAAATGCATTTAAAAAATATTAAAATTGTATCTTATAATTGAACCAACTCAAATGCGAAAAAAAGATCATCCTTTATTTTATGGCACCAATAAAAGAATCAACCTTAACGATTAAATCCTTCTAACAAACAGCAGTAAAGACAAGGAACATCATCCATCATCTAATGTTAGGCTACTCAGCGCAAAACTAGTATGGAAAGCAAAAGTTTAATTTACCTATCATTTCATTCAAGAGTCCTAAGTAAAAAAAAAAATACTCCAATTTGAGCAGGTTATTAAATGACATAGGTCTCGTTAGTAATGGACATCTAGACCAAAGCCCATTCAATTTTCAAAAAGCTAAACTGTGTTCTTTTTCGAAAATTAAATATCTTTATGATATGTTCAGTTTTGATTTTCATTGCAGAGTTTAGGTATCTAAGATTTTCACTCCATTGTGAGTCATACATATAACTAACTAGTTAGTCTTGTTTGGATTTTGTGTCAAGGATTTGGTCAATCACAGGCAACACTTTATGATTAGGAGAGATCACAATAATTCTTTTGTAACCGTTTTCCACAGATAATGCATATACCTAATACATCCATTGCATTTAATATATGGTTTCAAGGGCTGTACATTTGTGTTCAATAATGCCCCTAAGATATTTCAGAACCCTGCCTCTGCATCACACATATTCGCGATCTGGCTGATCAAAACCGGATGTATCCTCCTACTGCACAGCATATTTTTTTTCCTGTTTACATCTTTTTAGTTTACTTTTTAAGCAGCTGGGTTTTTTGATTTTTTTGATGAACTTTTTTATTTATAACTTTTTAGTTATTCGAATTAGGTAAAATTGAACATATAACTTCCTTTATGTCAGAATATTTCTATCTTTGTACATAGAATATACCTATATATAACTTATGTCTAACTGTGAATGGAGTAAATTATGGTCCCTGAGTTACCTACTCCCTGTGTTCTACAGTTGATTTTGTTTTCTCCTCTTGTACCTACTGGCATTGAATGTAATGTTGAAAATTGAATTAAATGCACTCTGATTTAATGTTAACTTTAGTTTTAGAGTAATCGCTTATTCGAAAATAAAGAGATTCAAATTCAGTTAGTTTGATAGCAAATTTTGAGAATATATCATTTTCAATACTACCTACTAGATAAAAATAGCAGATGACAGACGTGCTACGAACTATTATGTGTTACAGGTTTGAAAATTATTAAGAGTTTTATAAGCCCAGGCAAACTACTAGGTATTTGTAAAGGTCAATGTTTCAAATAAATCCTAGTAAAAGTTGATCAAAATTATGTTGAAGACTGCACAGGTCTTGTTTATTTACTAAATTAAATACTTAATAGAAATAGTAAACAAACATTAAAGAATATTTTAAATATCTTCATCAGCGACGAAGGCTTAGGCTAATTAAAGTTGATAATAGAAAGGGAAGTCCAATATAGACTCTGAGATCAAAGCCCCCTTACGCACTTGCGGTTGGAATAGAGGCTGACCGCCAACGGCGGGAGATTCACCGCAAACTAAACCGCACATGAACCACACGTGTAATTGCGTACGATACCAAGTGGTTGCATATTATAATGGAAAAGTGGCTAGCCGCGCGGTTAGTCGCCCCGCGGTTCAACGCTAGTGCCTAAGGGGGCTAACACTATCCAATCTGTCGGTCGGATACCTAGTTAGGAACAGTTAGGAACCTAAATTATTAGCTAGTGATTAAACTCTAAATTGGATTCTAAATCAAACAGATCTAGGGTTGCCAGATGGTCGGTATTCATCTGGATTCGCCAGACATTTTAAAGGATCCTTGATATAGCAGTAAAAAGATTTATACCTAATCACATTCTGTGTAATTTTGAACTGTAAACAGAATTTTACTAAACCACTAGAAAAATCCACTAGCCACTAAAAGAAATATTTCGCTAGTAAATCAGGATGTTGAAACCACCAGATTTAGTAGAAAATCCACTAAGTTGATAACACTGACGCTGATTAGTCCTTCTATACTGTCCTAAATCGTAGAAAACTTAGGAAGTAGACCTCCGATTTAAACTAAATCGGATCCAATCTTTTGTAACTGCTTTGTTCTATTTTTGTAAATTTAACCATTGCTTGAGTTAACTATGGATCAAAAACCTGGGCCTTAAAGATCAGTGTAAAAATTAAACAAGAGCAGATAACTGCAGATTATATGTTTAACTGACTTGAAATAGGAAACAGGATTTGTCTTTATTTTACAACTAATATGAAGGTTCAGTTTGAGCATTGATTAACTTTTTCTTTGTGATCTATTAACTGTAACACTACTAACAATGTATCAAATGGATGAATATTTTGGATACAATTAATGTTCTTGTCTCTGCTGTGATAAGCTTTAATAGCTTGGCATTCTCGAATTATGCCTGCATGGTGGATTACGGCCCATTTCCTCTCACAGAGAGGAGGCCTGGATGCATAACGAACCAAATGGTCAGTCTAAGTGCGGAAAAGGGCTCCATCTATCCTTACATGCCATGAAATCTGTAAATTAATGTTAATGCTATCTAGGCCGTGCTTAATGCTTCCAGAGAATATTGAAATGTGAAAGGTCACGATCTGAGGGTGATTACAGAAACTGTAATAATCGCTATCTATTCAGCCAAAAATTGTAACCGTCATTACATATTCATAAAATATATGTTTTAAATGACATTAATACATACATGATCCTGATAAGACCATTGAATATTTCATATAATTTTATCTAAATGTATACACATGAACTATATATAATACTGTTATCTTAGGCTATGTACCGAATGTGTAAAGCCATAACAATGTGTTGTTACTACATGTTACAGCAATCAATATAACAGAAAACCTTAACTTCTTCTTATCTTCTTAACTTCCATTTATCCTAAGGGTTTGCACAGAAGTCACAAAAGATAGCAATTTTAACAGGCGACGTTGGATATTATTTAGTATTAAAGCAATTCACACAAAATTGAAAGGTAAATATAAGTAAGATGGGAGTTAAGATACTCAAAATACATATTTGAGAGCTTTAGGCCTAGATCGATAACTAGAACCTCCCACTGACCAACATAAAGGGGGCAGGTAAATCTACCAAGCATAGTGAAACGAAAATAATTACCTTATTCTGGAACCCATGTCTCGACGTGGATCATGTGAAATTTTGATTACATCTTCCACACCACACCAACTGTAGTAACTTATTGGAAAACCAAATATTTATGAAATATCACCAGCCATAGAAAACTACCTTCGAATCTCATGAAACATTTTCTAAGGATTTTTACCTCTATTTCCAAACTATTACGAAAGATACGGACGATGTCGATGTCAGTTTGTCAGACTCAGACAGAGACACTTTCACAGAATATAAATACCGATACTTTATCGGGGTCACTTTTCAGACACTGTCATTTTTACTTTTTCAACACCAGCGTCATGCTATCTCTTTCACTTGTAAGTATAATACTAGAGTAAGTGTTTATGCTATGCTAAAAAAACTGTTCATGTGAACTTGTGAAGTACCTAAGCATCCAGGAACGTGTCGACATCGAGAGCTAAGGTTGTGACATTCTGTAAAAAACGAATTTTAATTAATCGAATTTTTTTTTCAGGTAGAATCGATTAATAAATAATCGTTTTTCTTAAAAAAATAATTGGTATTGTTATATTAATCGATATTTCTTTAATTTGTCAATTAATTTCAAAATAAACGCTATAAATATTATATTAATCATTCCTTCCTGTCCGTTGTATTAATTAAAAATAAACAACAGATATAATTAGTTTTTAAATAATCAATATACAGAAAAACATTGTAGCCACAACTCATCAACCCACGTAAAATAGTATTTAAGTGTGTGCAACCAAAAATAAAGCCCTTATTATTTTCTACAATCTGGAGTCATTATTATTTCCATCAACCTGCGTCCCATCGCTAAAACATTTTATTTTGTACCTAATAGGTACAAATTAAAATGTTTTCTTTGAAAATGACAGTTCAGCATATATATCGGGTATATTACTACATTGACACAGAACTGGGACACTAAAAACTAAAAGCGCAAACTATTAAAGTACTTAATGGAAACAATATTTTCGAGTATTTCAATCGTTTGCAATTCCAAATTAAATCACTAACCCACGAAGCACGCGTTATCTGATGTGATTGGTTGAATGAATTTTCAACAGCCAATCACAGCAGATAATGCGTGCTTGACAATTTGTCACATTAATATTCCGATAATTTAGAGCTGGGAAACTGGCGGTAACGGACGAACTAACGAAACATTTATCTTTATAGTCCGTGCAAAATGGATAGGTAAATCTATTTTGTACTGTAATATGGCTGTAAAATATGCACATTTTTCAATATTTATAGTTGACTCGCCAACGCACTACCGCACAGGTCGACAGTGCGATAACGATAACAACTGATCGCCCAACTTTTTTTTTTTTTTTTTTCTACGTGGCGTCTCGCAGTTCGGCCAAAGTAGCCGTCCTCTGCTTAACCGGACTAACCTGTGGAGACTAAGCTATGTAGCCTCCGGCCAGGCTTAAAGTTTCTAAACCTAAAGCGACAGCACTAAGGGCTACCCCAGTTGGGGTCGGACCTCGGCTCAGGGCGTCGCTTGGGGGATGGCAAAGGCCGGATCTGATAAAGTGATTCTACCATCCGTTCGGAAAAGCCTACGTGGAAAAGAACGGACAAGAACTGATAGCCGCACCACTCGGACCGGTATTTATAACCGAGCGACATAAGCGCACGAGGCAACGCTATAGCCCTCGCCAAACTTAATGGTCGCTCTGAAGTTGGTTAACCGGATGCGCGAGGCACGAAACGGTGCTGTTTTTGTATGAGATTTTCTACTGCGCAGCCATTGTAGCCAACTTCAGGGTGGCCAATAAGTTTGGCGAGAACTATACATTACTGTTATCGGCTTGTAGCGCGATCTATTGATCTCTACATACACTACATTCCCTTCCTTGTTTTAACCAGTTGTATGTCACCAGAATTATTAATAAGACATTTAGCAGATTTTTATTTTTCATCTCTGGCAAAACAAAATGACAGCACAATAACATTTACTGGTTTAATTTAGTGTTTCCTTTTACTCTTCCTTTTCTTCTTCTATTCCATTTTCTGATTCCCATCTCGGGCCTACTGATGAAGGTTCCCCCTCACCATCAAATTTCTCTGACGTTAGTTGAGAACTCATGTTAATAATTAGTTACCTGGAACCATTGAGGTAATAATGTACTACGCACCTGGAACCAATAAATTAAAACACAATAATCATTTCTCATATAGACTAAAAAATAAGATGTGACAATTTGTGTAACAAGTGTAGGTAGAATTAGCTGACTTTGGTTTTTATTGCGGAAAATAACAATCCTAAGTATATTCAGAAAGGAACTGACTGTGGTTATTCAAATAAATAGTTTAACAAATTGGTAGTTATGATAGGTGGGTAGGTGTCTAGGGTAGGGTAGGGTATGTAGGTATCCAGTCGATGGGAGCGAAGTCACGGGGGACAGCTAGTACCTAAATATTGGGACGACGTAAATTACTTCAAAGTCAGCGTTTAGCTTTCATATTCTTATGCAAAACAAACAGGACGGTTAGTACTGAGACCTTACCGGTACTTGCTTGAACGATGTGCTGCAATGTACTATTCAGCACGAGAAACCATGGACGCGGAGTGACCGTGAGAAAATCTCTAGATTATTTGAACCACATATTGATGTCTGGGAGGAACTTTTATCCGAATGGCAATGTAGGTGGGATAATTCCATCAAGGGCCGACACCTCCACCAATTCTTTCCATCTATTCACGTGCGACTGGCCAGGACGTGGCTGGAGGTGGATCACTGTGTTGCCCAATTTCTCACAGGGCAAGTAAATTATTTGACCCTTTGTGCCTATTGACCTTGTTTGTTCTGTCTCCTACTTGATATGGAGGGAACTGGAAATTTTTATTTTATCCTACTCCTCCCCTATTCTTTTCTGATTAATTTCGTTGCGGGATCCAAGACAGTTAAATTCATTTTCCGGGACTTCGTCGAGCTTCATTGCCTCGGTGCTTTTCTGGTGGTCACCTCTATTGATTCTGGCTTTCAGGAGTTGCAGTGATTTGGGAATAATGCTGTGGGAATGTCCCAAAAAAGAAGTACATAAATATAATATTAAATTAATTATTACTTTACTAAGGGTATTTCAGAAAGTGTGTGTAAGCGCGGGTCGTTTTTTCTAATAAACTCTTAGTTAAACGAGTCCCAAGGTTTTATTTTTAACCGTCGCTACGCTCCCGAAATCTAACTGGCGCAGCCGGTAGGATTGCCGTAAACTGTTGCATTCGCGGAAAGTCAAGTGTGAAATACCGTGTAAAGTAAAACGAACACTAAAGAACTTATTCGCGAGTGATAAAGTAGGATCGTCGTTACTTAAAATCAGTGAGACGTTCTTGGCAATCCTCGAACCAAATAAAATAAGCTTAGATAACGCGTAACGAAACGTGGGTGAGCAGAGATGGTGATAATTAATAAGGCGGTTGGACTGTGAGTAACCTTCTACTTCCTTCCTAATTCCCCACACTATTTTTGTTAATATAATTTTAACTTGTGTGTATTATTTCATTAGTATTTCATGAAATCTGAAAGAGAAAATAAAATCTTATGAAAAACTTTTCACTATTTAAACAAAGTAATCATAAACTGTGATTTATAATAAATAAGTGAATATTACAGTGATTAATAATTAGTGAATATTATCTTCACGCTATTAACTCCATATAACAGCAAACTTTTCATAAGGTTTTCTTCTAATTTAGTTTGTAGACAATATTAGTTTGTGACTTTTTAGAATTATAATTTGAATTATTATTTTACAATATTTTAAGTGGATGATTATCTTTTGTGATTTTATTAGATTACACGTTTAAAAATAATAATGATTCAAGGCCAAAACCCGGTACTAAGTACTAAAATCGGAGAGTTGTTTCTCCAGCGTGCTGTGAGCTAGATTCTGGAAATTATTATTGTTAACTTTAGTTAGTAACTTTTTGCCTCGTACGCGCCCGTAACATTCTGGCCAGGTGTTGGGCGAGTGCTTGGTAATGAGTATGCTATAGTTAATTTATGCCGCGCCTTATATACTTTTTACCGATTCAATATTTATTTATTGTGATTAATGCCGTGCCTAATTGCAAGGCTTTTTACCGAGGCAATATTATCACGTTATTTTATGCCGCACCTTCTTGTAAGGTTTATTACCGAGGCAATGTTTATGATTTGTGATAAATGCCGAGCCTTATTGCAAGGCTTTTTACCGAGGCAATGTTATCATGTTATTTTATGCCACGCCTTCATGTAAGGCTTATTACCGAGGCAATATTTACGGTTTGTGTTAAATTCGGAGCCAGATTGTAAGGCTTTTTACCGAATCAGTGTTAACACGCTATTTTAAACCGCGCTTTCTTGAATGGCTTTTTACCGAGGCAATGTTTATTCAAAATCAAAATTTCTTTATTCAATTAGGCCATTAAGCGGCACTTTCGAACGTCAAAAATAAAAATTAAATGTAATAATAATTGATTCTACCGTCCATTCGGAAATGTAGCTTGTTATGGAGAAGAACGGACAAGAAACTCCAAACTTACTCTTTTTAAAAAAAAAATGTGTTTTACAATTATTTGGTTACAATAATCTTGTAGGAAAAATACATATATGTGAGAACGATGTAAAAAAAAAACAAACGCACTTAAAAGCGTCTAGAGAGATACAAACAATTAAAAATACAATAAATAGGTAATTAAAAACAGGCGGAGGCAGCTAAGATATGACCAATCCCAACTGACGGCGCCCGTTCACGAACATGACACATGGATCGGCACCACTCAGCTCAACCATCATGAAGGGAACCGAATGACCCAACACATGTGCCACCATCAGAGAGACATTAGAGAGAACATGACACACTCAACTGCCAGGGCACACTGAAGTCAACGAACGACACATAGGTACAGTAAATGGTAGATTTACAGTTGGTACATAGTACTCACATATGTGCTGTGCAGTTGTATAATCCAAAAAATAAATTGAGTTTATACAACACAAATATACATTATAAATATTCGTACAGTCTTCAGGAGGTCCAACAATACTTCAGAACTTTTCTGCTTATCACTTGTTTTTGTGCCCTAGTGGCTGTGGAGCTGGAATAGCGTTGGGCCAAGCATTTTTATCAGCGATGTAATCCCCCAACCTATAATATGCCTGCCTGCATAGTGTACGTTTTATACAATTTTTAAATTTCGTCTCATTCAATTCTAGAATGTGTGGCGGTATTTTATTGTAACATTTTATACAGTACCCCCTAAAAGATGACGCTACTTTAGCCAGCCTGAAACCTGGTTGAATTAATTGGTCCCTATTTCTAGTAACATAACTATGTCTATCGCTATTTTTATTAAAAAGATGTAAATTCTTTCTAACGTACATGATGTTTTCGTAAATATATTGACAAGGTACCGTCATGATTTTAATGTCCTTAAACAGTTCCCTTAGAGAATCGCGCCGGCGAAGATTGTATATCGCTCTGATGGCTCGTTTTTGCAGAACAAAAATTGACTGAATGTCTGCAGCCCTTCCCCATAGTAATATGCCGTAAGACATTATACTATGAAAGTAACCAAAATAGACCAGCCTCGCGGTATCTACATCAGTAAATTGACGAATTTTTCTAACAGCATAAGCCGCCGAACTTAACCGCCCCGCAAGTGATATTAAATGAGGACCCCATTGTAACCTTGAGTCTAGCGTGATACCCAGGAAAACCGTTTTGTCGACGAATTCTAGCTTCTCGTTGTTTAATATAATGTCACAATCATAACTTTTGACATTCGGCAAGGCAAATTTTACACACTTAGTTTTTTTAGCATTCAAGACTAAATTATTAGCAGTGAACCAATTTAGAACTTGCCGCAATGCATTATTTACGTCGGTAACGTTACTCGTACGTCTATTTATGTTAAAAATCAAAGAAGTGTCATCAGCAAATAACACCATGTTCAGTTTGTTTTTCAATAGATGGGGTAAATCGTTAATGTATACTAAAAATAAGAAAGGACCTAAAATTGAGCCCTGGGGTACCCCCATTTTCACGTTCAACCCCGACGAATTGACACCGTTTATTTGAACTAATTGCTGTCTATCATTCAAATAGGATTTTACTAAATTTAATGCTGATTGGCCTAGCCCGTAATGCTCAAGTTTCAAAAGCAATGTTTCATGATCAACGCAATCAAACGCCTTCGACAGGTCGCAGAAGATACCTATGGCATCTTGTCCCTCCTCCCACGCATCAAAGATGTGTTTTATTAAGGTGACACCAGGTCGGTTGTACAACGTCCATTGGTGAAACCATATTGTTTCTCGTGTAGGATGTTTTTCGTATTAAAATAAATGAGCATTTGATTTAGCATTATCTTTTCAAATGCCTTGCTGAAAACCGGCAACACGGATACTGGTCTATAATTATTTGTGTCTTTACTGTCCCCGGATTTAAAAAGTGGTATAACCTTACTATATTTCATTAGATCCGGAAAGACTCCTTGATCTATACACAAATTAAAAATTAAAGCTAAGTACGGCGCTATAGTCTGAATAATGGAGGTACAAACTTTGATGGACATTCCCCATAGATCTTCTGTCAGTTTTATCTTTATTTGCTTAAAAAGCAAATAAAGATAAAACTTAAAGATATAACTTTTATCACTGTTATTGGGTTTATATGTGAAAAGTTAAATTCAGTCGGGCATGCTGAAACGTTAGCGTGTAATAAACCATAAGCGAGCGACGGCGAAGAATTTAAGGTTTCAGTAGTTTTAATTGGGATGCTGGTAAAGAAATTTACAAATTCTTGAGCAACTTCTTTGTTATCTCTAATAAGTCCATGTGTAGTCTCAAGCGTGTAATCAGTATTATTTCTTTTGTTCCTGTTTGTTCCATTGTTAATAATTTTCCAAACCGTCCTAATTTTATTTTCTCCGAATTTAACCTTATTGCTAATGTATAAAGCCTTAGCTAGTTTACATGATTTTTTAAAAATTCTTGAGTATGTAGCAACATACTTATTAAAAGTTTCAGTGTTTATATAAGGCTTAAGGCCATACAGCTCGTAAAGTCTTTCCCTACTTTTCCTGATTCCTTTAGTCGCCCAGTCACTGAACAAAAACTTAGGGCATATAGTTTCAGTTTTCTTCTTAAAAGTATTATTGAATTCTGTTTGAACAACTGAGAAAACTTTTATCTAACTATTATTTGTGGTTTACTCAGTACTTTAGGCCGTGCCTACATGCGAGGCTTTTACCGAGGCCATGTTTTGGTGATTATTCTTGTTGATTTATTTAAATTGTTAATCACCGTAGAAATGTTATGTTAGAATGAACCACTAAAATTAAGAGTATATTAAATATCATCAAATTGTTATTCACGAGCCGTACCGGCTGCTCGTCAGAATGGCCGTGTGGGGGAAATAACTAATTCCTATTTTTATAATATTTGAGTATCTTTCGAATTACTTCCTGTTTAATAAGTTGGTGTGTTGACTACGCGCTCCGTGCCACTGACAAGCAAGCCGAATTATAAAAGAGTGCGCAAGAGGCTTGATCGTTCAATTTTGGTTTGATTTCGGACTTTGAACGGTCAGGTACGTTTTGATTGCTCTTGATTTATTATTAATGTGATAAATGTGATTATGTTGTGTACTCATGATTTATATAATTAATGTGCGTGTAGTTTTTACGCAATTATATTACGCAACTATTTTACGTAATTAATTATGGTCTAATTTATGCATTGGTTTTATTCCATTAACTTTAACCCTCACATTATCTTATAACCTCACATTTTGTTGTTTACACTTTCACAAATAGTCATCATTTTCAATTCCAAACTTGTTTTCATTTATAGTTTTGTATATATTTACATAATCAGTTTTCTTGTATATCATCTTCTGCAGTAGTTCTGGGTATAATCTTTTAATTTCAAAGTTAATTTGTTTGAAGTCTGAAAACGACGACTCAATAACTGCCAAATGAAAGTTGTAGTCGGTGATTTGCAGGTTAGTACTAACATGATCTAGGATAGTGTTGGTAGTTGCAGTTTCACGTGTGCAATGTTTTTTTAGCAATCCTGTTAAGAATTGTATAGCCATCCTCCTTTAATAAATAAGTTTGGTTGGTTCAATAGTACGGACGTCAAAACAAATCGAAAGCACGCCATCTGGCGGCAAAACAAGAATAACTGCGCATTGGCGCGCTTTTTCTAACCACTTAATTGGTGGGGCAGCAGCATATGGCAGTTGAGTACTGACCGCCTTAGAGCTAAGACGTCGTAGAATCAGTGTCGATCCGTATTATTAGTAAGCAGGATTGTAACTGTGACTATTTAAAATAAACCCTGTGTATCGAATAATTTCTGTGATATCATTTGCACGATTATACTCACCGATCTGCCCACACACGATGTCTTAACCTAAGGGAGTACATCCTGACTTCCCAATGGTTTACATCTATCGGCCTGCCTTGATGCGACATCAGAATTGGGATTCGATCGTGCTAATGAGATCACACGTAAAAACAATGCTAGTGAAAATGGCGGTTACATTCTTGCAAAATAAATTACGGTGTCAGTTTAGATGGATGACTATGGAAAAGTGTGTTCATTATTCAAAACTCTGGTTTTGTTTACGGTATGGCACATGTCAGGTCCATAATCTCATGTTAGTTATCACTGGTCAAGTTTTAGTGTTGCTGAAGAGTTATTATTCTACTATCATTGGTAATGGTCCTTGGCTAGCTATTATTGTTTGGAAGATAGAACGATATGGTGACATCTGGAAATTAAGATAATTCCAATTGAAATATTTTGATTAGTTTTGTAGTGTGATAGTTTTATTTAGTGAGAGTTAACTAAGTTTGAGAAGCAGCATAATATTCTTCTTTTGTGGTCGGAGGGCCAAACTATCTAAAAGGTGGTAAACCCCACCAGGCCTCGTTAATTACGCTTAAAAAGCTCATATACCTAACTGGGCACTTGTGACACTGTATTGTGTGGTTCATGTTTTGGACAGGGACTCTGCACTCACATTCGGTGTCCATAATAACACATTTTGTAGGTTTAGGTTACTACTAGAAGCTCGTAGCTAAACAATAACAGCCGCACTGGTCGATCATCATGATTAAGCAACGCTTGATTAGGTCGGTCCGTGGATGGGTGACCATTTGAACATACCGGGCTTCCTCCGTGCCTCGGAAAGCACGTTAAGCCGTTGGTCCCGGCTGTCATTTGAAGATCTTTGACAGTCGTTACGGGTAGTCAGACGCCTGAGATCTGACACCAGTCTTGCCAAGGGTACCGTGTTACCCAGTTACTGGGTTGTGGAGGTCAGATAGGCAGTCCCTCCATTTGATAGTTGGGAAAAGGCTAGGCAGATTGATTGGTTTAGGCTACCACACCGGTGCACCGGTTTAATTCCATCAAAGCTGTGTATGGTTAAGATAACCGTGTGAACAAGTATTCTCGTAGTGTTTTTCATGTGTCAGATACCATATTGTCTCACAGTGGAGTCTCTGCTGGAGACTAGCGGCTAGCGCTTCAGATGCTGTATGCGAAGGCGGCAGCCTTCTGTCAACATCTGAGGAGTTAAGAGGAACGGCAGGCTAGCAGTTCGCAGGTCGTAGCCGAACGTAACGTTGGAATGAAATACTCGGTGAGTCGCTTCCATTTTATTTCGATAGTGAGGTCGAATGTTCTCTAGTGAAGAGATGCTATTTCGAGTTATAAGTGTTCATGTTTGATCACTGAATTGGTAGTGGTTATATCTAGTACTATCACTAGGTAATTAAGACGCACTTAGTAAAAAGCAAGTAGATAATGAGTTTCCTATTGGCAGTAACTGGTTTATATGTGAAAAGTTAAATTCAAAAACATTATCAATACATGTAGCAGTAGTCACAGTTGTTCGGTTTGGTTCCTCAAACACATGTGACAAATTAAATGATTTGAGGAGATTTAATAGTCTACTGCTATCTGAGTTATTTTCTAAAATATTTATATTAAAGTCACCACAGTTGATGACTAGTTTATTACGAGTTGCAAGTTTTGCCAAAACATCTTCCTTTACTGACTCAAATATACAGTAGTTTTTATAATTGGGGCGTCACTCGGGGGTTCACGTGATCACTGTACCACTGTCTTTCCTGTGGTTACTCGGTGGACGGACAGGGACTCTATCACAATCTAAGCGCCCAGCTTTGCACCTGTCTCAAATGATATAAGCAGGGTTTCACCGTGTCTACTTCGATGTGGTTGCCTCCACGATGCCTTCTTCTCCGAGTGTGATTGGCCTTCTCGCGATTCCACTCGGTGACTATTTTCCTCAAATTTTATATTATCGCCAGCATATTCCTCACTAATACTGGCATAGACAGGTTTCGCAGTATCCAGGCCCACCGTTAAAAGGCCCAAGAAGGTACTCCTCGAGCGTGTGCTGTGTAGATTTTTTTGCCGCCAGCATATTCCTCACTAATACTGGCATAGACAGGTTTCGCCCTATCCAGACCCACCGTTAAAAGGCCCAAGAAGGTACTCCTCGAGCGTGTGCTGTGTAGAATTTTTTAATATTTATTTAAACTTCATGCACAATCGTACAATTGCGGACTTAATGCCTTAGCCATTCTCTACCAGTCAACCAAGGGTGGTGAAGAGAAAACATGGCAGGTGCATTGTTTAAATCGTGGCAACAATTTAACAACAAAATATAATTTTTAATTGCTTAAAATACATATACATACATATATTATATGATACATACCTAAATAAATATATATATTTAATAAAGTAATGAAAATAAGTTATCGAGATAATAATACTGAAATTTCCGCTTGAAAGCATACCGACTGGTTGCCGCCCTGATTTCGAGAGGAAGCGCGTTCCAAAGAAGAATAGACTGAATATGAAAGGAAGAATGAACAAAATCAGTAGTATGAGAAGGTCAGAGTAAGAGCAGATTGTTGGAAGAACGCATATTCCTAGCGTGAGAAGAACTTAAATATTGAAAGTGAGACATAAGGCAAGAAGGTGGAGTGGGAGAGATGAGTAGGGAGAAAATCGTAGTTAGAGCGCAAAAACACCTTCTCTGGCGAATAGGCAACCAGTTGAGCTCAGACCTGTAGCTCGACACATGGTCATATTTCCTCAAATTAAATATGAACCGAATGCAGTTATTGAGAAGCTTATCCAGCAGAACCGCACTCAAGTCGAAGTAGCACACGTCACCATAGTCGATTATGGGAAAAATTAAGGTCTTCACAAGCATAGTCTTCGTCTTTGCGGGCAAAAAGTTCCTCAGACGATACAGGTATCGCAAAGTGCCGTTGACTCTGACTGACACTAGTAACCTGACTATGCCAGCCAAGCGTCGAATTAAGATGTAAACCGAGATCTTTTACGCTACGGCTAATGGGAATAACGGTACCATCGAAAATAAGAGAAGGAAGAGAGCTAACCGCCACTCTACCCACCATGCGCGAGCTTCCTATTACAATGGCCTGACACTTCGAGGGGTTTATAACCACCCCAAATCTATCAGACCAGATTTTAATGGCCTGCAAGTCTCGGTTTATATCTTCTATAGCGTCCGATAAACTTTCCACCCGCGCAGCTGCATACAGTTGAAGATCATCGACATAAAGATGATACTAACACCGGAGACAGAAGGTAATAAAATTAATGAAGATAGAGAATAACAATGAAGAAAGAATACCGCCTTGTGGAACACCAGCACCTAGATTACGCCAACTCGACGAATGTGCAGATTTTGCATTTTGGGTTTGGCATACCCTACCTTTCCGGCGCTTATCCAACTGGAGTTTTGGGTCGAATTGCAATAAGGAATGTTCATTGAGCACCGTACGCAAATATTTTCGATGTAGGTACAAAACCGACTTTTCTACAGATTTATTATAAATAGGTACCTATATTGATTATGATTGATTGATATTGATTTCGTCCCAAATTCTTTTTATTCTATATTTCTAATATAATGTAGTTACTTGTTTACAAATTTTATTTATTGTACGGTCAAGAGCTCGTGGAACTTTACACATTGGACGTTGTACCTTCTTTTATCTCAATCGCCGTAGGTACTTCATATCGTCGTCGGTGTTGTTCAGGCGATGCACTTTGGCACAAACACAAGGCGCGCTGCACAACACAATGTTACCACTGCTGGGACACAAGCCTCCTCTCTGTGAGAAGTAATATTCTATAAAAAACTTAAAAATGCAATACGAGAGCATCAACTGATAATGTCTGTCTGTCAAAAACAGCTCTAAAAAGCTCGGGTCTACCATTAAAACAATAACTAAAAACTTTAATAAAAAGCAGTTACACCACTAAAACTACTAACTACGGATAAAATTCTTAAGGAATTAATAAATAAAACAAATGAAGCTAACCCCGGTTTCTCAAAACTCGTTTATCGGGCTTTTAACTTGATCAACGAATAATCATCGGTTATCTGCTGTGATTGGGTGTTGAAAATTTATTCAACCAATCGCAGCAGATAACGCGTGCTTGACAATTTGTCACATTAAAATTGCGATAATTTAGCGTTGAGAAACCGGACCTAAGCTAAAGAAATTTAAGCTGTTCGTTCATTGTAGCAAGCGATTATGTAATTTTTCGATGATTGTTTTTATAGAAACTGTAATCGAACGGATGACAAACTGACGGCTTGATAATTTCTGATCGAATGTCAGCAGATCCGATATGTGACAAGCTTTCCAGAAACCGGCCCTATGCCATTTTCCACGAACATTTGCTATGTATCCCTGATCCCTGTCCACCAAAATCAAGCAGGCGTCAAGTCAATGTTGCCACCTAGCAATTTAATAAAAAAAAAACATCTCAACGGACGATGTGAAAAGGAAAACCTCATTTTTGAAGTAAGTTAGTAATAGCTGAATTTGTTATCAAGGCGTTTTCAATTTATTTTTCCATTAAGATTTTATGGACCGATGCACAGGTTTACCATTGGCATTAACTACATACGGACTATCCATATATATACATTTTATGCGTTTACCATTTCGAATCATTCCAATCTTCCAACAAGATTCAAATCATGTTTACTTTATATAATATTATATTCTTCAATTGGTTGCTGGCAACAGAGGTAAGTTTTAATTAAGGGAAATTCCAAACGACCACATGATAGCTTACCATCAGGTGAGATAGTCAGTTCACTGGAGATAGTGGTCAAGTGAGCAAGAATATATATCTAAAGTAGATTTAAATATCTTTGATGGTTTACTTGTTTAGAATTTTAGATAGATAATTTAGTCCTTTAGTTTGAGCCAGTGCCAGATGAGTTTACGATACATTCCGTTGTTAGTTATATATAATTATGAGCACATTACTACTTGACTTTCATGGTATTTTCTAGAATAACCACCGTTCCCACGTGTTTGGGAACCTTTATGAGTGTTTAGGGATGTTGATAATAATAATAGTACCTAATATAGATCTAATGTCTACAATGTTGTAAAAATAAGTTTTGTAAATGTTTTATGTCTTTCGGAAACGGTCGGTATTTTATTGAGCATTGTAAACCGTAGATAACTACCTGGTTTATGTTTTTGTAGCATTACCTGGACTCATAAGTAATTATGAACTTGCTATTTTGTAAATTATGTATAGTGTAGTGAGTAAACCTGAATTCTCGGCAATATTCTATTGTATACGAACCGGAGCCGGCGGCTCCTTTAAAATCTTATTTTACAAAAAAAATCTTTCAATCGAAATCGGTAGTTTTTTTTTGTAAAAATAGATATTTTACAAAATGGCAAGTTCATATTTACTTTTGAGTCCAGGTAATGCTACAAAAACATAAACCAGGTATCTACGGTTTACAATGCTTTGCGTGATCGCATCAGATACGAGGATATCCGCAGGAGAACCAAAGCTACCAACAAAGCCCGAAGAATAGCGAAACTTAAGTGGCAGTGGGCTGGGCACATTGCTCGCAGAACGGATGGCCGATGGGCCCAAAAAGTTCTGGTATGGCAAAGAATAGGACCTCCTCCTTTTTGGAAAGTCGGTTAAAAAGAACCGTGCGGTTCTGGTTAGACACCCAATCCCCCAGTGGCCTCTGCTGGCCCCATGCCCGCAAAAAAGCCGCAAGGTGGCTTCTATCACCGCCGCCACCAAGTGCCTGCCCCCCGTTGTCGTCATCCCCACCGGACAACAGCCATATCTGTGCGTCGCAGAAAACATAATTAGCGCGTACTCAATTTATATGACTCCTGAGGCCCGAGCTCTGGATGCAGTGATCCGGAATGCAGGTGTTCTTACACCAATTTCAAGAAGCGCCCTCTTCTTGAGGAACGAAAGTATCACCAAAGAAATCGATAGCCTTGTTTACAAGGACGGTCAATGGGTACGTAAGTAAAAACGAACCCTCCCAATACAACTAACATAATATTTAAACGACCACATTCGTTTCGCCCTCGCCGCCGAGGCCCGTCGCGCTGTCCCGGTCAATAAATACAAGCTTAATACCAGCCAGCCCTCGAAATGCTGAGCTATAGTTAGTAAATTAATAGTTAAAACCGGGCAAGTGCGTGTCTTGCCACGCGCAGTAATAGGGTTCCGTAGTTGCACAATAATGCGGACTACGAAGTTAGAAGAGGTTTTCGCGGCTCACGCGAAACGCCGCCACCCACTCCAATGCGTTATTCGAGCGTAAACATGATTCATTTAGAAATCATTATTATTATGGATACCTATTATGATTTTATTTTTGTTTATTTTACATGGTTCATAAACTTATATTTACTATTTGTTTTACACAACCAAGGCCGAGTTTCTCACCTCTAAATTATTGCAGAATTAATGTGACAAATTGTCAAGCTAGCGTTATCTGCTGTGATTGGTTGTATTAATTTTCAATAGCCAAGCACAGCAGATAACGCGTACTCAAGCAAGCAATCTGTCACATTAATTCTGTGATAATTTAGAGGTGACAAACTCGGCTTAACAACGTTTTAAAGTATTTTTCAATGGAATGTAATAAGTTGGTCGACTTATTACTCGTAAACTTATCTACTTATTTTTGATAGTTTTCCTTCTCATTTCGTTAAATATACTAACGCCGTGATTCTTCACATAATATCCAAAAGCAACCATTCTGGCAGGGAGCGCCACACTGGACTCTAACAAAATTTTGCAATTTAAAGCTTAATTTTACGCAAACGGATCCCTGAATCGAAAAATGAGTTTCACATACCCGTAATATTTTTGATTGGCCTATTCAACGACACCCCACAACATGGGATATGACGAGAAAAAGAAACATCCCCACTTTACTTGTACAGGAAGAACACATTTTTTTATTATTTTGATTTAACACTTTGTCGGCGTGATTAATAATATGTATAGATATCCATGCTAAATTAAAGCTTTCTAGTACAAAGAATCTCTGAGCTAAGCTGCGGATGGAAATGGCGAAACTATAAGGGTTCCTTGTTGACTACGGAACCCTAAAAAGGAGTTTCTTATCCATTCTTCTCCACGTAGGTATTTTCCGAACGGATGGTAGAATCACTTAGTCGTGATCCAGCCTTTGTTGTCTCGCCAACGACGCCCTGAGCTTAGGATCGACCCCATAGGGGGTAGCCCTCAGCTTGGTCACTTAGGTTAAGCATTTTGTGCCTGGCTGGAAGCTCTGGTTTAGTATCCACAGGTTAGTCCGGTTAAACAGTAGGAAAATTATAATGACTTAGCTGTGAGACACAATTTATTAAAAATGAAAAGAACTGGGTAGACACAGGGCACTCGGCAACAGTGCTCTCAACAAATAATATAAGTAATCTTCAAAATGCAGCAAGCAAGAAAATAAAGTGTTTCACTCTCCACCAACCCCAGCTAATAGTCAAATGTAGACAAGAAGCGTGAACGTAATAAAAAAGTCGATGCTATTTATTTTCATTATAGACATACTTATAATTATTTATGTATTATTTGGCAATAAAACCTTCTCACATAATATTGAGCCTGTTTAAGAAAGTGAATGTAGGGTAAAGCGGGTCTGGAGGTTCGATTTTCAAATAGTATGAAGTTTCATTATAAAATATAAGTATTTCATTTTCATAAGTGCTAATATATAACGAATGTTTATCGCTTTTAATAATATTATAGACACTTCTACTAATATCTCAATAGTTTTTGTTTAACAGAGAAACAAACTTTTGTCAAATTTCGGTGCGGAACCATTCTGCCCCGCTTTGGGGGAGTTGTTCCACCTTTGAGGCATTTTTTTCCATTTGCAACAGATTTAATGGTTGACGTGTAAAACTGCCTATATAGCCTCTCGATCTCCCTCAGAAGATCCTTTTTGGCGGATACGATTCTGCCGTCTTCTGTCTTCAGTTTCGTGAGCTTGCTCTTCCCAATAGACAGATCTCTTGGAAAGACCTAATTCCGCTCAATAGCATCTTTAATACGCCCGGTATTAAAGCAGTGGAGGTCGTTTTTCAAAGACTTAGAGATCCGTCTATTGAGCTGCCGGTATTTGCACGCATCTTCTGAAGACTGCAGAAATTAGGGGCTGAGTCACCCGCGACCGTAGGAGAGTTACCCGTATTGATGTTACCCTACACGTGGTCCCCGGGTGGTGCTAATCAGGTGACACTAACTGGTAGGCTTCGGCCGAAGGCTTGTGACCACCCACCGGGCAAAGACGTACCGCCAAGCGGCCTAGCCGTGTTCTGGTACGATGCTCGGTGTAGCCACTAGAGGAGTTGGGTCGAGATAGTTGTTCCACTGCATGCTGACCAGTCTGACTTGCGCTGTTTTGGGCGTATCGGAAGACTAGTCGCGGAGGGTAGCGGGATCCGAGGCACGGTGCGCCGCTGGCCGACCGCAGGTAGTTGGGGTCCAAGTAGTGTGCCAGCCACACACGAAAGGCTGCCCCGCCAACTGTCGAAAAATACCGGAATGCACCATCGTGCTGGTTGGCGACCAGATGGGAGGGCCCGATGGACATCTCCGGGGGGACTCGGGCGTCCCCGCAGTCTCCGGATTAGTGCCCCAATGATGGTGTCCTTTCAGTGCGTGTCTGTAGGTTAGTAGCGTGGAACCTCATCTCACTTCCTTCTCCTATCCTTTCACTCTTAAAAAAAAAGATGGAAAGAAATAAAAAGAAAACCGGAGTTATACAGCGGCTGCACCCCCTCCCCCATAAAGTGCATCTCACTAATATTAGAGGTCTCGACTCCAATCTCACCTCAGTCCACCATCACCTGGAGACTGAAAAGCCAGCACTGTTTTTCCTTACGGAGACGCAGATAGGAAGTCCGTCAGATGTGTCGTACTTATCCTACCCAGGTTTTACCCTGGAGCACAATTTCAAACCACGCGCGGGTGTATGCATGTATGCCCGCATCGACACTTGCTATCGGCGTCTCCGTAATCTTGAAGACTCCAGGTTCTCAGTGCTGTGGGCTCTGGTGGACACTGGGCTGGATAAGATTATCTATGCCTGTGTCTACCGCTCGCTCAGCGGAGATCAGGAGACAACCAGGCTCACAGACTACCTCAGTGAGGCGGCTGATACGGCACAGTAGCGGTACCCTTCCGCCCTGCTACTGGGGGACTTTAATGTCCACCAGGAGTGGCTCTTCCCATACCAGTGCACTGATCATGCTGGACGAGAGACGCGCAAGCTTGCGCTAGCGCTAAATCTCACCCAGCTGGTCCAGGGGGCAACGAGGGTGCCAGATGTTGATTCGCACACAGCCAATTGCTTGGACCTTCTGCTGACAACAGATCCAGACCGATACTCAGT
Source organism: Orthosia cruda (assembly GCA_964057195.1). Classification (NCBI taxonomy): domain Eukaryota; kingdom Metazoa; phylum Arthropoda; class Insecta; order Lepidoptera; family Noctuidae; genus Orthosia; species Orthosia cruda. The sequence goes on along the minus strand of OZ059825.1, from coordinate 60,867,372 downwards.
GTCGATATCTTCACCTTTGGGTAGTTGCGACCACTGTCTGGTGAGTCCGTGTCCGTCTACTCTCCGCCCAATCCCAGCCCAAGAGGCCACCCGGCGGGTATGGCGGTACAAGTCAGCAGATTGGGATGGGATGCGATTATTCTTCGCATGCTATTCTTGGCAGCCCACTTGCTTCTCTTCAGACGATCCATCGTCATGCGCTGATGCTGTGACAGATGTGTTGCGTCGGGGGATGGAGTACTATATTCCATTCTCAGACGTAGCAATGTCTAACGTCAACAGCCCATGGTTCGAAGCCGAGTGTAACCACGGCAACGCGGTTTAACACAAGGCCTACCAGGCATGGGTCGACGCTCGAATGCGCAAGGCAAATGACGTGAGTCTGAAGAAGAGAGCTTTCAACACAGCTGCCAAGTCCTGCAAAAAGGTGATGCGAAGAGCACTGTTTGACCACTGTAGCAGAATCGGGCACAAACTTGCTTCATACCCAGCGGGTAGCAAAGCGTTTTGGTCCCTGGCTAAATCGGTCGAATCAAACTTTTGTCGCCCCTCACTACCACCACTGCTGAAACCTGACGGGTCACTGGCCCACTCTGCTGAGGAGAAGGCAAACTTGTTTGCCTCCCTTTTTGCGGAATCTTCGTATCTGAATTCTAATGGCGCGCAGCCTCTTCCTTCTTTTGATGGATGTGTGACGAGTATTCACAGACATTCGCATCCATCAAAAAGACGTCCGTAGACGTCGTAGCCTTGATGTGAACAAAGCGAGTGGCTCCGACGGGATACCAGCAATTGTCCTTAAAACCTGTGCACCTGAATTGTGTCTGATTTTGACACGCCTATATCGCCTTTCGATAGAGACTGGAAAAGTGCCGAAGGCTTGGAAGCAAGCCAACGTACAGCCCATGCCCAAGAAGGGCAGTCGAGCTGACCCGGCCAACTACAGACCCATATCTGTAACGTCCATCCTCTGTAAGAGTATGGAACGTGTTCTCAACGGTAAGCTCCTAGCATACCTAGAAGCGAACAACATCCTCAGTGACCGCCAATACGGCTTCCGCCGAAATCGGTCTACTGGGGATCTTTTAGCGTATGCCATTCACATCTGGAGTGAGGCCATCGAGAGACACGGGGAAGCGCTAGCCGTCTCCCTCGACATCTCGAAGGCTTTCGACAGGGTCTGGCACGAAAGCCTTATTGGTAAGCTTCCTTCCTTCGGTCTGCCTAGTGGTCTGTGTGATTGGATTGCGGACTTCTTGAGGAATCGATCCATCCGAGTGGTTGTTGACGGCTGCTCGTCCGGTCATTTAGATATCAACGCCTGAGTCCCTCAGGGGTCAGTGCTCTCGGCAACATTATTCTTGCTGCACATTAATGATCTGCTAAACCCGGAACCTTTGGGTACGCAGACGACAGCACTGTTGCTGAGAGATACGTGTCTGGCGCACGGGCTACTGGGCCTCAGATTCAGTCTCTCCGGGAGGCCATGGTTGAACGCTTGAACCTGTCCTTGAAGGCGGTCTCCGAATGCTAATCTGGTCAGCTTCAATGCTGCTAAGACCCAGGCATGTCTTTTTTACGCTAAAATGAGACGATTCCACCTGGCTCCTTCTTTCCGTGGTGTAACCGTGCCGTTAACGGACCACCTCAAACTTCTTGGTGTTACGTTGACATCGACCCTCAACTTCGGTCCATACATGGAAGTGAAAGCTCAGTTAGCTGCAACAATGTTGGAGATTCTTGCAAAGGTGAGACGGTACTTCACGCCTGAACAGCTGCTCAACTTGTATAAAGTGCAAGTTCGGTCATGCATGGAGTACTGCTCTCACCTCTGGGATGGATCTGCCAAATACCAGCTTGATGCACTTGAGTCGATTGACAGACGGGCCAAAAGGCTTATTGGCAACGTTGCACTGGTCGCATCAAAGCTCCAGAGCCTCGAACATCGACGCCGAGTCACCAGTCTGTCGGTTTTTTATCGGTTACATTTCGGGGAGTGTGCGACGGAACTGCACAATTTGATTCCACCTAGCCCTTTCCATCATCGGACTACAAGATGTACGGCCATGCGCCATCGGTACATGGTTGACATCCCTCCCATACGCACAAAGCCTTTTGCTAATACTTTCATTGTGCGCACAGCTAAGGAGTGGAATTCCCTTCCGGAGTCATTGTTCCCTGATAACTACAACCTAGGGGTCTTTAAGTCAAGAGTGAATAGGTTTCTTCTAGGCAAGCGTGCTTCTCCGTAGACTAAATCATCGCTTAACATCAGGCGAGATGGTGGTCAAACGCGAGCCTATAGAGGATAACAAAAAACAAAACATTTCACACCTCACCTTCATGTGCTTGAGAAGATTGAAGATCCTTTTGTTCATATTTGTACGACGGGTCTTGAAGTTCTTAGACCCGACCGTATGGATAGTGTCCAAAAACCTATCGTTGTAATCGTCCACGGAGCTCCCTGGCCATTCGAAACGATTTTGGAGTTCAAGTTGAAAGCTTTTGGGGTTTTGGATTTATGCATCAGTCACAGTAGACTTCATCAGTCGAGTCCATTCCAGCTATTTAAGTTCAATGTATCTTACCAAGCGGTGATCACTACCGGTGTTCCCTGCTTTGATCACAGAGACATCATGAATACATGCTTTTTCGTCGACATGATGAAGTCGATCTCATTTTTAGTTGCTGCATCGGGGTTCTGTCAGGTCCACTTCCTATGCTCATGCTTTCTGAAGAAGGAGTTCATCATAAAGAGGCCCTTCTTCTCCATAAAACTGGCCAGTACTGGCCAGTAGTTGGCCCCGGTGGTTCAGATGTCCAAATCCAAATAAGCTTACTTGCAGTTCATCATCGTCTCATTTGCCCAATTTCACGTTGAAGTGCCATCACCTTCACCAGGCCCACGGTGAAGTGAGTTTTGAAACTATGCATGACTCTATAAATATCCCCATGTATGAGGATATTTCTAGAGCCATCTACTTCGTCGTCAGGATGTGCCGAGGTCGAGGCGTAGACCTGTACGACCTTCAACGATTCTAAGTATAAGGTATGCCATCCTGGTCGATACACTCGATCTTAACCACGTTATTCACAAGAGACTTATGGACGATAAACTCGACACCAACCTGATACTGCCGGTCACCCTCTCGAAAATAGAGCAGGTTACCAGATTTGAGGATTACCGAGTCCTCCCCCTCTCTTCGGACTTCAGACTTCAGATAGTCCTACAATACTGCATCGTAACCAGCTCAATTCTTCTTCTGGTTCGATCTTCTCGTCGGCCCGGAGTGTACGCGTGTTGTAGGTTGCCAAGGCCAGTCACCGGTTTTTATTTGGGTAGGCGGCTCTCGTCCGGAGATTCTTAGTACCCTTTGCCATGCCGTACCCTCCACCGCTACCATAGGCGAGGGTAGGCAGTCTGCCGGGCACTAGGGGACATAGCTTAGTTGCGCTATTCATTGTTGGGGGTTTGCCATAATCGCCACGCTTAGGCCTGCCTGCCAGGGTTGGGAATCGCAGTATAGTTGTTACAATGCACAGAGAATGGTGCTGTCCATTCTCTGGTAAGGTTTTTTGATCCGTAGTTAACTCAACCAATCAATGGTTAAATATGCTAACCAATGATATCAAATTTCAGTAAAACGCGTTTATACATCACAAATGTTTAAATAAATTACAGAGTTAATTATTTGACCATATGTTAGAACATATGCGAACTTACTTGGGAAATCTCTCTACGGAGTCCACGCTCTCCTCGGGATAGGAGGTCTGTCCAGGGCGCACTTTGATACACACAAAAGATACACGTGTGGTTTGTACGACCGACGCGCGCGCAATACCTTCACAAGGGAGGATCGTTCCACGATGAAAAAGACACCCAAAATCTCGCCACACTCCACTACCAACATACGAGAAAAATGCAATGCTTGTCTGAGTGTGGACATGTGCAAAAATTACACCTATTATAACATACCGCTCACCTTAAAATAATGTAGTTCTTTTAACACTCGATTTAGACTTCTCTACGATTCAATTAATACTAAACTTGAAAATCTTGAGGAAACCGGCATGTCCTAGAACTAAAAATTCGAAGACGTGTGACATTCACCAACCCGCACTGGGCCCGCGTGGTGAATTATGGCCTTTTACCTCTCTCACATAGAGGTTGCCTGTGTCCCAGCAGTGGGAACATTTTAAGGCTGATAATGCCAATGCTTGAAAATCTTAACACATAACAAATATTTTACGTTAAACTATGCTTAGAAACTAAAGTACACTTCGAGAACAATTACTCTAAAGGTAGTTTACATACTTTGACAACAGCCCGTTTGAAAAGGCTCTTCCCCGATTGCAAAGTCACTACTCTCACTTTGCCATCTGGACCTGGATGGAGTGCATGTATACGAGTGAGTCTCAATTGGAGAGGAGATAAATTGTCATCCACTACGACAACAATGTCACCTGCACAGATGGGGGAACCGCGATCAGTGTACTATTTGCTACGTTGTTGAATTTCGTGTAAATATTATTCGCGACTCCAACGTTTCCAAAAATGTTGGACACATTGTTGTATCCAACGCCACCGAAGAATTCTACCTGGATTCGTTTCTGTCAGGGGGGCTTCAGGTATAGCAGTTAAAGGAGTGTGATACATTATTTAGAAAAGTGTAATACCGAATATCACTTCCCCGTAAGTTTACTAATACGAAACACTCTACAACGAATGCACGCTACCACGAAAAACTTAACAACGTAGCCATGCGATCTCGAATAACCTAATCTCTAATTTCACCAATTCGAATCACTTAACAAAAAAAGCGCGCTTCTACGAAAAACTTATCGCCGAAGCCACGCGACCACGATTATCCAAACCTCTAACGAAAGACACCAATTAATTATTTAATACATCAATTAAGAGCGCAAATTATATATAAGGTTGCAAACAAGGTGCGCAGAGAAGGATGCCGTATCACTGGCGCAAAAGTCTCGTCGTAGTCTACGCCTTTAACTTGATTAAAACCTTTGACGAGTCTGGTTTTATATTTAGTGACCATACCATTACCATAAGCTTCCTTTTTAAGTTTATAAACCCATTTACATGGTTGACCTTTTTGTTTGGTCTATCTACTAGTTCCCATGTGTGTAGTTTTATCAGAGAGTTGTACTCATCAGCTATGGCATGATGTCACTAATCAGCATCATCAGCATGAGTAGCTTCATAATATGTCGTATGTTCATTTACATCATCCGTAGACACATTATAATAAAATAAATCTGGTGGTTTTCTGTTTCTTGTGGGGTACCTCCTCTCCTCTTCCAAACAAGGAGGCTCTTCATCGACACTAAGAAGTCTCAGCTCAAAGAATGGTTCTGGTTCTCTAATATTGGCTGATTCTTCTGCACTTTCTACATGTTCCTGTGAAGTTGGCTCATTTATAGGATCGGTACTCTCGATACAATCGAAAAATTGACAATCGTCATGTTCAGGTTCCTTATTTTGAAATAACAATATGGAATCTGACTGTACCACAGGCTCAGATTGCCTCTGCTCTTTCAACCATCTAAAGCAATTTTCAAAAAAGGTTGCATCTCTGGACGTAAACACTTTTCGTGGGTTAGCAGGATTCCTATATGATTTTCTGAATAACCGACAAAATCGCTTCCTTTACGTCTAATTTTTTACTGTGACATGAAGGTAAACGTGCTCTGCATCCAAACACTTTTAAATGACTGAGGTCATTTCTACAACCACACCACCTGTCCTCGGGAGTTTGACCACCCAAGGTTCTGTGAGGAGACGTATTTTTCAGGTATACGGCAACTTGGATAGCATCTTCCCAGAATGCTTTAGGCAGTGAGCTTTCTGTTAACAACGTCCTTGCCTTCTCAGTAATTGAGCGGTGGGTACGTTCAGCTAATCCCACTTGTTGAGAGCTGTACGGAACCGTTGTTTTGTGTTGGATACCTTTAGAGGCAAGATAATCATCGAATTCCCTATTAATGAACTCCTTGAGCTTCTCAAGTCTAGAGCACCTCAATTTAAAAATTAATGACTTCGAGAAGGCGCAAAGTATTTGGAAACTTAAACAATCTGCTGGTCTATCCAAACAATATTGAGAATCGACATCTTTTGCACACAAAATGCGTAATTTGGCCGCATTTTAAAACAAAATGCCTTTTTAGGGTTCCGTACCCAAAGGGTAAAAACGGGACCCTATTACTAAGACTCCGCGGTCCGTCTGTCTGTCTGTCACCAGGCTGTATCTCATCAACCGTGATAGCCAGACAGTTGAAATTTTCACAGATGAGGTATTTCTGTTGCCACTATAACAACAAATACTAAAAACAGAATAAAATAAATATTTAAGTGGTGCTCCCATACAACAAACGCGATTGATTTGCCGTTTTTTTGCGATAGTGGTACGGAACCCTTCGTGCGCGAGTCCGACTCGCACTTTTTAAAACCAGATGAGATACCTGAAACTTTTGAAATACTAAAAGAAAAAGTTTTACCCAAGGATGCAGTGAAAGTCACCGATTGGTTTTCCAGATATTATGTCAATGGAACTTGTGTCGGCGCGGCAGCGCAATATTAGCACTGAGGCACGCCAAAGCACGTAGCGGTTTGCGCTGGGGTTCAAAGATAGGCTAGACCTTGGGAATCTGACGGGTCGGTATGCTGAGAGAGATGCTGCATTAAACAAACTACGACTAACCTCAGAGGCGGGTGTGCTCGTGCTTAATCCTGGCAGCGCTCCTTCTCTGTTCCACTGGACGTCTTGATTCGAAGTTCCCTGGGTACTGGCACTATTTGCTGACGCGAGAGTGGACTGTATGCGGTGCGGTATAACGGCGAGCCACGTGACGCTGGCTCAAAGTGATGATCAGAGGTGACCACCACGAATCCGGCGGCGACGATAGTCGATCGCAGACGGTGCGGTTTTATAAAGCGGTAATACAGCGGTAGGATCTCACAGCGGGTGAGGAATCCAGGGTGAATAGCCAGGCGGTTGACTTATCACGAGCGGTGAGGCTACACTCGACGAGGGCCGAACGTAGACTGTTCGAGAGTCGAACGTGTAGTTTAATGCAGCGAAAATTGACAAGAAGGGTAGATAAAGTATTAAGAGAAATGTGGGTAACTAAACAATGAGCGCACCTACAAGTGGCGCGAACAGAACTTATAAAAAGAGGACTACTCAAAACCTCAAAAAATTAAAGACAAATTTGTAAAAAGTGTCTCCATTGTTTCCGCATCTGGTCGGTAAATAACTCAATAGGGACCACTGTTCCAATTACACAAAATGAGATGGAATCATTGCACTACCGCTGGAACAGCCTATTGGGCAGAAAGAAATGGAATTTATTTAAAACCATTGAAGAAATTAATAAGGAATCAAAACATACAGAATTGACGGTAGAAAAATTTAATTCACAGTCTCAAGATATCAAAAGAGCAAAAATGAAAGAAAAAATAAGAAAACATTTGGAAAAAAAGGAAACAATGTACTTAACCACATTTTCAGATGGTCTTGCATGCTAACGTTGACTGAACGCATATTGATAATATTTTGTTTTTTTTCTCAAATGTTTGATTTTGTTGATTGTTAAATGAATAAAGATTTTTTATTAAAAAGTGGTTTTTATTAGGCTTTCCCTAAATTAATTGGTGTCTTTTCATTAGAGGTTTGGTTAAACGTGGTCACGTGGCTTCGGCGATAAGATTTTTGTAGAAGCGCGCTTTTGTTGTTAAGTGATTCGAATTGGTGAAATTAGAGATTTGGTTATTCGAGATCGCATGCCTACGGTGTTAAGTTTTTCGTGGTAGTGTGCATTCGTTGTTAAGTGCTTCGTATTAGTAAACTTACGGGGACGTGTTATTCGATGTTACACTTTTCTAAGTCACGTAACACACTCCAGTTAAAGAACCTTCTATAAGAAAGTGCGCGGGAGTTAATGGAAGCAGATCTGACGCATCCGCGCTCATGACGCACGCAGGTCGCGAATTCAGTATCGCCTCAATTTGGCACAATAAAGTGTCCATCTCGTCATAAGTTTGCACTTGGGTACCTACAACGCGGTGAAAACAATTTTTGAAACTACGTACTGCAGCTTCAAACAGGCCACCAAAATGTGAAGCATATGGTGGCTGAAAATGCCATGGTATACCTTCCTTCAAGTTTTGCGAATTCAAGGCGCTCTGTACAGCGTCGTTCTTAAGGAAAGTGTACAACTCTTTCAGGTAATTGAAGCAACCTACAAAGTTCCGGCCTCCGTCTGTAAAAATATCTCTCACCAATCCCCTGCGGGATGTGAAGCGTCGAAAGCTCACTTGCGATTTCCAAATGCGTACTTTTTACACTTAAACACACAAAACGGGCACATAGCATTTAATTATTTTAGCATTTCGAACCTTATTAGCCGCACGTAGAATGGTCCCGCAAAGTCGATTGCTGTTTTTAACAAAGGACGCTCAGGACGTACTCGCGCGGGCGGAAGGGGTGCCACTGCCGGTTGTGGACATACGGGACGTGCACGGAAACAACGAACATATCGAAAAACTTGTTTACATCGTCAATTATTAAATTCGTTAAAGTGTGTCTTTTAGGCAAAATCAATTGATGTTTAGACTCGTATGACAACAAAGATTTGTGAAGATGTCCACCAACACGCAAGAAACTATCCTTATCAATAAATGGATTCAGACGTCTCAATTGATGCGAGGGTGGTTTTCCCTGTGTGATATTTTTGATATCCTCTTGAAACACTTGTTGTTGTACTAGATAGATTAGCCGCTTTAGGGCAAAGTTATATTCGTGGACTGTAACACAACTTGGATAAGAAGTGATCTTTTCTTTCACTTTCACTCGTGATTTTAGGATTTTGAAAAACCGAAATATATAGGATGTGACACGTATCAATTTACCTAAGGTCAATTCAATCAATCATTAATTAATAAAAAATTAAAGATCAATTATATCAACCTCCTCGACCAGCATAACTGGTGCTGACGCGACTGGCAAATCGCGTTTTTCTTCTCCTGTACTTGAAATGTTTTTTTTCATAGGCCACGTTGTGGGTTCCTCACGGAGCCATTGTGGGCCGAAAAACCACAACTCATTCTGCAATAATGCAGACGGCATATTTCCCCTAGAGGATCTGCTGGATTGTTCGAGGACGGTACGTATCTCCAATTACAATGCGGAACTCGAGAAAGAATCTCTCTCGTACGATTCGAGACAAATGTTTTCCACTCATATGGTGGGGATCGAAGCCAAACCAACACAACGGACGAGTCCGATCAAGCGCACAACTCCTCAATGTCAAAGTGGCCACGATAGGTATTTAATACCTTCTCAAGAAGTTTAGACAGCATCACCGCTCCCAGGAGCTCAATGCGCGGTATTGACAAGCACGGGGAGATTGAAGCGACTCGCGATTTCGCTAGCAGGAGAAAAGTTTTGATTTGATTATGTGAGTCCACAAGCCGTGCATATACGCGCGCGTGAACTTCCATTCCATCACTGAACCCGTGAATAGATTTGCTATCCTGACTATTTGAGATTTGTGATAAAAGTGGCAATTCTTGAATGAACGCACGCCATGCGGTTACAATGCTGTCACATGGAGTATTGTCCCACTGGACACCCGATATACATAATAACTGCATAAGACACTCTAACGGGCGATAGCCAACCCATTGGACCAACCCATCTTGGCAATCTGCGAAAGAATGGTTGTTTTCGTTACTTTATCAGCCGAGCACTGAACACTAAACGTAAACTGGTCAGACTGAGGGTTCCACTGAAGCCTTCGTTTGAGTGTTATTTTCCATGGAAGCGAAATAAACTTCTTCAAGCCGCTCACCATGAACAACTGGCGCCTGCACGGCGGCAACGACCGCTAGCGAGTTACTATGCCATTTATGAAGCTCGATGCCGGCTGACTTACAAATACCTATCAATTCTTGTTGCAATGCGAGGGCTTGTGACTCATCATCTGCACCGGAGACTACGTCATCAACAAACACTTGATCTAACAACACCTTAGACGCAAGCGGGAAATGTGATTGTTCGTTATAAGCCAGCTGCTTAATGACGCGAACTGCTAAATAGGGGGATGCATTTACTAGGTAACAGTCCTCAGACGAAACTCACGAATAGGCTCAGAGCTCGACGTGCGCCACAGAATACGTTGTAAGTCCCTATCTGATTCATGTATTAAAATGTTTCTGTATATTTGTTTTATGTCGGCCGTAAGCGCGACACGATGAACACGAAACTTTAACAGGATATTAATAATATCCTGATACATACATATTATTAATATCCTGTTAAAGTTTAGGACCAGTCAGAAGAATGTCGTTCAAGCTGGTCCCGTTAGAGCTCGGAGAATTTGCATCAAAGACTACTCTCGTTCTAGTCTTTTGAGACGATTCTTTTACCACGCAGTGGTGCGGTATGAGAAAATGATTACCTAATTCAGGAGGGTTGGAAACCAGCTCCATATGATTCAACTCCAAATATTCACGTAAACACGAATTATATTTCTCCTTAAGACTCGGGATCCATTCCAATCGTTGCTCTAATTTGAGGAACCGAGAGAGGGCAATCTCCTTTGAGTCACCTAGTGGCTTGGCATCAGGCTTACGAGGTAAGGCTACCGAATAGCGGCCAGTGACGTCACGACGATGTGAATTCTCGAAAATAGATTCGCATAGACGTTCCTCGGGAGAAAGTACCTTCACTTCGGGTTTGGATTCCAACTCCCAAATTTTTTTCAAGTTCTCGTCATCGGAGAATGAGCTAAAACAAGCTTGAACTGCGCCGGGATCCGGGGAAGGGAACGCTAGCTTGCCTATTAATAAATAACCGAAAATGCTATTTATTGCAATTGGTGTTGTATCACTTCTATACCTAAAATACAATACGAGTATACTCGTTCTGGAATGTGAAAAAGGTCATCCGCCAAATTCAAATTTTCAATGTGTAACCATCCGGCATAAGTTTTGGTAAAACTAAAGCATCCATTGAAATAAACTTCTCACGCTTATCTCTTGGTGCGATACAATATGAAACCATCCCTCATGGACGAACTGGTTTTTTATCACCAATCCCGTAAACAGGTACATTAGCATACCGTCTACTCAAACCTAATCTCTTTACACACTCCTCAGAGAAAAAATTCCCATCGATCCGTATTCAATCATGCACCTAACTGTGCCTTGTTTGTCATTGTCTACAAATACATCGATAAGCGCGGTTGATAACAATAAAGTATGCGCACGATCATATGGCGCAGTGGATGACGAACACTGAATAGGAGTCGAGGGGCCGGGTGACGTCACGCCATGTTGAATGTGCGCGGACGCGGCGCCCTCTTCAGCCAGTGCGGGTAATAATATAATTATTAAACAAACATAAATAATTGTAGGCATAATTAGTTTACATTGACATCAACACCTTTTGAAGAAACTTTGTGGAAAACATTGTCTAAATTCAAAAATTCCACTCCAGTCCTAAAAAGAGTTCCCCGGGGCGCGAGGCACTCTGTTGCTCAAAGTTTAGCGCGATGTGTTCGTCACGCGACCCAGGAGAACTCACAACGTGCCTGGGAGCAATTACTCACCTTCCCTTACAGGATTCTGCATGTCCAAAAAAATTTGGCAAATCAAAAATCATTAACAAACCAAATTAAAGAAAACTGCAACAATTCGGCCCGCATTTTAGGCTCCAAATTACCGTTTTTTAATATTTCTCAGAAAGGCATTTGTGCCCATGTGGAATTCAAGTTAAGTGAGGGTGACATAAGGGGGGCGGCCAGACTACTGTTCAATAGTGATGTGGTGGCGCCTTACTCTCCAGAGACTCTTGCAGCCCAAGAGAGTAAACACCCAGCGCCTGCGGATGATCTCACCTTACCCGACCCGCCCATCCACCCCGACCCCCTCGTTCAGGATTCATCAATTTTCCAAATTACAGCCCCGCAGTTGTTCGCAGCCGTGAGCTCTTTCCGGAGTGGTTCTGCCGGCGGCCTCGACGGTCTGACTCCACAGCATTTGAAAGATTTGTTGAGTTCAGGCGCCGGGGAAGCTGGTGAGTCGCTCTTGAAGGAGCTTGCGGTTCTGATCAACTTAATGCTCTCCGGCAGCGTGAACGATGCCGTCGTCGATGTCTTGTATGGGGCTAACCTGTGTGCCCTGTGCAAGAAGGACGGCGGCATCCGTCCCATTGCTGTCGGTTGCACCTACAGGAGTTTGGCAGCCAAAATATGTTGCAAGTTGTAATATATAAGTGACAATTTGAATAATACTTTGACATCATTATTGAATTTTAATATTTTATACCTACTTTGACATTCTAATTTTTGTTATATCTTATACTTTGACATCTTACTCTAGTTTGATACTCTGGCGTTAAATAATACCTTGACATCCTAAATAAATTGTGTGTGTTTACGATGTTATTTTTGATTGACATACCTCAAATTCTAGTTTTGTTTGGATTGTATTGTGTATTTTTTTATTCGTAATTATGCAATTATTAATGTTTAATACTAGCCTAATAATCTATGTCCTATAATGTATGTACCTATATTTGTACGCCAGACTTGGCAGAATGTGATGATACCATTTACTAATCTTAAGACCATAATGTACCATATTCAGACAAATAAATGATTGAATGAATTGAATGAATGAATGAGTGAATCGCTTGCAACTAAGTTCCAGCCCCTTCAACTTGGTTTTGGATCCAGAGGGGGCTGTGAGGCTGCCGTACATGCCTTATCCTCATTTCTTAACTCCAAAAAAGGTGAGGTCATTCTCAAGGTTGACGTCAAAAACGCATTCAACTCCGTGAACAGGGACACTATGTTGGCTGAAGTCAAAAAAGTACTACCCGAAATTTATGGTTTTATGTGGCAATGTTATAGGCATCCATCAAAATTATTGTATAAGGACAACATTTTGGAATCTGCAGTTGGTTGCCAACAAGGTGACCCTCTCGGGCCTGTCATTTTCAGTTTGGCTATTCATCCCATAATCCAACAACTAAATTCAAAATTTAACGTGTGGTATTTAGATGATGGAACGCTAGGAGGTGATGTTGACACCGTTTTGAATGACCTGCAACTCCTCAAACAGAAATTTAAATCTATCGGCCTGGAACTTAACCCCTCAAAGTGCGAAATTTACCTCTCTGACGTTACCGACAGACAATCGACTTTAGATAAATTTAATGCAATAGCCCCGCAAATCAAAATCTTAGAAAAAAGTTCCCTGCACCTCCTAGGTTCCCCTAAATTTCTTCTAAAATAGGGGTATTTTAGAAGAAAGTTTTTCATCTTTCATCGATGACAAAATCAAACATTTTAATAATATTTCGGATAGACTCTCCAAAATTAATTTACATTCGGCATTCACCCTTATCAGATATTGCTGTTTCGGAGCAAATTTTATGTATTTTCTCCGTTCTTCTCCTCTTTGGAAGAAACCACAACTTTTGGACAAAATTGACCAAATTATTCGCAACACATTAACATCCATTCTGCATATTTAATTACATTATCGATATCGATAGATACCTACCCGATTTCTTAATTCGGAATAATAAATCTTGTTTTTTTTTTAATAGTGAATGTTTATATTATTTTTATAAATAAAATCAATTTGAAATTATGTTCTAATTTAATTATGCTCAATTGAGGCGGGCGGGCCTCTTTATAACATTATCTTATAGAAACATTAAATTACTTATTATCTTTTGTCGATATCCATCTATAAAGTCAATATCCGACCCGACTACATCACTAACTAATTGAGTAGCGAAGAACTTTCGAGATCGAAATAGTGAATACATTCAAAATTTTCAGGATCCAGGAACGAACCATACCGTGGCTCTAAGGCGCGCTTGTATCGGCTCCATTCGCAATTGACGTCCTTCATATAGATTATTTATTGCAGCATATTTACGTTGGTTGATTGTTCCTATCATTGAATAATTTGATTTTACTTTTTGGTAATTGAGTAGGTTCTTTGAAAATAAACATACTAAAATATTTGTTTTCGGTTTATAATATTTGGAGATTTTAACTGGATCCAACGTAGTAGATACCTGTATTATTTGGTTTATTTGAAGTTTCCATATTCTTTACTTCATCAACAGAATGGATAACAAAATAACATCAGTTTTCGTATAACCGGAGTCACACTTAATTTTATATTTATACCTTTTTAGTTGGCGTTTTTTCGTTCGTTCACTATAACTTGTCCCTTGCCGTCATGTTGGCACCAAGCTTAGACAGAGTACAGCAGGTGCTTTTGTCGAGAGTAGCAGTTGCTTCTGTCGACAGCTACATTTGCCTCTGTCGACAGTTGAAGTTCGCTCCGTCGACTACAAAGTGCTGCTCGTCTATTTGACGCCTTAGTTTTAATAATAAAACTAATAATATGAATAGTAACAGTGCTACCAATCGCTTAACCGGAAAATTTATAATGGACGCACTGTATTCACAAAAAACCGTAACCTAACTAATTTGGTTGGGGTGCCATATCCTCCGTGAAATGCAACATAACACTTAAAATAAGTTCAAAAAAAAGCACGCCACTTGTGGCACCCCGACCAAATGGGTTAGATAAGAAGAGTGACCACCCGTGGACGCGCCTAACGAGTGCTGCTTACAAATTGGTCGCTTTTCATAACAATTATCATATTTGGAAATCCAATAAAGGTCCATCGACTTTTTTACGTAGTCACCCTACTTTGTTTGATTTGTTTTATACCGCCACCATGATGAACAACAAAAACAAACCGACATCAAATCCTCTACCGGCGGATAATCTATTTTATTTTACGATATGATCACTAATGTTTGACCACATTATGAATTAGTCGTGCGTTTACAACTGTCCATATCGTCCAACGTTGAGTATTCAATAATATGGCCAGCACCCTAATTGCGTAACACACGATTAATCAAAACAATTCTGAATCATTCTAGTGCTCCATAAGTTCGAAAAACTTAAATAACGCAATTAAAGTTGTTAAACTCTCAAAATGAAACAGATTATGATTGATCGTGTATTACGCAATTAGGATGCCTATGCTGACTGCTGACCACATCATGATACAACCATTACATGAAATGATCGAACATTTCATGAAATGGAACAACAGGAATCGGTCGCATATTTAACTGAACTTCGCATTTGTTCCCAAGAAAGAATAACTACTAACGACATGTCTTTCTGAAAAAGGTTAATGGTAAAAAAAACGAAAATAAATGAGTACCTAATAATGATTTTTAAATTCAGTAAAAGTACGTACTAGCCAAATCCATGCATGGGATATAGGAGATGTGTAACAAATAATTGAAATATTATTTCTGCTTATTTCTATTAAGTTAATTGTTTTTTAATAACTAAAATAAATTCTGAGTATAGTCTTCTTCATTTAATGCTTTCTAATCAGGGGGATTATTATTATACATTGATAGGAATAGGTATCGTAGAGATCGACGATTACCGTATTGATTTTTGTTAGTACAACTTGAGCATTTTTATTTGAGCCTGGATTGCCGAGATAAACTTATTTCATAAAACAATTAGGTACAATAAACTTAATTAAATGAAGCAATGGTATAATATAATTATCCCAACTTAATTTTATCAAAATCAATGGAATATCAATAAAATAATTGTGTGGATACAATGTAGTCTTGGCATCAACAGTGGGTCCTATCAGAATATCAGCGCGGCGTTATTTTCTTTTTGGATATCGCTGCACATGCTGAGATAGGAACCTTTTTGGTCTCGCATAGGGTTTTAATTTTTTATTTTATATTATTGTTAAAGGAGAATGCCCATTTTGTATGGAGAAATGTACTGACCGAAACATTTTAGTGTCCTGATAAAACACCTTTATTTGATTATGTTACCTTAATTAATTACACGTACCAACTTTAGTAAATTTTCATTGCGGGAGTTAAGAGATATTGAACGAAATATATTACTTTTTAGGTTACAGTAGATTCACAGCAATATGGACTCTATGCCAACATCTTTAAGATTTGTATTCGTTAGACATTTGTTCAAGTGCTGTTAAGATATATAATGTTATTCTTACTTACCAGTGTAGATCCAAGCCCGTAATATGGTCCAATATATTATCAAGAATCTTCGACAAAATATTATGTCTGCGCATATATGGCGCCAACATCAAAGAACAATTGAGACACCAACTTCGAACAGTAGCCATGTCGGAAATCACAAATATAAAGTCCTGTCTTATTTAGCACTATTTTCACAAACACACGGCAATGTTGTAGTGATAAGTATTTAGTAACGGCGGAACGTAAATCTCAACTTGACGCAACAAAACACAAACAAAACAAATGAAAAGACGACTACTGTCACTGTCAAATGAAATGACTGACAATTATAGGCATGTTACCAAATCGGAAATATAATCGATTTCTAAAAACATGATTCATTTTTTATTTTGGTTTGCATTAAACTAGTAAACCACACCAATTTCAAAATAAGTTTGTTCTTTACATTAAAGAGGTGAATCCGGATGGATTGATTCAGTGTTTCAGGTAGATTATGAAAAAACGATTCTTCGATCTTCTTCTTTAATCGATGTCAGATCATGTCAACATGCATCAACCCTAACATTAATGGCGGAATATGTTTGAGCTGTGAAACGGAAATAAAAATACTTATTAATTCAAGAAAATGTACCCCACTAGAAATCTTTTTGAAAAGAAGTAAAAATACTTAAAATATTTTTGTTTTATTTATTGTCCAGAAATGATTGTGACACAATAAACTTTTTTTAAGTACTGTCCATGGGCATTCTCCTTTTATGCATATTTCTCGTGTCTCCTGTGCGGGTCACAAATAAATATTTTTCTTTCTTTCTTTCTTTTAGTCAAGTAGTAGAAGTTTATTTATCCAACAGATTAGTGATCGAATAGACTAATTTGTTGTATTTAATACAAGCAAAAGACTAAACAATATTAAGCTTTAATTTATTGAGGCTTCTAAGCAAGAAACACATTAGAAATTTGATAGAATGTTTAACAATGATTGGCACTTGTTCCGAAACAGCCCTCTCAAAAGTATGAAAAAGTATCTAAGCGAACTGATTAACATTGGCCTTCCCCATGTATCGCCACATTGACCCTACCCTACCTGCTCTACCTACCCTATACGGCCCAGCCGTTCACGCGTGATGCCGTGACCAAGGGACATAGGGAATCATTTTATATACACACATCAACACGGTCTAGGGATATATTTCATACTCAATTAAATAACTCGAAAAGTACTGGCCGCATTGGAATTTTTTATACACCGATTTGTTTGTAATTTATCTCAGACTAATTCCAAATTCAAATTTTTGAAAATTCTTTTGTTTCGGTGGCATAAAAGTGTCTTGATGTGTAGGAGAGGGAATTTTCATTTGTGCGAAATTTAGAAAACAATACGAATTACGTTTAGTTACAGTTTTTTTTCATTTTTAAACGAAAGATAAAGTTAAAATTGAGGTATTGTAGCCATGCAACGCCAACATTTGACGAGGGCGGAGATGTTACGAGCTGTGGGAATGCTGGAAGCTGGGTCTGTTCAGCGTAATGTTGCTGAGGCCATAGGGACCCACCAAAATGTAATTTCAAGATTGTGGACACGCTATCGTGCCACAGGTGAAGTAGTGGAGAGGCACCGGGGGCCAAGTCGCATCACTACCCCCAGACAAGACCGATTTTTGCAAATTACTGCGCGAGCTCAACCAAATGCAACGGCGACTCAATTGGTCCGAAGGCTGCGAGTGGAACACCAAGTGTTTGTGAGTGACCAAACTGTAAGAAGGCGACTGCGTGAAAGCAATCTACGCTCTCGTAGACCACTCCGGGTCCCACCTTTACGGAGAGGCAATCGTGGACGACGATAAGAATGGGTTCGGAACCACGTGGACTGGGGCCGTGAGCAATGGTCCAATGTGCTGTTCACGGATGAATCCAGGTTCGGTTTCCATCCAGATTCACGCAGGACGCGTGTTTGGCGAGTTCCTGGACGATGGATCCGTCTTCAGAACCCTCAGGAAGTTCACCCATACCAAGGAGGAACAATTATGGTTTGGGCAGGAATTCGTCTTGGAGGACGGACGGATCTCGTTTGGGTGTGGGGCAATATGACGGCAGAACGATACGTCCAACAGGTGCTGGGGCCCGTAATCTTGCCTCACATAACACAAATGGGGCAAGATTTCCTGCTCATTCACGAAAATGCCCGGGCACACACGGCGAGAACGGTAGCAGCTTGGTTACATACACACAATGTTAGGGCCTTAGACTGGCCTGCTCAATCGCCAGATCTAAATCCCATTGAGCATGCGTGGGATATGCTGCAAAGAAGAGCTCTGAAGGAAGTTTCTGAAAATCTGGCTACAGAAGATCAACTTTTTGCGCACCTCAGAAGGACATAGGACAATATTCCGCAGCAAGACATTGACAACCTTGTTCTGAGCATGCCGAATCGTTGCCGATGTGTTATGAACATCATGGGCGCTTTCTCAGACTACTACTAACTTCAAGTTTATAAACACAAATTATAGTACATTACTGCAGCGGCCAGCAAAAGAGGCATTGATGGACGAACGTGTAAATGTGGGCCGAGGCGAAGCCGAGGCACACATACGTAAGTCCATCAATGCCTAGTTGTGGCCAAGGCTTGTATAGTGCTTTTCTCAAATATGCGCGGAAATTTACACTAAGTAGTACCTAGAACTCATTTTGTCAAAATCAATGACGAACAACAATAATTGTTCCCGCGTTAGTGTTCATTTGTTTTTTTTTTTTTCAATAAACAGCGTTCTATTTGCAAGCCAGTTCGAAATTTAAATAAAACCTTTGATAAGTTACCTCCTTGGTGGCCATGGTTCGGAGAAAAAGATCGTTCCATTTTTAAATTACACGACAGATATGAGTTTACTATGGAATTTATTTGGCCGCTAGACACGACAGATATGGATTTTCATACAACTTTGCCGGCCGCTGCGCGCATGTATTTGGCCAGTACAGCAATTGCGATTTATCTCGAAGAAGGTTGTCAAAATAATGCTCAAATTTCCAAGCATGTTTGAGAAAAATGATTTTTCTATTTTTTTCAGTTTTTACTCATAAATTAAAAGTTAATTCATATACGGTTTCCGTCTATGCTTAATTTTTTTCCATAAAATCCTGAAATTTTAATCGAAGTACCTTAACCATTATTAAAAAATATTAGAATATTAAATAACGTATCTTTTAAATATATACATGTCATATAAATAATTAACACATTGATAGTAATTCGCTTTTTTTAAAATATCCCTAGACCGTGTTGATGTGTTTATATAGATTTTTATATACATAGATATAGTTTTATTTTTTTCCAGGTTTATACCAAGAATGTTACATGTGTAAATCTGTCCGCCCATGCTCAGGAAACAATGCAGGTATAGAATTGTTAATATTTAACTAGCTTATACCTTCGGCTACGCCAGTTTTAGAAAAATGTCAACCTATATAACTATAGGTATAATAATAAAACAGTAGTGAATTTGGCGATTTCAACGTTGTCATTGACAGTGTCTAAATGTCATTATTAAGGTCAGGTAGGGTAAGTGAAACGAAGGTAGTTGAAACGCCCAACCCTATACATTAAAATATAGAGTTCAGTTCTAATCAAAGACCTTATACGTATTTCTTACTACTAGACTGTGTACCAAATTTTTTTGTTTAGCTAAAATGAAATCTATCATCATACACCTAGGCTAGCTATTTCCTTATAAGCGGTAGCTAACCAAAAGCGGTCCTGGTGAGAGGGTTTCCGCTGGTAGTGTGTCCTTGTCTTACCTCTTGCTAGCTCTACTAATCATTGGGTTTGGTAGAAATGGTAGAAAGTTTATATTTTCTTTTTATGTTATACCAAAACGAACAATTCATAGACTTTGACACGTGTTTAAATATTTCTAGAAAAGTATATAAATATTTCTACAATTGCTATATTTAATCAATTCGTTGTATTTAAAAAAATATAAATTAATACTGAGTAAGAGTAGTACTTTTAAATGTTTGGGCCTGGTAATATTAAATGTAGGATGGTGGTTTGCGGATTTTTTGGCGGGCTTTGTTCGAGTGAAATTCCGCGGCAGTTAATATTATTTGCAAATTGATTCCTAGTGGAATACAATTGGTGTAGTTCTATTTCTCAACTGTCTACGCAACTGGACAATATGTGAAATCATAGAGATCCTTTGAGGTATATTTAGCTGCCGGTATTTCAAAGCACCGTCAGAAGACTGCAGGGTCATCTAACGCCTCTCCTTCATGAGCTTGAGAGTAGGATCAGAGAGCTTTTGGTTCCAATCTATATGATGGTCTTGAAGAATGAAACTTGAAGAGACTTGGGATTTGAGGATTATTGAGTCCTCCCCCTCTCTTCGAACTTCAGATAACCCTTTAATACTCCATCGTAAACTGCTCAATTCCTCTTCGAGTTCGGTGATATTTTCGTCAGTCCGGAGCGTGCGCGTGTTGTACGTTGCCAGGTCCAGTCGTCGGTATTTGTTGGGGTAGCCGGATCTCGTCCGGGATTCTTAGAACCCCTTGCCATACCGTAACCTCGACCGCTACCGTAGTCGAGGGTACAGGCTGCCGGGCAATACGGGATATGTTTTATTAGTGCTATTCATGGAGAGTGCTTTGCAGGCGGGTTGGCGATCGCAGTATGGTTGTTACAAATGCACAGAGAACGCTGTTGCCCATTCTCTGGTTTTCCATTGGTCGCCTCTTACGACACCCACGGGCAAACACGGGATGGTGATATTCTTTACGCCCGACACCATATAGTTAGTGATGTAGATACCAAGAAATATAAACAATTTTTTTTTATTAACTATTATGTATGCATTTTTAGGTAGCGCAGTTAGGTAGCATCAACATATCGGAATACTTAAACTATCGTTTTTACAATATATTTGTCCCGTGTTCTTTTTGGTCATGGTCACCTCATTAGAAAGAGACACACTACCAAAGGGAGCCCTCTCGCTCGGACCGGTTTTTGCGCCATAGTGCACAGTCTAGTAGTAAGAGGTATAAGGTCTTTGGTTCTAATAGCGATCCGTCGATAAAACAGGATCGACGAAGAGTTTTCAATGTTCTAGCACAGATGTCGCTACGATAGTTCTCAGGTTTTGTAATAATAATTTTACAGGAAAATAACCTAGTCAAACTATAGATTTTATGTTTTAATACACACACCGGCAAAATTAGTCGAAATAAAAAAAAACTGGGTTTTTTTTAATACGCTTATTTTTAGGGTTCCGTACCCAAAGGGTATAAACGGGACCCTATTACTAATACTCCGCGGTCCGTCTGTCTGTCTGTCACCAGGCTGTATCCCATGAACTGTGATAACTATTCAATTGAAATTTTGACCCTGCCTACCATGCCTACCCTGCCTTCCCTGCCTTCCCTGCCTACCCTGCCTTCCCTGCCTAACCTGCCTACCGTGCCTGCCGCGCCTTCCCTGCCTATCCTGCCTACCCTGCCTACTCTGCCTACCCTACCAACCCTGCCTACTCTGCCTACCCTGCCTACTCTGCCTACCCTGCCAACCATGCCTATCCTGGCTACCCGGCCAACCCCGCCGGCCATGCCTACCCTGCCTACCCGGCCAACCCCGCCTACCATGCCTACTTTGCCTTTCCTGCCTATCCTGCCTACCCTGCCTACTATGCCTACCTTGCCTACCCTGCCTATCCTGGCTACCCGGCCAACCCCGCCGCCCATGCCTACCCTGCCTACCCGGCCAATCCCGCCTACCATGCCTACCTTGCCTTTCCTGCCTATCCTGCCTACCCTGCCTACCCTGCCTACCCTGCCTACCCGGCCAACCCCGCCTACCATCTACCCTGCCTACCCTGCCAACCCTGCCTACTCTGCCTACCCTGCCAACCATGCCTTTCCTGCCTATCCGGCCAACCCCGCCTACCATGCCTACCCTGCCTACCCGGCCAACCCCGCCTACCATCTACCCTGCCTACCCTGCTTACCCTGCCTAGCCAGCCTAGCCTGCTTATCCTACCTACCCTGCCTACCCTGCCTACCCCGCCTACCCTACTTACCTACAATTTTTTATCTATCATCAATGTTTTTCTCAGCGCACGCCAAAGAATGAGTTTTATAGGCAACATTTTCCTACCGTGGGTTACATTATTGCAATTTTCATAAGGATCTCTATTTTTTTTGAAAATTTATTATAGCCTATGACACTCAGGAATAATATAGCTTTCTACTTGTAAAGAATTTTCAAAATCGGTTCAGTATATCCAGAGATTACCCCTTACAACGTCACAAACCCACAAACTTTACCTCTTTATAATATTAGTATAGATAGTATAGATAAGCCTTTAAAATCATAATATTAATTTTAATCTGCGAATAATCGACCAATTTCTAACAATTATAAATTAGGCTCGTTGACAAGAGATTAAAATTGAAAAAGGTTCTCAGAAACCCAAAACTGCTGTAACGTGGTTAATTCGAGATTTTTCTCAAATGTGACAAATTGTCAACCGCTTGTCACACTTGGTGTTGAGAAACTGAAAGGAGAATTAACCGACGATTATTCGTCGATTACGTTAACAGCCCGATAATCGTGAGCTGGGAAACCGTGTGTTATTAGCCTTATACACGAACCATGAGACCTAGAGGGTGTTCATTACTTATGTGATTATTTGTAATCACATTCAAAATCAAAATCAATTTATTTTTATTTTACATAGGCCTACATGGGCACTTATAAAACGTCGACAAAAGGTGCACGGGTTGGTCGTTTCCTATGGAGAAGAACCGGCAAGAAACTCCATGGGTACTCTTTTAAAAATGGTTTGGTTAGTTAATTAACTTTTGTACATTGTGGTGTTCACTAGTAACATTAATTAGGGTTTGGGTTTTATAATAAAACAACCAGGTTTATCAGTAAGTGACAGCACTCAATCGGACGTCCGTGCACTGCTGGTGCAGATCTAATAATGAATAGATGTAAACATTGAAAGTGCTGCCACATTTATTTACATTATTTTTAGTGTATGCCACATCTCTTCCTTTTTATAGTATTAATTAGTTTTCAAGTGCAATTACATTATTTTGCATGTAAACAATAATTAAGTCTTAAAGTACAATTTACAATATTTAGCATTTATAAATTAATTGCGTTTTAGGCACAAATTGCTATGCTTATAATGTATTAAAACATACGGTTAGTGTAAAGTAGTTATAATAACCTTATTTTGATTATAGAAATATCCAGCTATCTAGTATTTGCATTAAATTTTAATTCACACTAATCTTACAGATATAATATGGTTATAGCAATACAGTGTTTTATTTAAAGTCTTACGAAGCATCGCATCTTGATCGATAATCCTATGGCCTCTAAGGGCTACAGGTTATTTTTTTTTCTTTATAAATAATACTTATTTTTGTAAATTGGTTAAAAATAACACAAATAGTGATCGAAACATTTAGACAACCATTTAAAAAAAAAAACTATATGAGGCCGGTATTTTCTAGCGGACTACTCTGAGAAGAAATACCGAAACAAACTCAAAGGTCACAGTCACTTTTAAAGTCCATAATGATTAATAAAATGGTCAAATCATATGAGAATTCAGAACCATGTAGGTTTATGTCTGATGATCAAACCATATAGATTTTTTGAGAACCACGTTGGATCGTAGGTGCAAAATGCCTGTTTTATTTTTTCTTTTTTACTACAGCCATTATTGAAAAAATAACTATGCCTCGTTTGATACAGCATGTATTGAATAACTGATAACAGATATATCAGCCGTTATTAGATGTTATTTTAATAACTAATACCAGAATTATGTGCCGTTGTTAGATGATAAACTTTTACGATTTACGGCTTTTGAAATATATTTCAGTACACAATTGTGTAACATATATTTTTGTGTTTTGTCTAGAAATTTCCCAATTTCAATATTTAAAATATTTAGATTTTACTTTAGTAGTCCTTATGACTACATAACATATTTCATATATATACAATCTGGACTCCTTATTAAACTAGGTCTTTGTTCATATGACTTAAGGAATCAGTTTTATAATTCTTTTTTTTTTAAAGAATAACGTCTCGTTTTTAATCTGACAGTACACCGTCAAACTTTAGTTTCCAAAGGAATAAAATGAACTGTTTCTGTTTGTCGAACTGAATTATTACAGTCACTAAAGTAACAGTATTGGTGTCAGCAACTACATGGGTGCAATACAACTTTTGAGTCATGTTATTATAGAGACACAATATTTTAGTTTCAAAATTATAGATTGATTTTATAGTTGTGACATTAAGGATCCACTTTCAAACAAAATTGATCATTGATGAAAACTGGATTACTTTAATAGTTTCCAATTACTTAAGCGTTTGTGTGTAACCACAGATCATAGAAACAAAAGATAGATTATGATCTGTGTGTGTAACCGTCGATTTCACCAACTGGTTAAATTATTATCAACGCCTCATAATAAAACGCCAGTCAAGTGATGCAAAACTTGGATTCGATCAATCGCAGTAGCTGACGCGCGCGTTTGACAATTCCAAATTATTATTTTTTCATTTGAAGACAACTATGTTTTTTATAAAGTTTTACAACTCCTGCGCCAACCAATAATGGTTTTTGTGTCGGTAAAGCACAGAGTGCCAATTGACTTCTTAACTGTTTTTGATATAAACGTGATGAAAAGTGT
The DNA here is from genome assembly GCA_964057195.1 of Orthosia cruda. Classification (NCBI taxonomy): domain Eukaryota; kingdom Metazoa; phylum Arthropoda; class Insecta; order Lepidoptera; family Noctuidae; genus Orthosia; species Orthosia cruda. The sequence continues at coordinate 60,842,553 of OZ059825.1, read as the reverse complement.
TTTTGATATTTACTTTATAGAAACATATTGCTTTACCAAATTTAGGAGTTAGGAGTTTTTTAGCAACACTACCTTAGTTAGATTATCCAAATTATAAAAATATCATCATCAGGCTCTAAGACAAGCATCTTTGGAGAACCCCTATCTTATGGTTTTATTTACAGGTTCCATGATGACTGTCTGTAGCTCGTCTTTTGATTTTATTCCAGGAAGTGGGACTCGACTATGAGGCTGAAAAATTGTTTTGAAAATAGAGATCTCTAGATTGAAATTTGTGAAATTTGTTTATTTTCTATGGAATTCAGGCCACAATCTTGTTTTAGAACATTAACGGAAATTGCAGCTTTATTCCTTGAACCAAACTAATGGAACTGTTTTGAAAACAGAGATCTCTAGATAAACCTTTTTGAATTTGGATATTTGTTTATTTTCAGTGGAATTCAGACCAAAACCTTTTCTAGTAAATTAAGGGAAATAGCACCTTTTACCCAAAAGATTATTTTTTGCCACTAATCATTTAGAGCCAGTTTTATTGTCTTATCTATGCAGACAATAAGCCTTGCACATGCAAGTTTGTAATCAATTGCCTATGCAATTGATTACAAACTTGCATATATATTTTTCAAGTCAATGACTATTCATTGACTTGAAAAATATATTCTAGAAAAGTGGACTTTACTAGCTTTTTATTTAAGCTTTCATTATCTTGTCATTTGACAAGAGGTTGGGCTTTATTAGCTTCTTATTTAAGCTTTCATTATCTTGTCATTTGACAAGAGGTTGGGCTTTTTTCTTTTAATGGCCCTTGTTTTGTAGTGTTTCTTGGAATAAGATTAGAAAACAACTTTTATTCTGTTCGCATTCATTGTACTAGCCATAGGTATAATCTTTCATAACTCAGCATAATCTATGCGTTAACTCAGGCGCAGTTTACTGCACTAAGTTTTAAGTGCCAAAGTATCTCTACATTGAATAACAGAAACCGTTAGGTATTACGTTTATGATTTTATTGCCACATCGACAAGGGAGGTTGTTCATTTATCAATTTTATTAAGGCAATAATTAACTTGTTGTATTTTGGCTCTGACTACGTTTTGCTGACTCTAATGTTTGCTTTTGCTGTAATGCAATCAAATTATAAGTAGGCTCGCATATTTATACTTTGAGCGCGTCCTACAATAGAGAATGTGTCAATCATACAGCAGAGATTAGATGTAGCATTTTGTACATAATTACAACTCATTGTTCAATTAGAAGTGTATTGAGAAGGAAAACTTGCATTTTTATTTAGATTCAGGCTAGTTGACACTCACTGATATATTATGTCATTTCTACTTACATTGAGATTGACAAAACTTAATGTTCTAGTGCATGTTGCATTAGCTCCATTCGAATAAACTTCTTTCATTATTGATTTCATTTTATATAATCAAAATGATAATTATAAAATTAACAAACGAGTTTATTTTACTTTGAACTGATTGTGCTCTACTCATGTACGTTGGCAAAGTTCCATCGCTATATTTGCAACCGGATTGAACCTGATTTGAGTTTTCCTTGCTGTCGAAATGTAGAAATTATTTTAATTTCATAACCACATTTCGGAACACGGTTTGGTTTATTTAAATGAGTGAAGTAATGATTTCATCGATCTAAGCAGCACATCCCTCAGCTTATCGCCGACGCAGATCGCTCATAGATAGGCAGATAATTATAAAAATAAACATTATATTAATTTCTATTAAATTTCACATATAGTACTATTACTACAAATCACCCTCACTCAATTTTTTTTTCAATATATATTCAATAAAATAATATTTTTATTGAATATATATTCAATAAAATAATATTTTTATTGAATATATATTGTTAAGTGGGACACTATTTGATTTAATCACTTTACTTACTGCGCTTACACTCGTCGCCAATGTGGTGTTCACTAGTAACACTAATTAGGGTTTGGGTTTTATAATAAAACAACCCGGTTTATCAGTAAGTGACAGCACTCAATCGGACGTCCGTGCACTGCTGGTGCAGATCTAATAATGAATAGATGTAAACATTGAAAGTGCTGCCACATTTATTTACATTAATTTTAGTGTATGCCACATACATCTAAATCGCTTTCGAACTGTAACATTACTTTAAACTGATTGACATATTCAATGCATGAACCGCGTTTAATGTTGGCAATAGTCTGGCTAATTTAAACTGTTTGGGCAGGGCTTCCTTACAAGTTATTGCAACTTCTATTTTTTCTAGGGAGTCAAGTAATGTAAGACTACTTAAACGCTTATAACGTTTGCCGTTATTGTTAACAACGTCAGTTATCATCTATCTCTTATGTTGATCTCTTTTTTCGTGATTGAGAGTTATCTATTACTTGTTGATCCTCAAAGTTTGTCTTTATTTGTACATTGTCTTCTCTGTCTTGCGTATTTGTCTGCGTGATATTTGTGTCAGTATTATTCATTAGTGGGTTAGGACTCAACATTGTTTACACTTCGCGACCACCCAGGTAGCCGTTATCGCGACGCCGACCCGAACACGTGCGGCACAGGTGGCGTCACAAAATGTTATCCGACAAGTAATTAGCTTGTTATTAAATTAAATTAAAAATCTTTTATTTCAGACAAAGTCCATAGGATTAGTAACAATTTACTTAAAAAACTATTGTTAGTAGGTACAGATATAAAATTAAAAACATATAGCTACACTTTAGCATGGAGCTGCATCCACCTCTGCGAACACACTGAGAATAGTGTTGGTACCGCCGCGAACATGCGACATCAGAGAGGCACATCTTTTTCTAATAATGGCGGCGAAACCATCAATGTTTGTGTCCGCAAACATCCCTGACGCACTGCAACACCACGGCAGCCCCAACAGTACTCTCAGTGCAAATTGTGCACGTCAATCTCGACCGTTGGACGAACACGTACTGCCAACTAGGTACTCGTATTTTGCTAGTGAATTAGATACCTACGTCATTGCGTACTGTTCGCCGCGCACTCCATGCCGAAGGATAGAAGCGACTTCATTTAGTATTTTTTTAAACACGTTATTTAACAGTTACAGTTAAACGTTCAGTGGTGGCCCAGTGGTATCGGCCGCGACTTACAAGTTGTAGATCGTGGGTTCGAACCCAGGCAGGCACTTTACTTTGTGTAAATTATTTCATCACCACTGCTCTCAAAAACGGTGAAGGAAATCATCGTGAGGAAACCGGCATGTCCTAGAATCAAAAATTCGAAGGCATGTGACATCCACCAACCCGCACTGGGCCCGCGTGGTGGATTATGGCCCATCCCCTCTCACAGAGAGGAGGCCTGTGGCCCAGCAGTGGGAACATTAATAGGCTGATGATGTGATGTGATTTAACATATATAATAATATGGATGAATAATTTTTTTTGTTTGTTTGACAATGACGAGACACTGCATTGAATTTATTTTACCCTCACTGGGATAATACTTCTAAAATGTTTGCATATTGTTGTATTGTGACTTTTTGTCTTAATGTGAATAAAGATATTTCGACCGATCTAAGAAATAATTTACCAAGTAAAAAAAGTTTAAATTGTATTACAATATTATTATTTATTGCTATTAAATTGATTGTTTTAACTATTAACGGTATTATATGTTAACATCACTGTACCATATTATTTAAATCAATAGTTGGTTGGTTTTGAAACAGGGGATGTCCAATGGCAATAGTAAATTAGTATCTGTTGTTAGGTTTATTTCATGTTAAAATAAAAGCTACTATTGTAAAAGCCGCTCGTGGTGCGCCTTGCTTTGCTGTGATTCGACATATATAAGAAGAGCTCCAGTTGGCATATACAATGTATGCAAACCAGAGCTCTTTTTACGAGGGTCATTGAAAGTGCTGCAGCTGGAGGGCGCGCGAGTTGCGCTCGGCGCGCCCCCTAGGGCGCTGCGCCCGTGTGCTACGCACACCCTGCACTATAGGTAAAGCCACCCCTGGAATTACAGCAGATCTTAGCCAGCACTCTGTCAGTATGATGATATCACACTCAGTTTTAAGGAGATGTAAGAAAGCTATAAAATTGACAAAAATTTTGTTTAAACTGCGAATGTTGAGTTGAAGTATGGATAAGTGCCTTTGTGTCTTCGGTATTTCAATATACATTCACCTAACGGTAATTTATATGATCTTGATACTTGGTAGGCATCCAATTCTATTTCAAGGACATCAATGTGCTTAGCCATTGAAAGTAAATAATAATTTCCAAAATAAAGGGATAAAAATAACACAATAAAAGGATAAACATGCACAAATTTAACCATGTATGAGAAGATGAGACAACTGTGACTGTATCCGGTATTGTTCCCTTAAATAAGAGTTCAGTGTCGACGAAAATGAAGAAAGTATAAATGTCAGTTTTAAAAATTATGATGTAGGAGTGAATATAAAATGTTAGGTATGGTGTTGTTGGCGTGGATATGTATGTGACAGTCGAGGGAGTGAATGTACAGTGGTTTAAGGATGTAGAGTGAGTGTTGCGAGGGTAATTTGTATGTGAATGATGATTGTAGTGGTGGATAGTTTTTAATATATAAGCAAAACAAATGGTGTTAAAAATCTTAGACATGAATTGACAACTCATAATAAGGTAAGTTGAATTGATACCTATATAAAAAAACAATGATAAATGGCAGTTGAATAGTCATTGGTTCATTTGTGCCAAATCCCGTAGTGTCTGCTCTGATTTGACCAGTATTGGTTTGGCTCCCTCCTCCTTCCGCAACAGAATGTTACCATTGGCCGTCCAACAAAACTTATACTCCTTAAGCTTTGCAAATTCTCGTGCAGCAAAAAATAGTTTTCTAGAGCCGGCTGGGAGGTACTCACTGACATACAACGGTCGGTGGTCGCCGAGAATACCTATATTCTTAGTACTGAGACGAGACTCTTTCGGTTGCTTAATAAGCTCGGTGCCCGTGGTAAATTCAGCAACAACCGGCCGGGCGGCACCTGGTTTGCCAGGTAGTCGGTAAACATCGTGGATATCACTATGTTTCAGAGGCACGTTGACGGCAGCACTTACCCGGGCAACAGCCGTAGACAATTCCTTCGCAGACTCATTTTCTTTGAGTGATAGTTGTTGCAAATCTTCGATTTTCATCTTAGAATTTCGTATACAATCCCTGTATAATTGTTTATCCTTTTGTGATAAATCAATTTATTTCATCAAGTCTTCATACTGTTTATTAATGAAGATTACCGTCTTCTCCATTTCAATGTTAGCTTTTTGAATTAAGCTAAGCTAAGTTTTGCGATTTAAGCTCTGCTGCCTCCGAGACTAGTTTAGCGAGGGATGAGCTTTGTTCTTGTGAAAACTTTAGGAAATTAGCTTATTCTTCCGCCTTCCATATATTGAGCATATCCAAAATATCCCGCTTGAAGTCCTGCAATTCGCTGCCAGGCGAAAAAACTTGTCGCGGACGCATATAACTCGAGGTGATATTGACACTTTCATAAGGACTGTTCGCAGCTGCCTGAGGGATGTCGGATTCAGACATTGACTGAGCCATGCTACTGATAGATGCGGGAGTAGCTGGGGAAGTTCGTTTCAAGCGTGACATTACAACGTGTCAACCGAAATCCAACCTTAGGAAATAAGCAACAAGCAATAAGCGACAATCTTAGATACTCCCGTAGCGGCGTAGCGCGTAGTCGATGCGTAGGCTCGTAGACGCGTAGTAGTCACTCGGCACGTTGTAGCACTCACGATGACGTCAGCGCGTAGCACTGCTTACACACGGGGACCGCACTTTCGACGCTTGATATCTAGTTAGGTTGGCACGGGACGAAAGCGAGCGATTGCCAATGCCACAGACGCCGGTTCAAATCCACCGCGACCGGAAGCAAATCAAAGCGTCACAATTTTGGATGATATGACTTTAATCCGTTTGTCTCCCTCTAAGACCGCCCATTAGGCGGAGTCAGTCCATAAGGTCACCCAAGGTGTAAAAAGGAATTAAAAATTCCAAACAACAACCAATCAGATGGGGATACACAAAGTCAATGAGTCACTGGGGAACACAGTCACTGCACAAGACCGCACTGCTTTGCGACTCGCGATGGACAGATAGGGTGTACGCCCACCTTCATCCTCATCGAAAGAAACCTAGGGCTCACACAAGCGTAATCTTTTACACATCTCATCATCCGCTCCGAGAGGATAACCCTCACACCCTGACAGACCCTCTGTGTCTCTTGAACACCAGACCAGATAGCAGTCAGGGACCCGTGTTTAGACTTATCCACTCCCTTTCTTTTTTTCTCATTCACACTTAACACATCTATCCTTTTGTCCTTAACTATTTCACATACTTCATCCATCTTATCTATCATCCCTCCCTGCACATTCAGCGTAGCTAAGCGACACTCCGCAGCTCGCTTTTCGCCTCATGAGAACAATTGACGTGGTGTGTGGCGAGCATCACTGCCGTCTCCGAGTAGATTATTTAATTTATTTATTTTAGTACATGGAGGACTTACAGCTAATAAATACAGACAAAAAAGAAAACCATAGTCAACATAAAGCCAATTACAAATCCTCACGTATAGACTTATAATAATAATTTATGGTGTGAGCACAAAAACAAAAACCGAAATGAAAGTAACATGCAAATATTTAGTTTGCAATTATATGACTGATGAGAAAGAAAATAATAAATTAATAAAAACAGAAACAAACAATATAACCTACTGCTACTTGAAAAATTTGAGGCTTAAGCACCTTCTGGCCGAATTCACACTGATTGTGAATGGATCCAAATCATACTCCTTGCATAAGTCATTGAAATCTCTGCTTGCGCGCACAATATAACTGTTCTGCCTATAATTCGAAGAAGCATGAGGTACACGTATGGGTGGATTAAACCGAAATGTTTTACATGACACATTGAAATAAAATTTTGACAATAACTCGGGGTTATCAATGTTGTTATTGAGAATTTTTAGCAATAATAAACAGTCAGCAATCTTACGTCGTTCTACCAGTAGTAGCAGATGATACTTCTTACAGAGTCCCAGATAATTGGTTGATTGATATGGAATGTTTTGATGAAAACAAAGATATATTTTATGAAACGTCTTTGGATGTTTTCAATGCGGTCAATGTATTTATGATAACGTGGATTCCATATCTGAGACGCATACTCTAGCTGACTTCTTACAAAAGTGCAATACAGTATTTTAAGTGTTTTAGCATCTGTAAAACACTTAGAAAGACGCATTATAAACCCAAGAAGTTTAGAAGAAGTCCAAGAAGTTTAAACTCATTTTGTTCCCACGAATAGCAAGGGAAACTATGTCCACGCTCTACAGAGCCCCGCTTGTAGAGGTAAGGCTTTTTTGGTCATCCACTGTTTTTCAAAACACGATACGCATTGTTGGGTTACAGTTTCATATTCAGCATCATTTAAAACATCTAATCACACCTCAGGTATAAATTGAACGGGCATCAATGCTAGATTAGACGTTAGTCTTACAATTCGCCTGTGTTTTTATCTACTAAACACAGTAAGCTGTCTGTAATTCTGCGTATGCATGGTGATCTATGAGTAAAAAGTTACCAAATTGTCCATGGTTTTATACCTGTCTCTTTCTCTCCAGCAGGCACGTTCTTGAGAGTGACGTTGGCAGGTGCATTATCTGTCAACTTCATAGGGTCTACAACTCAGCAGCAAGAGAATTGCTGCAACACCTTAAGTTTTATCTTTACCTAATACCAGGGGGGTGACCACAAGCTCTTAGAGTAAGGTTATTTTGATATCGAGTAAGTGACAGATAAATACACGTCATATACATCTGTCCCTTACTCGATCTCAAAATAACCTTACTCTAAGAGCTTTTGGTCACCCCCCTGTTTTGTTGTAAAGCAAAACAGTCATATTATGTGCTATTATAAAACATATGGTGTTGAGTTTGTAGACCTGTTTGGTATCTGCTGGTGATAAACACAAACGCTATGATGAACAACTTGAACTGTTCTGAAATATAATCCGTTTTATTATACCATCGACGACATAGCTCCTAGACGCCTAATGCTTGATCTAATACATCAAAACAATTCTGTCAACTAGCTGAGGTATGAGGCACGGGATACTGCGCTCTGATTGGTCCCTTACCAAGGTCATACGCATCATTAAGGGTGGGAAAGGTTTAAATAAAACCAGGAAGGTATCGATTTTTATAAATAGCTTTTGTATTTTTTTTAAAATAATATTACCTTTTTTATTATTAATTATACGGCGTTTTAACATTTTAGTAATAACATAAAATGCTAAAATTAAAAAAATATAAACAAAATTCTAAAGGTAAACATGCTTTTTTTTCGGTTGTTGGTTCTTAAATTTAGTAATATTAAATATTAGTAAAAAACGTAATCAAAAATTTGTTTCACAATTAATAAACTATTCAATTTAATGTCTGTATTTGTAAGGTTTCTAGTTCTATCGATAACAGATTTGGTCATAGGATATGGTCCTTCACTAGTTTTGTTTACGAAATTATAGAGGACAAGAGATAGCGAAAAAATACTTTAAAAAGAAAGAGACGCAAACATGCGGTGGGCGTGTTCACCTACAAACTTGACCAGTATAATATGAACTCCGATACATAATATTAGAAAATAAATATAATTATGTTTATGTAACTATTAACTTATCAATTTAATGTTATGCAATTTTTTCGGCAACTTGATGTCTGGCTGTTGTTACCATAGCAACGTATTGTACAAGAGGCCATTATAAAATTTATTTCATCAATATTTTATTGACTGACACGGAAGTGTTTATGGCTCACAGAAGTGGTCGCTACTAATTCGAAATTGTCGAGTGGCGATCAGTATTACCTGTATATGATCTTTTTAGTCATATGTGTTGACAGACATCGCTCGCCTGTTATTAGGCGTCTAGTGGCTATGTGGTCGATGTATTATACACTTATACCATTCAAGTTTATAAAAAATAATAATATATTTCTGCAAAAGAAAATCAAAAAAATAATTCTGAATAATTCTGTCAATTAATTAATTCTTATAGTTTTCCACAAAAATATAAAGAACCCTTTTAATACAAGTTTAGCCAACGTTGAATGGAAGCTGTTAATACATATTGAGTTATTTACTGGAATGCAATACTTAACTTTAAGTTGCATTTAGTACTTTTCGAGTTAATTTCACTGTTCAGATCTACTTTCTAAACATACTTCTAGCCTACTCTAGAGGCCACAGTTGACCTAATAGATACTGCCCGGTGGGTTAACTTATGTTAGTATCTTTAAAAATCTATTCCCACACACATTGCAATATACTAGAATCAGGTTTAATATTTCCTTACAGACAAATAAATGAACTTGTGACAGTACATTTGTTGACCATAAAGACACAATGGTCTGGGTGTTTCCGCAACAACCTACCTGACTGTCTATTTATGCCATCTTATCTTCCACAGACATTCGATTTTCATCGCTCTTTTCTAGAATAGTAAGATTATAAATCTTACAACTTGAGGCCAACAATATTAATATTGTTCAGCTAGTGATTTGAAGTAATGAACTTGAATTTATTCAATTCTTTGCTAAGTTAGTAAGCCAAATAAATGAATAAATGTTCAGTTTTAGACTGACTAGCCAAAAAAACTGAGTAGTGAAAAGAAAAAATGTTTTAAAATTAAAACTGCTGATGCAGTTAAAAACAGCAAATTTATGCAAGAAAATAGTTCTATAAGTACCAATTAATCTAGCAGCTTGCTTGGCCTTAAGATGCTTTTGGGTTGTAAATTTAATGAAATCACACCAGAATAAACATCTTTTATTGGAAACTAAGACATATTATGTCGTTAAAGTAGCTGTCCGCCAGTTACTTCTTAACAACTTCTGTCTAGTCCTGTTAGCTATTTGGTTAGCCCTCCTCACCATCTAGTGGACTGGGGTGAATTCTGTCACATGTAGCCCGAGCTACTAAAAACCTTCCGCATGACCTTTATTGGAGTTAACTCTGTTATGACCCTCACTTGCAGATTGGGCAACCAGAAAACTTCTGGTCCACATTGGTGTTTTTAGGATATACATTCCTCTTTGTCACTGTTCCAGTGAGTTAGCAATAAGCTGAGTGGGTGGAATGCCCAGCCCAGCTAATGGTCTCGTGTTGGCTATGATATGACCCTTATTATTACGACCTACATTCCATTTTGCCACTGTTCCAGTGACCTAGTATTAAGCTGAGTGGGTAGAATGCCCAGCCCAGCCAATAGTCCAAATCTAGCCTGAAAATGTCGCAGAACCATCACTGGAATCCTTTGATACGACAGCCACCTTTCTTGACGTGAAAAAGTCTTGACGTTTATACATAGCCTCCACGGCCTGGGCCAGAAGTCCCACATTTTGAATTGAATACAGCCTTCACGGCCTGGGACAAAATATGCTACATTCTACTATGTGCTTACTAGATACTTTGCGACTTCTTGAAAGGCAATCCGCAATTCCGATTAAACTACTCGGATGGAAAGTGGCTAAGAGTTTTAAGTATAACTACTCTACAAGTCTTTGGAGCCCGTTTGTAGGCCTTATTAGTGAAGGGTTTATAACAAACCTCTCCCCTCCCTCGCCTCCAGTTTCTGAGGTATGTAACAAAAGTCCTGTTGTCGGACTGTAAATAAAATGTGTGCCTCATAGTCATTTATGGAGTTAGATCTTTATTAAGATTCCGAATCTATAAGTAACTCCATTTTCTTCAATAACCTTCCTTGCTATTTTTTTATTAGAGTGGAAGTAAAGTCATCCGCTGACTATTTATGACTGCAAATACAGAATGTCTCCATTCGTTTCAATTCTGAATGTTAGAATTAATTTAAATTGGCTTATCTCTAGTTATGGACTATTTATTGCGCAAGGGTGGATTACTATGAGTCTGGTACAGCCATGGTCAGGAAGCGACTTATACTTTACTACCAGAGTTGAACTGTAGTCTACAGCTTTTAATAGCGAATTGAGGTCTTGTTGAATAGGGAGAGAGGGAGTATTTTTGTCTCTTTCTTTGTTCTGATAGAACACTTTTAAAAGTTCAGTTTCCTTGTGACAGTAGTTAACATGTAAATGTATTAAAAAGCTCCGAACTTAATGGGGAAACACTGTTTTCATTGCTCTATATTTTGGAAACAGATATAATTTTATCATGTGTCTAAAAATCAGACAAAGCTCTTTGAAGATGTTACCTTCCTAACAAACTTGTAATAATGTATGTGCAACTCCGAATGTTTTCCCTCACATGGGCATCAAAGAGTTAAATATAACTGGCATAATTACAACTATAAGCACATCACTGTTTATTCCCTCAGAGAAAAAAGGTGTGATGAAAATCTTATGTTGATTCAAAGTAAACAATGTTCTCAGTGTCTCCGTAACCAGAGAAATAGGTCTCATAGAATTTCCGCAATCCAATTTTTCTTTTTCAGTCGAACACCTTTGAAGTTGATGGTGCTAAAACATTAAGCTTCTTCTAAGAAAAGCTGTAAATTACGTATATAGTTGTGCCTTTGAAAATACTCTGGAGGCATCTCCAGTAGGCTCATGACATTAGTAAATGCAAATAGGACTGATGATTTATTTTCACTTACATTTTAATTTCAAATCATCATAAAATGACCTTAAAAAAAAGAAAAAATTACCATACCTGCTTGTGAAATTGAATGAACATGTTTCACTAACAAAAACAACCTGAGACCTCGGTATAATGCAACCTCCAGTTATATTTTCTTTAGTACGTTCATTATATAATGTCTGCATTGAAGATTGAAGTGGTCTCTTATATTTCTCTTCTTTTGTAGGTAAAGGATAATGTGAAAAACATGGTGGGTTGTTCTTTATTATCATAAGTACCTGATATTTTTTACAAATAGTTGTATGAATATTAAAAAGCAGGTATCTTTATGAATGGAAAGCAGGCAATTTTATTAATAAAATAATCAAATTATTCTTTATTATAATTTAGTAACATTATTTTCTTCCTGTTGTTGCCATACAAGGACAACTTTCCCTGAATTTCTTGACTCTTAAGAGTTTATTGATGTTTTGTTTTAGAACAAAAAATAAATATGTTCAAGGTCCATTCAACCTAAAGAAGCTGGGTTGCAAGGTCTCTTGGTTGAAAGATTTTCTTACCATTGTCTTTGATTGCCAATATCTTCAAATTTATCACTGCACAAACGGCCTATTTATTGCTCACAATATATTTAGCATTGTAGTCCTTGAGGTTTTTAACCTTGAAGGACATATGTATGCGAGCATTAAAATCATTATAAAACGACTTATCAGTATCAGCCCAGTTGTCTTGTATAACTGACTTGGATAGTTGTTATTGTTCTAAATATAGTTTCCTACTAATAAATGCTCAGTTAGTCAGCGGCAGCCAAACTAATTTTTGTTTATGCCAAAATATCATAACTCTTTGTTAGTGTTTATATACAAATACATAAATAAACAAAGTTTTCTTGTAAAGACTGTCCTTCCAAAAAAGGAGAACCAAATTTCTTTCTTATAATCGTTATTTGCTATATTAGTACTGAAATATGAAATAGTTATTCTTATTTTTTTTTTTTCTCGTCTTTCCTTAAGTGCGAATCTATGAATAGGCCTTTAAAAATATTACGGTTCTGTTAAAACCATTGTTCGATTCAGGGATCCGTTTGCGTAAAATTAAGCTTTATATTGCTAATTTTTGTTAGAGCAAAGTGTGTCCCCCTGCCAGCTAAATGGTTGCTTTTGGATATTTGTTAAAAAAATATGGCAGTAGTATATATAACGGAATTAAAAGAAAAACTATCAGAACTAAGTAGGCTTTACAACATTACGAATAATTGTCGACCAACTTATAAAATGAACTTCGAAAACTAAAAATTTTGTACAAAAGCCATTAAAATATTACTTAATACAAGGTTGTTAGTTGTGTAAAACAGATAGTAAATATAAGTTTATTTTCCATGTAAAAATATACAATAATAAAATCATAACATCCTTAGTAATATTTTATTTGTAATTTAATATTGTTTACGCTCGAGTCGTTGGCAGTACCGGCCCGTATGGCGCATATGCGCGGGGGTGTCTATTTTGTTCTTAGTGCAGTAAGTATTGGTATTTTCGATGTTTTGTAATCTAAAGACAAACTAGATTCGATTGCCAAGCCAATTCCGCTACCCGACCATAGATGATGGTATTCTCAGTGGTCGCAATTATAGACTTAATTGCGTTTGCCGTAAAGTTGACATTCGCCTCATAGGTCGATATTTACCAAGGCCACATCAGTGCAGTATAACACATTGCATTTTTAATTACATTATCGATATCGATAGATACCCGAGTACGTTAACCCAACAGGAAAGTGGCTCTTAGAGTGATATGCGTGAAACGTATAATTAGTGCGTAATCTGCGCCACATAAAAAAAATATGCGTGTCGTCGTTTTTGAAAAAAAAACAGAAAAAACGATTCCTGATGGTGTAACGCTGTTCTAACAATATTATTCGATAACGCATGCATGTATACTTATGAAACTTTTTATGATCAATACAAGCATCTAGATGGACTGAATACAGTTTTCAGCGAGCTTATACGTTGTCTCATTTAGGCAATGTGACTTTTTTCGCGTTTTCAAAAAAACGCGATTCTTGCAAATTATAAATATTTTCTTAAATCTAACTCCGGCACAAATACGCAAATATCAAGAGCTACTCGTGCATGTTTATTCACATACAATGGTTTTTAGAGATACACGATTCTGTAAAACGTTACTCCAGCAGGAAATGCAATATCTCGAAAACCTGATGACGCACCAATTATATTTTCGGCGCACATTCTTGCACAACTATTAGCTCTCTGCCCATGCAAAATATTTCTCACTCCGATCATTTGTTTAGAATTTTCCTGCTGGAACAGCGTTAATCCAGCAGGAAACGTTTTACCTTTTTTTTTCAAAAACGACGACACGCACTAATTTTTATGTGACGCACATTTACAGCAGATTACGCACTAATTATAGGTACGTTCCACTCATATCACTCTAGGAGCCACTTTCCTGTTTGGGTAACGTACTCGGATACCCGACTTCTTAATTTGAAAAAAATAGACGTGTATTTTTTTTTAATTTGATTGTATATAGGTATCATCATCTTCCTGTCCTTATCTCATGTTACTTGGGGTCGGCGCAGCGCGTTTTCTTCTTCCATACCGTCCATATATAATTTCAATAAATCAAATCAATATGAAATTATGTACTAATTTAATTATACTCTTTGAGGCGGGCGGGAATTATACTCTTTATGATATTATAGTATAGAAATATTAAATTCACTAATTGAGTAACGAAAAACTTAAAAAAATATATGTATAATTAGTCGGTGTTTTAGAGTGAGGCCAAACGAACGTAATTTTGTGAGTTGTTAGTCGCATAAAATGAGTCGTGGTATTTACGTTCAACTGAAATTCGGTTAAGCTGCCAGACGGACAGACGTAATTTCAGATGCTATTCTTCGTTTGTACGGGGCGCTGACGCTTGCTTCATTCCCCTCCCTCACCTTGAGCGCAATTCAGTTGAAATAATGTGTGTGAGTCAGAAGACAACTCATTTTGCGTCGCCGTGTCGCACAAAACAGGAATTTAGTATGAAACCGAATGCAGCGTAAATGCCGCGACGCATTTTACGCGATTCAAACCGCTACCTTACAGTGACACTGCTGGAGGTGAACATTGTAAAGCACTATCTGTCGAAGTAAACAATGTGACGATAGTGGCCTTGTATGATCTATATAGTGTCGCAGTAGGTTTCGTACGTATTTTTTTATCGCTAACAGCCTTTGCATATCTAATATTTGGATATTTTAACGAAGATTATCTCCGTAACGGCATTACTGCAGTTTTCAAATTATTACGTGATGCTGGTTATCAATCTTTAATACTAACGCTTGTCTCTACACGCGGTGGTACTCAAATACTTACGAGTAGATTATATTTTTTCTAACTTCACTTGTAAAGTTGGATTTTATAACTCATTCTTCAGTTACCATCGTCCTATGTGGACCCGTTCTTAGACGTGAGCCGCTGCAACTGTTTCAATGTTCATGTAACAACAAAAATTCCTCTTCTTAGTTCGCATTATTGTGCAACTACGGAACCCTAATAATACGCGTGGCCCGACACGCACTTGGCCGGTTTTTTTATTACTCCTGTAATCTCAGGTATAGTTACAGTAACGTTGGGATCTCAGGTAGGTTCACTAACGTCAGGATTGAGGAGCCAGTTAAAATGTGCCATATCTCCCAATGCACTCACTTTTAATTACTGATTTTTGTCCTACAAATCTAATATACTTACTGTTGCGGTGGCGTCACGGAGTCTGGATGTTGTAAGCACCCACGCCCCCTGGGAAAGTAGGTATCCTACTGATGTTTGACGTGTGTTTCCTGAACCTTGCGGCTCCGCTGGTGGCACACGTCACCACGCACCCCTGAATGCATAGGGTTGTACGAAGACTACCCAAGGACATACGTTTTGACCGTCAAAGAAATAAAAGGCGGATTTTTCTTGAAAATAGTTCCGCAGATTTCGGCTTTCCTACTAGTTGTTGCCTCTTCGGTGGCTGTGCTGCGACTGATTTCACTGGGCCAGTGGCCCGTCTTTTATATCGCCCGTCGTTCCCGGATTGACGACCGCGCGTTTTGAGACCATTTTTACGTTCATTTTCTCATAGCCGAAATCTTTGGAGCCGTATAATTTATTCAAATTATGACAAAAACATTACAAATTTGGGCTTAAAAGATAGGTTTTGACCATGTCTTACTCTTACAATAATAATCATTACAGATTTGTGTTGGAACTATTTAGTTTCATAATCAACCTTCTTTCTTAGATTTTTAGATAGGCCACTTTAGTCTTAAATTATTATAGTTTTGTTTTTTGTCACTGTTTTTTTTGCTTGTCAATATTCGTTGTAGTTCATTAAAATTATATTATTGAACTCTTTATTTTTATTTGGAGTATCTACAACCTTCAGGTTATGGGCCCAGAGCTCTGAAAGTCTAAACTCCTTATAATAGTGTGTATACAGAGATTCGAAAATAAAAATGCAGAGAGATTCTTGTGCAAAACCTCTTCATCATACGAATGCAAGTAATACTAGTGTAGTACCCTATGTTTCAACTACACATACAGTAAGTACTCCATCTTTTAACAAATTAGAAGGCCATTCGAATTACATGATATGGGCATTTTCAATGGAAATGATGCTGATTGATTGTGGACTATGGGATTGCGTGAAGCACCCACCTTTGGAGAATAGCTCACAAGAAATATTACGCTGCGATGACAGAACCCGCTCTAAAATTGGTTTGTCCTGCCACGAAAGAGTCTTCTCTAAAATAATGGGAGCTAAATCCGCATTTGAAGCGTGGAATAATTTGAAAAGAACATACGCGGACAGCGGACTAATTAGAAAGCTCACGTTGATGAAAAGATTAATGAACTGTCGTTATATTGATAACATGGAAACTTATGTTAATGAGATTATGTCGACACATCAACAATTACAGCAAATAAATCAAAAGGTTGATGATTCGTTTCTCGCAATTATACTGCTATGTGGTCTACCAGAGCAATTTAAGCCACTTGTCATGGCGTTGGAACATTCCGTCTCTGAACTGACTTCAAATAATGTCATTGTAGCACTTCTGAAAGAAGACAGCCGTAATCTAAACGCCTACAGTACGTGAAGATAGTGCTTTAGTGATATCACATAATAAGTTTAATAGAGACACTAAGAACATATTTTGCAATTACTGCCGTAAACCAGGGCATATAAAAGCAAATTGCAGAGTTCTCAAAGCTAAATCACAAGGGCAAAAGACAGATATTTGCGAGGTAACACAAATGGTTGATGATCAGTCAGTAAGTAGCTCTAATTTTGATAATTCTGAAGTTTGTGAATCTTTTGTGAATTCTTTTGTTTGTAAACCAATTTTTAATAAGTCGCCTTTTGTAAAGAGTGATGACTGGTTTATAGATTCTGGGGCTACGAGTCATATAACCAATCGGCGTGATTGGCTACATGATACTGAACCTGTCAAGAAAAGTATTAGAATAGCTAATGATCAAATAATTTTTTCAGATGCCATTGGTACTGTAGAACTAAACACTTGCAACATTACCGAAGTTTTGCATGTTCCGAACTTGTCAACGAACCTGCTTTCAGTGAACTCATTGGTAAAGAAAGGAAATGTCGTACTTTTTTCGAAATCTGGAGGAAAAATTATTGATGGTCAAACGTGTAAGGTATACGGAAAAGTTTTATACACAGCCTCAAACGCCAATGGTATGTACAAACTTGATTTACCTATTGCTCAGGCGAATTTAACAGAAGTTAAAGATAATTCAGCTGATTTATGGCACAAGCGTCTTGGTCATCTGAACTTCAGATGTATGGAATTACTAAGATTACACTTAGCTTATGGGGTCAAGTATCCAAAACCTGCTGGATCTATTAAAGATAACTGCATTGCTTGCGTGGAAGGTAAACTTTCAAAGCAACCTTTCAAAATGTCGGTTTCAAAATCGTCAAATTTACTGGAAATTATTCACAGTGACGTTTGCGGACCTATGAGTACTCAATCTTTGGGAGGTGCTTCATATTTCGTGACTTTCACTGACGATTTTTCTAGAAAAACATTTACCTACCTAATAAAACAAAAATCAGAAGTTGTAGAAAAGTTTCGCGAATTTAAAAACTTAGTCGAGAACCAAACTGATAAAAAGATAAAAATTTTACGTTCTGACAACGGTGGTGAATATTTGAATTCCGAAATGAAAGAAATTTTGAAACAATCCGGTATAGTTCACCAAACGACTGTACCTTACAATCCAGAGCAAAATGGTTTAGCTGAACGGGTCAACAGAACTTTAGTTGAGAAAGCAAGATCTATGCTTTCAGAATCTTATCTACCTAAGACTTATTGGGGAGAAGCCATTAATACAGCGACTTACTTAAAAAATCGCTTACCTACTAAGGCAATTAGAGGGAAAACCCCTGAAGAAATCTGGACTGGACGAAAAGTGAATCTTTCTCATCTACGTATTTTTGGATGCAGAGTATATGCGCACATACCAAACAATCTTCGAAAGAAATTTGATGCTAAGGCCAAACTATGCATATTTGTAGGTTATTGTACTGAAACTAAGGGATACAGAGTAGTTGATCCCGAACATCCAAAAATTCTTATCAGGACAAGAGATGCCAAATTTTTTGAAAACGATTTTCTATTCAAATCAAAGTCTACTTATCAAAATAATATTGTTGATAAAGTTGGAACTCAATTATCAGAATTCATTCCTAATATAATTCAAGAAAATTTTGAAAATATACCAACTGAAGGAGAAGCCAACAAAATTATGACTGAACCTTTAACACAGCTCACAGAACTTAATATACCTGAAAATGACAACATTGATGAGGAACTTCATGACAGTGTTGCAGAGATTTCAGATAATACAAACAATCAAGTTTCTCAACTTGTTAGGAGATATCCATTGAGAAACAGAATCCCGAAAAAGTGGCCAGAAGATATAGTTCTGTACAAAGCTGTAGAAGATGATATTCCTTCAAATTATAAGGAAGCTATTTATTCTGATGATAAAAATAAATGGCAAGAAGCTCTTCTAAGTGAATATGACTCACTTGTAAATAATGAGACTTGGATCCTTGTTGATAGACCTAAAGATAGGAAAATTGTTCGTTGTAAATGGGTATTCAAGATTAAGAAAAATGAAAACGGGGAAAACGTACGCTATAAAGCGCGATTAGTAGCCAAAGGTTTTACTCAAACTTATGGCATAGATTATGATGAAACATTCGCACCTGTCGCACGTCTCTCAACGGTAAGATTACTACTCGCTTTCGCAGCACAATGGAACATTAAAATGGATCAAATGGATGTTGAAACTGCGTTTCTCAACGGTGATCTAAATGAAGAAATTTTTATGGAACAACCTGAGGGTTTCACCAAAGAGTGCAACAAGGGGAAAGTATGCCAGTTAAAGAAAGCACTTTACGGCCTGAAACAAGCGCCTAGACAGTGGAACCTGAAACTTAACGAAGCAATGTTGCAACTTGGAATGAAAAGGTCTGAACATGATCATTGTCTATATTATAAAGTTAAAGGTACTTGCATTTTAATTGTCGCAATCTTTGTTGACGATTTTTGCATTCTCAGCAATAATGCTGACATGAAAGAAAACTTTAAAAATAATATTAAACAATTCTTTAAGGTCAAGGATTTGGGAAATTTAAAACATTTCTTAGGAATGAGGATCATTCAAGAGGATAATGGAATAACCATTGATCAAGAAGAATACATTAAAAAAGTACTAGATAATTTTGCAATGACTGATGCAAAACCTGCTACTACTCCCGGTGATCCTAATCTGAAATTAGTGAATCCCTCAAATGAAGAGAAAGAGAGTGCTCAACATTTACCTTATCAAAGACTGGTTGGATCTCTAATGTATCTGTCTGTAGGAACTAGGCCAGACATTACACATGCTGTAAGCGTGTTAAGCCAGTTTAACAGTAACTTTGGCACAATTCACTGGAATACAGCAAAAAGAGTTCTACGTTATTTGAAAGGGACAATAAATCTTAAACTTAAATACCAGAAGAAAAATACACTCGCACTTACGGGATATACTGATGCAGATTATGGCGCATGTCTAAATGACCGGAGATCCTAAACTGGATATGTATTTTACTTAAATGGACCTATTTCGTGGGAATCTCGTAAACAGCGCACAGTCGCCTTGTCAACGACTGAGGCCGAATATATGGCTCTTAGTGATGCTGCTAAAGAATCAATATATCTCAAAAACTTATTGAAGGAAGTGTTTGGTTTGGACAATGGTGTCTGTATTTACAGCGATAATCAGGGAGCTCAAATGCTAACAAAAAACAACATTCATCACTCACGAACAAAACACATTGATGTAAGACATCATTTTATAAGGGATACTGTTGCCAGTGATTTTATCAGTATAGAATATGTACCCACAAATGAAATGAAGGCTGATGTTTTAACTAAGTTTTTATCTAAGCAAAGACATCTGTGTTTAACAAAAGTGGTAGCGCCATCTCTTGTAAATGTCATAAATCAATGACCAAAAACACATAGACAAACGCATTTGAGATTTCGCGGGCGATCGATATCCTAATTATCTCGTTCCTTCCTCATTCCTTTTCCCTTTATGTACGCCTTAATGACAGGTCGCCAGAACGAACCGAAACTTCAACGTGAACGGGCCTCGTATCTCAACCGCCAGCTTTCCAAGCCACCTGGCTGGAGACTGATGCATCTAATTAGTTAGATTGCAGAGAACCTTGTGAACCGTGTCTATTAACCCGCCTCGCGGATATAAAACAATTGTGTGAAGTGTGTGGATCCTGAAGGAGCCATTTTGGAGTAGAAGAACACCAGCTCGCTGCCACACGTGGGCTGGCATCGACCACTACAAGGTAAGGCGTACTACTTCCCTCATTTCCATACTAGATCGCCCGAATTGATCCGTGAATATTTTCCCGCTTATTTTCAACGCACTATTGCCAGAACCCTTCAAATACAGTCCACTTTTCATGATAGACACAAGGATGAAGAGGTTTCTCAAACCGCTATAACATTTTTGGTCCTTCGTAGCCCGATATATTACTATAATATATCCATTTTCCTTTATTTCTTACGTAGGAATCAATCATAAATTCCTACTAGGGTCGTGGCACCTAGCCGCCTACCCACATAATCAAGTTGTAAACCCAATACGTGGTTCCATCAACGCCGCTATAGCAGGTTCATAATTACGTATCTGCTATTATTAAAAATAATAAATATATTATTAAAAAACTAACTTGTCGTATTGTAAATTTCCATATTTCAAACGTCTTTTAGTTTAACCGCCCTTATAGGAATCACCTACCTCCAATTATAAATTGTTAGGAATAAGTTACTTTCCGAATACCGCGGGGTAGACATTCATTCTATAAGAGAAAAATAAAATAGGTGTACTACTTGTAGGTACCTACGCAGTATAAATATCATAACTTTACCGAATACGTTTAGACGATTGCGGGCTATAAGTTGCATATTTATACCTATTCATTTATCTTAAACAATATTCAAACTTAACAATAAAACTGGTTAGGCTAGTAATGCTTAATTAACATTTTGTACTATATAATTACTTTGGTTAGTGGGTACTACGAAAAAACTTATTTCGTTATTACGCAAATATTGCGAAACCCGTTGTCACAGTACAGTCACAATCAGTAGTATTACTTTTCTACATATAGTTGTTCGTTTAAATAATTACCGTACATTGTTTTGTTTGTGTGGTTATTTGTAACTACATAACATAACAATGCCGCGTGATGCGAAAGCAATCGCTTCTTCGGAAGATCAACAGTTAGTGATTTTAGAAGCTAAGCGTAATATACTTTTCGAGCGTATTCAGTCAATTTATGATCGCTCTAAAGTCGCTAATACTTCCGAATCGGTGAGAGAAGGCTTTCTCAGTTCTTGTGTAACAATAGATGATATTCGAACGGACTTTCATAGATTATTGGATGATTATAATGCTAGGTTACTGGCTATATATACCGATGCGAAGCCTAGCTATCAAGCCTACGTCTCATTCGAGGATATGTATTGTTCCGTGAAACGTGTGATGTCTCTATTGGAAGATAAACCGTCCGGGAGGCACAGTATGAGTGATTGCGCAACATGTAGACCAAGGTTGCCGCCAATCGAACTCATGTCGTTCGACGGTGATATACGAAACGGGCCATTATTTTATGCAAGTTTTAAATCTACAGTTCATGACAATAAGTCGCTGACGGATGCAGACAGGTTGTACTATTTAATAGGTAAGCTGTCGCTGAAGGCACAGTCTGTGTTCGCGGGAGTCACACCGTGTGCTGAGAATTACCAAGTCATGTTCCAGGCACTCCTCGATAGGTACCAGGATATTCGTGTCCTCGCGTCTACCTATTTGGATCAAGCTTTAAATTTTAAATTATCCGGTCCCGCGTCTGTTTCGAATTACCAGCTATTTGTGGACAAGTTCGTTACCGCAATTAATTCCCTAAAGAATCTAAAATTAGTTGACCTTCTGGACTTCATTTTATTGCACCTCGCAATAAAAAAGTTTGACACTGAAACTATTCGCGCTTTCGAGATGACAGAACGTAATCGTAAGATTCCCACTCTAGATAGTTTTGTCACCTTCATCAATGATCAGTGTCGGATATTCCGTAATACCCAACCACCCTTAGCTAACAATAATAAGCCTAATAGTTCAGACAATTCACATAAGTCTAATAAATCGCGTAGTTTTAATAATAAAATGACCGCTCCTAATCCACAATCCTATGTAGCTTGCTCTGAGTTAAATCATTCAAACAAGTGTCTGTTCGAAGCATATATCCATGAACACTTATATAAATGTCCCGCTTTTGATAATTTTACTCCGACAGCTCGTTTCAAATGTGTGAAAGACAACAATGCTTGTGTCAATTGTTTGAGTAGTAAACATAAAACGGTTAACTGTTCTTCTAAATTAAAGTGTCGCACATGTAATCAACGTCATCATACATTGTTAGATTTTAATAAAAACCCGCAATTATCAACTGTAGTGACGTCACAGCCGAATCCGGTCCCAACGCCTATGCCGACTGTACCTTCTATTACCTCACAGTCTGAGGTATCGTTGTGTACGACCTCTGTCGCTGGCGCCGCTCGATCGCGTTCGATTGACGCTCGGTGCGTTGCGGCGTCGCCGTCGGCGAGAGATAGCCCGCAATGTACGGCGTACACAACCGTTCTGCTCGCTACTGCTCAAGTCGTAATTTACGATGTAAATGATAAGCCGCACATAATACGTTGTTTACTAGATAGTGGATCACAAAGTAATTTTAATACTTCTGAATGTTTTAAGCGTCTAGGACTTTGGAAGAACTTTCATACTTCTAATTTAATAGTTAAAGGAATCGGTGGGTCGGAAAAACCAGTTAAAGGTTCCGTAGATATTAAATTATATTCTCGTTTTAGTAATGATATTAATTTTAACGTTTCTTCGCTTATTGTTGAACGTATAACGGAGACATTGCCGACCGCTCTCGTCGATGTCTCTAAACTTACACATCTCAAAACATTACCGCTCGCAGATTCGAAGTTTGCGGAGCCGAGCGGTATCGATGTTTTGATTGGTGCTGCTATATTCCCGCGCTTGCTTTTGCCTAACATAGTGCATAGCGAGCAATATAATATACCTCCCGCTATTGAAACTGTGTTGGGGTATGTGGTTATGGGTTCCGTACCTACGGCACATACTTCACACTGTACGAGTACAACTTCATGTTGTTCTGTTCTTCAAGATCCCAGTTTAGATTCGCTTCTCAAGCGATTCTGGGAGCTTGAAGAAATTTCCGCCTCGCCCTCGCAGAGCCGTAAGGATCTCGAGTGCGAAGAACATTTTCGCGCTACCACTGTTCGCGATGACAGTGGTAGATATATTGTGTCGCTGCCATTTTGCGACGACCCTTATTCGCTAGGCGACTCATACGCTGCCGCACTTAGGCGTTTTCATAGTTTGGAGCGCAAACTTGATGCGTCCTTAGGGTTACGCAGCGCTTACAATGACGTCATGCGGGACTACATAAATAAGGGATATTTGAGTCCGGTTTTAAAAGATGACAACGTTTCTAATCTGTCATATTACATTCCGCATCACGGTGTCGTTCGCGAAGATAAGACTTCCACTAAACTTCGCGTGGTTTTAGACGCTAGTAGTCGAACTACATCGGGACAGTCGATCAATGACATTCTACATGCAGGCCCCAATCTACAGGGTGATTTATTTAATATTATAATTCGTTTTCGACTTTTTCAAATAGCCCTGTCTGCTGATTGCCGCCAAATGTTTCTCAATGTCGGCGTACGTGAATCGGACCGTAGATTTCAACGCATCTTTTACAGATTCAGTAAACATGAACCTATATGGTAGACCACCAATTTAATCGTGTTTGCTTCGGATTTAAGTCTAGTCCATATCACGCGTTACGTGTAATCCGCCAGTTAGTCGCTGATGAAGGCGATAATTTCCCTGCAGCGTCTGCTGCTGCTTCTTCCGCCCTATATATGAATGACATTGCCTGTAGTGTCATGTCCATACCGCAAGCAAATTCGCTTTGTGATGAGCTTATTCAGCTCTTCAAGCGAGGCCAGTTCGACCTTGTCAAATGGACAAGTAACTCGAATGAGGTTCTCGCACACATACCTGATACTCATAAGGCTTCGCCCGATATCGAGTATGAGAAGTCTATACCGCATAAGGTCCTGGGTTTACGCTGGGACAAGTCTTGTGACAGTTTCCGCTTTGACGTCACCAAACCAGATGATAAATGTACCAAGCGAACCATGCTTTCCACAGTGGCTCGGCTATGGGACTTAATGGGTTTTGTCGCCCCCACTATTCTGTACGCTAAGCTCTTAATTAAGGAACTTTGGCTAGCAAAGTGTGACTGGGACGACATACACCTGAGTCACCGCCTGGAAGCAGTTTTGTACTGAGCTTTCTACGCTTAATGAAATTATTATCCCGCGTCTTCTGGGGTTGGTCGACGGATGCACCATGAATTTAGTAGGTTTCGCTGACGCCAGCGAGCGTGCTTACGGTGGAGTCGTATACATGCAAATATACAATGGTTCTAACTACTCCGTGCAGTTAGTTAGTGCGAAGTCTAAAGTCTCACCTGTGAAAACCATTTCGGTGGCTAGACTAGAGTTGTGCACGGCCCTACTGTTGTCTAAGTTGCTTCGCAAGGTACAAGACACAATATCGCCCCACTACCGCATCCATAAGGTATACGCGTTTACTGACTCTAAAGTAGTGCTCGCCTGGATAAACTCCTCGCCGCACCGCTGGCAAACTTTTGTTGCCAATCGGGTTACTAAGCTGATAGAGCTTATACCCGCTAATTGTTTCAACCATGTCGCAGGTACTGAGAACCCCGCTGATTGTCTGTCTCGTGGTGTCACGCCAGCTAAGCTCTTGCAGCATCCATTGTGGTATCGTGGACCATCGTGGGTTTCTCATGACCCAGCTGAGTGGCCCATACATACTTTCGAACACAATGCACTGCATGAGGGCGTACCCGAACAGAAATCAGTCGCTCATGCCGTGGTTTCTGAGGTTACGGAATCACCAATTTACGCGCTAGCACTACGTGTTTCGTCGTGGTCTAAGTTGCTACGCGCTATTGTTTACGTCTATAAGTTTTTAAGACAACTGCCTAGTGCACGTACTGTATCAAGCTCTGATCTGAAATATGCAGAAATTAAATTGCTGCGAGCTGTACAGGATGTTCATTTCCGTAACGATATTTTAAATTTAAAAAACAATAAACCATGTACTCCCGCCATCCATAAGCTTAAGCCGTTTCTCGATGAGCACGGCATCATACGAGTTGTTGGTCGTCTCACAAATTCGGACGAACCCTACGAATATAAACATCCCTGTATTCTACCACGTCATGACCATATTGTTGATCTTCTTGTTGACTTTGGTCACAAGAAACATCTTCATGCCGGTCCGGAGTTGCTTATGTCCTTACTCAGGCATAATTATTGGATTTTAGCTGCACGTCGAATAATTCGTCACAGAATCCACAACTGTAACACTTGCTTTAAGTTCCGCCCGCGTCCTATTCTTCCACTTATGGCAGATCTACCTAGCCAGCGTGTTAACCAAGTCGACAAGGCGTTCAATCACACCGGCTGTGACTATGCAGGCCCGCTGCAGTACACACCATTTCATGGTCGAGGTGTTAAGAGCCGTAAGGCTTGGCTCTGCATTTTTACGTGTTTGACGACGCGTGCCACGCACATTGAAGTGGCAACAGATTTAAGTACAGTGACTTTCCTTGCAGCCTTACAACGCTTTCTTTCGCGACGCGGTCCTATTAAATGCTTATATACCGATAACGGTACTTGTTTCGTAGGTGCAAGTTCTTATTTACGCGACCTTCACAAATTTCTTAAAGATTTTCGTCCTCATCTTGAGGAAGAACTTTCCTTCAATCATATAGATTGGAAGTTTATTCCGCCTGCTTCCCCACATTTGGAGGATGTTGGGAAAGTATGGTTAAGGTAGTTAAAACTCACCTTTTTAAAGTTATAGGTCAACAAATCCTCTCCTACGAGGAACTTATAACTGCCCTTAGCCAAGTTGAGGCTCTAGTTAATTCGCGGCCACTTACTGCTTTGAGTAGTGACCCTACTGAACCATCAGCACTGACCCCTGCGCATTTCTTGCACACCGCGCCATTGTTGTCCTTTCCCGCTCCTGAAGCAGACTCGGTCAGCTTGCTTCAGCGATATACTCTACTTGACAAACTGGTGCAGTCGTTCTGGCAGCGCTGGCGTTCAGAATACTTACATCAACTTCAGGGTAGATCCAAATGGAATAGTCCTGCACCTTCTATACAAGAGGGTACTATTGTAGTTATCATTACTGATAACTCTCCACCCCTTTCATGGCCGTTAGGCATTATTGATAAATTGCATATCTCCAAGGACGGTACAACCCGTGTTGTTACTGTGAAAACCGCAAAGGGTAGCTATGTGCGCCCTGTTGTGCGTCTGTGTCCATTACCGACTCAATAAGGCCTGGCTTGATAGTTAGGTCTCTTAGTTTTAGTTAGTTAGCGACGCAACATAATTTTCTATTAAAATTTAACTATAGGTATGCAACTTAATGTATTATGCAACTCGCAGTATTTATCTTAAATCTTAATAATTGAAATGTAAAAATCCGCATCTTAGTCCGTATTGCTGAATAGGTATACGGTAGTACACCTCATAGGGCTAAGTTTAATTTTCATTAAAGGTGACCCTTTAAGGCCGGGAAAATGGTAGCGCCATCTCTTGTAAATGTCATAAATCAATGACCAAAAACACATAGACAAACGCATTTGAGATTTCGCGGGCGATCGATATCCTAATTATCTCGTTCCTTCCTCATTCCTTTTCCCTTTATGTACGCCTTAATGACAGGTCGCCAGAACGAACCGAAACTTCAACGTGAACGGGCCTCGTATCTCAACCGCCAGCTTTCCAAGCCACCTGGCTGGAGACTGATGCATCTAATTAGTTAGATTGCAGAGAACCTTGTGAACCGTGTCTATTAACCCGCCTCGCGGATATAAAACAATTGTGTGAAGTGTGTGGATCCTGAAGGAGCCATTTTGGAGTAGAAGAACACCAGCTCGCTGCCACACGTGGGCTGGCATCGACCACTACAAGGTAAGGCGTACTACTTCCCTCATTTCCATACTAGATCGCCCGAATTGATCCGTGAATATTTTCCCGCTTATTTTCAACGCACTATTGCCAGAACCCTTCAAATACAGTCCACTTTTCATGATAGACACAAGGATGAAGAGGTTTCTCAAACCGCTATAACAAAAAGGTTTAGGTTTAGTATAACATTTATGATGGCCTATTACCTATTCAGAAGTAGGGGAAGTGTTGGAACTATTTAGTTTCATAATCAACCTTCTTTCTTAGATTTTTAGATAGGCCACTTTAGTCTTAAATTATTATAGTTTTGTTTTTTGTCACTGTTTTTTTTGCTTGTCAATATTCGTTGTAGTTCATTAAAATTATATTATTGAACTCTTTATTTTTATTTGGAGTATCTACAACCTTCAATTTGTCCCTAATTAAAAACTTTCTAGAACAAAACATAAAATATTTGGTTTGTTTACATTTTGATTTCAAACACATGTAAATATCTCGGAAATGCGTGGACCGATTTACATAATTCAAACAGATAATTTAGTTTCAGACCAATACCTTTCATTTGACACTAATTTTATTGAAATATCTCCATAAACAAAAAATCATGTTTTCAAGTTGCTCGCGTAATTGTCAACGTGTATGATATCTCTTATCAATTCGTTCAAAAACTATATTCCTTAACTTTTATCATTCAAAATATGAGTACGTGCTATTGTACATGCTAATTAGACACAAATTGATACAATTACAACATTCTAATTAGGTTCTGATAAGAAATAATCACTCATTACTAAGTACTTGTTATTGGCTTACAATTTGTTTACTTATTCTTTCTTATTGGTTGAATTCTTATTAGATACACTTAACTAACATATTATATACAGTTCTTATGTACTTTACATATGTACTTAAGGTACTTTCATGAGCCGACATCGCCTAAATTTCTTTATTTACCTACTTTAGCCTGCCGATGATATCTCGTCCCCGACATTCTCCCCCTCGTGCGTCGCACCGTCCTCCAGACTCGGCGACACTCCCGGCACCAACAGCACCACTCTCGAACTGGGTCTGCGCAGCACTCCTCCTTTGGTCTCGATGTCGACGATTCTGGTTCGCCCATCAGGTTCGGGTTACACGTGCTGGATTCTGCCGCGTGGCCAAGTACATCTCGGTAGGGTGTGGTCGACGATCAGCACGACGTCTCCAACTTGCAGGTCTGGGGCGTTTGTGTTCTTCGCAGTTTTTCTTGGTAGTAGAGTAGGCAGGTATTCTCGTAGCCAGCGTTGCCAGAAATGGTCGGCAAGCCGCTGCGTGGCCTTCCAGGTAGGCCTGCCCACAAGCTAGTGATCTTCAAAGCTGCCGATTCTTGCCGCGCCGCAAGAACGCCCGAGGAGGAAGTGGTTTGGGGTGAGTGCTTCCTCCTCAAGGCTCTCGGAGAGAAGAGTGAGAGGGCGAGAGTTTACAATATGCTCGGCCTCTAGGAGGAGGGTGTGGAGTACTTCCTCCCGTGGATATTTCTCGTGGAGTGTGGCATCCAGAGCGATTTTAATGGACCGCACTAGACGCTCCCATGCACCGCCCATGTTTGGTGCACCAGGAGGGATGAATTTCCATTGTACGCCGATCTTCTCGGCTTCTGTAGCGAGGACGTCTTGCTTAATGGTGTCTAAGGCTTCTTTAAGTTCTTTATTTGCTCCGACAAAATTGGTCCCGCTGTCGGAGTAAATTGTCTTCGGCATTCCTCTTCGTGCAGCAAATCTTCTTAGCGCCATGAGCATGCTGTCGGTGGAGAGTGAGGGAGTAAGCTCGATATGCACAGCTCGAGTTGTTAAGCATGTGAACAGAGCGCCCCATCTCTTTTCATGACGTCTTGCTACTGTGATGGTCATCGGGCCGACATAATCTATGCCGGTGCACGTGAATGGTGGGTTATTGTGCATCAGCCTCTCAGCAGGTAAATTGCCCGTCGGGAGTTCTTGCGGTCTTGCCTTCTTTGTCCTGCACCACTGACATTGATGCTGAACTGTCTTGATCGCTGACCTAAGTCCCAGCACCCAGAAGCGTTGTCTTATTTCGTTCATAACGGTGGCGTGATTCCCATGATTGTAGCGGTGGTGGAACTCTTCTATGATGAGTCTTGCAGTCCTATCCTTGCTGTCAAGCACGATGGGTCGCTTGTACTCTCTGGTTACGCCCTGTATCGCGTCGATTCTTCCTTTCAGCCGCAGAAGTCCATCTTCTAACACTACGTCGAGCCTCTTCAGTTTGCTGCTGCCTTTTACTTGCTTCCCTTTTTGGAGACACCTGATGTCCTCCTTGAAGCTTCTTTCTTGACTTCTTCTTAGCAGTAGAATTTCAGCTTGCTCCAGCAGGTTTGCTTCTAACGGTATGTAGTTCTTCATTACTTTCGACGTGGGTTGTCGCCATGAATTGGTCTTCTTTGGTTTTCTTGACGTCTTTCGCCAATCAGGATCCGTTTTGCTGACATTGACCTTTTCTTTTCTTCTGCAGAGCTTTATAAATTGTAGTTCTCGTGCTGTGGCTCGCAATAGCCTCGTCCATGAGGAAAATCTCTCAGGGTCTGGTGATGAATGGGTGATGCTGGTTGCTGCTGCGACGTCCGCTGTTTTTCTTCACCGGTAGCTTCTTTCTTGAAGGTCCTTGCCTCTGGCCAAAGAACTTCTTCTCTTTTTAAGAAATCCGGCCCGGTATACCAACGATGATTACAGTTGAACTCTTAGGTACGTCGCGGGTTGCGTCATCTGCGGGGTTATGCGCTGTAGAGACCCATCTCCAGTCTTGAGGTTTGGTGAGATCTTCTATTTCTGCTAGTCGATGAGCCACGGATGTCTTGAAGGTCCTTGGGTATGTCTTGATCCAAAAAAGTACGATGCTAGAGTCGGTCCAAAATGTCTTCTTTTTTACTTTCAGGTCCATTTTTTCTTCGACTGAATGAGCTAGTCTGCTCCGTAGGAGGGCTGCTTGCAGTTCAAGTCTTGAATTGATACCGGTTTCAAAGGAGTGACTCTTACTTTTGCCGCCACTAAGCTTACGTGGTAGGTCCCAATTTGGTCTTCTGTCCTCCAATATACTGTAGCGGCATATGCCGTCTCACTGGCGTCTGTAAAGGTGTGCAGCTCCCCCTCGGTGCGATGTGGCGCCAAGCATCTCGGTATTTGCAGGTCCTGGAGCAGCTTCATCTTCTCCAAATAGTTCTTCCATGCTTCGTATTCTTTTTCTTCTATTTCGTCGTCCCATCCGACGCCGCTCCGCCAGATGCTTTGAAGTAACTTCTTTCCTTGGATGAGAAGCGGTGATGCTAGCCCTAATGGGTCGAAGTTCGACATAACGGCGCTGGTGACTTCCCTCTTGGTAAGTACTTGGAACCCTTTGGCTATTTCTTCTGGTGTGTTCCGGAGGTTTGCCCTGAAGCCGATGGAGTCCCGTTCTGTGAACCAGCGTAGCCCCAGTGTCTTCTCTTCTTTTTCTCCAAGGTCTACTTCTGTCACTTCCTTTTTTACTTCCTCTAGAAGCTCTGGTCGGTTTGAGGCCCATCCCCTAAGTTCGAAGCCCGCTTGCTGGTGGCTGAAATTCACTTGTGCTGTCACTCTTCTGAAGTCTTCTTCTGCGTGGAAACTGTGAAGGTAGTCGTCCATGTAATGATTTAATTCGACTGCCTTTGCTGCTTGTGGATACTGTTCTTTGTAGTCGGCCGCGTTCCTATTCTTCACGTAGATTGCTGTGCTTGGAGATGATGTAGCGCCGAAGATGACTGATGTCATTCTGTACTTCTTGGGCGACACGTCGCGACGATCCCCTCGCCACAGGAACCTCAAGCTATCTCTATCCTCTGGCCTGATGCGGACTTGCAAAAACATTTCCTTGATGTCGGCTGCCACTGCGAAAGGTCCTTGTCTAAACCTCAGTAGAACTCCGAAAAGCGACTGCAGTAGATCTGGTCCTGGTAGTAGAGCGTCATTGAGGCTTCTTACCTTGGATTTGGCTGCAGCATCGAAGACAATCCTTATTTTCTTCTTTAGAGGGTGGACCACGGAGAAATGAGGTACCAAGTCTTTTTTGACTCTTCTAGACTATCAGGTGCTTCTTCTGCGGACTTGCTGTTAATTAGATGCTGGATCTGCCGGTTATAATCCGCCTTCAATTGAGGGTCCTTGTCTATCTTCTTTTCAATGTTGAAGAGGCGGTTCTTGGCGGAAGTGTAGCTCTCTGGCATTGATTCTTCTTCATTCTTCCATAAGAGTCCAGCTTCAAATCGACCGTCGTCTAGTCTTCTGCATGTCTTCTCCAGGATGGCGAGTGCTCTCCCTTCTGAGTCCGTTGTAGGTCTTCTTGGTTGTACGCCGAGCGCTTCAATTGCGAAATGCTCTTTAATGGTCTGATGCATTTCTTCTTCGGGTGTGTTGACGTGCAAGCACATATTCAAGAAGTGCACTGGTCTTGTACCTCCGCCATTGGTTCCATGGAGTACCCAACCAAGTCCTGTTTTCGAAGCAACTGGTTCACCTGGTCTCCCTCTTCTTATTTCTTGAGTCACGATCAGCTCCCAATTATCTTGTCCGATGAGCAGCTGCGGTGATTCCCCTTCGTAATGTAGAGAATCGGCGATCTTTTTCAAATGCGGGTATTCTTGAATCTTCTTCTTGTCTAGGAACTGCGGTGCCAGCTTCAATTCATCGACGGTCCGGACTCTCTCCAAGGTCTTCTTGTTTCCCTGTTGAATCCCTTTTATTGTGAGGTCCAGCATCTGAGAGTCCTTCTTCTTTATCAGTTTTCCGCCCACT
Organism: Orthosia cruda; assembly: GCA_964057195.1. Taxonomy (NCBI): domain Eukaryota; kingdom Metazoa; phylum Arthropoda; class Insecta; order Lepidoptera; family Noctuidae; genus Orthosia; species Orthosia cruda. The sequence goes on along the minus strand of OZ059825.1, from coordinate 60,810,333 downwards.
GTCTCAATGACCAGTTCTTCCCTTTGTCCTTGAGCGCCGATCTCTTCTGCCACCTTCTTGTCCAGTAGTGACACAGTTGACCCTTCATCCATGAGGGCCAATATTTTCTTTGATCCTTTTGTCCCGAAAACTTCCACTGGCGTGATCTTCAAGTATGCTCTCGCGTTGTTGACTGCGTTCACTGATCTAGTGACGCTTGCTACCTCTTGTGATGCTTCCTTTGTCTTCTCACTCGAGGATCTTTCTACCGAATCGACGTGCAGCAGATGATGATGCCACCTCTTGCATTCCTTGCACGACGGTTTCCTGCAGCTCTCCTTCCTATGCTTCCCTTCTAGGCACTTGAAGCAGACGCGACTTTTCTTGACAGCTGCCTAACGATCTTGTACTGACGCCCTCAGGAACTTCTGACATTCCACGAGAAAGTGTTCACCCTCACACATTGGGCAAGTCTTCTCGGAATTTCTTGAATCCTTTTCTTTGAAGTCCTTTTCTTTAGTTGAGTGCGCCGCTTGACGAAGGGTTCTTCTGTAGCCTCCTTTCTCCTCTGAAGTCGCGAAAGCTCCACATTTATCTGCTTCTATGTTCAGGAACCTGGATACCAGCGTTAGATCGGAGAACTCGCCTTCTTCTGTTGCTGCATTGAAGTCGTACCAACGGAATTTCAGGATCGTCGGAATCTTCTCTATTATTTGTTTTACCATCTCTGGCGAATGTAGGTACTGTGGTTTCTTCAGTCCCTTGATTGCTGCTACGCTGTTGTTGATCTGGCTTTCGAAGATACATATGTCTCTAGGATTTTCGCTGATCTTCGGCAGTGTTCTCTCCTTGTCCAGTTCGGCCAGCACTAGTGCATCAGGTCTTCGATATCTTCTCTTGAGGGCCTGCATCACTTCTACTGGAGAGGCTTCTGAGTACAGCAGGCTCTTGATTGCTTCTCTTGCGTTGCCTTTCAGCGCTCTTCTAAGACGCGCCATATTCTGAACACCGTTGAACATTGGTGCTGTATCGGTGTAGACAACCTTGAAGGCCAGCCATTCGCTGCTGTTGCCGTCGAAGTAGGGTAGCTCGTGGATGTACTTCGGCTGCGATGCTGGTCCTCCTCGTGTGGCAAAGGCTTCTTTCAACACTATCGCTAGCATTTGAATTTCGATCGTAGCACTTCCCGTTGCGGAGTTCTCTTCAGGCTTCACCTTCTGAGGTTCTTGGGGGTGCTGACCTCGCTGCTCGGGTGGTCTTGCGTTGCTGTCTTCCAATACTGATGTCTCGATCCAGTTCTGCACCTGTGCTGTTCTATCTTCCTGATCTTCCAGGTCTTCATCCACGGAGTCTTCATCTTAACATTGTGCCATCTCCAATCTGACGTGGGCTAGCTTCGCCGCGGCTTGTGCTTGCTCCAGCTCCCGGCGCGCCACTTCAATTCTGGCTTCCAGCTCGCGTCTTCTGGCTAAAGAGCTCGTAGTCTTTATGGACCTGGTTTGATGACCGACCCCCTTTGGTCTCAGGGTTGTGGCTGAGCCATGAACACCCTGGTCTGTGACTTTTTCTGGGGTTTTTCTGGTCATCTTCAGTGCGGCTTCTTTGTTCTTCTGTCTATTCTTATCGGATGCCGCTGTGGTCGCAGTCGTACCCGTAGTTTCTTGAGTAGTCGCCGTACCCGAAGAAATGTTTGAATCCGTTGTACCCGTAGTAGCTGATGACCCTGACGCAGACATGACCCCTTCTGACCCTGACACTCCCCCTGTAGCGTCCCTTTCGATAGGACGTGACACTGGACGTGAGGGAGCATCCTTCTGTGACCTGGTGACCGGCATCTTCTTTCTTCTGGATTCTTCTTGCAGGGATCCGCTCGAAGGACCAACTGTTGCGGTGGCGTCACGGAGTCTGGATGTTGTAAGCACCCACGCCCCCTGGGAAAGTATCCCACTGATGTTTGACGTGTGTTTCCTGAACCTTGCGGCTCCGCTGGTGGCACACGTCACCACGCACCCCTGAATGCATAGGGTTGTACGAAGACTACCCAAGGACCCACGTTTTGACTTGGATTTTTCTTGAAATTAGTTCCGCAGATTTCGGCTTTCCTACTAGTTGTTGCCTCTTGGGTGGCTGAGCTGCGACTGATTTCACTGGGCCAGTCGCCCGTCTTTTATATCGCCCGTCGTTCCCGGATTGACGACTGCGCGTTTTAAGACCATTTTTACGTTCATTTTCTCTTAGCCGAAATCTTTGGAGCCGTATAATTTACTCAAATTATGACAAAAACATTACAAATTTTGGGCTTAAAAGATAGGTTTTGACAATGTCTTACTCTTACAATAATAATCTTTACAGATTTGTCCCTAATTAAAAACTTTCTAGAACAAAAACATAAAATATTTGGTTTGTTTACATTTTGATTTCAAACACATGTAAATATCTCGGAAATACGTAGACCGATTTACATAATTTAAACAGATAATTTAGTTTCAGACCAATACCTTTCATTTGACACTAATTTTATTGAAATATCTCCATAAAAAAAATCATGTTTTCAAGTTGCTCGCTTAATTATTAACGTGTATGATATCTCTTAACAATTCGTTCAAAAACTATATTCCTTAACTTTTATCATTCAAAATCTGAGTACGTGCTATTGTACATGCTAATTAGACACAAATTGATACAATTACAACATTCTAATTAGGTTCTGATAAGAAATAATCACTCATTACTAAGTACTTGTTATTAGCTTACAATTTGTTTACTTATTCTTTCTTATTGGTTGAATTCTTATTAGATACACTTAACTAACATATTATATACAGTTCTTATGTACTTTACATATGTACTTAAGGTACTTTCATGAGCAAACATCGCCTAAATTTCTTTATTTACCTACTTTAGCCTACAGATGATATCTCGTCGCCGACACTTACTACTACTTATATGACGAAGAAATTGCGCATTAATTGAACTACTGCTACTTTGAAAAATGACGAGTCGTATGTATGGTCTGAGGAACCATATTTAATGTATGTTAACTTTTTTAATTATAATGCAACCGAGCTCAGATTGTGTCTACTAAATACTCTCAAATGCTACAAAATCATACCAAATACTGATAAATATTAATCCATAATGTTCCTAGTTCTATCGTGGCTCCTCAATCCAAACATTTAGATTGAGGAGCCACCTTCATGTTCTTATAACTTTTGAAGTATTATGTAGTATAAAATCGAGGATCGAACCTACAATTTTTTTTAACTTACTACTAAATAAGTATATTAATTTGATTAAGATACGAAAAGTGGCTCCTCAATCCTTACGGACTTGACAACTGACGGATGGATAATTTTGAAAAATTGCCAGCTAATTCGAAATGTAACAAGCGGCTGAGAAACTGGGCCAGGGAACTATTTAAAATATTAATATTACGACAATTTCTTTCCAATTCATTCATGAAAATATTATGTACCTATGTAAGGAAAAATATACCTCTCTTTAGTAAAGTCAGTGATAGACACAATTGTAATACGAGAAGAAGATAAGTTAGATCAACCATCTTATAGATTAGCTAAAGTACATCTTTCATGGGGAGTGTTAAATTCTATAACAAAATACCTTGTGACAATGATATTCTAGTAAACAGATACGTTATACACTCACAAAATAATCGACAAAGGTGTTCCGAACAGCAGCGGCAGCACACATTGAGGAAAATGGGTCAGCCTCATACAGTTTTTCTATCATTTTTTTTATTTATTTTTTTCTTTAAGAACTAGTACTCTAACTATCTGACTTTGTATCAAAAACATGTAATTTGTGTAAATACACATGTGAGACTTTTAATAAACGTAAAAAAAAAATATAGAAATGTATGAATGTACCCCACAAGCGGGGCAGATTCATACATGTGAAAAAATACACAAATTAAGCAAGAAATGTTTAATTATTTATCAAAATAAAAGTATCTCGAAATCAAAAGCAATTAGTCTCTATGAGCAACTTATACTAAGTAATAACCAAGAAAAAAGAGAATAACATAAATGTTTTCTTTTTATGGCACTGAAGGAGCTTAGTTAACCTAACAGTCTTTCTGATCAGTCAAATCAGTATTTAAATATCTACATCCCAGAATTAAGTAGAAGAAAAACTACTTAACTCTAAGTACTAAGAATTCTTTCTTATGCATTGTACTCGTAATTCATACAGTATGAATGTACCCCGCTTACTTCTGTATAAATCTACCCCATTAAAAGAAAATGAAAAAAAAATATTGCTATAAAAAAAACCAACCATATATAACATTATTTACGTATCAATTCACAAACTTGATTCTATTATCATTGAAATAAAATAGTACTAAATAATCTAGATGAAAGCTTTTATTAAAATAATGATGTTTAAAGTGAGGTTATAAAATTACTTACGCGTGGCCGAATCACGTTCCGTGTCACCTCATCGCGAGTTTCACACCGACTGCTGTCAAACTCCGTGAGCCAACACAGACATAAGTAAGACACGCGTACACACATGAGTTGTTTAGTTAATGCGCGCCTAACAACAGATATATCTAGTGTATGACGTTGCCCCTTGTATGAATCTGCCCCACTTCTCCCTACACATTTTTCTTTCATCTGACATTTCACTACAAGTCGAAATGGATGGCTTGATAAAACCAACACGAAAAAAAGAGATAGCTAGTGTTTGTCACTTGCGTGTGAATGTAAACAAACATTATTCTGACCACCAATGCTTTTTTCTCTTTCTATCCTCCAAATATCAGAATATTAGGAAAAAAAATGAAATTAGTTAGTAAACTGAGGTATAGTTATTGCGTACTTACATATGGTAAGAGATCCCTTCTGTTTTATGTATTTTGGTTTCATTATTGGTACACTTTCTTAATACTCACGATAGCATTTTTTAATTTTGTTTCAACAAAGCGTATCGCTCTTCACCATGCGTGACATAGACTAAAGACTAAAGACGTCCCAATTAGGACGTATTCGAGTCTTCACAATGCGCGCGCTCATGACATATCTGTTTAATAGAATATCATTGCCTTGTGATATATTAAAACTAAATGAAAGTAAATTTAAAACTTTAGGTAAAAGCACACTTTGTTAACAAGCATATTACAAATTAGATGATTATATTCAAGACTAGCTGTCCCACGCGGCTTCGCTCCCGTCAACTGGCTACCTACCTACCCATCAACCCTACCTACTCTACATACATGATTGTTATGTAATTAAACCGTTTACGCAGCGCACGCAACGGAAGCTCTCAAAAAGGAATAATTTTGCCCGTTTTTGCAACATTTTTCATTTATGCTCTGCTCCTGTTGGTCGTAGCGTGATGTTATATAGCCTATAACCTTCCTCAATAAATGGACTATCCAACACAAAAAGAATTTTTCAATTCCAACCAGTAGTTTCTGAGATTAGCGCGTTCAAACAAACAAACAAACAAACAAACAAACTCTTCAGCTTTATAATATTAGTATAGAGCCTATAACCTTCCTCAATAAATGGACTATCCAACACAAAAAGAATTTTTCAATTCCAACCAGTAGTTTCTGAGATTAGCGCGTTCAAACAAACAAACAAACAAACAAACAAACAAACTCTTCAGCTTTATAATATTAGTATAGATAAGAATGCTTGGAAACATGCTGGTCCTGCTCCTTAGGGCAATCTTTAGTGTAGATAAAATCAAATTTGTTAATTTATATACCTATTCATAGTTACCGCATTCTTTTTTTTGTTTAAGGAATTGACTCACACTCTATTCCGTTGTTGTTGAATAAAATAGTTTACCAGTGTTTGCAATATTTGTAAGTATGTGAGGACCACGTTCGTATTTATCAAATTAATGAATATACCTGTCAATGCTTTTAACACTTTATACCTGTACGTAGTATAGTATGTATCGTTCTCACATATATGAATTTATTAGCTGTTCCCCGCTGCTTCGCTCCCGTCAACTGGCTACCTATCCTACCCTACCCTATCCCACCTAACTACCTACCCTACCGTACATACCTACCTACCTCTGTACCTTACCTACCTACCTACCTATCTTACACTACCTACCTGCCCTACTCTACCTACCTACTTACCTATCCTACCTACCTACCCTACGTACCCTACCTACTCAACCCTACCTAATCAACCCTACCTATTGTACCCTACCCCACACAAATTAATATTTTTTACTTACTTATTGGAGCCTATGTCCTTTTTCAGGATGCCATCCATCTCATGCCAAATTTAATTGAATTCCGTTCAGTAGTTTAGGCGTGAAAAGGTAACAGACAGACAGACAAAGTTAATCTCGAATTTATAATGTTAGTTTCGAAGTATAGATTAATGTATGTACTTATGTAAATATTGTAAACCACGTTTTTTTTTAAATGTGTTAGTATAGAGTTTCTAGTCCGTTCTTATCCATTACAAGTTACTTTACCGAAAGGACGGTAGAATCAATTATTATTACTTGTAAATTTTAATTGTTGGCGTTCAAAAGTGCCGCTTAATGACCTAGTTGAAATAAATATTTTTGACTTTGAATTTGATGCAAAACTAATTAGCGACTAGTTTTTGAAATTTTATCTCACTGGAACAAACAAAAATATTGAACGAAAGACAAGTCCACTTAAAGTTACTGTAATGTATATCAATAAATCGAGCTACAAGCCGATAATAGTATTGTATCGTTGCCTCGTGCGCATACGTCGCTCGGTTAAAAATACCAGTCCGAGTGGTGGGGCGATCAGTCGTTATCGGACTGTCGGCCTGTGCGGTTGTGCGTTGGTGAGTCATCTATTAATATAGATAAATGCGTAAATTTTACATTGGCGACGAGGAGAAAACCGTTGAGTGAAACAAAGTTGTTATTCTTATAAAACAAAAACATATCTAAAAGGAACATGAAGAGTGTGTTATAAAACAAAAAAATACAAAAAATTGTGATGACGGTGACACTTAAAACTAGTAGCGGTTCGTTTTGAGGTGCCGCTCCGGACTGGGTTTTTCAATATTCAAGATTCTGAGGGTAGTCGATGACTCCTTAAATAAGTCCCACATTGTTCCTACCATGTAGACGCGAAGCTGAAGGGCTTACTTCTACTGCATTCAGTTTTGGAGTGCACTACTTATCGTATATCAAATTATACGATAAGTAGTGCACTTGCTGAGAAGTGCTGTGGAATTCAACCTCGTAAAATCAGAGTTCGATGCGTGAACGGTGGCACACTACACCGTCGGCGTCGTATTGTTTTGGTCCACCGAGCAGGAGAGCACATACCGTGGCTATTAGGTCGCACTGTACGCACTTGTCTGTCGTCGTACCTGCAATTCAATTATGAGCTGTTCAGGGGGCGATGGCTGATGCTGTATCGGGGACACGGGTCTCAAAGGAGACTATCGTTGTATTGGTTTTGTAATAACCTAGAAGTCGTAGACTCTATGTGAAGTGATGTGTTTTGGTCGTATCACTTGAGGTTATGACGATATGGGTGGCATGAGTGTCACTAGCTGCTGCGGCAATCGTGCCATGAGCGTTGTATATGATCTAAGCTGATACAGTTTCACTGATCAATTACTACTAAGGCTTAGAGGAACCTGTCGTTATCGGTGATCGTTATACACTGAAAGCTTTAAATAGGTACGCTTAGAACTTAGAAGTACTACCACTATCATCTTCCTATACCAATCGTGTGTAACGATTGGTTTAGGAAGATGATAGTGGGTCACGTACTCAGTTACTCACGTTCCATTCGATGTTGATTTTGATAATGATGATTGATGAGCAAGCTGTAGAAGGTCGAGTAATTCAATCTATCGGCCGTAGTGTGTGTTCGACCGTACCGGTGGTTAAGCGTAGTCGTTTTGGCAATACAGTCTGTAGGTGCGCGATATTGCGTTTAGCTCTGTCGGAGGTCTGGGTCTAGATAGACCGTTGTGTGAGGGCAATGCGATTGCTGCTCGGCTAGAGAGCCGTGGCGTTAGAGGCTTTACTCAAGGGTTTCTGTTAGCTTGGCAGTTTTGCTGCAGTAGCGTTTAAAAGTTTCTTTGGAAAGACTGTGGTTAATGTAAGTTAGAAAGTAAGATTTGGTTGGAATAAAACTAGGAAAGGTTTACTTTCCTATTTTCACGAACCCAATAATCTTGTTTGGTTAGGAGTAGCCTAAATGGCATTTTTGCCAACTGTGAGCCTAGGTGACTACCGCTGGCATAACATAGCATCACGCATATATGGTCTATTATTGGGAGGTTCCTGATGAGGAAACCGAGCGGCACTGCCCGACCTGGGAGTCGAACCCGTGACCACATGATTAGTTATTTGATTTGTGCTACATGATTAGTTCTAAAATAATAAATCAAACAACACATAAAGGCAGTAGAATATATCTACTTGTCATTAAATTGACAGGCAGTAGAATATACCTACTGGTCATGGAATTGACAGGCAGTAGAATATACCTACTGGCCATTAAATTGACAAGCAGTAGAATATACCTACTGGTCATTATCTTTTCAGGCAGTAGAATATATCTACTGGTCATTAAATTGACAGGCAGTAGAATGTACCTACTGGCACAGTTTACCTCCCAATAGATTCCGCATAGAAGACAACTTACGCGCACCACACATCAGCCTATTTAGGCTGATATAACTCAGCGCACGGTAAGATCTCTTTAGTTTCGACCAGACATTAGAGCTGTAGGGACACGCAAGCAATCTCTAGTTTTAATTCTGTTTAAAAAATAGTTATCAACGGTTTGGCTTAAAAAAAATGACGAATTGTGCAGTAAAATGGTGTGGAAAATCAACCAGCCCTTCAAGTTCAAAAAAAGATGGGATAACATTCCACCAGTAGACAAATTAATAAATAATGACCAATCTATTAAAGGTCATGTTATAATGGTTAGTAAATCAAAATTGCACACTTTATAGTAGCGCTCGTTGATGTCTTTTGTGAAAGTCCCTTTCACTCATATGGAATTATTATATTGCTATATTTTTCCCACAGAAGTAAAAATGTTGAGAAATATACTTTTTTTGCTTATCGAAAAGTATCGATGATCGATGTTTAATTAGGTATATAGGAGAATAAAATAATTTTGTAAAATTGATTATTTAGAAATTAACAAATTAGTTTATTTTTACTTTGAACTAATTGTGCTCTATTCATAACCAGAGCTCAGAGTAGCCCTGTTTACATAGGATTACAACTAAATTAAATCACTTTTGGCCAAAATCAAAATATTTTCTCGGTCGATGTTTTTCATTGTCATTATTAAAGTAATTAAAAAATCGCCGGCTAAGAAATTTTAAATAAAATACCATTTTGATCGATAAATATCGATATTTTTATCGATATTTAATGTGCATGTCCCGTCACTATGACAGGTACCGTGACTTTGAATAGCCAATCACGGCGCACTTGTCACACCCCACGTAAACCGTGCCTTCCGCCAAATTTGGTGAACTCGGAATCAAACAAAACAGTAGGCATGCGGTATCTATTGGGAGGTAATCTGTGCCTACTGGTCATGGAATTGACAGGCAGTAGAATATACATACTGGCCATTAAATTGACAAGCAGTAGAATATACCTACTGGTCATTAAATTTTCAGGCAGTAGAATATATCTACTGGTCATTAAATTGACAGGCAGTAGAATATACCTACTGGTCATTAAATTGACAAGCAGTAGAATGTACCTACTGGTCAGTAAATTGACAGTCATCAGAGAATGACATTAATAGCAGTACATTATACCTACTGGTCATTAAATTGACAGTCATCAGAGAGATAGAATACCTACTGGTGGTGAAGGAAAACATCGTAAGGAAACCGGGATGTCTTAGAACCAAAAATTCGAAGACATTTAACATCCACCAACCTGTACTGGGCCCGCGTGATGGATTAAGGCCCATCCAGGCCCAGAGGATGTCTGTGTCCCAGCAGTGACAGCATTATAAGGCTGATGATGATGATACCTACTGGTAATTAAGTTGACAGTTGCCAAGAAAAAAAAAAGAAGTCGGCAGTAGTGGTGCTTTTTATGAACCCTTAATTCGTCATCATCATCATTCCGGCCGGGGGACGTTCGCTGCTGGACATGTCACTGTCAACAAACACTGGTCATAGACTTTCGTCTTGAGACATTGTGTTGAATTGGACGAGAGGTTGCCACGCAGCGTCCCGGACGCTGCCTGGCCGAGTGAGATTCAACCGTTGACCTCTTTTTCGAGGTTGGACCTGCCTAGATAGACGAATAGTCTCAGGTAGGCATGGTCATCCACGGCTGCGGGTGTGGAGTCTCCGATCTTGACGGGGGTGGATGCGACATGGGCGTTTAACATCACTTTGGTTTTATTCATATTAATTTGTGGACCCACTCTTTTGGAAGCTCTACTGAGATCATCGAGCATTATACTGGGGTCCTCCATGGTCTCAGCCATGACGGCTATATCATCGGCGAACTGAAGGTGGGTTATGTGCTCGCCGTTGACGTCGATGCCTGGCGCTTTCCGGTCTGGAGCCTAGAAGGCGTCCTCCAGTGCAGCGGTGAGCGGTTTCGGAGGTGTGGCGTCTCCCTGTCCCGCACCTCGCTGTGGAGGGATGGGTTCCGGGGCCAGGTACCAAGGTCGGACTACCGTAGTGGCGTTTTTGTACAGGCGCTTCGGTGCTGGAGCCTGTTTGGTGACCGGCTTGTTCGGCAGGCTCGAAGTCGACGGGACTGCTCGTGAGACGATTCGTGTATTAATTTATTGGTTACAGGTAATTAATTAATAACATGAGTTCTCAACTAATGTTAGAGAAATTTGATGGTGCGGGGGAACCTTTATGAGTAGGCAAGAGGAAGGGTAAAAGGAAACTAAATTAAACCAATAAATGATTTATAAATATTATTGTGCTGTCATTTTGTTATGCCAGAGATGCCAATTAATTATAAATAAAAATAAGAATATGATAAATGTCTTATTAATAATTCTGGTTACATCCAACTGTATAAAACAAGGAAGGGAATGTAGTGTATGTAGATATCAATAAATCGCGCTACAAGCCGATAACAGTATTGTATCGTTGCCTCGTGCGCATACTTCGCTCGGTTATACATACCGGTCCGAATGGTGAGGCGATCACTTGTCCGTTCTTCTCCAGGTGGGCTTTTCCGAATGGATGGTAGAATCACTTTATTAGATCCGGCCTTAGCTGTCCCCCCAGCGACGCCCTGAGCCGAGGTCCGACCCCAACTGGGGTAGCCCTCAGCGCTGTCGCTTTAGGTTTAGTATTTTGAAGCCTGGCCGGAGGCTAAGAGATTAGTCTCCACAGGGAAGCCCGGTTAAGCATATGTCGGTCACTCTGACCGTTTGCGAGACGAAACACATTAAAAAAAAATGGGTTATATCGTTATCGGGCTGTCGGCCTGTGCGGTGGTGCATTGGTGAGTCAACTAATAATATTGATAAATGCGTATATTTTACAGTTACATATTCAAAAGTGCCACCATCCACCAGAAATCTGGTCGGTTGTAGAAAAAGTGTTTTGCCGGGTTTTGGAGCCGCTGGTTGGCCAGTGTTTAGCCGCTGGTTGAGTTAGCTGGGGATCGAAAGGCTGGTCACACAGTGTCTATTGTACTTGTGACGGTGTAGTTCACATAATTATTACACAACTTTTGTCGTGCACGAGTACCCGCTTTCTTCTATTTAGTAGTAATTATTATCAGTTTGGTGGTAATTGCACAGTGTTTTGCTTGCTTTGATAGTAAATATTTGTCACCTGTCAGTCGTGTCTTGTCTTTGTGACATCCAATGTTATGTTTGGTGATTTGCGTTTTGTTTTTGCTGTAAATAATATTTGTGTTTTGTCAATCATAGTCACTGTCTCCAGTATCATCTGTCTGTCGTGTCTTGTTGTAAATGTTAAGTCATTGTATCGTCCAATGTTGTGTTTGGTGATTTTTTGCTATTTGTTTTTGTTATTGTACCACTGTCAACTGTCTAGTTTTAGTTTCATTCTACGCTTTGCTTTTCCTTGTGTTTATAATACCTTTAATTTTTAACCATTATTTTTCCAATATGTTGTTCTATCTGTAAGTCTTTATTATACCTTTATTATAGTGTTGTAGCACCGTTAAACTGGTGTCATAGTTAATTATTTTATATATATTTAGGTTATTATTATTATTTTAATTGTATTTTACACACACCATGATTTCTGATGACGATTCTTTTTACTCTGCTAATGTTTCTTATACCTTAACTGCTAATGCAAGTTTTAGTTCTCTGACTGACACCCTTGGTGGCATTCTGCGTCGGAACTTCCGCCATCAAAAGCGTCATTTGTTTAATGATAATGATAACATCAACGCTCAGAGTGTGCCAAACTTGAGAGAGTTGGCTCAAACCTCATCTTCCCTCTACCAACTATCCTCTTCCCGGTTTCATTCTAATCCGTAACGATAGGATTGGAAAGGGAGGGGGCGGTGTGGCTATCTATCTTCGTAGTGATTTCCCTTTCAAAGTCCTTGCCTCATCTCCTTCAAATTATAGTGCTTCCATTGAGTATCTCTTTCTGGAGGTTTACGTCAAAGGATTCAAGACCTTACTTGGTGTTGTCTACTGTCCGCCCGCCGTTGACTACTTTTCCAACTTCGAATTCGCGCTGGAATCTGTAGGTTCAGAGTATGCACATTGTATAATCATGGGAGAATTGAACACTGACCTTTCTCGTCCAGCCCCTCGTTCCCACAAACTCCTTCATATCATCGAGTCCGCCGATCTCCATATTCTTCCTCTACAACCAACACACTTCAATGTGTTGGGTGATGACACTTGGCTTGACTTAATCCTCACGTCCACTCCCTCTCTTGTTTCCTCTCATGTCAGTATCCTGCACCTGGCTTTTCCAATCACGTGCTCATATTAATCTCCTATACCCTAAAACCACCTAAACTGCCCCCCAAAGTTCTACACATGCGTTGGTTGCCCGCATGGATGTTGAAAAACTACGACAGGATGCATCGGAATTAGATTGGGAAAACATTGCTGCGGCAGTGACTGTAGACGATAAGCTTGCACTCTACGACAGACACGCTCCTCTCAAGAGGGTTAAACTAAGGCGTCCACCTACTCCTTGGATGACGACAGGGGTTGTTATGGCGATGAGGCACAGGAACCGGGCCATTCGTAAAGGGGAATGCCCATTTTTGGCCATAAACCGCCCAACAATTTGCTTTTGTTAAAAAAAACATCTTGATTTATATTTATTAATCGCGGTATTTATTTATCCAAACAAGATTGCAACATTTTTGCAAAAAATAAAAAGTACCGGAAAGATAAAATGAAATTAGGTAAATCCGGCATCCATTGGTTCGTATTTTCGTTCAAAATATAATCGATTCTCTTTTCTCCAATCGATTTTTTATGATGTAATAATTATTATAATGGCAATATTATTCGTTTATTTTCGATAATAAAAACGTGTTATCGTTAAACGTGTGTTGTGCTATATTATGATAATAAAACAAGCGAATTCCTAGTTGATTTACCATAAATTCTTATCATAACAAAAATGCTACTACACAATTCACAGCTGTCATTCTTATTTGTTCTTCAAAATACATTTAAATTTGAATTCGAAAAACTAAAAGAAACAAAATAATATTCTTATTGGCGCTTTAATTAATTTGTTCGTATTGAATTATAATTCGAACAAAAACTCGATATAGATTTTTATGTCTGATATGTGGCAACATCGAATTTGACATTATAACAGCATGGCGGCTGTCTGTCATAAGTTGGTAATTGACTGTCAAAAATTTGTTGGTGGCGTACACATGTGGTTTCGTTCCTAACACAGCGTTTTGGCTTTTTAAGTGGTTTTTGTGTACCTTGTAAGCGTTTGTGATCGTTTTGTATATTTTTTAGTGTTTGTGTGTCCAATCTTACATTTGGTAAGTTATATAAATAATTTTCTTGCGGCGTATGCCGAGCGACCATGGAGGGTGACGATCGGCCTCCTGGTCGCCCGCCAGACCCTCCGCATGCCATTCCACTACAATCTCAAGATCTTTTCACCCAACCTGCGGTTCTGACCGCCCCGCTGTCACAGTTTGAAGCCATGGAAGTGCAAGTTGCTTCCCAAAAAAGAAAACATAGTGACATTCAATCACCAAATGGCTCATTGGACGCTTATGCACGCACGGGAGATAATGCTTCTTTATCCAAACGCGACAGAGTTACAGCTCCATCATTGATTTCGCGAACTAAATATTCAAACTTAGATAAGGAACCGTTTTTGGTCTATACATCACTTGTAGAAACTGATCCAAATTCAGGTACTACTCTTCATCCCATTAGATTCGGTCAATTGTTACAGAGATTAGATATTAAAAACATCAAACAGGAAGGAGGTATAAAGCGTATAGGCAGAAACAAGGTTTCTGTTGAATTTATGGGGCCAGAGGATGCTAATGCCTTTATTGACAATGCTAGCATGAATCAGAAAGGCTACAGTACGATGATCCCTACTTTCAATATCACCAGGATGGGTATTGTGAAGGGTGTCCCTAGTGATTGGTCTGATATCGAAGTCATGGATAACCTGAAGTCCCCACGTGGTAAAGTGTTGAAGGTGAGGAGATTAAACCGCAAGATTGTCAATGAGGGTAAGGCTGAATGGGTTCCTACTTCAAGTGTGGTGCTTACTTTCGATGGTCAAAGCCTCCCAGATCGAGTTTTCTGCTTTTTTAACTCCCTTCCAGTAGAAATTTATAATTTTCCTACGGTACAGTGTTTTGGGTGCTGCAAGTATGGACATACAAAGACTCAATGTCGATCTAAGCCACGTTGCTACCGCTGTGGTGGAGACCACTTTGGCGATGGATGCTCTATTGAAGAACCCAAGTGTTTTTACTGTACGGGTGCACACCCTGCGAATAGCCGTCAATGCCCAGAATACCTACGTCAGAGGAGTATCAAGGCCTCCATGGCTAAAGATAATATTTCTTACTCTGAAGCAGCCAAAAATCATGCCCCCTCCTATCGATCTTATGCGGATGTTACAGCATCAGCTCCTCTTCTTTCGCAGTCAATCCACCAGACTCTTACTCATGAGCGACGTTCTCCACGTCTTTCTTCTCCTAATTATACCTCTCATCCCCAAACCTCCACTTACTCCTCCAGTAGAAAAACCACTGCATCCCACCCAAAATCACATACCCCGCGTCATCCCGGTTATGACCAAAGGGCTCACCAGGACATTATTAACAGTTACTCATTCCCTCCTTCCCCCAATGGTTGTGCTCTGACTGACCATCCTGCCACACATAATGTGAATACACAGACTATAGAGTCAATTGTTATTTTACTTTCCTCCTTACTGTCTAACTATACTTTACCAGACCACGTTGCCGACAACCTAGTCAAAACAATTAAATCCCGCAACATTCCATTTCTTGCAGTGGAACTCCAGGAGCGCTCTCCCCAAAAAACATGAAATCTCTCATCTTATTAACATATACAAACCTGCATTATTTGCAATTTCTGAGACGTGGCTAACGCCTCGTCTCAACTTTAATTTTTCTGGCTATGGCACATTCCGTGATGACCGTTCTGATGGTTATGGCGGGGCTGCCATGCTAGTAAATAATCTTCTTCCTTTTTCCCCTCTATCTCTGCCTCAACACGGAGATGGGATTAATGCTGTAGGTGTTAGCATCCTTGGCATTAATTATATCTCTGTCTATATTCCCTCTCCTGATTCCTCTGTGTTTCAGTATATTCATAATATATGTTCCTCATTTAATCCTGTTATTATTTTGGGTGATTTCAATTGCCACCATTCCATGTGGGGATCTGACCATTGCGATAGCCCAGGTGCTGAATTGGTTGATCTACTGGACGACTTGAATTTATGTGTTATCAATGATGGCTCTGTCACTCGCCTACCTAGACCTGGTCAGTGTAGAAGCTGTGTGGACCTTACCCTGTGTTCAGCCAGTTTAACCGCCCAGTTGGAGTGGAAACGACTGAATCTCACGTATAGCAGCGACCACTACCCAATATGCACTACTCTGGTCTCTAGGTCCTTACCCCATCGGGATAATCCCCCCCTTTTAAAATACAGGCTGACTGGTGCCAGGTGGGACTTGTACTCTCAAACTCTTGAGGATATAATTCCCACTTTGCCTCAAGTTTCTCCAGCCGGCCTGGATGCCTGTGTCTCGCAATTTTCCGGTGCCATTTCATCAGCTGCTGAGGACAGCATTCCGCTCAAGAATTCAGCTTCAGGAAAATTATCATCCCCCCCCTGGTGGGATCGAGAATGCTCCAACATTATTAAAGCTCGTAATGAAGCAGAACGAAAATATGCTCAAAATATGTCCATTGAAAACCTGTTAGAATATAAACGGATTGTTGCGAGATCCAGGCGTCTATTTAGGGAAAAAAAATATGAAGGTTGGAAAAAATTCTGCTCTTCACTTTCCCCTTCAACCCCTTCCTCTCTTGTCTGGCAAAACTTTAAAAGATTTAAACGTGGCTGCTCTGCTTTAACATCTACATCTATCCCTAGCGGCTTAGCAGTATCTTTTCTAAACAAATTAGCTCCTCCTTTCGCCCCTCTCTTTGAAGAATGCCCTTTGCCTTTTGACAGTGGGGATATTTCCAATGACCCTCTGGATTCCCCCTTTTCGTTATGCGAACTAGACGCAGTTCTCAAACACGTCCATGACTCTGCTCCTGGCATGGATGGACATCCATATTCTTTTTTTAAAAAATTGGGGACCCGCAGTCGCCAATATCTTCTATCGATAATCAATTCTTGTTTTACCCATTCTCATATCCCAGATAGTTGGAAAACACACCTAGTCATCCCCATATTGAAACCTGGGAAACCCCCAGATAGTGCAAATAATTTCCGGCCCATTGCGCTATCACCGGTCATAAGTAAAATTTTAGAACATCTCATTAAAAACAGGTTGGAGTGGTTGGTTGAAAGCCGAGGTCTCTTAGCCAAATCACAATTTGGTTTCCGAAAGGGGGCTAGCACCATGGATAGCATAGGAATTCTTATGACTGATATCCGAATCGCCTTCAGCAAACGTGAGTCCGTTCTGGCGGTCTTTCTTGACATTGCAGCGGCTTACGACAGTGTCCTTCTTTCCGTACTCAGAAGTAAATTACGCCAGCTGAGTATTCCGACAAAGATAATAAACTGTATCTGCAACCTGCTGTCTGGACGTAACGTAAAACTCCATATTCCAGGTGAAACATCCGAACCCAGAATGGTCTGGCGCGGGCTCCCCCAAGGCTCAGTGCTAAGTCCTCTTTTATATAGTATTTATACTCATGACCTACACTACTCCCTAAACAATGACTGTCAGGTTTTACAATATGCAGATGACCTATGTTTATATATTCCTTCTTCTTCCATAGAGTGCGCTACGGAATCCATGCAAGTGTCCCTCAATTCCCTAAACCAGTGGTTAATTTCACATGGCCTTAGCCTGTCTGCTCCCAAAAGCACCACTGTTGTTTTCTCACGTAAACGGGTTTCTCCATATGTCCACCTTGAAATTGAAGGATCTCCCATCAAGGTCGAAGATAATGTGAAATTTCTTGGTGTCATTTTGGACTCAAAACTATCTGGTGTCTTTCATCTGAATTATATCGTCAACAAGTGTGAGAAGAAGATTAACATGCTACGTGCTCTGGCGGGTGTTTGGTGGGGTGCTCATCCCTTCACACTTAAGCTCATTTATAATGCTATGGTGAGGAGCTTGCTCGACTATGGCTCTTTCCTACTTGAGCCCTGTAGTAAAGTTGCTTTAGCCAAACTAGAGACCATTCAGTCGAAATGCCTCCGCATTGTACTGGGTTGTATGAGGTCCACCCCAATCAACGCTCTGCAGGTCGAGAGTGGCGACCCTCCTCTTCTTCTCCGTAGACAATATCTGGCTGATAAATATATATACAAGGCTTATTTCCTTAATAACCACATTATCCTGGCTAAACTGTCCATTTTAGATAACTTATGTAGACATAGCGAATATTGGAGACATAAAGACACCCCCTTATTTATTAATTCATTCAGAAATATTCACACTGTAGAAGTAAATTCTCCCATCCCCCAATTTAGTAAATTCCCAATTTATACATCACCATATGAAATAACAAATTTTGTTCCAAATTACGTCCCCTATATCGGCTTGAATAAGGACACCAACAATGCTAATGACCATTTTCTTTCAGTTATTAATGACAAGTGGCCTAATCACTTTAAATTCTATACCGACGCTTCTAAACTAACCACGGTTGGTAAAACTGGCATTGCTGTCTACAATTCCAATTCCCAGATATTTCTCCAATTTCAATGTCCTCCCGAATGTTCAGTATTTACCGGAGAATGCATCGGGATCCTTGAGGCATGCTTATTTATTTCTTCCCATTCTTCTATTACAAAAGCAGTTATCTTTTCCGATTCCAGAAGCGCCCTGGAGGCCATAATTAAAAATTCGTTTAAAGACAATCTCCGTAGTCCACTAATCATCGAAATTAAAACAGTCTTACATTCTTGCTCTAAAAATAACATTGAGATCGTATTGGTATGGGTACCAAGTCATATGAACATTAGGGGTAATGAACTAGCAGATATAGCAGCCAAGGAGGCGGTCTGTAGCAGTCTGGCTGATAAAAAACATTATGCGGTCCAAATCTGTGACTTGATACACAAGGCCAGAATGGATCTCTTTAAATCTTGGCAAGAATACTGGTCTGAATCCAGTAAGTTAAAAGGTGGCCTGTATGCTTCTATTCAACCAACCATCCCACCCAAACCTTGGTTCTACAAATTTAAAGAAACCTCTAAAACCGTCACATCCGTTATTTGCAGAATCCGAATTGGCCACTGTTGCACTCCAGTTTTCCTCCATAAAATTAGAGTCCGGGATAGTTCACTATGTGAATGTGGCCTGGATGATGGTACGCTGGACCATATCTTCCTAAAATGCCAGCTGAATAATACCTCTTCTTTCGATGGAGTAATTTCTAATCTAAAAATACAAAATCCTGTAAATGTTCGTCACCTCCTCTCATTTTTCCCTAACCCCCAAATTATACGTGCTTTTATTAAATTTATCTCCTCTAACAATATTAAACTCTAACACTAGCATACATTTTATGTAATAGTACATGGTATAAATATATATATTCTATTATTCTTACTACGATTAACCCCAATTATTTGTGTTTGTTTCAGTCCCAAAAGGACCGCCACAAAAACTTCTAGATAATTAAAAATTTATTTGCAAATTCTATAATACACATGAGTCTCCACTACATGACATTGGCAGGAATTGTCTTCGGCAAATTGCCATAAAAAAAAAAAAAAAAAAAAAAAAAAGTTGGTAATTCAAAATGCGCCATCGTTTGCATTTGTATTATTTTGTATTGTTTTCTTGCGGATTTGTTATCTCACCAACGAATAAGCTTTTAAATGGACTCCGACAACTTTGTTTGTAGGTTTGTATTACAGTAAAAAGATAGTTAAAGAACTGTAATTGTGAAAAAAAAAACATTTAATATCTTATCAATCCGGACTTTTTTTTGAACCAATTCCTATACCATTTCATTCATTAGATTACATATAATAATTTCCGTATGCTTTAATTTGTGGGCACCCCGGGCCAAAGTGTCTATGGGCGGTGGGCATTGCCCTTTAAAAAGGACCGCTGTGATGAAAACAGGAACCTTTTTTAAACTGCAAGGAATCGGTGTAATCAGGTGTTACGCAATGCCATACGCCGCCATATTCTTGAAAACATATCTTCTTCATCTCCGGCTGATATCTGGAAATTCCTTGGAACTCTTGGTATCGGTAGGTCACGTCATGTTGATTTTCCTAAGACAATCGGATTGGATGAACTCAACCGTCACTTTACTACAATCTGCCATTTGGATTCCCAAATGTTATCTCAGACGGTTGATTTCATTACTGGCCTACCCGGCCCTATTATAGAACAGTTCCACTTTTCTCCGGCCACCTTGGATGAAATCAAAAAAATCATCCTGTCCATTAAATTCAAGGCTATGGGTTTTGACGGCATCAGTCGTTATATGGTCACCCTAATCCTCGACTTTCTTCATCCCCCAATTTCCCATATAATCAACTTTTCTCTTGATGCCGCACAATTCCCTTCCTTGTGGTGTATCGCCTACGTCTGTCCACTTCCTAAAATCTCTAATCCCTCCCTATATAACCAATTTCGACCAATTTCTATTCTTCCTTTTCTATCCAAAGTGCTGGAGGCCTGCGTCCACAGACAGCTCTCAGGGTTTGTTCATCGGAATAACCTTGTTAGCTCATTCCAGACTGTATTCAGGCCGGGACACAGTACTGCCTCTGCTCTCCTCAAAGTGACTGGTGACATAAGAGAAGCGATGGAGGATACCAATGTCACTGTTCTGGTGTTAATTGATTTCTCCAATGCCTTTGATGCCGTCAGTCAGGATATTTTCCTTTTTATCCTTTCACATCTTATGGTTTCCTCCGAGACCCTGGAATGGTTCTCTTCTTATCTTCGGGGACGTCAGCAGTCGGTTCGCGTTGACGAGAGTTCCTCGAGTTGGTGTGATTTGGCTGCTGGTGTTCCGCAAGGCGGTATTCTTTCTCCATTATTATTCTCCATCTTCATAAATTTTATAACTCACTGTCTTCGGTGTTCGTATCTTCTTTATGCCGATGACCTTCAACTACATGCGGCTGCGCGGGTAGAAGGTTTGTCGGATGCTATAGGCGATGTGAACCGGGATTTAGCTGCAGTCAAGAATTGATCTGATAGATTTGGGGTGTCTGTAAACCCCATGTCAGGCTATTTTGATAGCAAGCTCGCGCATGATGGGTCGGGTGCAGATTAGCTCTCTTCCTCCTATTATTTTTAATGGCACCGTTATCCCCATCAGCCCTAGTGTAAAAGATCTCGGTCTACATCTTGACTCGACACTTGGCTGGCAAAGTCAGGTTTCTAGTGTCAGTCAAAGAGTCAATGGGACCTTGCGTTGCCTGTACCGTCTGAGGAACTTTCTACCTGCAAAAACGAAGACTATGCTTGTGCAGACTTTAATTTTCCCTATAATAGTCTATGGTGACGTGTGCTACTTTGACCTGAATGCGGTATTCCTGGACAAGCTTGATAGGCTCCTAAATAACTGCATCCGGTATATATTCAACCAGAGGAAATATGACCATGTGTCGAAATGCAGATCTGAACTCAAGTGGATGCCTATTAGGCAGAGGCGAAATTTGCGCGCTTTGACCACGCTTTTCTCCCTACTCAACTCTCCTACTCCTCCTTCTTATCTCACACCTCACTTTCAATATTTTTATTACTTTTTACACCAATAGCAGAGTCGTCTGAATCACCTTTCTATCACTTATATATCTCTCCTCTGTCGTTTCGCTCTTGGCAGAGCGGTCGTGGTCACGTTGAGTCATCCACTTTGGTGTTAGAGGCGGACACAGCTCTTTTCACGATCTGCCGCCATCTCTCTCTGTTTGTAGACTGCCTGGTGCAGTCTGATACGCGGCTTCCCACTGCAGATTTAACTTGATCAGTCCAGCGCATAGGTGATCTGCCGCGTGATCTGGTTCCCTCTACTTTTCCTTGCACGACCAGCCGTTCTATAGAGTTGTTATCAAGCCTAGAGACATGGCCAAAGTACTGCAGTATGCGCGTCTGTACTATGGACGACAGACGCTTATATATATATATATATATTACTATATATATATTACTATTTATTGCGACATTTATATATATATATTACTATTTATTGCGACAGACGCGACACTTATATATATATATATATATTTACTGTAGGAAATATATATGTATGTTTATTTTAACTATTCTTCAATTTTTACTTTAATAATAATTTCTATTTTTATGCACCTGCCATGTTATTTCTCTACTATCCTTGGTTGACTGGTAGATAATGCCTCAGGCATTAAGTCCGCCTATGTACCTGTATGTTGCATGAAGTTTTAATAAATAAATAAATAATCAAAGACAAAGACAAAGATATTTTATTTCAACTAGGTCACCAAGCGGCACTTTTGAACGTCCACTGCTGGACATAGGCCTCCCTCAAGCGTCGCCACTTTGACCGGTCCCGTGTGTCTCGCAACCAACGTATCCCTGCAACCTTCACCAGGTCGTCGGTCCACCTGGTGGGAGGCCTTCCAACGCAACGTCTTCCGGTTCGCGGCCGCCACTCCAGAGCCTTTCTGCCCCATCGGCCATCCGTTCTGCGAGCAATGTGCCCTGCCCACTGCCACTTAAGTTTAGCAATTCCCCGGGCTATGTCGGTAACCCTGGTTCTCTTGCGGATCTCTACATTTCTGATTCGATCACGCAAGGAAACTCCGAGCATAGCCCTCTCCATTGCCCTTTGGGTGACTGTAAGCTTTCTGATGAGGCTATTGACGGTGGCTTTGAACGTTAATACATTAAAATTTACAAGGAATAAAAATTGATTCTACCGTGCATTCGGAAAGTAGCTTGTTATGGAGAAGAACGCACAAGAAACTCCATACTTAATCTTTTTTAAAAAAAAAGTGTTTTTACAATATTTAGGTACATAAGTACATACATTAATAAATTCATATGTGTGAGGACAATGCACCCAGATTCACTACATACTATAGTACGTACAGGTACAAAGTATTAAAAGTACTCACACATGTACCGTGCAGTTACATAATAGGCACTAGAAAAACATTGGCATCCGAAGCAGCTAAGTTAAGACCAATCCCAACTGACGGCGCCCGTTCACGAACATGACGCATGAATCGGCACCACCCAGCTCAACCATCATGAAGGGAACCGAATGATCCAACACACGCGCCACCATCAGAGAGACATTTGAGAGAGCATGACACACTCAACTACCAGTGAAAACATAAGTCAACGAACGACACAAAGGTACAGCAAATGGTAGATTTACAGTTGGGTACATAGTACTCACACACGTGCTGCGCAGTTATACAATACTAAAAGAAATTGAGTCTATATATATATATATAATACAAATATATTCATACAGTCTTCAGCATGTCCAACAATACTTCAAAACAATAATGTTCTGCATATCACTTGTTTTTGCGCCCTAGTGTTTGTGGAGCAAGACTAGCATTGAGACAAGCATTTTTATCAGTGATGTTATCCCCCAACTTATAATATGCCTGGCTGCATAGTGTGCGTTTTATACAAGTTTTAAATTTCGTCTTATTCAGTTCTAGAATGTGGGGAGGAATTTTATTGTAACATTTTGTACAGTACCCCATGAAAGATGAGGCTACTTTATCCAGTCTTAAACCTGGTTCAAGTAATTGGTCCCTATTTCTAGTAATGTAATTATGTCTATCTCCGTTTTTACTAAAAAGATGTATATACTCTTTCTCACGTACATGATGTTTTCATAAATATATTGACAAGAAACCGTCATGATGTTAATGCCCTTAAACAGTTCCCTTAGAGAATCGCGCCGGCGAAGATTGTATATCGCTCTGATGGCTCGTTTTTGCAGAATAAAAATTGACTCAATGTCTGCAGCCCTTCCCCATAGTAAAATACCGTAAGACATTATACTATGAAAGTAACTAAAATAGACCAGCCTAGCGGTAACTACATCACTAAATTGACGAATCTTTCTAACAGCATAAGCTGCCGAACTTAGCTGCCCTGCAAGTGATATTAAATGAGGACCCCATTATAACCTTGAGTCTAGCGTGATCCCCAGGAAAATCGTTTTATCGACGAATTCTAGATTCTCCTTGTTTAATATAATGTCGTAATCAGTACTTTTGACGTTCGGCAAGGAAAATTTTACGCACTTAGTTTTTTTACCATTTAAAACTAAATTATTGGCAGTGAACCAATCCTGAACCTGCCTTAACGCGTTATTTACGTCGTCAACCTGACAAGTACGTCTATTTATTTTAAAAATTAATGATGTTTCATCAGCAAATAACACCATGTTTAGTTTGTTTTCCAATAAACGGGGTAAATCGTTTATGTATATTAAAAATAAGAAAGGACCTAAAATTGAGCCCTGGGGTACCCCCATTTTCACGTTTAACCCCGACGAATTCACACCGTTTATTTGAACTAATTGCTGTCTATCATTCAAATAAGATTTATCCAAACTTAACGCTGATTGACCTAGCCCGTAATGCTCAAGTTTCAGAAGTAATGTTTCATGATTAACGCAATCAAACGCCTCCGACAGGTCACAGAAGATACCTATGGCAGCCTGCGACTCTTCCCACGCATTAAAGATGTGTTTTAATAGGGCGACACCAGCGTCAGTTGTACAACGTCCTTTGGTGAAACCATACTGTTTATCATGCAAGATGTTATTTGTATTAAAATGAATGAGCATTTGATTTAGCATTGTCTTCTCAAAAACCTTGCTGAAAACCGGCAACACGGATACTGGTCTATAATTATTTGTTTCTTTACTGTCCCCGGATTTAAAAAGTGGTATAACCTTACTATATTTCATTAGATCCGGACACACTCCTTGATCCACACACAATTTGAAAATTACAGCTAAGTACGGCGCTATAGTCTGAATAATGGAGGTACAAGCTGTGATGGACATTCCCCACAGATCTTCAGTCGGTTTGATCTTGATTTGCTTAAAAGCTTTTATTACTGTTATGGGGTTTATATGTGAAAAGTTAAATACATTCGGGCAGGCTGAAACGTTCGCGTTTATTAATCCAAAAGCAAGCGAGGGCAAAGAATTCAAGGTTTCAGTAGTTTTAATTGGGATGTTTGTAAAGAAATTTACAAATTCTTGCGCAATTTTTTTGTTGTCTCTAATAAGTCTGTGTGTGGTCTCAAGCGTGTAATCAGTATTATTTATTTTAATCCTGTTCTTTTCATTATTTATATTTTTCCAAACCGTCTTGATTTTATTTTCTGCTTATTTCTAATGTACAAGGCCTTAGCTGCCTTACATGTATTTAGAAAAAATCTTGAGTAAGTAGCAACATACTTATTAAACGTTTCAGTGTTAATACAAGGCATAAGGCCATATAGCTCGTAAAGTCTTTCCCTACTTTTTCTAAGTCCTGTAGTCGCCCAGTCACAGAATAAAAACTTAGGGCATATACGAGTAGTTTTAGTTATCTTCTTAAAAGTGTTATTGAACTCTTTTTGAACTACTGAAAACACTTCATCATACAAAATATTACCATCATTCACTATTTAATTTATGTTATTGGTCTGGATTGAATCTGTACTTGTTTTATTAGCATAATGGACTCAAATGTCACCAGTAGCCCACTATGATCCGAAGGCAGATAATTTATAATGGCCTTGTCCAAGTAGTTGCAGCAACAAAAAACATTATCAATACATGTAGCAGAAGTCAGTGTAGTTCGGGTTGTGTCTAACCACTCCAAACAGATGTCACGTGAGGTCGCAATACTGTTGAGGGTGCGTTAGTACATGTAGGGATATGATACGTCACGTGCCTACTGAACCTATAAGCCTAACAGTCCCTACGACTATAATCCCTATAAGCCCTACAGCCCTAACCTACCATATACCTAGTAGTGATATATAAATATATAAATAAGTTCAGGATGTCTGCACCATGCGACCTAAGGTTACAGACGGATAGTAGACAGGATGTCCAGGTTCGGGAAGGATAAACTCACTGCCAGCTCGCAGACTCACGAGACTGATAAGAGATGGCTAAAGGTGTCTTGGCCACAGTGAGGGGTAATGAGACAAGAATATAAAATTCAAATCTGGTTTATTTTACAAGATGTACAGCTTATATACTAATTTAACTTAATACACACTATTATACAAAGTTGTATGTGTTTCATGCGTGTAAGATGCAACTCAGTCATTATTTTAACTAGGCCGCTCGTGTAGTCGTCGCCGGGCCAAGTGCTGATTCGATGTTCAAAGGTTAACATTGAACATTCTGGCGACTCCTCAGGGACAGGACCGTAGTTGGTACAGCTCAACGGTTTCGTATGGTCTGGCCTGGCCTTCTCCAGTTTGCTGTGCTTGAGTGGGCACCCTGCGTGGTATGCCGTACGGCTGCTCTGTTAGTTGCGTGTGTGGTATGTTGCTGACGATCGAGGGCAATTGAGTAGGTGGCGCAGTGTTTCTTCTCGCAGTAATGACGGCTCTAAGTCGATTCAACACCTGTGGACCAAAATAAATTAAAACAAATGCTAAAGTTATGATTATGAGTGAAGTACTGATGCTAGCTATGTATGTATGAGACTGTAACTGTTTCCAAATTGTGTTATCTAGTTGAGTCTGTAAGCTAGTTTCAGATGTGACTAAATGGTCAAAAATTCCTTTTGTCCTGTCTAACACTACTTCTTCTTTCGATATATCTTTAATGTTTGTTTGTAAAATCTGCGTATTAATGGAGAAATTCGTTGTTTTAGAATAAGAAGCTAGCACCGTCACAGTCGTTGTTCTTTTTGCAGCAAGTATGTTTTTAAGTGTTTTAATAACGCAATTCTCGGCGATATGTAGAACTCCAACATCGTGAATCGTTATTTCTTGTCTTTGTCCGTCACACACAATCGATATGGCTACTGGTTTTGTCGTTACGAAGAGCCAAGTGTTTTGCATGAATAATTGCTTCCATACAATATCTGTCGAAATTTTGTAGATTTCTGACGTGCATTGAGTTTGTGTGTAGTTCTCAGTTCTAAAAAGTTGATCAACTATGCAATTTTTATTTAATTGCATGTTCTTGACAGCTACAGGATAGCAGACAAATTCTGTATTGCTATGAAGACAATCTTTAAATTCTTCTTGACTCAGTTCAAAGTAACGCTCGTTGTTGTAGTCGAACCCCATGAAAGTCTGCTGAATAGAGAAGCACTCGAACGATCCATCAGTTTTCCTCTCTGGAATAGGCGTGACATGTATGAGTGTATACTTTGTTACGTCGTGTATTGGAAAGTGAGCATATACTCTTATGTGAGTAGTATTTACATTCATCTCAGTCTGTATTATTTGATCCTGAATGATTTTTAAGTTTGATGGTAACTTTTGATTAGCCGTTTTTATTATGTTGCTGACATGTGTTGGTGTTAATATGCTATATACACTTGCTTTTTGTAAATAAATTTCAAGTAAACCTGTATAGTAATCCATTATTTCATTGATGAAATTGTTTGCTAACTCATAGGCTTGCATTACTTGTATTTTAACGTGGTTGTTGTCAATCTTTTTATACCAAACATTGTTCTGATTCATAAATGATATTGCTTCATTTAGTTTTGCTTGGAATTTATCTAGCTTTTTTTTGATTTGCTCTTCAGTTTGGTTTACAGCTGTGATTGTAGATATCATTATTTTTGTTTGATGGTTGGCAGCATCAATAAGTTTCTGCTGGTTGTTATTTAATGTATCTATGTCTCTGTATACTTCGTCATTAACTCCAAACACCGATGTTAAGAGTTGACCTAATACACCTCTTTTCTTCCTATTATTTCTTATTTCTGTTAGGTATCCTTTTGTTGTCTTAAACTTTGTTTTTTCTTCGTTTAAATGGTGATAAAATTCGTTGCAATGCGTTTCGTACATGATTTTTTGCGTATTTATGCAAAATTGTTGGAATTGTGACGTTATTTTTTCAATCTTTCCTTGGTCTAGTTCTAAACTTTCTCTCTCGTAGTCTGTTTCAATTCTAAACATTCCTCGATTGATAGTTGCAGTTCCTATTTTTTCCACATACAATCCTGGATCTATATTTTTTAATGTGTATGTAGGCGTACTTGATACGGTGCCAATTAATAAGACAAGTATTGTTTGTAATAGTAAATCCTTTATCCAATTTTTCGGTGATCGTATACCTCTTCTGTTTGTGGTAGCTGTTGATATGTTACATTGTGTAGCCGTTTGTATGTCTTTACTCGTTGTACCAATTTCTTTGTTTTCGTTTACAGGGAGCGGGATCAATGTATGAATTGATCTCTTCTGTTCAGCTCCTGTTGATTTTTTAATTGTTACCACTCTAACTACCCCATCATTTCCCGGGTGGACTTCTGTGATTTTTGCCAACGGCCATTTACTTGGTTTTACATTGTCATCTTTTACTAGTATTACAGTTCCAATTTTAGCATTTTCATGTGCTTGTTTCCACTTGTATCTTTGCTGAAGTTGATGTAGATAGTCTTTTGTCCAACTGTTCCAAAAATCTTTTTTCATCTTTTGTATCTGTTTCCATCTATTCATTAAGTCAGTATTAATGTTTTCCATCGGATCTGGTGTTCCTACTGCTTCTCGGCCAATAAGAAAATGACTTGGAGTTAGTATAGTGTTGTTATTAACATCTTCGGTTTGCGCACACAATGGTCTTGAATTCAAACACGCTTCAATTTGGTGTAGTAAGGTGGTCATTTCCTCGTATGTTAGAGTCGTATCTCCGATTACTCGTCGTAAATGATGTTTCACTGACTTTACGCCAGCTTCCCAAATGCCACCGAAATGTGGAGATGACGGAGGAATAAAATGCCACTCAGTTCCTATGTTTGTTATTGCGCTTTGGAATTTCGGCGATTGCGTGATTTGTAATATTTCTTGATGTAAGAAGTTGGCTGCACCTACGAAATTTGTTGCATTGTCACTATACATGTGTGACACATGACCTCTACGTGCCATGAATCTGCGTAGCGCAGCGATAAATGTTTCTGTTGTCAAATCTCCCACCAATTCTAGGTGTATTGCTTTTGTTGCTAGGCATACAAAGACAGCAATGTATGACTTGTAAGACTTGTGACCTCTTCCTTTCATAGTTCTGGTTTGTATTGGACCTGCATAATCCACTCCAGTATGACTGAATGGATATGATTCCGTCACTCGTACTTTTGGTAGGATTCCCATTTTTTGCGAGTTTGTGTCTGCTTTGTATCGTATGCACTTCACACATTTGTTAATAACGCTCTTCACTTTTCTTTTTCCATTAATGACCCAGTATGTTTGTCGTAAATATGCTAATGTTAATTTGTTGCCTCCATGCAACGTTTTTAAATGTGCGTCTTGTATAATTAGTGACGTTACATGATGGTTGTATGGTAACAGTATTGGATGTTTCTGGTTGTAAGGCAATCCAGAGTTTTGTAACCTGCCTCCAACTCTTAGTAATCCATCCTCGTCTATAAATGGATCTAAAGTGGATAGCTTTTTATTTTTCTTCATAGGCTGTCCTCTTTGTATAGTTTTCAATTCTTCTTCGAATTCCTGTTGTTGTATTTTCAGAATTATTCGTTTTGTTACCTTTTTTAATTCAACGCAAGAAATTGGTTTATTTATTGTTTGCTTGTTTGCAAATCTATAGCAGTAAGATAACACCCTTAACATTTTATTTAAACTGGAAAATCTATTCCAGAGATCGTTCTTTTCTATCTCAGTTGTAACACTTGTAACTGTGTGACACTTTTTGATTTCCTCAGTCGGCTGTGGCATACGTCTCGTGGTGGGTATCTGATCGGTTTTTAACCATAGTGGACCATTCCACCATAAGGAATAGTTAACAAGTTTTTCCGGCTCAAGGCCTCTTGAAATGATATCAGCTGGGTTATCAGCAGATATTACATGGTTCCACTCTGCGTTCGGTACAAGTTGTCTAATTTGTGATACCCGATTAGCTACGAAAGTTTGCCAGCGTCCAGGCTCTCCTCTTATCCAGCCTAAGGTGATCATGGAATCCGTCCAACAAGATATCGTGATATTCTTACAATTGAGCGCTTCTTTAACTTTTTCGATCAAACTGGCTAGTAGGAGTGCTGCACATAACTCGAGACGAGGTAGAGTAGTCTTTTGTTTCTTCGGTGCCACTTTTGATTTTGCTTGTAATAATGTAATGTAGTAGTTGTTATTGATTTTTACACGGCTATATACGACCGCTCCGTAAGCTTTCTCGGACGCGTCGCTGAAACCATATAGTTCATTCTCTGTGCTATCAGTTATGTGACACCACCGCGGTATTTTTATTTTTTCTATACTTTTAAGGTGTTTTTGTACTTCAATCCATTTTTTCTGGAGTATGTTATCAACAGGTTGATCCCATCCTATCTCGTTAGTCCACAGTTCTTGTATAAGCAGCTTCAATTTAATTATAATTGGTGCTAACCAACCCAGGGGATCGAATATTTTCGCTACTTCTGACATAATCCATCTTTTTGTTGGTTTTTCTTTTTCCATTATAGTTATTTGAAAATAAAAACTGTCTTCCCGTGGTGACCATGAAATGCCTAATGACTTCCTGGACTCGTCTAATGGTAGCTTGAGTAGTTGATCGTCTTTGTCTTCCGCAGGTATATTTTCGAGGAGCTCTGAACTGTTTGACGACCATTTTCTAAGTTTAAAGCCACCCTTGTTTAACATGGATATTAGCTGACTTTGAAGTTCTTTAGCTGTGCTTTCCTGGGAATCTCCAGACAAAATATCATCCACGTAGAAATCTTGTAATGTAGCTTGACTCGCCATTGGGTAATTATCTTTTTCGTCTATGGCAAGTTGTTGTAGTGTTCGTACCGCAAGATAAGGTGCGCTAGTTGTACCGTATGTAACTGTTGTAAGTTCATATTCACTAATTGCTTGTTTGGGAGAAAGTCTCCATAATATTCTTTGATGTGCGAAGTCTAAATCATTAATTTTTATGAACCTGTACATTTTCATAATATCCGCCATGAAGGCAAACTTATGTTTTCGCCATCGTAGCAGTATAGTGGATAAATCTTGTTGTAGTCGTGGACCTTTATACATATTGTCGTTAAGGCTTATTTTTGTGCTGCTTTTGCTGCTCGCATCAAAAACCACGCGTAACTTTGTAGTAAGTGAGTCTTCCTTAATTACTGCCTGATGTGGTATGTAGTATTTTCCTAAGTTGTAGTTTTTTGTATCTACTTTTCTCATATGACCCATACGTAAATATTCGTTCATAAATTCAATGTATTGGTGTCGTAAATTTTCATTTTTTGCGAACTGTCGTTCTAGTTGTAAGAGGCGAGCAGCGGCCTTTTTGCGCGATTCGCCGTTTATGTTTAAGTTTAAGTTTGTATCCTTAAACGGAAGTCGTACCGTGTATGTTCCATCTAGGTTTCTTATCGTTGTTTCTTTATAGTAGTTTTCACAGGCCTGGTCGTCCTGTGTGAGTTTGTAGTTTTGTGGAATTCCCAAAATTTCGTAAGTTGTCGTACCTCTTCAGTGCAAGCCACCATACTCAGTATTTTGGCTCCACTATTCGTGTCATCGGGATAAAATCCGGATAAAATCCACCCTAACTGTGTGTTTTGAGCGATAATTCCGTCCCGTAGTCTTTCGAAACCCTGTAGTAGTATTTTGCTATGGTCTTGGGCACCTAATATTATATCAATTGGTCCCTTTTTATAATAAGTTGGGTCAGCTATCAGCGCATTATCCAAGATTTTTTCTTGTAATTGTTTTAAGTCATGCCTTGGTAATGAACTTGTTAGTTTTGGTAGTATTATTAGCGTTACTGGCAGTTTATAATCGCTAGAGTACCTTGGTTGTAAAGTAATGTTGATTGTATGGTTTGATGTTTTTGGTTTTTCATCTCCGATTCCTTTTATTTCGGCTCGGATTTTTTGACGTGGGTAAGCCAGCAGTTGTGCCACTTCTTCAGTGCAAAATGAAGCTTCTGATCCTTGATCACATAACACTCTCAACAACTGCGGCATCCCGTCATAAGAGGTAGTTTTTACTATAGCGGTAGCGAGTAAAGTTGTATTTTTAGTGTTGGTATTTGTTGCCGATAAATTCGACGTTGTTATATTTTGAGGCTTCTCTATTCCTACATTTTTTGTTGTGTATTTTTTGGCGTTATTACTATTTTGAAACGGTTTAGATTGGTGTAATAATGTGTTGTGCCCCTTATGTTGACAAATATCGCATTGTTTGTAAACTGCACTCACACACTGTTTCCGATCATCGTGATTTAAGCAACGCTTGCACATTCTTTTTTCCGTGACGGCTTTGTATCGGTCGCTGACGCATAACTCTTTGAAACTAGGGCAAGAATGAATACTATGATCCATACTTTGACAATGCCAACAGCGTTTATATTTTTCCGATGTTTGTTTATTACGTGATTGTTGACCATTAGTATGTGATAACGACCCGTCAAATGACTTAAGACAACTGAAACGGTTTTCCATGAATTTCATCATCTCGTCGAAGGATTGTAATTTATTCCTGTTTTGTAATTGGTCTTCATACTTGGTATTTGTTTCCTCGTCCCATTTTCTACTGACTATTCTTATCAATAGAGGGCCCCAAGATGGTGTATTTATGCCTTGATTTTTCAGTGCCTCAAGACATTCATTTATAGTGTCGTGCATGTCTCGTAATTGTACCGCGTTTGCTCGTTGCATTTTAGGTAAATCTAATAATTTGTCAATAAACTTAGTAGCAATCATGCGCTCGTCTTCATATCTCTGCGTAAGCAATTTCCAAGCTGTTTCGTAATTTATTTCGCTAATTGTTAAGTGACGTATTAATCTTGCTGCGTCGCCTTTTACGTGTGTTTTAAGATACTGCATTTTCTCTGTAGAAGAATTAATTGAGTTATCTTCGTGAATTATTTTTCTAAATAAATCTTGGAATGTGTACCAAGAGTCATAGTTCCCCGCAAATATGGGAATATTTATTCGTGGAAGTTTTACTGACGATTTTGTCGACATAGCTTTTTCACCCGAGTTTTGGATTATTCTTGCTTCTAACAAATTTATGATAATGTCATAATCTGTCTGTGTACTCTCGAAGCAATTATCCTTGAAATAGCTATTGTCCAGTGTGCTTTCAGCCATCAGTAATTCGATGTGCGTCTCTTCAATTTCTAGCCATCGTTTTTGTAAGGTTTGTAATAGTGTTTGTAAATGCCATATTGGCTTATCCTGAGTAATGGATTCCTTAGCCTGAGATATTTTCTTGGATATCTGTGACATTGGGAACAGTTGTATAAACAGTTTTGGGCTACTGACAACCCCCTTGTCTTCATCTTCGTCTAGAAGTCGTGGTTCATAAATACTTTGTACGTGTTGTAGTCTTTCCTCACATTTTCTGAGGTAGTTGATTCCTTCGTCGTAACATTTCTTAATGTTACCAAAGTAGTTTGTAGTAATGTACTTATGAGTTGACAAGATCTCTTGATCTTGTAGTTTCAAGTGGTTTTCTTGAACTCGCTGGAAAACCTGGTCTAATATTTTCTCCCGTTCGTTGAGGTATTTTTCCGTTTTCCTTGTGGGCGAGTCCTTTTTCAGGTTTGAGACCATCCTTTTGATCTCACTGTAATCCGCTTCCTGGCTCCTGATTAGTTCGTTAACTTCCTGTATCTCCATAGTGCTCTTCTTTCCCACTTCTCTAACGGCCCTATCTACCTAACTCAATAGTCAAGTCTGTCAACGTCAATTCCTACAGTAATAAGGGGACCGCGTGATTGAAAGAAATTTCAAATGTTCGAAGGACCAAAATGTCTAACCACTCCAAACAGATGTCACGTGAGGTCGCAATACTGTTGAGGGTGCGTTAGTACATGTAGGGATATGATACGTCACGTGCCTACTGAACCTATAAGCCTAACAGTCCCTACGACTATAATCCCTATAAGCCCTACAGCCCTAACCTACCATATACCTAGTAGTGATATATAAATATATAAATAAGTTCAGGATGTCTGCACCATGCGACCTAAGGTTACAGACGGATAGTAGACAGGATGTCCAGGTTCGGGAAGGATAAACTCACTGCCAGCTCGCAGACTCACGAGACTGATCAGAGATGGCTAAAGGTGTCTTGGCCACAGTGAGGGGTAATGAGACAAGAATATAAAATTCAAATCTGGTTTATTTTACAAGATGTACAGCTTATATACTAATTTAACTTAATACACACTATTATACAAAGTTGTATGTGTTTCATGCGTGTAAGATGCAACTCAGTCATTATTTTAACTAGGCCGCTCGTGTAGTCGTCGCCGGGCCAAGTGCTGATTCGATGTTCAAAGGTTAACATTGAACAGGTTGGTTCCGTAAACACATGTGACAAATTAAATGATTTAAAGAGATTTAATAACCTACTGCTATCTGAATTATATTCTAGAATATTAATATTAAAGTCACCACAGACAATTACTAGTTTTTACCCATTGCAAGTTTTGCCAAAACATCTTCCATCACTGACTCGAATATAGAGTAGTTCTTATAATTAGGGGGTCTGTAGACGCACATTATGACATGCTTATCCAGCTCAACACAGGACAGTTCAACACTATGCTCAACTGAGAGGTCTACTATATCTTTACGAGGTTTTGATTTAATACCATTTTTAATTAATATAAGTGAACCCCCACGCAACGTAATATTTCTGTTAAAACAACTGCACACAGTATAATTTTCATAATTGATTAGCATTGCATAATGTTTCAGCCAATGCTCAGTGAAACAAACAATTTCAAATATTGTATTTCTAAAAATAGTTTGATTTCAAATTCCTTTGAAGAAAAACCCTGAATATTCTGGCGGAATAATTTCAGAGAATTCTGCTCAAACCTATTTTTGAAATTAAATTTTTGCGAGCAAGAAGGTACCTTTTTGATGGTGGATATACTCGTAACTATTCCGTTATTGGTACCCACCCTTGTCCTATCAACTAGTTTAAAGAATTATTTATTAATAGCATTTTTGCTAACGTTATTCAAGGTATTGACCACCTTTAAATTAGTACTATTACTAATATCAATAATAACTGGATACTTCGACATACTACTTATGTCTGAGTTTATTGTATAAGATAATAGCCGAGCTATTTGATGTCTTACCCTAAGAGGCAGATACAAAGTATCGCCTGTCGACTTTAATTTATCAACAAAAATGTTGATGTCAAAAAAAACAAGTTTGTCACTATAGTGACTCACAAGAAAGTGCAGATGCTTATTAAGCATGTGAATGTGATTATTTTGTCTATTTGACAATTTATGCAAGTAAGGGAAGGCACACAAAATATTTTTACTGCAATTTAACTTTAACATCTCTTTTACACACTCAGTGATGTCATCTTTTTTACTTTTGTACTATTACCTACAAATACAGTAAAATTTGTATCTGGTTTGTTTATTCTTTGCCACAGATTCCATTATTTGCCTGTAAGATGACCATTCCACTTTTAATTATTGCATGGCCGGGCCATGCAATAATTAAAAGTGGAATGACTCTGATTGCCATTTATTAATTTACCTAAACCTTTTCCAATACCGTCTGAAAACATAACCGAATGCAAACCTTCATTACTATGACTATATGAAAAGCCAGCACTCTCAGGCCGGTCTACTTGAGGCAGATCCTGTGCTACATTTGATATGTCTTGTACGAAGACACTGTTTTGAGACACCCTCTCAGCTTAGACCGGGTCGTCTGTACAATCAGGCTGGACTGCAATTAGATTTGAGACTGTCTGGCAGTTACACAGACACCTCACTAACTCATTTGCGGCCAAAATGTGTTCTTTAATTTGTAATTTTGAATTTATATATTTATTGTAAAGAGAACTAAGTCTGTTCTCAAGTACCTGTATTTCTAACTGTAAGCGGTGAGTGTCAATCTCATATATTTTTTTGCTGTCTTCTAATTTAATTTGGTAATTATTTAATTTATTAACTAGGTCAACACGTTCTTTTCTGAGTGGAATATTTTTAATAAAGAACTTGTGTTGTTCTTTATAAAAAACTAGCTGTCCCACGCGGCTTCGCTCCCGTCAACTGGCTACCTACCTACCCATCAACCCTACCTACTCTACATACATGATTGTTGTGTAATTAAACCGTTTACGCAGCGCACGCAACGGAAGCTCTCAAAAAGGAATAATTTTGCCCGTTTTTGCAACATTTTTCATTTATGCTCTGCTCCTGTTGGTCGTAGCGTGATGTTATATAGCCTATAACCTTCCTCAATAAATGGACTATCCAACACAAAAAGAATTTTTCAATTCCAACAAGTAGTTTCTGAGATTAGCGCGTTCAAACAAACAAACAAACAAACAAACAAACAAACTCTTCAGCTTTATAATATTAGTATAGATATTCAATCGAAAGTAGGCATATTAGGTGGAATACTCTACTCAGTAGACAAAAAAATACATTTTGAAAACTTTGGCTTAAATGAAAAAATATTTGAAAGCACATAGAACGAAATACAGAGAATTTTGGCTCAATTTGAGAAACCAAGAAGAAAAAAAAAATTATAGCAGAACGAAAGTCTGCAAAAACATTTGCTAGTGAAAAACGAGGAGTATTCCCGTTGTCCCCGTAAACTATGTCCCCGTAACGGGGACAACGGAACGTCATGGATACAATTTCGTTCCTAAGCGGAATAGCATACGTTACTCAAATGTCTAATAGAATATAATCAAAAAGACATAATAATTATGTTACGATTTAAATTATATTTTATATTTTTTTTAGTTATGTGGCGTCTTGCTGGTCAATCCAAGTGTTTGACTACTTCTTAACCGGGCGATCCTGTAGAGACTAAATTATAGCGTCCAGCCAGGCAACCGCTGCTGGCTTTTGAGAGGGACTTTATAGGCGGTTTATAGAACTGACCGATGGAAAGTTCAAAAATCACATCAAACGTGTCCTTATTAAAAAAGCATATTATAAAATCAAGGACTACGTTGAAGATAACATTTTTGGCTTTAGCTCCTTCTGCGCATGCGGCTTCCCTGGTAACTCATAAACGGCACAAATATGTGGATGTCTCTAACTATTCTCAATCTCATTTTTTTCTTTTCATTGGACTTTTTACAATAGTTCGCAATCATCTTTATAGCCCTTTGCAAAGAATAGTTACAGCACTGGTAACAACATTTGTGCCACATGTTAAATTTAGTCTTATTATATATTTTTTTTTTAACTTTGTATAGATTCTTTTACAGATTATTTTGTGAATGTGTGAACATTGTAGGCCTTCTAGATGTTAGTTAACATTTGTTAACTTTGTTATATATTATATAAACTTTATTTTTTTAGGTTCTTACGACTTATAGTCGGGCCTACCTTGTCCCCCATAGTACTAATGCTGTAACATGGAAATATTGTAAAACCAAACCATTTTTCAAAAGAGTAACCATGGAGTTTCTTGCCGGTTCTTCTGCATAGGAAACGTCCAACCCGAACCGTGCACCTTTTGTCTACGTTTTATAAGTGCCCATGTAGGCCTATGTAAAATAAAAAAAAATGATTTTGATTTTGGGCCACGGTGGAGACACGTTGCGCGGGTAGGAGGTGATGAATCGTTGGCTCGATAGAACGGCGCTGGAGCAGCGATGTCGCGTTGATGTGTTCGTCGCGTTACAGTCCTCTCTGGTCCCGAAGATGTCCCGACGAGGAGGCCAGTTGAGCTTCCGTGGCTATCGTCTGCTTCCTTGGCCTACCATGTCTGCGCAAAGATATTTCTGGATTAGGCAAGTTTAAGGCTGAGCCGTGGTAGGGACTCAGTGTGGAGGAATGGTAAATACCCAGAGGAATTTTCTAGTCGACGGGTGCGCTACTTCGTAATAGCAGGGCCCGTGCCGTCGCAGAACAATGTCGCCAGGTTGATAGGCATGTCGACGACGTTCATCCATCCAATTTTTTCTTGTTTCTTCTTTGTTGTCTTGCACGTCTCTCGCCGTCTTCAATGTACTCGTATCTGCTAATAGAGACAGTTTAGTTGTTATTTCAGCTATAAAATTTTCTGTTAAAAACTATCTGCCGAAGATCGTGTTTAACGTCATCATATTATGTCCTTAATTCTCTGCCAAAGGTAAAATATGCGATATTCTCTGACAAATCGCGGCTCGGGGGACAGAGATCCGACAGAATCTCATGGCTACATGGAGAGGGTGACTGTCGCATCCCAGCGCTGTGCACGCCACAATTGCGGCGGTAAGGCCCCTCTTTGAGGAGTGGCTTGAAAAGCGTCACGGCGTCATCACCTTCCGCCTGTCGCAGGTCCTCACCGGACACGGCTGTTTCGGGCGTTTCCTGTTCAGGATAAAGCGGGAGGAAACGCCCGAGTGTCACCATTGTGTGGACCACCCGGAGGACACGGTGGAGCATACGGTGGAGATCTGTCCCGCTTGGGCGGAGCACCGCCGTGTCCTCGTGGAGGCGATCGGTGGTGGCGACCTCTCACGCCCGGTCCTGTTCCTGTGTTCTGCGAAGCAGTAATGCTCACAAAGGAGGAGGCGGAACGCGTGAGGGAGACGCAAAGGAGACGCTCTCACGCCCCTAGCCACCGCAGGTGACGCCCCTGGCGACGGAAGTCGCTAGCCGATTCCCGGTCACCGTAGGTGCGGGCTTGCGGATGGCAAGTAATGGGTAGCTCGCCGTCCGATAAGGACCAGGCCCGAGTTTACGGCGCGTAATGTTCCACGTGTGCCTCAAAGAGATGTCAGCAAGAGTAACGGGGCCTGCTGCCTATCTGGGTCGCAGATAAATCTGAAAGAGTTACCGCGGCCCGGGCTCAATCAACTGAAGGAACACGGTTGGGTTTTAGTCATTAAAGTCTTACACGCCCTCCCGCTTCACCCAGAGTGGGAGAAGTCATTAACCACCCAAAAAAAAATGAGCGTTCGGTTATCGCGTGACTCAGGCAACAAGATAAATTTTGTTGGGATCTTCCGGCCACATAATGTGACTGTCACTGCAGCTGTCGTGACAGGCTGTCTCCGCCGTAAGCCATCAGCAAGGGTGATCAACGCATTTTCGGCATTGAATTCAACTAAGTGATTTGACGTAGATGCTTGGCTCCAGAATCGATGTGAGCTTGTCCGTTGACACAAGCTATACAAATCTTGACAGTTGGCCTGAGTCGTGCTGTAGATACCAGGGTGGCATTGAGGGAATAAAACCCGACGTCCACTGCGCCAACTTTGTTTTTGTTGTACTTTGGAAATTTGCTCCTGACTACGCCGGGCTCACGACTAGGCGTTGGTCTGACTGCGGCTGCAACTGCCGCGACATCTACCACGCACGCGCTGAACCACAGCAAAAGGTACACCCGGGTCGTTTCCCTGATGGAGTGGCAAAGCTGTTGCTTGAGTTGGGTCCTGATCGTGCAGCGACTGACTCTTCAATATGACGTACCTTTGTCAAG
The DNA here is from genome assembly GCA_964057195.1 of Orthosia cruda. Taxonomy (NCBI): domain Eukaryota; kingdom Metazoa; phylum Arthropoda; class Insecta; order Lepidoptera; family Noctuidae; genus Orthosia; species Orthosia cruda. The sequence goes on along the minus strand of OZ059825.1, from coordinate 60,771,127 downwards.
AATTCATGAAAGGTCGCAACAGAATCTCTTGGTATTCTATCTCTTATACTTATATGTAGGGCTGTATACAAGAGGTCCAGGCCTTGCGATGGAGTAACAGAAGGCTTGGAAAACTCAGTCATATGGGCTCGCTTTTTAGCAACAAATCATTCTGTGCCCGAAGGACTTTGCTGCTTATTGCAAACAATTTCATCATACACCAGATAAGCTGTTCTCTTCGGCGCAAACGTCGCCCTTATCATCCTAGCCACCAGATGGATGCCTCGTCAACTAGCAGCAATGTGAGCTCCTCAGTGGCGTTGTCATTACGTATTGCTTCTATTTTCTTATACTTGCTGATGGTTGATAGAAATGCCTCCACCAATGCCGTATTTCGAGATCCGTCGAAGAGAGCAGTGCATGACGCTAAGCTACCAGATTTATGCAGGAGCTGATCATTCCGTATGGCCAAGACCCCTAATAGATCGCGGAACTGGTCGTCAGAGAAACTGACGTTCGACATATTATTGCCTAAATTTCTACGGCTACGCCTAGGTAATATTTTATGAAACTCAATATTATTGACTATTTTACCCTGCCAAGTAAAATTCAACCTACCCCGATATGACCTAACTAAAAAGAGGGTAGTCTCATAAGACAATAATAAAATATACAGCTAGTTTGAGAAAAACTAGTGGGTAGATTATAACGTCAAATAAAGACAAAAATATAAAATTTAAAAAAAATGTGGTTGTTACGAAAAATTGCCCGAGGTGGGAAGCTAATTGTAAAGACAATTGGCAATAAATATGTGGGAAAAGAGCCCGAGCTGGGACGCCAGATATAAGCAGAGTCGGTCACGATTACCTCGCGTAATCGTGAGCGACCTAAGTTGATACAAAGAGTACACTCGGAGCGTGCCGAACCCGAACTGCCGCTGCTGTTTTTTTATGTTTATTATTGCCTCTCGCAAGTCAATCCAAGTGATTAGCTGCTGCCTAACCGGGCGATCCTGTGAATACTAAACTATAGCCTCCAGCCAGGCATGCCACTGCTGGCTTCTGAGAGGGGCTTTATAGGCGGTTGTGGCCAAGGCGGAGACGCGTTGCGCGGGCACATCCCGGCGACTCTTTGGCTCGATCGAACGGCGGCCCGCGCGAGTGGAGCGATGTCGCGTTGATGTGTTCGTCGCATTACATAGTATGTATCTTCAAAGCTAGAGTGTAAGTAATATCACGGTAAAGATATCTACAGTATTCTATCTTCTTACAAACGGTCGGAACGCAAGTCATGCCTACGTGACTCGAGCCCAGCCCACACTCGATACACGCGGACACTCGGACGCGCTGCAGTGACGAACAAACGGTGTGATGGTTTTATAAGCAGTATAATCTTTACCCTGCAGTAAGCGTGCGGTTTGTGAATATTTGTTTAAAATAAGAACAAGTACTTAATTATTATGGCAAAGAGCATTAATTTTAGACAATATTGTGCTGTTTTTGGTTGCTTGAATTCTTGAATAACGCACTCAGAGATAACATTTTTCGGACGCGGGATAAACCATAGTCAGTGTGTAGTTAAGTTTCTATTAAAAATACTTATTTGTCTATATCTGTCTTTTATTCCTTCCTTCGTAGATAAAATCTTGTATGCAACTGTACGTTATTGGTTTTGTTAATAACTCGTGCCCATCTATTTCGGTACGCGCTATGCTTGTACCGAAAAATGGCACTCGTATTAAAAGACTGACCATAACGTAACAGTCGCATAAATAGCTATTAGGTTACATTCATATTAGGGCTGATAGATATTGTGATCGATTTACCGGGGGCATTTATTTATATTTGTTTGCTATACATCTTGATTAATTGACTCGAACGTACTGTTATGTAACCGATATAAAGTTTCATATCGATATCGAAAACGGTTTTCAGATATCGATATCTGTAGTGCAGTTTGCAGAAGTTAACAAGTTATTTAGATGAGCATACTAACAACGAACGCGAAATAATACTTAGAAAGAGAGGTAGCGCATATGGTTCCTATAGTTTGTAAAGTTCGCGTTTGGTCGTAGTTTTTACGTTTTTGCATTGTTACGGTTTTAATTTTTGACTTATTCGTTCTCGCACGCTAGTAAGGTTTTTATTATATACATTTTTTGTAATATCGGTTATTTTGATATATATATTGATATGATATGATATCTAACACATATCCGATATAAGTTACGTTTAGATATATCCGACCTATACTACTGTCCAGTAAGTAAATTACATACTTACTTACTGGACAGTAGGAGATTCCAAATTTAAAAGTCGCTTCTTCCTGGACAGTTGTGAATAAGTCTCCGGTAGAATACACATTCTGGATACTTTTTAGAGATGTTATGGCAACATTACGTACCATTTTCGAGAAAATTATTATTACACATAACATATAAATACCAGAAAAAATGTATAGTATCTAATAATTAAAATAATTAAGCGTCGGACGAGTTCGGAATGAGACGAGTAAGTGTCAAAGTACCTACAGAGTTACATACATGTGAATTCGACTAATTAGGGATAGCGACGGAATAGTTAATGTGACGAATTTTTATCATATCCAAAACTTTGTTATCACGGTCATGCATACTAGGCTGTTACTTTCATGATTGTAGCAGTTTTTTATACTACAGCGGATATAGATAACGAAATACTTTGCATAGTATATTTGTACCTAATAATAATCAGTAATTCATGTATATTTCAGGGTCACGAGCCGGTCAGCATAGTGACGGCAGTATTAAAAAAAAATACCAATAATGTCAAAAAAATACCTCACGATACTTATATGCCCGAAAATAAAACCCTACTCTATAATTGTAACGATACTTACGATTGTTTACCGGTTAAATTTACCTCTATGAAAGACCTATCCAGACCAAATCTCATCTTGAAATCTTGCTATACAAAAAACCACACACTTTGCGAAACCATAACATTTAATAATTTAAGCAAAACTGATAAATTATTGTTACTTACAAAGACAATAAAAGAAAAATCTTTTTATTTCGTACATTGCACAATAGATTCAAACAGTAGTCAATTATGCCACGAGAAAGACGATGATGCGTACGCAAATCTGGATCATAAGGCAAATAAAGCGCTTGTGAGTGTGTTTGATGAATTTATTTGTGAGGAAGACAAAACAATAAACGAACGTGAAACTCCTCGATGGAAAATCGGATACGACATTCCACCAAATCCATGCTATAGAAAAAAAGAGGATGTCGATTGTAACAGAACAGATATCAGCTATGGTCCAAAGAATGTTTTTGGCCCATTACTGACGACTCTCAGCACAATACGTGATCCTTTCAGCATTATACCACTCAAATCCTTCCGTAAAGAGAACAGCGCAGAAATTGTAGAGGAAATTACAGAGGAAACTAAAAAGGAAAGTAAACAGGAAAGTAAAGAGGAAAATAAAAAGGCAAGTAAAGAGAACCAAAAAGAGGAAAGTAAAGAAGAAAATAAACAGGAAAATAAAGAAGAAAATAAACAGGAAAATAAAGAAGAGGAAATTAAACCAAAGGAAAGGGTATTACTGAAATTAAGAGGACTTCTAATTTACAAAAATTCCAACGGGGCGCTAGACATACCAAATTTTACACACCAAAGCTCACACGAACTAGTACGTGGTAGATGTGGAGTGGTTGGTAATTGCGACACTGTTGCTCAACATACAATAAAAAGCCCAGGACAACCCGGGGATGACTCACTCACCCACCAATCGCCCGACATAGCCGTCGAAAACCCTTCGGTCGACAACCCGGCTGTCGAAAGCCCGCCCATCGAAAAGCCAGAAATTAAAGATCCAAACTTAGAGGAACCCAATGAAAAGGGAACGGAGAGTAAAGAAATTAGAAAAGAAGAATTGCAATAGGAAACATCGGCTGTGACTTAATATATCTCGTAATATACTAGTACATTTCGTGTCGAGCATAAAAAATCGAGATTATATCAAGAGCGATGTAGCCAATTTCGATATGAGCCAAAGGCGAACGTCGAAAGCTCCATGCGAGTTTTAAAATAAAGCCTTTTTATGCGAGACACGAACGATTCTTTTTCCACTACCTATTAAATGCAAATAATTTCGAACAACAATTTATTAGAAACGTTCAGACAAAAATCACAGACTATATACACACAATCAACGCCCGCTTTTTCGAGAGGTTACAGGTTCAGTATCATTCAGCCAGTTACATAATGATCCATACAAAAGTCATTTCGTAACTGTTACTATGTAATTTTGTTTTTTAATTTTATGATCTTGTGTCTAAATGTTCAAATTTCGAAACGAATTTCTTAGGCAATGTGTTACTTAATAGACAAGGTGGTGGAAAAAAAGGAATTTTAATTAACTATAGCACAGCCAACTCGCGACCTTCTTATATCTGCGCATTTCACTCATACACACACCTGTATATTGAACTCTTTCATAATTAACCAAAGAGAACGCCGCTAGGCCGCAACTTCATAATATATTAAGTAGAAAATTATAAATCATGTGGGTGGTGGTATTTTAACTCCACTCTCATAAAGTATTGTAATATAAATTTCAAAACATTTGCTCGTAAAGTGAGCCATCGCTTTTAGGGCCATTAACTGAGCTTACACACACACGTGCGTAATGACATTACACACTAGTGCGTAATAGAATTATATCTACAAAGTTAAATTATTACCTTTCTGCAAGTTATAGGCGAGTAAACAGAGCATTTTCAATTTAACCGAGTAATACAGTTTTTTTTTAGTAACAACAAAGAGGTTTTATGCCGCTGAAAATCCATTAACATTTTTGGAATAAATAAATAAACACATCCTTACCTACTTAAGTCAAACAAAAATTTATTATTATATATTTATTCTTAATTCACAATTGTTTATTATAAAATATTTGCTTATTATCAAATATATATTTGAAATTATAATTTTAAAGTGGTTGTATGTTCACTCATCTTACAATTGGTGCGTGAAAAAAACAAGCTTACGCGCCATTACCATAACTTTCGTATTTTGTTGTTATCGTATTTGTCGCTGTGTGGTAAATTATTTTAGAAATATTAAGTTTTCGTGCAGAAGGTGGACAATTGATAGAGTTAACCCCGCCAGAAAAACTAAATTAAGCACAAAATGCAAGTGACGAAAAGTGCTTAGCTGCTTACGATAGTTTCCTACAATGGAAGAGCAATAATAATACGCAGTAACTTGCTGAAAATGTGTTTTTGGCGTATTTCTCTGCCCAGCTCCATGTGGTGCATCTATTCCTGGTGGTGCTCAAACATGGTGTTGTGGTGAACTTAGTCGCCAAATTTAGACTCATTAGGAGTCTATGCTTTCTAGTGTTTTAAGTTGTCATTATATGATCCTGTAATGTATGAGGGATATAATAAAAGTCAAGTGTTCCATTGCAGAGCTATATTCACACTGAAACATGTACAACTTAAATCTACCTACATATTTACAAACTAATGAATATTAATGTACATTACACTCCTCCTTACTAAATTAATACTAGGTACACTTATCAACTAACAACTAACGTAATTACAATAACAATACTTATTCTAAACCTTAGAATTACAAACCTTAACCCTACACTGTCTAACAGCACGTTGTGGAGTCTGTGACACTTGAGGCAAGGCAACCTGACTGTCGCCTGGCGTCTGTACATCGACCACATAGCCACTAGACGCCTAATAACAGGCGAGCAATGTCTGTCAACACATATGACTAAAAATATCATATACAGGTAATACTGATCGCCACTCGACAGTTTCGAATTAGTAGCGACCACTTCTGTGAGCCATAAACACTTCCGTGTCAGTCAATAAAAAAATGAAGATTTTTTTTTTATAATGGCCTCTTGTACAATACGTTGCTATGGTAACAACAGCCAGACATCGAGTTTCCCAAAAAATAACATAACATTAAATTGATAAGTTAATAGTTACATAAACATAATTAGATTTATTTTCTAATATTATTTATCGGAGTTCATATTATACTGGTCAAGTTTGTAGGTGACCACGCCCACCGCATGTTTGCGTCTCTTTCTTTTTAAAGTATTTTTTTCGCTATCTCTTGTCCTCTATAATTTCGTAAACAAAACTAGTGAAGCACCATATCCTATGACCAAATCTGTTATCGATAGAACTAGAAACCTTACAAATACAGACATTAAATTGAATAGTTTATTAATTGTGAAACGATTTTTTGATTACGATTTTTACTAATATTACTATATTTAAGAACCAACAACCGAAAAAAAAGTATGTTTACCTTTAGAATTTTGTTTCTTTTTTTTTAAATTTAACATTTTATGTTATTACTAAAATCTTAAAACGCCGTATAATTAATAATAAAAAAGGTAATATTCATTTAAAAAAAATTCAAATACTATTTATAAAAATCGATAACTTCCTGGTTTTATTTAAACCTGTCCCACCCTTAATGATGCGTATGACCTTGGTAAGGGACCAATCAGAGCGCAGTACCCCGTGCCTCATACCTCAGCTAGTTGACAGAATTGTTTTGATGTATTAGATCAAGCATTAGGCGTCTAGGGGCTATGTGGTCGATGCGTCTGTATCACTACAGGTGCATCATTAATCGGCTGAGCCGGTGACGCCACGCTGCGCGGCGACACGACGCGAGCCGGCGACCCCTCCGACTGAGGCCGCTCACCACTACCACTGCCGTCATCCTCCTTTTCAGTCGTCTGAGAATCTGTATCCGATCGCTCCTTACTACTGGGACCACTACATACTAGGGATAACCTGTTCCCAGTTCTCCTACGTAATTAATCAATATGCCTATGGACTATTTCCCTACTTTGACCCTGGACTCGGTAGTCGCTAGGACCCCGATTATCTATTAGTCGACCGGGAATCCATCTTTCCCCTTTTAAGTATTGACGGTACCATACCTCTTCCCCTTCACCCCCAATGCTCCTATTCGCTCCCTGGACAGATTCAGCCTGTCGTTGTTGTGCTCGATGTACTTTGTTTTCCCTATCGGGTTTTATAGTATCCAGTCGAGTTCGTGTTCGCCTGCCTAATAAAATCATTGCGGGGCTTTCACCGGTTGTCAAATGTTCTACATTCCTATAATGCAATAAATATGTCCACAATGCCCTATCTATATTTTGTATCTCTTTAATTTGCCTTTTTAATGACTCGTTTTAGTAGTTAGTAGTTTCTGCTAACCCATTAGAAGCGGGGTGGTATGGGGCTGTAAAATGTGTTGTAAATTCGTGAAATTCTTTCGATGCGAACTGTGTACCATTGTCACTAACTATTTGCCTAGGCAACCCCCATCTACTAAATAACTCCGTTAATCTATCTATTAGACTAAAAGCTGAAATGCTTGAAACATTGAAAACCTCCAACCATTTTGATGTGGCATCCACTACAACTAGGTATGTTCTACAACCCATCGGTCCCATATAGTCGATATGTATGCGACTTCACAGTCGGTTTGGCCAGGGCCACATGCGCGGCGCCTGGTTTCCACTGCTTCATCTACCCCGGGCCACCTACGTGCCAAAGCTTTTGATTTCACGATGCCCATGTGTGGTTCATGCAACATTAATAACACTTTACTTCTACACGCTTCCGGAACCACTAACCTGTGTCCCCACATAATACATCCTAATTCTGCATAAAGTTCATTTCTCCTATTAAAGTACGGTTTTAAGTTGCTCAAGTCACACTCCTTAGGCCAACCGTCTCTCAGGTAACTCAATATTTTTGACAGTCCTACATCTCGTAAAGTTTGTTGTTTAATCTCGTTATAATCTAACTAGCACTCCGCCCGCGACTTCGTTCGCATGATTTCGTATTTTATTCAACTAAATTATGGGCAGTTAGTGAAGGCGACCAAAAATAAGCTATTGTTAAAATGGGATAATAATAAAAGGAATCGTAGATATCTACGGTTCAAGTTTTAAGATTTTGATTTAGAGGACATAGAACCTCCTCCTTCTTGGAAACTCGGTAAAAATCTTATTCCTTGGGCAATAATAAATTGCCATCATTAGTTTTTCAGAATTACCCCCAGAAGATGTTTTAGGTGTGTCAACGGTTTTTTGAAGAATCTTACGGCACTAAGATGACCTCTTCCTCGATTTGGAACTACAAACAAGTGTTGGTTGACGGAGATATCGGCGAACATACACAAAAAACAAATAAGTGCCAAAAGGCAAATTGCCTATTAGGTACACCTTAAAAGTGAAAAACACTACCGACACTGAAATCCAACTAAAAACTCTACAAAGTAAAAAAATAACGTTCTTTTTCGAATTCGGTGTCCATAACGAAAAAAATCGGTAATATTTTTTTTGTTAAAATGTTTTATTCAAATAAATGTCTCTTTAATGGTTGAATTTCCAAAAATCCCTCCTTAGTGCTCCCTTACAACATAAAAAGAAGCTGTGGGCAATAAAATACTTCAAAAATCTTGAACACCCCCTAACTGGTATTTTGGGGATATTTCCGAAAACTAATAACAACCTAAGTTATTTATTAAGGTTAGTATTTGTGCCAAATTTCAAGTTTATTAACCCAAGATCTTCAACTCTAAAAAACTACTAATGATATACTTTATTATTTACTTAAGTTAGTATTTGTTCCAAGTTTCAAGTTTATTAATCCAAGAAATGAGATTTTCCATACAAACTTTAACATCCCTTAAATCGTCTTTTGGGGGTAGTTCCGAAAAATTAACGTTACCTTTATTATTTTGCCCAAGGAATTAATTCAAACAAATATCTCCCGTTTACTCCCCTACATCAAAAAATGAATCCATAAAATTCTTCAAAAGTCTTTAACACACCCTAAATCGTATTATAGGAGTAGTTTTGAAAAACTTGTAATGACAACCTTCACTTTAAAAACAATAAAAAATATAAAATATCAGCTGTTAGTATTTATGCCAAGTTTCAAATATATAAGCCCAACAAATTGCCACCTTTAACCTCCATTAGGGGTAGAATTTCCGAAAATCAATAAAATTATTACTTTTTTTGTAATCAAGAGCGTAAACCTACTATTTCAGATATTTTAACTTCCAAACCGAAGAAATTTCATATGAAGTTTCAACCCCTACTTTATTCCCATTAGGGGTAGAATTTCTAAAATATAATAAATACATGAATTCTTTTTATCAACCAAGAGCGTAAATCTAAAATTACACGTGTCCAACTTACAAACTGTAGAAATTACATACAAACTTTCAACCCCCTTATTACCCCCGTTACGGGTGGCATTTCCGGAAATAATTAAAATCATTGTTTTTTTTTTAAGCCTCAGCATAAACCACAATTTTAGATGTTTTACCTTCCAAACCGAAGAAATTTCATATAAAGTTTCAACCCCTATTTTATCCCCATAGGGGTAGAATTTCCAAAAACTAATAAATACATATTTTTATCTACCTGGAGATTAAATCTAAAATTTCACGTGTACAGCTTTCAAACTAAAGAAATTACATACAAAGTTTGAACCCCCTTTTTACTCCCTTAGAGGCCAAATTTCCAGAAACCAATAAAAATATATTAATTATTTTTATGAACCAAAAGCGTGAATCTACAATTTCACGTACCCAACTGTAGACATTACATACAAACTTTCAACCCTCTTTTTATTCCATTAGGGGTGGAATTATCAAAAACCAATGAATACATTAATTCTTTTTATCAACTAAGAACGTAAGTGTAAAATTTCAAGTGTCTAATTTACAAACTGTCAAAATTTCATACAAATTTTCAACCCCCGCTTTTTACACCCTTAGGGGTCGAATTTCCAAAAACTAATATATACATTACTTCTTTTTATCAACCAAGAACGTAAATCTAAAATTTCACGTGTCCGTCTTACAAACTGTAGAAATTTCATACAAACTTTCAACCCCCTTTTACACCCCCTAAGGATTGGAATTTTCAAAAACCAATAAACACATTAATTATTTTTATCAACCAAGAGCGTAATGTAAAATTTCTTGTGTCCAATTTACAAACTATAAAAACTTCATACAAACTTTCAACCCCCTTTTTACCACCTTAGGGGTCGAATTTCTAAAAACTAATAAATACATTAATTCTATTTATCAAGCAAGAGCGTAAATCTAAAATTTCATGTGCCCAACTTACAAACTGTAGAAATTACATACAAACTTTCAACCCCCTTTTTACCCCCTTTGGGGTGGAATTGCCAAAAATCCTTTCTTAGTGCTCACTTACGCCGCTTGAACAACTTTTCTGCCAAATTTCATGCTTCTAGGCCTAGCGGTTTAGGCTGTGCGTTGATCGATCAGTCAGTCAGTCAGTCAATCAGTTTCTTCTTTTATATATATAGATAAAGAGGTACTAACCTACTACTCATATTCCTTACAAATTTCCCATAGAAGTTTATTATTCCTAAAAAGGACCTTAACTCCGTTATGTTTGTTGGGCGAGGAATATTAATTATGGCCTCCACCTTGGCCGGATTTGTTTTAATACCCTCATTATTAATAACGTAACCCAAATATTGAACTTCTTTTACTAAGAACACACATTTGCTACTTTTCAACTTTAAACCGGAACTATGTAATCTATTAAAAACCTGTTCTAGTGCTTCTAAATGTTCTTTTTTGTTTTTGCCTCCTATTATCACATTGTCAAGGAATATTTCAACTTTAGGAATACCCTTCAACAAATTGCACATGATTCGCTGGAAAATTCCTGGACTTGAAGATAGCCCGTATACTAACCGATTATATCTATAAAGACCCCTATGTGTATTTATCACAGTAAATTTCTTATTATCGTCGAGTTCTATTTGATTATAGGCTTGGCTTAAATCCATTTTCGAAAAATAATTTGCTCCGCTAAGTTTTACTATTAAATCCTCGATTCTAGGCAATGTATAGCGATCAATAAGTAAAACTGGGTTCACAGTAGCCTTATAATCGGCACAGATTCTTAGCGAGCCGTCAGGTTTATTTACAGGTACGAGCGGCGAGGCCCAGTCGGAGCAGTCGACGGGCGCGATGATGCCGTCGCGCAGCATGGCGTCCAGATCGGCGTCAAGCCGCCCGAGCAGCGCGTACGGCACGGGCCGCGCGCGTTGGAACACCGGCGATGCGCCCTCGCGCAAGTGCAGCGTCGCCCTGCCCCCGGTGTACAGCCCCAACCCGCCGCTGAATAATTCCTTAAACCTGTTTAACAGCACATTAATCTCATTAGACATGTTGACTTCTTTAAAATTTATATTGTTACAGTTGCTAAAAACTGGAATTTTTATTTTTAATTCTGTTAACCACTGTCGGCCCAGTAATGAAGTGGTACCTCCCTCAATTACAAATAATTCCAGTTCTTTACTACCATCCCCGTAAACTACATTCGGTTTAAACATTCCTATGGGTTTAATTTTTGAGCCATCATAAAAATTTAATATTAAATTACTATTTTCTAATTTACGAGAACTGAACCACTTTTTATACTGTGCTTCACTAATGCATGATACCGCGGTACCAGTATCGACCTCCATAGGAATAGTAACATTATAAATACATATGGGCAAAATTTCTCTGCCCAGCTCCATGTGGTGCATCTATTCCTGGTGGTGCTCAAACATGGTGTTGTGGTGAACTTAGTCGCCAAATTTAGACTCATTAGGAGTCTATGCTTTCTAGTGTTTTAAGTTGTCATTATATGATCCTGTAATGTATGAGGGATATAATAAAAGTCAAGTGTTCCATTGCAGAGCTATATTCACACTGAAACATGTACAACTTAAATCTACCTACATATTTACAAACTAATGAATATTAATGTACATTACACTCCTCCTTACTAAATTAATACTAGGTACACTTATCAACTAACAACTAACGTAATTACAATAACAATACTTATTCTAAACCTTAGAATTACAAACCTTAACCCTACACTGTCTAACAGCACGTTGTGGAGTCTGTGACACTTGAGGCAAGGCAACCTGACTGTCGCCTGGCGTCTGTACATCGACCACATAGCCACTAGACGCCTAATAACAGGCGAGCAATGTCTGTCAACACATATGACTAAAAATATCATATACAGGTAATACTGATCGCCACTCGACAGTTTCGAATTAGTAGCGACCACTTCTGTGAGCCATAAACACTTCCGTGTCAGTCAATAAAAAAATGAAGATTTTTTTTTTATAATGGCCTCTTGTACAATACGTTGCTATGGTAACAACAGCCAGACATCGAGTTTCCCAAAAAATAACATAACATTAAATTGATAAGTTAATAGTTACATAAACATAATTAGATTTATTTTCTAATATTATTTATCGGAGTTCATATTATACTGGTCAAGTTTGTAGGTGACCACGCCCACCGCATGTTTGCGTCTCTTTCTTTTTAAAGTATTTTTTTCGCTATCTCTTGTCCTCTATAATTTCGTAAACAAAACTAGTGAAGCACCATATCCTATGACCAAATCTGTTATCGATAGAACTAGAAACCTTACAAATACAGACATTAAATTGAATAGTTTATTAATTGTGAAACGATTTTTTGATTACGATTTTTACTAATATTACTATATTTAAGAACCAACAACCGAAAAAAAAGTATGTTTACCTTTAGAATTTTGTTTCTTTTTTTTTAAATTTAACATTTTATGTTATTACTAAAATCTTAAAACGCCGTATAATTAATAATAAAAAAGGTAATATTCATTTAAAAAAAATTCAAATACTATTTATAAAAATCGATAACTTCCTGGTTTTATTTAAACCTGTCCCACCCTTAATGATGCGTATGACCTTGGTAAGGGACCAATCAGAGCGCAGTACCCCGTGCCTCATACCTCAGCTAGTTGACAGAATTGTTTTGATGTATTAGATCAAGCATTAGGCGTCTAGGGGCTATGTGGTCGATGCGTCTGTATCACTACAGGTGCATCATTAATCGGCTGAGCCGGTGACGCCACGCTGCGCGGCGACACGACGCGAGCCGGCGACCCCTCCGACTGAGGCCGCTCACCACTACCACTGCCGTCATCCTCCTTTTCAGTCGTCTGAGAATCTGTATCCGATCGCTCCTTACTACTGGGACCACTACATACTAGGGATAACCTGTTCCCAGTTCTCCTACGTAATTAATCAATATGCCTATGGACTATTTCCCTACTTTGACCCTGGACTCGGTAGTCGCTAGGACCCCGATTATCTATTAGTCGACCGGGAATCCATCTTTCCCCTTTTAAGTATTGACGGTACCATACCTCTTCCCCTTCACCCCCAATGCTCCTATTCGCTCCCTGGACAGATTCAGCCTGTCGTTGTTGTGCTCGATGTACTTTGTTTTCCCTATCGGGTTTTATAGTATCCAGTCGAGTTCGTGTTCGCCTGCCTAATAAAATCATTGCGGGGCTTTCACCGGTTGTCAAATGTTCTACATTCCTATAATGCAATAAATATGTCCACAATGCCCTATCTATATTTTGTATCTCTTTAATTTGCCTTTTTAATGACTCGTTTTAGTAGTTAGTAGTTTCTGCTAACCCATTAGAAGCGGGGTGGTATGGGGCTGTAAAATGTGTTGTAAATTCGTGAAATTCTTTCGATGCGAACTGTGTACCATTGTCACTAACTATTTGCCTAGGCAACCCCCATCTACTAAATAACTCCGTTAATCTATCTATTAGACTAAAAGCTGAAATGCTTGAAACATTGAAAACCTCCAACCATTTTGATGTGGCATCCACTACAACTAGGTATGTTCTACAACCCATCGGTCCCATATAGTCGATATGTATGCGACTTCACAGTCGGTTTGGCCAGGGCCACATGCGCGGCGCCTGGTTTCCACTGCTTCATCTACCCCGGGCCACCTACGTGCCAAAGCTTTTGATTTCACGATGCCCATGTGTGGTTCATGCAACATTAATAACACTTTACTTCTACACGCTTCCGGAACCACTAACCTGTGTCCCCACATAATACATCCTAATTCTGCATAAAGTTCATTTCTCCTATTAAAGTACGGTTTTAAGTTGCTCAAGTCACACTCCTTAGGCCAACCGTCTCTCAGGTAACTCAATATTTTTGACAGTCCTACATCTCGTAAAGTTTGTTGTTTAATCTCGTTATAATCTAACTAGCACTCCGCCCGCGACTTCGTTCGCATGATTTCGTATTTTATTCAACTAAATTATGGGCAGTTAGTGAAGGCGACCAAAAATAAGCTATTGTTAAAATGGGATAATAATAAAAGGAATCGTAGATATCTACGGTTCAAGTTTTAAGATTTTGATTTAGAGGACATAGAACCTCCTCCTTCTTGGAAACTCGGTAAAAATCTTATTCCTTGGGCAATAATAAATTGCCATCATTAGTTTTTCAGAATTACCCCCAGAAGATGTTTTAGGTGTGTCAACGGTTTTTTGAAGAATCTTACGGCACTAAGATGACCTCTTCCTCGATTTGGAACTACAAACAAGTGTTGGTTGACGGAGATATCGGCGAACATACACAAAAAACAAATAAGTGCCAAAAGGCAAATTGCCTATTAGGTACACCTTAAAAGTGAAAAACACTACCGACACTGAAATCCAACTAAAAACTCTACAAAGTAAAAAAATAACGTTCTTTTTCGAATTCGGTGTCCATAACGAAAAAAATCGGTAATATTTTTTTTGTTAAAATGTTTTATTCAAATAAATGTCTCTTTAATGGTTGAATTTCCAAAAATCCCTCCTTAGTGCTCCCTTACAACATAAAAAGAAGCTGTGGGCAATAAAATACTTCAAAAATCTTGAACACCCCCTAACTGGTATTTTGGGGATATTTCCGAAAACTAATAACAACCTAAGTTATTTATTAAGGTTAGTATTTGTGCCAAATTTCAAGTTTATTAACCCAAGATCTTCAACTCTAAAAAACTACTAATGATATACTTTATTATTTACTTAAGTTAGTATTTGTTCCAAGTTTCAAGTTTATTAATCCAAGAAATGAGATTTTCCATACAAACTTTAACATCCCTTAAATCGTCTTTTGGGGGTAGTTCCGAAAAATTAACGTTACCTTTATTATTTTGCCCAAGGAATTAATTCAAACAAATATCTCCCGTTTACTCCCCTACATCAAAAAATGAATCCATAAAATTCTTCAAAAGTCTTTAACACACCCTAAATCGTATTATAGGAGTAGTTTTGAAAAACTTGTAATGACAACCTTCACTTTAAAAACAATAAAAAATATAAAATATCAGCTGTTAGTATTTATGCCAAGTTTCAAATATATAAGCCCAACAAATTGCCACCTTTAACCTCCATTAGGGGTAGAATTTCCGAAAATCAATAAAATTATTACTTTTTTTGTAATCAAGAGCGTAAACCTACTATTTCAGATATTTTAACTTCCAAACCGAAGAAATTTCATATGAAGTTTCAACCCCTACTTTATTCCCATTAGGGGTAGAATTTCTAAAATATAATAAATACATGAATTCTTTTTATCAACCAAGAGCGTAAATCTAAAATTACACGTGTCCAACTTACAAACTGTAGAAATTACATACAAACTTTCAACCCCCTTATTACCCCCGTTACGGGTGGCATTTCCGGAAATAATTAAAATCATTGTTTTTTTTTTAAGCCTCAGCATAAACCACAATTTTAGATGTTTTACCTTCCAAACCGAAGAAATTTCATATAAAGTTTCAACCCCTATTTTATCCCCATAGGGGTAGAATTTCCAAAAACTAATAAATACATATTTTTATCTACCTGGAGATTAAATCTAAAATTTCACGTGTACAGCTTTCA
Source organism: Orthosia cruda (assembly GCA_964057195.1). Taxonomy (NCBI): domain Eukaryota; kingdom Metazoa; phylum Arthropoda; class Insecta; order Lepidoptera; family Noctuidae; genus Orthosia; species Orthosia cruda. The sequence continues at coordinate 60,755,296 of OZ059825.1, read as the reverse complement.
AACTAAAGAAATTACATACAAAGTTTGAACCCCCTTTTTACTCCCTTAGAGGCCAAATTTCCAGAAACCAATAAAAATATATTAATTATTTTTATGAACCAAAAGCGTGAATCTACAATTTCACGTACCCAACTGTAGACATTACATACAAACTTTCAACCCTCTTTTTATTCCATTAGGGGTGGAATTATCAAAAACCAATGAATACATTAATTCTTTTTATCAACTAAGAACGTAAGTGTAAAATTTCAAGTGTCTAATTTACAAACTGTCAAAATTTCATACAAATTTTCAACCCCCGCTTTTTACACCCTTAGGGGTCGAATTTCCAAAAACTAATATATACATTACTTCTTTTTATCAACCAAGAACGTAAATCTAAAATTTCACGTGTCCGTCTTACAAACTGTAGAAATTTCATACAAACTTTCAACCCCCTTTTACACCCCCTAAGGATTGGAATTTTCAAAAACCAATAAACACATTAATTATTTTTATCAACCAAGAGCGTAATGTAAAATTTCTTGTGTCCAATTTACAAACTATAAAAACTTCATACAAACTTTCAACCCCCTTTTTACCACCTTAGGGGTCGAATTTCTAAAAACTAATAAATACATTAATTCTATTTATCAAGCAAGAGCGTAAATCTAAAATTTCATGTGCCCAACTTACAAACTGTAGAAATTACATACAAACTTTCAACCCCCTTTTTACCCCCTTTGGGGTGGAATTGCCAAAAATCCTTTCTTAGTGCTCACTTACGCCGCTTGAACAACTTTTCTGCCAAATTTCATGCTTCTAGGCCTAGCGGTTTAGGCTGTGCGTTGATCGATCAGTCAGTCAGTCAGTCAATCAGTTTCTTCTTTTATATATATAGATAAAGAGGTACTAACCTACTACTCATATTCCTTACAAATTTCCCATAGAAGTTTATTATTCCTAAAAAGGACCTTAACTCCGTTATGTTTGTTGGGCGAGGAATATTAATTATGGCCTCCACCTTGGCCGGATTTGTTTTAATACCCTCATTATTAATAACGTAACCCAAATATTGAACTTCTTTTACTAAGAACACACATTTGCTACTTTTCAACTTTAAACCGGAACTATGTAATCTATTAAAAACCTGTTCTAGTGCTTCTAAATGTTCTTTTTTGTTTTTGCCTCCTATTATCACATTGTCAAGGAATATTTCAACTTTAGGAATACCCTTCAACAAATTGCACATGATTCGCTGGAAAATTCCTGGACTTGAAGATAGCCCGTATACTAACCGATTATATCTATAAAGACCCCTATGTGTATTTATCACAGTAAATTTCTTATTATCGTCGAGTTCTATTTGATTATAGGCTTGGCTTAAATCCATTTTCGAAAAATAATTTGCTCCGCTAAGTTTTACTATTAAATCCTCGATTCTAGGCAATGTATAGCGATCAATAAGTAAAACTGGGTTCACAGTAGCCTTATAATCGGCACAGATTCTTAGCGAGCCGTCAGGTTTATTTACAGGTACGAGCGGCGAGGCCCAGTCGGAGCAGTCGACGGGCGCGATGATGCCGTCGCGCAGCATGGCGTCCAGATCGGCGTCAAGCCGCCCGAGCAGCGCGTACGGCACGGGCCGCGCGCGTTGGAACACCGGCGATGCGCCCTCGCGCAAGTGCAGCGTCGCCCTGCCCCCGGTGTACAGCCCCAACCCGCCGCTGAATAATTCCTTAAACCTGTTTAACAGCACATTAATCTCATTAGACATGTTGACTTCTTTAAAATTTATATTGTTACAGTTGCTAAAAACTGGAATTTTTATTTTTAATTCTGTTAACCACTGTCGGCCCAGTAATGAAGTGGTACCTCCCTCAATTACAAATAATTCCAGTTCTTTACTACCATCCCCGTAAACTACATTCGGTTTAAACATTCCTATGGGTTTAATTTTTGAGCCATCATAAAAATTTAATATTAAATTACTATTTTCTAATTTACGAGAACTGAACCACTTTTTATACTGTGCTTCACTAATGCATGATACCGCGGTACCAGTATCGACCTCCATAGGAATAGTAACATTATAAATACATATGGGCAACTTTACCGCTCTGTAATCGTTCAAGCACAGGTGATGAAAGCCCTCTTGTGTCGACCTATCCTCTTCTGGTGGATGTGCCCACGCATCTCCGTAGTAGACAGCCGAACGTCTGGGACCTGAACCCCTGACCGCGGTTGCCGCTCTGTCCGGGCACACGCATCGCAGGTGCCCAGGGTGTTAGCAGCTACTGCAAACGTAGTTACGGAATCGACACTCTCTCTCTCAATCGAAACGTAGTTACAGAATACGAGTGCTCCGTCGATCCGCACCCCGTGCAACTCAGGGTGTTGAAGCCGTCGCTGCTTGCACCGCCGCCGCCGCGGCCGCCAGCTTGCGGCCGCAAGCTAGTCGCGGGGATGTGCCGCGCTCGCGCCGCACCGCTAAAGCCGCGCGCGCCCCGCGGCGCCCGCTGTCCCGCGCCTTTGCCATCTCGGCTGCTGCCGAGCGCGTGCACCGCCTGCCCCGGCGGCAGTGTCCCACCTTCAGTTATGCCACCCCCGCTGCCCTGCGCCTTCGACTCCACCGTGGCCGCGTCCCGTTCCGCCGCTTCTAACGAACTCGCCAACTTTACCGAGTCCATATTGTCTCGGCTGCCGCGAAAAGTCGTTGGCGAATTATGTCACTCCTTACGCCGCAGATGAACTGATTCCGCAAATTTTCGTTCAACCCTTCTTTGAATTTGCAATATCGTGAGAGTTTCTTAAGCTCGGCTACGTACGCAGATACGCTTTCCTCGCTGGCCTGTCTCCGTTGCCTAAACCGGTAACGTTCCGCGAGTACCGACGCCGAAGGTTCTAGGTGCTGACGTAATAGCTCGACCGCTCTGTCGTACTTTAACTCCGCTGGCTTTTTGGGACTTGCTAGATTGTACAATAATTAATATGCCTCGCCCCCCATGACGGCTATTAGCGTAGGCAATTTCGTATCGTCATCGATTTTATTCACTTTAAAGTACATATCTAGCCGACACATACACTGACCACGTGCCGGACTTCTTGTCGAATTCTTTTATTTTTCCTATCGACATCGTATTTCTTGTTCGTACACTCGCGACAATCGGAAATATGCACAATACCGTACGAATCACACGCGAAATAGTTCTAATTTGCAATCCTCGTCGCCACTGTAATGTATGAGGGCTATAATAAAAGTCAAGTGTTCCATTGCAGAGCTATATTCACACTGAAACATGTACAACTTAAATCTACCTACATACTTACAAACTAATCAATATTAATGTCTCTTTATATTTTAAACTTGAATAAAGCCAACATTAGGTCTTAACTCGTTATTGTTATTTCATAATACCCCCCCCGCCCCCCCCTCCCGACCATTGCGGCGAGCAGTCGTGTTTTTGTGTCTTCCGTATATTTTATTTATAAAAAAAGTCAAAAACAAACTTCTGATCTTGAAATATATAAAATCCAATGGACAAGTATAAAAACAATAGAACAGTAGAAAGATCTTGTGTGTAAATAGTTTAAAACAGTTTAAATACTAAAGTGATGTGTTGTGCCTAATCGTTTATGATATGCAAAAAGTGACGGGTAGCTGCTGAGACTTATAGTCAACGTCACGCACCTCGCACGTCAACGATTTACATTGAACAGCTGTGTAGCTATTTCGCCTATTACAATACTTGCACCGGCAGTCGAGTGGCTGAAGCGACCGCTCTCAAAAACACACGTTCCTGCAATCCAAGTTCGAACCCGGCAGTGAACAAAAGTAACTTTTTGTTTTTGGGCTATATTTTTTTTTCAAGCTTTTTATAATTGTTTATTATAATAATTTGCATGTAGTCTACAACCGCACCTCTTCGCTTAATTATTGCTTACAAGGTATTGCTTAGCGCCGGATAGCTTCTGCTTGCTTGGTACCTAAAGTCAATACTGACGAAGAAGATGCCCGCTAACCGCTCTCTTCCTGTCTCTCCACTGGCAACAACACCAGTCGCTATGGAAGACAACCCTTCCAATGCGCCCGTACGATTTACATCACATGAATCAAAGCTGAAGAAGGGTGACTTGACGCCTGACCTATCGCTTGAACCTAAAGTCACGGATCGCATTAAGAATAAAAAAAGAAATTTGAAGGGAAAGATGCCACTGCTTCCGCTGAACATACTACGTCCATGCTTGCTACGTTTTCGAATAAGCAAGACACACAATTCAAGGACATGATGCTAAAGATAAATAACATAATAGAACAAAACATCGAGTTGAAACAAAGTGTTGAGGTAATGTCAGCCAAGTACGACGGGTTTTTAACCCGTATAACATCGTTGGAAACTGAGAAGAAAGAAGATAAAAAACTAATTCGACAACTTGAGGATAAGATTGAGAACCTGGAGCGTAACACGCGGGCCACTGAAATAGAAATTCGAAATGTACCGAGGTCCGAAGGGGAAACAAAGGATGACCTCTGCGATTTAGTGGTGAATTTGGGCCAAACATTAAACTTAAATATCAGAGAGGCTAACCTGAAAGATGTTTACGGATTAAAATCAAAAGATAACCCTATTATTGTAAACTTCAACTCTATGATTACTAGGGACAAGGTTATTAAGGGAGTTAAAGTATTTAATAAGTCAAAAGACAAAGGAGAGAAGCTCAACACTACGCACTTAAAGTTTAAGAGTCAACAGCCGGTTTATGTGTCAGAAAGACTTACACAGAAAACTCAGAAACTGTTTTACCTAGCCAGAACACAGCACAGGGACTGTGGGTAACATTTTTGCTGGACCTCGTACGGCGTAGTTTATTTGCGCAAAAAACTTGGAGATCCTCAAATTCGAATAAACTCAGAAGAGGATATCCAAAAACTTAAACTTGCTGGTGGTTGCTCATGACTATTTCGTAAATTAGTAATAAGTTGTATTTTTGGGCATGATTTTCATCTATTTTGCATGAATGTGAATCTCGTGCTAGGCGTGCTGACGACATTACTTATATATATAATTACTCCACATAAGCCAATCAAATCAAACACACACACACACAACCACACACATCCTCACTCAAATACACTATATATTTTAATTCTCTCGAATCAGATACACTTTCGAGTTTATACATCGGAATATAATTACCATCGTAAATATTTACTTGTTTATTGTATGTTTCTTAAAACCAATAGCATGGCATTATTTTTTATCGGAGGACCATTGCCAGAAGTTGAGACCTTTATTCTTAAGCTTAAACAATGACTGCAATAAATAGTATAATTCAAGACATTGATGGTGTCTCAGTGGCAAAATCTTGTAGATGCGTACCGGAAGAATGTGGCAAGTTAGTCAAGTCTGATTCGAAAGTATTGACCGTAATCTCACAGAATATTCGCAGCATCTACAAGAATATGGATGGCTTTATTGCTCATTTGGCTAGGATTACATTCAAACCCGACATAATCATTTTAACTGAATGCTGGTTAAATGAGCAAAAACCACCTCCACTTTTGGATGATTATTCGTGCTACTTTTCAAAGAAAAGTTTGAATCAAAATGATGGAATTGTCATTTATGTCACTAATGATATCAAGTGTACAGTGAATGAGCCTGATCCCATAGGAGCAAATTTTTTGCTGCTAACAATTAATAATGACATAACAATTTTGGCCACGTACAGATCTCCATCCATTTATTGTATCGACAACTTTTTGACATCCATTGATAACATACTTCGTCCTGTTAAGTCAAAAAATATTATTATTATTGGAGATATAAATATTGACATAAAACCAGATAATAGTGACAGAAATAGTCTACCCTATTTAAACCTCACAGCTGAACTGGGTCTTCTCCCAGGGCATAAATTACCAACTAGACTGAACAACTGTTTAGATCACATCATGATTAAAACAAACAAGCCAGCTATAGTCACTGTCATAGAGTCTACTGTCACAAATCATGACGCTGTCCTAGTTGGCTTATCTTGTAAGCGCGAACAGATGAGGCAATCTAACGTTATTTCTAAGACTGATTTTAAAGCAACCCTAAAACAACTAGAAAGTATGGATTTTTCTTTCGTATCCTCTTCAGCTAATGCTGAAGAAGCGGCAACTCTCTTTACTGAAAGCTTGACTTCGGTTATCAAATCCAATATAACATATAGCATTATTTCGGATCGTAAGAAAACTATTAAACCTTGGATAACACCTGACTTAGTTCGGTGTATCAGACACCGTGATAGGCTTCATGCTGAGATTAGAAAAAATCCTAATAATGCAATTCTTGTAGTTGCTTATAAACGCTACAGAAATTACTGTAACGCTTTGCTGCGGAAGCTTAAAATTAATTATGGAAAACATCTTTTACAAAGCGCAAAAAGTAATAAAGAAACGTGGACAGCCATAAAATCAATCTCTGGTACTACCAAGCAAATAATACCTTCTAATGATCTCCTAAAGAACAGTAAAAATCCCACTGGTGCCGTTGAAGCGGTGAATAATTTCTTTGCGTATGCTGGAAAGCTACTTGCGGACAAAATAACATCTTCTAATAGCCCCAAAATCAAATTTCAGTATACCACGTGTTCCAAACTCAATGGTTCTGCTCCCGCCAGATGAATTAGAAATTGAATCTCTCGTCATGAATCTTAAAAACGACTCTGCAACGGGCTGGGATTCAATTTCAAGTAGATTTCTAAAAATGGCTAAACACATTATTGTCCCGCATTTTACCACGATTGTTAGATTATGTATAGAGCAAGGCGTTTTTCCTAGTGTTTTTAAAAGGGCCCTCATTACTCCGGTCTACAAGAGTGGGGCTCGAGACAGTGTCACAAACTACAGACCAATTTTTGTGCTGCCAGCGCTTTCTAAATTACTGGAAAAAGTATTAAATAACCAGCTTATAAAGTTTTTAGAGCAAAATCACATATTATCTGACTCTCAGTTTGGTTTTAGGGTAGAGAAAAGTACAGATGGTGCCGTTGGCTCATTAGTAGATTATGTCTCAGGTTGTCTAGATAATAAACAAAAGTGTGTCGGAGTATTTATTGATCTGGCCAAAGCTTTTGACACTGTTTCGATCTCTGCTCTTGTTGACAAGTGTTGGTATAAGGGGAATGGTGCTAAAAATTTACAAAGATTTCCTTACTGGTCGATTGCAAAAGGCTAGGGTAGGCAGTGCCATTAGCTCAGATGTCACAGTCACTTACGGAGTCCCACAGGGCAGCATTCTTGGTCCCAGTCTCTTCCTGATTTATATAAACGACTTATGTCAAATGACACTCTATAAAGGCAAAATATTTACTTATGCAGATGACACAGCTTTGGTATTTCGGGGAGATACTTGGGATGAAGTCCAACAAATTGCGGAGATAGGGCTCCATAAAGCCAGCTCGTGGCTGAGGCATAATTTGCTGACCCTTAATATATCTAAAACCTCATATGTACAGTTCACTAATGCTCGCAAAAAACAACCAAATATAACTGTTCGGATTCTCACATGTGAACCACCGTTTACCCAACAGTGCTCGTATACAACTTTGAGTAATACTAAAACTGTAAAATATCTTGGGGTTCTCTTGGTTGAGAGAATAACCTGGCAACCCCATATCGACATGGTCTCGTCAAGAGTCAGGAAACTTACATGGGTCTTTAAAAATCTCAGGGATGTGGCAGACGGTGATCTCCTCCGTACAGTCTATCAAGCATTGGCTCAATCAGTTATTGGTTACTGTATAGGGGCTTGGGGAGGTGCATGCAAAACGTACCTCTTACGCCTAGAAAGAGCTCAACGGTCCTTGCTGAAGACGATGACATTTAAACCATTCAGATTGCCCACAAAATCTCTGTATGAGCTATGCCGGTTACTCACGGTGAGACAACTGTTTATTCTTCATCTAATAACTAAGCAGCATGAATGTACCCCTTATGATCATAAAAAACTTCAAAATAAACGGAAAATACCAGATGTCATTGAATCGGGCGGATGTCGAACGGCTTTTGCAAGACGGCAAAATGCCTATCTTTCTAGTTATGTCTACAACAAAATTAATAGGCTCCTAAACTTTTATCCGCTGTCTTTGCGAGACTGTAAATTAAAGGTGCAGAACTGGCTCTTCACTCTTGATTACGATAGTATGGAGAAAATACTGAATTGATTAATTAATTTCTAATTCCATCAATAATTAAATCAATCTCATTTATTAATTTTTAATTCAATCAATAATTAAATCAATCTCATTTATTATTAGTTTACATGGATACTTATTAGACATCTACCAATACCACCATACACAAACACGCACACACATACACACACACAGCACGACTTAGACTTAGTTTTAGTTATTACTAGCTTTTGCCCGCGACTACGTTCGCGTGGAATATTGACTTCTGATGCCGACTCTTGACCAATAGATGGCGCTGTATGTCCGGAATAAATTTTATTTCATATTTTATTTTTTGTAATAAAAACTATCCTATGTCCATTCTCAAGTTCCAAACTATGTCTGTACCAAATTTCACACAAATCGGTTCAGTAGTTTAGGCGTGAAGCAAAGACAGACATACAGACAGACAGACAGACAGACAGAAAGACAGACAGACAGAAAGACAGACAGACAGAGTTACTTTCGCATTTATAATATTAGTAGGGATTGTTGAATTGTATGTTAATCCAAAATTTTATATTATTATTATTACTTGTACATTTTCTTTCAAAATTTTATATCGATTTTAATTTGATTTGACATTGGATATTATACTTAATAACAATTATTATTAATAATATTTATTATAAATATTCCTCCAAATTTAATATTAATTTGATTTGACATAGTTATTAAGATGAAATAAAATGGGGAGGGCGCTGACTCCTGTCATACAGGTCTGCCTAGTTCGGGAGTCGGAGGCTTCAACATTGCTGTAAACAATTATTATGTCAATAAAGAATATTTGATTTGATTTGATTTGATAACAATTTATTCAACTTTAATTATGCAAAACACTCTTCAATACTAACTGTAACGATGGAGAAATATCTTCGACTAAATATTATCGACCTTGATCCGTCATCGCCTACTTCGGCTCAAGAATGACGTTTTAATAATTTTGCGATTGCTAATGAAGCAGAGATGCAACTTTTTATTAATTATGTATCATCTAAAGTGAGTTTTTGACGGATTGATTGCGCTTGTCACGTATAGACGTGCCCATAAGCAATATTTAGTTGAAATATAAAATTATTATTAATAGTGACCTCCTTAAGTGTATTAGTAACTTTTATGTTTATGTGTATTAGTGTGTAAAAGGGGTTAAAGTATGAAATTGCCGTTTTATTGTAATACGTAGGTACTTCGAATTGACATAGAACCTTAATGGTTTGAGATTTATGAGTGATTTTTTTTCATATTTTACCTATGAAGTTTTTCTTTTAAAGAATGTGCAACGTTCAAAGACCTTATACTTCTTACTACTAGACTGTGCACTATGGCGCAAAAACCGGTCCGAGCGAGAGGGCTCCCTTTGGTAGTGTGTCTCTTTCTAATGAGGTGCACATGACCAAACAGAACACGGGACAAATTGATTGTAAAAACGCCGCAACAGTCTTAAAGCAAAGCTTACCAATAAAAAGGTAATGGTAACTGTTTGGTGGTCTCAGCATGGTGTTATTCACTATAGCTTTCTCCGATCTGGTCAAGCAATAACGGCAAATGTCTACTGTGCCGAACTCCGAACAATGATAGCAAAACCAGCAGTGAAACAGCCCCGACTCATGAATCGATCTTCACCATTATTGCTCCATGATAACGCGAGACCTCATACAGCACGAGAAACCGTTTTAACTCTACAGGAACTGCAATTAGAAACCATTTGTAAACCTCCGTATTCGCCAGACCTTGCTCCCACGAACTACCATTCTTTTCGTGATTTGGAAAATTTTCTACGTGATAAAAAGTTTTCTTCTCAGGAGGCAATACAAAATGCTTTCACACAGTTTGTCGAATCTAGGTCACCTGAGTTCTATCGGAAAGGCATAAATGACCTTCGTATTAGATGTCAGCAATGTATAGATAATAATGGTAATTATTTTGATTAAATAAATATGTTAAATAAATAAAAAGAACTAATATCAATTTTTCAGTATAAATCGGCAATTTCATACTTTAACCCCTTTAATTACAAACTATAATGAACTAGTAAAAGTGATTTAGTGTACGCATAAAAGGGCCAGTGCTCTCCTTTGCCTCACCTGTGGCGGCGCCACCTGAGATCATCACCACGCCCGAGATTCATTCCGGTACATCACAAATGGCAGTACTATTACAGTACTAGTACATTTGTTTATTATTATTAATAGAATTTTAATTTTTATCTAATTTACATTATCAATTAATCAATATATCTCTGTCATTATACTAATAATAAGAAAATATTGTAAGAAATCCTTGTCCTTACAATTACCTACATTGTTTGAGCCCCTGAACCTAATATTGTTGTAACTACTTTATATTTAAGACCTATTAGTATATTTTACCAATTTGAAGTCCGAATAAATATTTATTATTATTTATAAAGTACTAGCTGACACCCGCGGCTTCGCTCCCGTCAACTGGCCGTTTGTTCCGGGTTTGTAAATCCTCATTGGATGTCCTCCGCCCTGGGTTGGTACCTACCTACCTACCCTACCTACATGCCTTACCCTACCCAACCCTACCTACCCTACTCTGCCCAACCCTACCTACCCTACCTACAAACCAACTCATCAGCTTTATAATATTAGTACAGAATTGTTGATAAAACTCCTTCGCAAATGAACAAATTTAATTACCTACATTGAGGTAATAATGTACTAATGATTACCTACCATAAAAAATATGTAATAACATAATATAGACATATGCTGTCGCGGATTTTTCTTTAGAACTTTTAAAGAGGAACAATTCCATCCAAAGACCTTGTACGTATTTCTCACTACTAGACTGTGTACTAAAAAAATTTAGTTTAGCTTAAATAAAATCTATCATCATACACCTAGGTTAGCTATTTCTTTATGCCGTAGCTAACCAAAAGCGGTCCTGGCGAGAGGGTTTCCGCTGGTAGTGTGTCCTTGTCTGACGTCTTGCCAGCTCAACTAATCATTGGGTTTGGTAGAAATGGAAGAAAATTTTATATTTTTCCTTTTTATGTTATACCAAAACGAACGATTCATAGACTTTGAAACGTATTTAAATATTTCTACAGTTCCTATAATTAATCAATTCGTTGTATTTAAAAAATAATTCATTAATACTTTTATAAGAGTAGTACTTTTCAATGTTTGGGCCTGGTAATACTAAAGGTAAGATGGTGATTTGCGGAGTTTTTGGCGGGCTTTGTTCGTGTGAAATTCAGCGGCAGTTAATATTATTTGCAAATTGATTCCTAGTGGAATAAAATTGGTGTAGTTTTGTTTCTCAACTGTCTACGCAACTGGACAACATGTGAAATCATTGAGATCATTTGAGGTATATTTAGCTGCATTTCAAAGCATCGTCTGAAGACTGCAGTATTATCTCACGCCTCTCCTTCATGAGCTTGATCAGAGAGCTTGGATAAAATTTCCATTATGGGCTGTTGATTTTTGGCGCGGGGAGGGTGGGGTAGGAAAGGGGGGAGGCTGCCCCCTGTACCATCCCCACCACTCAGAGCCCCGAGATATCCATGGTTAAAGTTTTCAGGTTAGAGTAAAAATTTCCATTTACTAAAATATAATTATTAGTGAGGTAAAAAAATGATAATTAGTCCATGAGCGAGCAAAGCGAGCTCGGGAGCTCAGGAAACCCCGACACGGATAGGTTAGGTTCGAAGGAGATGACTCGCTCGTTTTGCTCGCTCACTTCAGCTCCCGTCATCTCCTTCGTGTTAGGTTACTTTAAACTCTGCAGACAGAAATAGGAGCCCCGCGCAGCTATCCCCTTTCCCTCCCCCTCTCCCCGCCCCTTAAATAAATGGTCATTTATGGAATTTTTTATAGTAACCTGAACTTAAACCATGGATACCTCCATAACCATGGGGCTCCAAGTGGTGGGGATGGTACAGGGGGGAAGTCAAATCTGCCCCCACTCTCCCCGCGCCAAAAATCAACGGCCCATAATGGAAATTTTAACCGAGAGCTTTTTGTTCCTATCTATACGGTCTTGAAGAACGAGACTTGAGGAGACTTGGGATTTGAGGATTATCGATTCCTCCCCCTCTCTTCGAACTTCAGATAATCTTATAATACTCCATCGTAAACTGCTCAATTCCTCTTCGAGTTAGGTGATCTTTTCGTCGGTCCGGAGTGTGTGCGTGTTGTATTTTGCCAGGTCCTGTCGTCGGTATTTCTTGGGGTAACCGGCAGGCTTATTACGTATGAAACAGCAATTAGCAATATTTGCGCAGAGATTGTACAATCATCGCGCGATTATCGCTTTACGTCAAAAAATTATAAGGCTTATTTTTGCGAATTAATTGCTCTTCAATCACGAATCTGCATTATATATGAGCTATAGCCACACAGCCACACTATAATAATGTTACGACAGTACCTACTGCTAACAATAACAATCTGCTAACTGAAATGTGCATTTATCGCAAGGTGATCGCGATCATTTCGTATTACGTATGGTTTTTGACAGCAGAGCGACAGCGATCGGCGAGCAAATGTGGCTGTCAAATTGCGATATCTTTTTCTCTTGTTGTTGGTCGATTGCCAATCGCTCGCTGATGGCTGAGCAGGTACAGAAGTTTTTGAGTACTTGGCGCCTTTTTTCGTGTGTTATTTTGTGGCTACTTTAATTATCCGCAAATTAGAATAATAATATAAAAGTAAATATTGAAATAACAAATTCCTAGTGAATATTGTAATGACAAATTGGTGTTGTTTTGTGTCTCTAATGTCTACGCAACTGGACTATTTGTTGAATCATTGAAACAGAAGTGATCACGGTAAAGTGGAGGATTTTTATATACTCTAGTGTTGGCTACCTCAGCGAAGCTTATATGTTTACCTACTAAATACTTTCAAACACATAAGATTCTGATAAGTCCGCAATAAGTATCTTCTATTATATTCTTTTTTTATATGGCAAGCACCGATGTCGACTATTCTGCCAATGTCTAAATTAAATTAGAAAAATCAATTTTACGTTTCATAGCTCAAATACGAGATAATATAGTCTATTAAGTGATGTCCTAATGCATTATCTTAAAACTTAGATTTTAAATTTCTTAAAACAATCGACAATTCGAAGAAATTTTAATCGATTTTACACATCGACATTTTAGTCATCCAGTTGTTCAAATTAATTATTATATTATGTAAATAAAAAGAAAATATCCAATTTTCATTGCCATATTTACTTTACACAAAAACTTTACATCTGCGAATATTAATTTACCGGAATATTGGAGCTAAATATTAATCAAATTGACTATTGTAAAAAAACAGCCTCCACGAAGTGTTGCTCTTTCATAAGCTGGTTAATTCATCAAATGATACATTTTATAAATCATCAGACAGATAAAATAGCTTCTGTTAAAAGTGACTGTCAAAAAAAAGACTTGACTTAAAGGCCTCAGTAGCCAGGTCACTAAATTGATCGCGCAATAATTGTACAACTATTGCTACTTGCTGTTCCTTACGTAATAAGCCCGCGGATCTCGTCCGGGTTTCTTAACACCCCTTGCTATGCCGTAACCTCAACCGCTACCGTAGTCGAACGTAGGCAGGCTGCCGGGCACTAGGGGCTATGTTTTATTTGTGCTATTCATGGGGAGTGCTTTGCAGGCGGGTTGGAGATCGCAGTATGGTTGTTACAAATGCACAGAGAACGTTGCTGCCCATTCACTAGTTTGTCCCTTAGTCGCCTTTTACGACACCCACGGGAAAACATGGGATGGTGAAATTATTTACGCCCGACACCATACGGTAAGTGATGTAGATTCCAAAAAATATACATACATTTTTTTTTATTTACAACTAGTGGACGCCTGATGGTTTCACCCACGTAGTTCCCGTTCCCGTGGGAAGACAGGGATAAAAAGCCTATGTCGCCCGGGGATAGTGTAGCTTCCCAACGGTGAAAGAATTTTTGAAATCGGTCCAGTAGTTTTCAAGTTTATTCGTTATATACAAAAATACAAATCTTTATAAAATTAAGTATAAAGAGTCAAGATTTGTATTTTTGTATGTTTGTAGTTTTGTAAGTATAAGTATAGATAAATTGGATAGATTTAGGTAACGTAGTTAGGTAGCTTAGATATATCGGGATACTTACACTATCGTTTTAACAATCAATTTGTCCCGTATTCTGTTTGGTCATGGTCACCTCATTACAAAGAGACACACTACAACCGGGAGCCCTCTCGCGCGGACTGGTTTTTGCGCCATACTGCACAGTCTAATAGTAAGAACTATAAGGTCTTTGATTCCATCATACAATTCCTACCAAATTAACTGTGAACTGTAAGAGGACGGCACCGTCGATTCAGTGTTGCTAATAAGGTGCCCAAAATTGAGTAAGTTTTCAGGAAGAAAATTTCCCATTAGACATAGTTAATCGTTTATTATAAATTACAGTTTTTACAAATTTTATAATAAATGACACTTGATAAACGCAAAATTTTTACTTACGCAGATGACTTTGTTTTTTTTAGGGAGAGACTTGGGATGAAGTCCAACAAAATCCGGAAATAGGGCTTTATAAACCACGATTCGAACAAATCCGTACTAGGGCATGCAGTTTCGTACATTTTCAATTTCGAAATTAGTTTACAAATATAATGTAAATCAGAATAGTAAGAGATTGCCTAGTGCGATAAGACCGCTCATTGTACACTTGTATATTTAAACGTTTGTCCTGTATGTTTTTTGTGGTGTACAATAAAGTATATAATAAATAAATAAATAATATTTAAACTTAACTCAAAATGCAAAATTTGTAGTCTGGAGAGGTGCCTAAGTGCAATTTATATTCAAACAAAGTGAATTGTCTTTTTCTCAAGACTTCTACTACAAATACTCCACTGCTGGGTACACCTTCGCCAATACCATCCAGCTTTCCGAGCTCGGAGTGGCAAGCGACGTTCGGTCAGCGTTGATTCGCGAGCTGGGGTTAAAGATAGTTACAGATAGTAACTATCTTTAACCCCAGCTACCTAAAATTGATTTGCTGCCGCTGAGTAGTGAGCCACCCAGCTCGTTAGTGTCAATAGGAGATGCGCAAGGCCACAATCTTGGTTTAACCATGTACGGTGGGGCTTCAAAGAGCATTTCGAGCGAATTTTTTCCCGCATTGGTAGGCCAGTGGGTGCTTTGCATAGACTGCTGCCCAATCTCGGCGGCAGAAATAGACTGTCAGGTGTCTGACGCTGCAGGACTAAAATCAACAGCCTGCTGCGTAAAATGGTTATTTGAATAGCTATCTCCTACAGGCACATTCAGGTACTGATCGGGCACGGTTACTTCAGTGAGTAGGTACCTGAATAGGATTGGGTGAGAGGCCACGGTAAATTGCCATCATCGCAGAGGCAATTTCGATCCTGCACAGCACACGCTCGAAGAGTGCCTTCTTGGGCCTTTGAGCGATGGATCTTAGCCGCCAGAATCGGGCGAGACCTGCCTCTGCCAGTATTAGTGAGGAATATGCTGGCGAAGACAGAAAACTAGAGTGAAATAGCCGGCGAGTGGAATCGTGAGAAGGCCAATCTCATTCGCAGAAAAAGGCATCGTGGAGGCAACCACCTCGATGTAGACATCTCTGTACGTGTACTTAATAGTAAGCTCCTGGTAAACCTAGAAACTAACGGTACGTTTTTCAGTCCATCCAAGGTTGTCTGGTAGATATCGCTGTCAGCGATAAGACCGCTTTTGTAACCGTATAAATAAGTTTTCTAGTAAATATGTATAATTTTTATGGTGTATAATAAAGTATATTTCATCAGCAGCCACCTATCCAAGTGTAGGGACGTCTGCCCTAGAAAGTGTGAATTCAATACAAGATTGGCCCACTTGGCTGCGAAAATTTATAAGCCTCATGTATAAGTGCAAAAAATCCATCACGGCGTACGCGCACGACTTACGATCAGCCGAAGAAAAGCAAGTAGGTTGCCAAGGATAGCATGCGAAGAAAGATCGCATCCTATCCCAATCCACTGACTTGTACCGCCATACCCGCCGGGTGCCTCTTGGGCTGGTATCTGGCTGGCAGTAGACGGATACAGACTTCGGGAGACAGTGGTCGGAAAACCCAAAGGGATAGCGACACCGAGTAGCGGTATGGATCTATTGTCAGAAAAACGTCCAAGCAATTGGCCGCTATCTATACCGAAGACCCGGATATCAGCCTCTACGACATTAGAATGGCTCTGAATAAACTTAAGAATAACAAGACGCCAGGTGATGACGGAAAATTACGACCGAACGCCTGAAGGCGGGTGGAAAACCGATAGGTACTTAAAGCCATTCAGAAACTGTTCGATTCCGTCATACTTGAAGAGAAAACGCCACAGGCATGGTGCAGGGGTGTGGTGGTACTTTTTCTCTTAAGATCAGACTTCAGAACCGGATAGACTCCGAAGTCTGACGACTTTACTCATCATTTTTTTCACCGGACAGGTCTCGCCCGATTCTGGCGACTAAGACCCATCGCTCAAAGACCCAAGAAGGCACTCTTCGAGCGTGTGCTGTGCAGGATCCAAATTACCTCTGCAATGATGGCAATTTACCGTGGCCTCTCACCCAAACCTATTCAGGTACTCACCGAAGCAACCGTGCCCGATCTCCGAATCTAATACAGTTGTTCAAGACCCTATCTAGTTTGTCAAGCAAGACCGCGTTCAAGTCAAAGTAGCACACGCCCCCATAGTCGATTACTGGGAAAAATAAAGGAATATCGGAACCGCATAGTACTCATCATTTTTTTAAATGATGTGATTTGAATCATGAATGAAATCGGTGAAGTCGTGCCCGTTACAAACATCCATTCCATCCATCCATCCTCACGTTTATAGTAGTAGGATAGATAGACCAAGATAAATGCATGGAAATAGGTAGAAGTTGCAATTGAAATGGTACAAGATTATTTAGTTCAAGAGTTTTCCGGCGAATCACAACATTGGCAAATCTTGATATCGGCCAATCATTCATTCTATGTAGTGTTTTTCGGCGAAACGTGCTGTCTGTAAATAATTATATCGTTCAAGGGTAATTCTATATACCGTACGGGACTCGATTACTTACGGGACAGAGACGTGTTCGCTCACTATGGGCCACATCAGAAAGCTTACAGTCACCCAAAGGGCATACCCCTATTTGTCTACTGAGTTTTCCTATAGTGGCCTCCTTCACCAACCTTACGTTATGGAAAGCGGCACACTATACCAGGCAACCCCTTACGAGGTGTCTGGGACCATCTTCGGTAGGTCACGCCTCCGAGAGCACTCGCCCCTGGTACTCAAGAGAAAATGTAATGTAATGGAGAGTGTGAATTGAAGTGAATTCGCCAAGGCAAAGGGTTTTGACGCGATCAAATAGACCAATCATTTGCGAGATGAAAGACGCGATGTGGATTGCCGTCTATGCGATTGGTCAATTGATGGCGGTCAAATCCTTTGCCTTGCCGAATTCACTTACGCAATCAGGGTGCTGCTGTGAGCCAAGTAGTCGTTTGCGCCGCGCTTGCGAGCCGCTGCCGCCGACATTTTTGTCACGCTGCCGCCGCCGATTTTCGTATCGGCGGCGTGAGGTGTTTTAGAACTCTTCACTTCTAAACTGAATTTCTGACTTTCGGTTAAAATATCCGTGTTATATTCAAACATATACATAAGAACAATACAAAGATATTGGAAATATTATCCCAGTGAGGGTAAAAGAGAAACAACCATTTGTTTTCTTTTATTTCTCTAGACCCATTACATCCTCATCGTCATCGGTGTTATCTATTAGTTCTGCAACGCCGACTCGCTGGCACAATACCTTGGCGATGCTGCAAAGTTAAGGCAGCAAATGTAACAGAAAACCAATCAACGCCTTGCTTGCAAAATATAACATGTCAGAACTTAAATTTGATTACTAGGAGTGGGAACTTAAATTTAATAAAAATTTAATGAAAAACAGAACTTAGATTTGATTACTTGGGGGAAGCCTATGTCCAGCAGTGGACGTCTTTCGGCTGATATGATGATGATGACTAAGAGTGGGACCTCATTGAACATCTGACTAGATTTTTTGTGTACGCAGACAAATTGCTCGATAAACTTTGCCTTAGTATTTAGTTCTGAAATAAAAGGAGCATGTGATATTTTGAATGCTGATGAAAAGTTAGTAATGTTACAGATGAAAAGAAATATGGCAGCAATGCTCAACCATAGATTCTCAATTACCTACATTGTTGTAGCAGCTACTTTGCTAGAAAGCCGATTTACCAAATTACAGAAAATAGACCATTGCATGAATGTAACCATACGACAACAGTGGTTATTTTTTAGTCAGCTGTATGAAAGTAGTATTGCATGCGAGTGAACTAAGCGTCTTAAGCCCATAGATTTAGATTCCTTTTTTCTTTTTTTTAAAGATACACGAAGCGTGCGAGCGAGAAATCTTAATCAACTACAAACCGCCCAAGAAAAAAAGAGAGAGTGAGAGATGTACCCAAGATGTACCCAAATATGTCACTTTTTTCGCGAGTGGAGTCCCTAATGTCCCATCTGTTTTACGCGGTGGTGAATTTCTTGCATTTAAATAATAATATTAAGATATAAATTGAAAATATTAATTATGCAACTATGATGGCTGGTCTGTGTTACGCTTTGAGCTGTCAGGGGCAAGCCCTGTAGGGCTTGGCTTTGTCGATGCAGTCCTACCTTGCCTGGCTCCTTCAGAGCCGGCAAGGTGGCGTGGTCTTGAGGGAGGGCGCTACGGTCGTGTAGATCCTCAAGGCAAGTGCGGTGATTTTCCTTCTCGTGGTTGCCGCCCTGTTATTGGTCTAATTCCCTCTGAAATAGACGTAACTGAAATCACCGGGCGACGTATCACAGGGGTGGCGAGGTCATGCCCCTGGGTGTCCACCATTGAACAAAGAAAATGTTGGATAGCAATGACCTCCCGCGTGTTTGTGCCGTGCGCGGGGACCCGTATGGAGGGATGAAGGGATCCTGGTGATTGAGTGGAGCAGGCTGCACACAACACATCACTTTGGCCCGGATTTCTTCCGACACGGGAGGCCGTAGCCTAGCCAGCTACGGTCAATCGGCTGCGGGGTCCGGTCAGACGGCCCCCAGGCGAGTTCACTCCCATTGGCGGCTTGCAGACGGCGGCGCTCGCTCGCATCGCTAGTGGTAGTGGTGTGAGTTGGTGTCGTGCAGTCTCGTGAGCAACTAATGGGGGAGGGCTATATCCCTCGGCTAATCCCTGGTGCCACTTGGGCACTCCATGGAGGGTGGGGATAGTCGAGAGATGAAATTTATATCGGGATTTTTAAATGGATTTATCATCAAAAAAAAACCACAAGGCGAAAGGACTGCGCTCCAAAAGGCGGGACCGGCGAAAGCTGGGACTGCACACCAGACGGCGGGACCGGCGCAAGCCGGGACTGCATTTTCCATAGCAGGAACGTTCAGAAGCGAGACTGCAGTGGGATCGTCTCGAGGTGGGGCTGCGACGGGACTGTCAAATGACGGTACTGCTGCGGCACTGCCGAGGGTCGGCACTGCTGCGGGACCGTTGAAGGGCGGAACTGCACACCAGACGGCGGGACCGGCGCAAGCCGGGACTGCATTTTCCGTAGCAGGAACGCCCGGACGCACTGCCGAGGGCCGGCACTACTGCGGGACCACCTAAGGGCGGAACTGCAAACCAGCCCACCGGGCACAAAGGTGCTGCCAAAACTGGCGCGACACGTGACCCTTGTGTCGGAGGTCGAATGACCTCGAACCTTGGGGCCCCGGACGCGACCGGCAAAGACAGCACCTCGTCGTCTCCCGGCGGCCGGCATGAACCAGGCTGGCTTCCGGTTGGACGACCTGGGAAAAAAAAAGCGCCAAAAGCTGAAACAGCAGGCGGCTCTAGAGGGGACTCCTACGGAGGGCCCATCAAAGAGACCGCGTGCTGCTCTCAGCGGCGACAGCGGGGACATGGCGGTCAAGAGGATGAAGACCCAAGGGCAATCATCCTCAACCGGATCCTTTGGGGATGCGGTGGCGACTGTGAAACTCGCTGTCGTCACAGTCAGGTACCCGGAGGGGTACATGAGGGCGGAGGACTTGGTGCCAATCCAGGAGCTCATAATTGAGAAACTGGAAGTGGCGCCGGATCCTCTGCCTGTTTTAACGGTTGCTCCCGGAGTTGTCGCAGGTGCAGTTCATGTATCCTGCGACAACTCTGATGCAGCTAGCTGGTTTCGGTGGGCCATCCACAATGTGGAACTTGGCTCCTTGAAACTCAAGGTTGTTGACGCCAAGGACCTTCCAAAGTCAGTCAAAATGGCATGGAAGAGTCGCAACTTGGCGTTGCAGGACTCTGCCCGGGCCATTCGACTGCTCCAGCGGCTTAACCCTGCCTTGAGGACGAGCGACTGGATGGTCGTGAATACTCTCACAGAGCAGACCGGCATCCGTCGTATCGTCCTCATGGAAGGGGTGTCCGCTGGGTCATCAAGGCCGCGGGCTACTCGCTTCCAGGAGGAATTGAACGGTACTCGTTCAAGCTCCTGGAAGAGGATGGACTACACCGACGTGAGGAGGCCATCGAGGAAATCTCTGCTTACGGCGCATCGCAGGAGGCAGAGATTGGGACCAAGGCGTCAGAGGCAGACCACGAGGATGACATCCTCGGGGACTTCGACACCCTGGGGATTCAGTCGCCGATTGCTCCTGAGGAGAGCCAGGCGATGGAGGAGGAGCCTCAAAACTAAGGCCCTCCTATATTAACACAGGCCCATCAAATCACCCAAGATGGAGGGACTAAGGCGTGTACAAATTAATTTGCATCATTGCAGAGCCGCTACTGCCCTTCTGGCTCGGCAACTGAAGCGTAACACATTTGACGTTGCCTTGATACAGGAACCTTATCTGTATAAGGGGACTATAAAAGGCTTAGGTGGGACAGGAGGCATGGTGCTCTATGACTGTCCAACTAATGACGCGAGGACTTGCATCTATATCAGGGACGGTATAGAGGCAATGTCCTTACGTACTTTCTGTTACAGGGATCTCACAACAACTCTGATCCAAGTGGATGGGCACAGAGAAAAGGAAAATTATCCTTACCTCTGCCTACCTCCCATATGAACAAAAGGAACCAGTAACACCACTAATCAGAAGACTGTTTGACTACGGCAACCAAGAAAACTTCGACCTGATACTTGGCTGCGATGCGAATGCACACCATGTCGGTCGTTTGGGGCAGCTCAGATGTCAACAAACGAGGGGAGGATTTGTTGGACTTTGTGGTAAGCTCTTCTTTACAAATCCTTAACGCAGGCAATAAACCTACTTTCAGGACCTCGGCGAGAACTGAAGTTATTGACCTGACACTGGCTTCAAACAAGGCTTACATCGAGAATTGGCATGTATCGGACGAAATCTCTCTGTCTGACCATAATTCTATATGCTTTAGGTTTAGGACGGCGGGAGAAGCCGAAACTAGACGAAGGAGAAACCCAAGACATACAAATTGGGACTCGTACAGGAGGGACCTAAAAGTAAATCTAGGGAGCCCTAAAGGTAAGCTCAATTCCATACTAGATATAGAATTTGAAGCTGATAGAATCAAGGTGGGCACCATCGGTGCATGGGTAGATAACTGCCCAGAGAAAAAGGCCTTTTGCAAAAAGGTACCATGGTGGACTCCTGAACTAGCTAAAATACGTCAGGAAACACGACAGGCCTTTAATGATGAAAAAGAAAAAGTCAGGAAAGATTTCTCTGACTATCATAGCATGCTGACGAGGTATAAGACGGCGGTACGCAAGGCCAAAAGAACTAGTTGGCGGCAGCATTGCACTTCCATCGAAGCTCTGCCAAATGGAATGAGGTTGTGCAAAGCGATGTCCATGACTAAGACAAACCCACTATCATCTGTAAAGGATGAGAATGGGTATCTAACGGGAACTGGACAGGACACTCTGGGCGTGATGTTTAGAACTCACTTCCCGGAATGTATACTGCGCGACAGCGATGAAGAGGACCCAGTCACAAGGGACGAGCTCACAAGGCACACGTCCAAAAATAACTGGCTCACGGCAAAGAAAGTGGTAGCTGAAAATAAACTGAAGCTTGCCATAGCGGACTTCCAGCCTCTCAAATCCCCTGGTCCGGATGGAATCTACCCAATACTATTGCAAGAAGGGGCATCTGTTTTGATACCTCATTTGAGTAAGCTCTACAGAGCCTGCATAGCCTTTGGGTACGTACCCAAGGCATGGAGGGAGGTCAAAGTCACCTTTATACCGAAGGTGGGTAGGCCGACTTACGAAGAAGCTAAAGCTTACAGGCCAATTAATCTATCATCCTTTCTCTTAAAAGCTCTAGAGAAACTGGTAGACAGGTACCTAAGAGAAGGACCACTTAAAATCTTCCCTCTACATAAACTACAGTGCGCCTACAGCCCTGGCAAATCTACAGAAACGGCATTGCACTATGTTGCGAGTCGAGCCGATTCTGCGCTAGAGGGACAAGAGATCTGTGTCGGGGCTTTCCCTCGATATAGAGGGAGTCTTCGACAAGACAACATTTGAGTCCATACGCATCGCTGCAAAGGAACATGGCATCAATGATACCACGTGCAACTGGATTGACTATATGCTGAGAAGCAGAATAGTCAGATCAGAACTGATGGGAGACAGACTTAGTGCAAAAACAACAAGAGGTTGTCCGCAGGGTGGAGTGCTGTCACCATTATTGTGGTGCTTGGTAGTAGACTCGCTACTTACCAAGCTCAATACTGGACCATTCTACAAAGTAGGCTATGCAGATGACATAGCTATAATGTTTAATGGTAAATTCCCGAACATAGTCTGGATTATTACAACAGGCATTGAGGATGACAGAGGAATGGTGTACAAAGAACCACCTCTCTATCAACCCAAGCAAAGCAGTCATTGTTCCATTCACGAGGAAGAGACAATTAGGAAACCTAGGAGAGCTCTCCCTCAATGGAATAAAGCTGCCCTGGTCTACCGAAGTAAAATATCTGGGTGTAACGCTTGATAGAGAACTCAGGTGGAAAACTCATGTGGAAAATATTACGACGAAAGCCCTACGAGTGTTCGGCATGTGTCGTTCCATCTACGGTAAAACTTGGGGGTTAAAGCCCAAAGTGATACGATGGCTGTACCGGACAATGATAATACCTATTATCACATACGGCAGCATAGTGTGGTGGCCCAGAACAAAGCTTGCCTCGTGCAAAGCGCCACTCACCAGATTACAAAGAACAGTGTGTCTAGGCATCACGGGTGCTTTCAGGACAACACCTACGGCAGCGATTGAGAAATACCTCAATATCCCTCCTCTGCATATGATGGTTGAATTCGAGGCAAGGAAGACATTACATCGACTTGCTGTGGCTGGACTATGGGATGCCTCTAAGCCAAGGACCAACCATACAAAGTTTGACGGGAATGAAAGCCTGGATCGGGTAACAAGCATGTTATCCGATAAAATGCAAACTATGTTTGTGTTTGAAAGGTCTTTCAAGGTCCAAATCCCTACAATAGAGGACTGGACGAAGGGAATCGATCCACCAGAACAAGACAGTCTGGTGTGGTACACTGATGGATCCAAAATGGAATCAGGTACAGGGGCGGGAATATACGCAAAAGGTTACAAATGTAGCAAAAGCCTAGGGAAAATGGCAACTGTATTCCAAGCGGAAACTTATGCCATAATAACCTGTGCTCAAGAGAATATAGATAGAGGAACCAGAGGTATATCCATATATATTCTTAGTGACAGTCAGGCTGCAATCAAAGCCATGGCATCCTACAAAGTGGACTCCGGACTTATTCTGGATGCTGTCCAAACCCTAAACAGGCTTGGGAAGCACAACAGGGTAAGACTGATGTGGGTCCCTGGGCACAAAGGAATCCATGGTAACGAAATGGCAGATGAACTGGCAAGAGAGGGCTCAGCAAATGACTTTGTGGGTCCAGAACCATGTGTAGGCATCTCGGCATCTGCCTCGTAAAAGCCGCATTTAGGGAGTTTGCAGATCACAGACAGCGAACTCATTGGCAATCTAGCACCGGTCTACAACACTCCAAGAAATTCCTAGGCTCTACGTTCAAAGCCCAGGAATGCATTTGGAACATGAGCAGGGGGAAAAGCCGCTACCTGCTTGGGGCCTTTATTGGGCACTTTGGAACCAACGACATGCTCATGAAGATGGGTCTAACCGCGACACCCATGTGCAGGTTGTGTGGGGAACATACGGAACGCATGGAGCACCTTCTTTGCACATGCGATGCACTGGCTGGTAAGCGAATGAGTCTCTTAGGGGTTGGATATCCAAGATCAGAAGACTATAGGCTCATATCTCCCAGTCTCGTTGTAAAATTCATGAAAAGAGTTTTCAACGAGATTGGGGAGGAGTAAGGTATCTAGGTTACCACAATACTCGTAGATCCCAATGGGTCGAAGTGTCCGAGTTATTTCTCGGCCCCTCCACAAGATAAGATAAGATGATGGCTTATTCTGTGAGTGAATGTGACGTTACAAGGCGAAATAACCCCAATAAATACACGTTTCATAGGTAAAAACAATTTTGTCCTTGGATTGTTTCGAACCATATTTTGACAAATTTCTGCTAGTAATCGGCTCAGAAAAAGATTATGAAGACAGAAGACTCACTTAATTTCATAAACCATTATTTTGCCGAAGTTGGTACCAAATTAGCGGAAAAATACTGTCGGACCAAACACAAACCACAGAGTCTTCACATCTTGTCCCCTCTCAGTGTAATTATTTCGTCCTGCAAGAGGTTGACGAAGCTGAGATTGAGAAAGTCATCATGTCTCTCCGCAGAGACACCGCTGTAGGCTGGGATAGTATATCTACTCACATGATTAAAACCTCAAGAAAATTTCTAGTTCCGGTAATAACCCATATCTGTAACCTGTCGATTGCCACCGGTGTTTTTCCCGATGCCTTAAAAAAAGCGCTTATTCACCCAATAAGTCAGGTGACAGAGACTGTGTCAATAATTATAGACCTATTTCTGTGCTCTCGGCGATGTCTAAGATACTGGAGAGAATCATAAACCGTATGTTAATAAAATTCACACATCAACACGGTCTAGGGATATTTCACACTCAATTAAATAACTCGAAAAGTACTGGCCGCATTGGAATCTTTTATACACCGATTTGTTTGTAATTTATCTCAGACTAATTCCAAATTCAAATTTTTGAAAATTCTTTTGTTTCGGTGGCATAAAAATGTCTTGATGTGTAGGAGAGGGAATTTTCATTTGTGCGAAATTTAGAAAACAATACGAATTACGTTTAGTTACAGTTTTTTTTTCATTTTTAACGAAAGATTAAGTTAAAATTGAGGTATTGTAGCCAAGCAACGCCAACATTTGACGAGGGCGGAGATGTTACGAGCTGTGGGAATGCTGGAAGCTGGGTCTGTTCAGCGTAATGTTGCTGAGGCCATAGGGACCCACCAAAATGCAATTTCAAGATTGTGGACACGCTATCGTGCCACAGGTGAAGTAGCGGAGAGGCACCGGGGGCCAAGTCGCATCACTACCCCCAGACAAGACCGATTTTTGCAAATTACTGTGCGAGCTCAACCAAATGCAACGGCGACTCAATTGGTCCAAAGGTTGCGAGTGGAACACCAAGTGCTTGTGAGTGACCAAACTGTAAGAAGGCGGCTGCATGAAAGCAATCTACGCTCTCGTAGACCACTCCGGGTCCCACCTTTACGGAGAGGCAATCGTGGACGACGATTAGAATGGGTTCGGAACCACGTGGACTGGTGCCGTGAGCAATGGTCCAATGTGCTGTTCACGGATGAATCCAGGTTCGGCTTCCATCCAGATTCACGAAGGACGCGTGTTTGGCGAGTTCCTGGACGATGGAGCCGTCTTCAGAACTCTCAGGAAGTTCACCCATACCAAGGAGGAACAATTATGGTTTGGGCAGGAATTCGTCTTGGAGGACGGACGAATTTCGTTTGGGTGCGGGGCAATATGACGGCAGAACGATACGTCCAACAGGTGCTGGGGCCCGTAATCTTGCCCCACAGAACACAAATGGGGCAAGATTTCCTGCTCATGCACGACAATGCCCGGGCACACACGGCGAGAACGGTAGCAGCTTGGTTACATACACACAATGTTAGGGCCTTAGACTGGCCTGCTCAATCGCCAGATCTAAATCCCATTGAGCATGCGTGGCATATGCTGCAAAGAAGAGCTCTGAAGGAAGTTCCTGAAAATCTGGCTACAGAAGATCAACTTTTTGCGCACCTCAGAAGGACATGGGACAATATTCCGCAGCAAGACATTGACAATCTTGTTATGAGCATGCCGAATCGTTGCCGATGTGTTATGAACATCATGGGCGCTTTCTCAGACTACTAACTTCAAGTTTATAAACACAAATTAAATGATTTTTCTATTTTTTTCAGTATTTACTCATAAATTAAAAGTTAATTCATATACGGTTTCCGTCTATGCTTCATTTTTTTTCCATAAAATCCTGAAATTTTAATCGAAGCACCTTAACCATTATTAAAAAATTGTAGAATATTAAATAACGTATCTTTTATTAAATATATACATGTCATATAAATAATTAACACATTGATAGTAATTCGCTTTTTTTAAAATATCCCTAGACCGTGTTGATGTGTTTATCTAGATGCCAATAACATCATAGCACCCATTCAATTCGGTTTCATGTCGGGTAGGTCCACAGAGGATGCTGTGACAGGCTTGAGTGATCTTCTGTCCTGCAATTTGGATCAGGGTAAGAAATGCCTTGGAATATTTTTGGACCTATCAAAGGCGTTTGACACAGTCTCTGTCTCTAAACTTCTACTTAAGCTGGAAAACATTGGCGTAAGAGGAACACCCTTGATTCTATTTAAAAGTTATCTTACGGAGAGAAGACAAAATGTGATTATAAATAATCACATAAGTAATGAACACCCCCTAGGTGATTACGGAGTTCCACAAGGAAGTATCTTGGGACCGACACTCTTCCTAATCTATATTAACCAGTTATGCACCCTGAAACTTACATACTGTCATATCATTACTTACGCGGATGACACAGCACTCACTGTGCATGGCTCAGATTGGAATGAAACGAAAGGTCACGCTGAGGAATGTATTAACACGGTATCAAAATGGCTTTCCACTAATCTTTTGACACTAAACCTTGACAAAACTAAATTTATACCATTTTCTATAAGTAATAAAAGTCAGCCTCTACATGACTTTAACATTCAATTTCACAACTGCCTGTTGAACCCAGATTGCACTTGTCCATGCTTAGCCAAAGTTTCTTATATTAAATATCTTGGAGTGATAATAGACGACCGTTTAAATTGGCACAAACACATTACGTCACTAACATCTAGGATCCGCAAAGTTACCTATATTTTTAGGCAGCTTAGAAAATCAGCAGACACTGACACGCTCAAGACTGTCTACTACTCTTTGTGCCAGTCACTACTAACATATTGTGTGACTGCTTGGGGGGGAGCAACGAAAACATCGTTTTTACCGCTGGAGAGAGCCCAAAGAGCTGTTCTGAAGGTTATGCTACGCAAACCGTTTAGGTACCCGACTGAACAACTATATCGGGACTGCGAATTGCTCACCGTCAGACAGCTATTTGTTTTTCACTTAACGATCCGCAAACATGCCTCCGTTCCACCACGTAACGCACTCCATACCCGACGAAGAGCTGCACAAATGTGCCAAGTTGAACATTTTAGAACCGCATTTTCTGTCCACCAATATTTCATCCTATGTTCCCGAATTTACAATAAAGTGCATAAGATATTATTAATAAATAATTTAAATAAATTTGAATTAAAAAGAAATTACTGACGTGGCTCTTAAATTTAAATTATGTTGATACCGAGGAATTCATTAAATTAAATGATTAAATCAAACCACATAAAAATGAATTATTGCATTGAATCATTAAATTAAGTTAATCATCATCATCAACATCATTTCAGCCGAAAGACGTCCACTGCTGGACATAGGCCTCCCCCAGAATTAAGTTAATACATGAAATTAAATTGAATTGACTAAAATTAAATGATAGAAATTAGTTATTAAATTGTTAAATTTATTGAAATTAAATTAAGTTACTTATAAATATACATTTTGTCAATTACTATAAATGTTATATTATAATTATTTTATTTGATTTATCAAATAATAATATTAAACTTATATCTACTTAACTTTTATTTGTCAATTTTCACAATTATTAAATATAATTATTATAACAAAACTAACTTCACACCAACACACTTACATCAACACTTCACACAATTATCTAAAATTTACTAATTTAAAAAAATGAAAACAGCTATTATAATGTAGATCATCATTATTTGTGCATCAATTTATAAATACTTGTAAAAATGTAAAAATCCAGTTTGAGAATACTGTTCTTCAAGATACAGGATAATCCTAGTTTGAAGGACAGGGATCATATTATGTGTAATAGCCATGCCCATATTTGTAATGTAAACACTGATGTAAACTAGGCTAATCCTTTTGCAAATAAATAAATTATTATTATTATAATCAAACAGAATTTGGGAAATATTATGTAAAAAAAGTAAATTGTTTACGCTAGGGCTTGACAAAGCGGTGACGTCATGAATATCGATAAAAACTTAATCGTTTTTTAGTGACATCATGACATGAATATAAACTTATTTAGTAAAGTTTTGTTAAAATAGATTTAAGTTAGGATTGAGAGGATGTGATTATCTAAACTGTACTTTAAGTTTTTTTCTTTTTATAAACTTAACACTAATCCAATCACCAACAAAATTGGCGCCTATTAATTGCAAACACATTCATTCCGGTCAATCTTTCTTGCCTCTCGCACTTTTATTCCTCATACTAAAGTTCTTCTTGCATTCATCTTCTTGTACTCTGTGTGGGTTTATTTAATTAACTACTGGCATTTTTATTTAGTCATGTTTAAATTCTAAAAATATATATAAAAATTTCATTTCTGTTCATCCCAGAATTAAGTTCAGAATTGTTATTTATCACAGTTTTTAAATATTTATATCAGTTGCACAAAAAGTGCTAGTCATCACAGATTATGCAAACATACAAAAAGTGCTAACATCACAGTTGTGCAAAAATACAAAAGTGCTAATATCACAGGTTGTGCAAATAGTGCTGCTCATCACAGAAAAAACATTATAACTAGGGATATGTGGTGCGTATAATTTCTAGAAGACTACTAGTAAAATCACACGCGATTGAACCTAAATTATTAGAGTAATCTAGGCTATAATTGCTGATTCAGCAGTGCTAAATTGAAGGAGAAAAGTACGCAGATGAGACGAAAGGCAATGGATAAAGTTCAATTTACTAATTATGCCACATACTTTTGAAACAGCGATTCCCATGCAGATGCAGATGGATGCCACGTTCGGGAAGTTCAGCTCACATACTAGGTACACTATGCTGGCCAGCGGTACACAACACAGTAGGTCTAAATAATACAGATAACACTTTACATGTAGGTTCAATTAAGAGGTTTGGGCGAGAGGGTGCGTGATGATGCGCGCACCCCAGCCCTGGTTGGCAAGATACTGTGACGACCGCCGGTGGTCGTGGCGACGGCGTATAGACTGTAGCGCCACGGCGCGGAATATCACCAAACCAACGATATGTGACACTTATTTCATAAATTGAAACTATTAAACCAATGCCTCTCAATCGCCCTATGGTGATGTAATAAAATATGAACTATAAATTAGGAAGCGTAACCATTTTCCCCGGCTTAAAAGTTCCCACTTTCGAAACACAAAGAAGAAGTAAATAAAGTTGCAGATCATCACAACTCTACCAAATGTTATAGGAACTCTAAAGTTGCGACTCTCTATTATAAATAAGAATATTTAACTAACTATTCTACGCGGTAATTAAATCCAATACTGCACATTGGTGTACGGTAAAATTAATTATTAATGTAACGAAACTTATTGCGTTGGCAAAGGGCACAACTTTACTACCGGGCGACTCTGAAGGATCTCGCTTTTAGTCTTTACCGATGCGACTCTACAAACTCCGTTTTTATCTGGAAATATTTCTGTGATTACTCCTAACGGCCAATGCAGCGGCATCACTTTGTCCTGCATGGAGACAACAACCATACCGACCCATATTGGATTGGCAGGGGTGTTCCATTTCTGTTTGGATTGTAGGGTGTGCAGGTACTCTTGGCGCCACCGCTTCCAAAAAATCTGGACCATTTGTTAATTCATAACGCGAAATAAGATGTAACCGCGTTTCATTGACTTCGCGGGCGGGTAGAAATAAAAGAGGTTTCGTATGCAAGAAGTGCGCCGGCGATAATGAAGTGGCCTCTGACGGATCCGAGCTGATCGCATACAGAGGCCTCGAGTTTAATAAAGCTTCTATTTGAGTTAGTATAGTGTTAAGCTCATCAAAACTAAGCTTTACGAATTGAAAAATTAATTTGCTGACCGATGACCTTGCAGAGATGCGTTTAGACACTCTTTACTTCACTTTCCCAACAACCACCAAAATGTGGAGCTCTACAGGGGATGTTTTTAAGTGTTATTCGATGCTCTGCTAGTTCTCTTTCCCATAAAGGCCGATACTCTTTAGCCAAAAATTGGTAGAGATCTCGTTGATAGGATTTGGTTCCAATAAAATTGGTAGCGTTATCGGTGTAAAGACACTGAACCGGTCCTCTACGCGCCAGGAAGCGTTTAAAAGCGGACAGAAAGCTCGCAGTGCTAAGATCTGAGGCAATCTCAAGATGCAGAGCACGAGTTGTCAGGCATGTAAAAAGGCAGATATACGGTTTCCTCGATTTTTGACCTCTAGCACGTATCGACGTGATCAAGAAAGGTCCCGCGTAGTCGCAACCTGTTTGAAAAAATGCCTTAGGAGCCAACTCAACGCGAAAACGTGGCAAATCCGCCATTATAGGAAAGGTAGGTCGCGGCTTTGCTCGAAAGCAAAGGTTACAATTAAAGGTAATGTGACGTGCAGTACGTCGCGCGGACAGGATCCAATACTTCTGTCGTAAGATAGATATGAGCAAGGTTGGTTCTGTGTGGAATTTTTTCACATGATAGTGGGAAACTAATAGTTCCACTATATGATCTTGACGCGGAAGAAGGATCTGATGACGTGAGTCAAAATCTAGCTCAGAGTTTGCTAGGCGACCTCCAACGTGGGTAAGTCCTTCGTGGAGGAAGGGACTTAGCCGTTGTACTGACTTAGAGCACAACTCATTGCGGGCTAAGCGATCGAGATCAACTTCAAAATGAAACCTCTGCACAGATCGCCACACAATAGATTCAGCGAACTCTAGATCAGACGCGGTAACGGGCCCTCTAGGGAGTCGTTTGATAAACTTATAAACGAAGCAAATGGTTTTTAAATATTTCAACCAGGACGAGAATCTAGTAGAACGAGCGTATAGAATGTTGTCGGAAGGAGGACTTCTGTCCGAGCATTCGTGCGAGAGCACAGGTAAAGCCACGGGCTTCATTTCGGGAAGCTCTTGCGACTCGCCTGAAACGAATGGTTTTATTGGCCATTCAGCACGCGGAAGTTTAAGCCACGGCGGTCCATTTAGCCACAACGGATGATGAACTAATTGAACAGGCGTTAAACCGCGAGAGAGGCAATCACTAGGATTTTCAGACCCTTTCACATGGAAGAAGTGTTCTGCCGAAAGATTCTCATGAATCTTAGCGATACGATTGGCTACGAAGGTTTGCCATCGATGCGGTGCGGAATGAATCCAACTCAAGGTTACAGTTGAATCCGAGAAAGCTACGACTGCCTCAATGGCGTGCCGAGCTGCGAAAAGATTATATACTCGCTTTATCACAGTTGATAAGAGGAATGCGGTGCATAACTCGAGACGAGCTAGCGAAACTACTTTCAGTGGCGCGACTTTGGATTTCGCATACACCAGCGAAACGACGATACTACCGTCGGGTCTGACAACGTGGGCGTAAACCGAACCACCGTAAGCTTTCTCACTAGCGTCGGCAAAACCGACGAGGGAGAGCCTACACGTGCCTTCTACGACGCCGACATGTTGCAAAAACTCAGCTCAGAGATATTCAGCAATTCAGCTTGAAATTGTCCCCACAGACGAACAATGCGACGTGGTGGGTCGTCATCCCTTCCAAGTTTGACAAGCCAAAGCTCTTTGATAAGAAGCTTGGCGTATAAAATTATCGGTGCCACGATGCCTAAAACGTCGAAAAGACGTGCAATGGAAGAAAGAATATTCCGTTTCGTGCAAGGGCGAACATTAGGGTTAACCTGGAATACGAAACAATCCTCATCAGGGAACCAACGAAGTCCCAGTATTTTCTGTGTCGGATCTTTACTTAGGTCCACGCTCTGTGAAAGTCGTAATGACTCTGGAATATTCCGAAGAACATCGACACTATTGCTAGACCACTTCGTTAGCTGAAAATCACCAAGAGAGAATATTTTTATTAGTTCACGAGCCGAGTCTATAGCCAGCGCAGTGCTAGGTATAGAACTAACTAAGTCATTCATGTAAATATCTCGCTGCAAAATGTCCCTGGCGAGAGGTAACTGCGTTCCTTCATCCTGACTTATCTGATGGATAGTGCGAATCGCTATAAAAGGACTACACTTTAATCCAAAGGGAAGCACTGAAAACTGATAAATTTGAAGTTCTTCTTCCTCATTAAACCGATATAAGATACGTTGAAGCGAACGATCTTGTGGGCCTACACCTATACGTAGGTACATAGATTTAACATCTGCGGAAATAGCGACACTAAAAAGCCTAAAATTTAACAAGATGTTAAAAAGGTCAGCCTGAAGGACTGGACCTGCGTACAGGATATCATTGAGCGAGGTACCGTTATCTGTACTTGCACTGGCATCTAGGACCACGCGTAGCTTAGTGGTCACTTTATCCTCTCGAATAACAGCATGGTGAGGAATATAGTAGTCCATTTCTCGCTCCTTACAATTTCATTTGGGCAACCCACATTCAGGTACGATATTCTGCACCAAAGAAATATAATTGTTCTGTAGATAATCCCGTATGACGTCGTCATAAAGAAGCTTGACGTTAGGAAGCGATTTAAGTTTACGCTCGAGGCTATGGAATCTCTTGCGAGCTATATCAAAAGAATTTCCTAACGCTGACGCGCCTGTTTTCAGTGGTAAAGCTGCAACATACTTCCCATTTGGAGCGCGGGTAATTGTGCTACAATAAAACTCTTCACGGTGTTTAGCATCCACACTCCCAACGGACGAAGCAGTAACATCTTCAATCTCCCAAAACTTACGAAGATCGAAGTTATCGACAGAACTCGCAAAGAAAGACATAGCGTCAGTTGAAGGTTCGATAATAGGTGCTTCTCCTAGAAGTATGTAGCCGAGCATAGTCTCCAATGGTCACGGGACCGGGTCGCAATAACTTAGCGAACAATGTGACTCCAAGTAACATGTCAACATTACCTGGCACACCCCAGCTGTCATCAGCGAGTAGTTTAGGATCAATATGCTTCAATTCGGCAGTATCTATAGCACCCAGAGGAAGCTGCCCGGTTATCTGAACCAAGACTAGAGCGTCAATTCTATACCTAGGCTGCGTGCAAAACCGTGAGCTGAACGTAAGATTCACTGAGCCGCGAACGGGTATGTGCCCCCAATACCACGAACGGTAGTTATTGAGTCCGTATGTATAGTTAGACCGACCATACGGCAGCAACGATGCGATGTCATATAATTATTTTACGACCCAGGGTCCAAAAGACATCTAAGCCCTTACCCTTCCTACCCGCCACTAACACCTTGGCAGTAGCCAGAACTTCGGTACTACGTGTGGCCTGGACTTGAGCAGAAGAATGCGTACACAACGCCACACGATCATAAGTAGCTGGGTTGGCCGCAGAAACGGAGGCTGGGTCGCTAGCGGGCGCCAGCGCAGGGGCTTGCGTCGATTGCTCAAAATGCAATAAGGAATGATGCTTACCGTTGCATTTCCTACATGTTGACTTAGATAGGCACTTAGAGACGGTATGTTGGCTACTTAGGCAGTTTACACATCTGTTATTGTCTTTTACAAACTTAAATCTATTATCCGCGCT
Source organism: Orthosia cruda (assembly GCA_964057195.1). Taxonomy (NCBI): domain Eukaryota; kingdom Metazoa; phylum Arthropoda; class Insecta; order Lepidoptera; family Noctuidae; genus Orthosia; species Orthosia cruda. Next base: position 60,720,888 of record OZ059825.1, on the reverse strand, counting down.
CAACTTTTGAAACGCTTTGCACGTATACAAGTTTTTTTCGACAAAGCGAACATTTAGATTCAGTAGCCACAAACACCTGCGAGACCTTAGATGAGGTGCTGGGTCTACCTGCGGGGGCGGGCTTAGTTGCCGCAGAAGAGATACGATATAAGATTTTTACTTGTTCACGAACAAACTTTACGAAATAATCATAATCCAACTCTTGTTGATTACGAAGCGACATTTCAAAATGTTTTGCTGTATCTGAGTCTATTAACTTAAGACCCCAATGAATAAATATAAAATCATCCAAGTTATGTATTTTCAATTGTTTGAGTCCCGCAACCGTAGAAGTTAATTTATGTAAACCTTGTTCAATATTAGCGGGTGTCGGTCCGAACGACTTCAATGAGAACAGTTGATTTAGATAATTAGTGGCGAGCGCGCGAGTATCCAGGTACTTTGCGATAAACGCATCCCAGACAACGCGGTAATTATCACCAGAATGTACAATACCTACTGCCACATTCCTAGCCTTTCCCTTTAGACAACTCAACAGATAATGAATGCAATCAGAATCTGATAAATCTGCGTTCGTATGTATAATACGTTTGAAAGTCTCATAAAAGAACGGAAAGCTCTGAATATCACCGTCAAAGGCAGGCAGCTCAATTTTAGGTACCTTTATATGATGAGCATTAGGGCTCGCTGTCGGGCTAGGTTCCTTGGAAACATTTGATTCAGTTAATGAAGCTAAAGTAATTTTTATCTCGCCGACCAACTCATCAAATGAATTTAAGGCACTATAGCTTACTTCGCACTTTGGATCCAATGTCAATTTTAACATATTTATCGCGTCCATTATCTCATTGAATTCGCTACGTTGGCCGTCAATTTGTTTAGCCTGAGCAATAAAAGAATTACGTAATCTTTCTGTTGTTAAAGATTCTGTTGAATCCAAAATCCTTTGAACCCACGCGAAATACGAGTCGCATTTACTTTCCAACAATCTAAGTTTAACCTTGTCCGTCATGGTAAACAGAAGTTAAAATATGGAAACAAAAAAATCAACAATCTTTATCTTTTACGGAACCCGCGTAAGTGAAATTAGTGGTCCAACCAAACTGATAACTCAACGAAAGATTTTACAACTTGAGTAGACAATAGTACGGAACGATCCGCACACGCGAACCCTAACAATAATAAATAGTAACGTGAAAAAAAATATAAAGCGTACAAAGTTTGAACCGCGTGCAAGTAACAAAGTCTAATACAAATAAAATAGTAAGCACGCGTAATACCTTATGAACGTACCCATCTACCTTTATTTATGATTAGCTTAGAGATACCTACAACCCGATAATTAACATATTATGTCGGATGCGATGCGATATTTTTTTTTTCTTTTTGTACTACTTCTATTTATATGAGATTAACTTACTCAATACATAGAATATGTACAGATTCTTAACCAACAATAAGTTAAGTGTGAAACTTAGAAACAAGTATGGTACTTATTTCCGTAAGCGATGCGATTGTGTTCGTAACGAAATACCTTCGTAAAACACAATAAAATTCCTAACAAGTAAATACGTAGATGACCGTTCAAAGTAAGTTATCTAGTAAGTACTACGTTTATAAAGTTAGGTGCGGGGGTGATATGTATAAATATACGGCTGTTTCCTATGAGGAGAACTAAACGCGTAAAGTTTATACCTGAAGGTTCCTATCAAAAGATCAAGTTACCTTACAAATTGTTGTTTTTCTTTTTGAAACAAGTGTGACCTCGGCAAAAAAGTGTTTATCTAAGGATTTTTTTTACAGCTTAATTTTTTTTAGACCTAGTTTTTTATTTTTTAAATCGAGTTTTTAACGACTTGGTTCTCATAATAACCTGTAGTAATTTCATTAATTTTGAAACATCTGAAGTGATACCTGTTTTGTTTTTTTTTTATTTTTGTCATTTTATTTTGCTTTCATTTTGACTTATTTGGCAGTGTGTATACTTTGTTCCACAGTACATTTATACCAGATAAGCTCTAGACGTGAAGACTTGTAATTGGCTGTCTGATTGTCTTACTGCCAGTTTCCCACGTCTCAATTATCGGGCTGTTAACGCAATCGACGATTAATCGCCTGTTAATTCTACTTTCAGTTTCTCAACACCCAACTGTGACAAGCGTTTAACAATTTGTCACATTTGAGAAAAATCTCGAATTAACCACATGTTACAGCAGTTTTGGGTTTCTGAGAACCATTTTCAATGTTAATCTCTTGTCAACGAGCCTAATTTATAATTGTTGGAAATTGGTCGATTATTCGCAGATTAAAATTAATATTATGATTTTAAAGGCTTATATTACGATAAAAAAGATAATAGGGGTCGTCGAAAACTGTGGTATGGGTTGAGTTATAAAAATATGTTAATTTAGATCAATTATTAATTAGCAAGATTTAAAAAAAATAGGATGTTACAAACTTTTTAAATTAATTACATTATAAAAACTTGACACAATTATCAAAAATAGTTATTTTGTATTTAGGTAAATAAAAATAAAATAAAATAAATTACTGACCTGGGAATCGAACCTTCCTCACGCGCATTAATTTTAGCTGTACCCTGTATTTAGTACTTATCGAGGTCAGTTTCTGGATAGATTTGTGTTTAGCTTGAAGCGGCTGGGGTGGTGACCGCGCCAGGTTAAGCAACACTTGCCAAGGTCAGTCTTGGGACGGGTGACCACTTTTTTTTTGGATCGCTTGTTTATGGATAGGTGACTCCGCCAGGGTAAGCAACACTAACCAAGGTCAGTGTTTGGATGGGTGACCATCACCACAAAAATTTAATTATTAATTAACATTACCAAGGTCACCCAACCAAAAACAAGCGAACCCAAAAAAAGTGGTCACCCATCCAAACACTGACCTTGGTAAGTGTTGCTTACCCTGGCATGGTCACCCATCCAAAAACAAGCGAACCCAAAAAAAGTGGTCACCCATCCAAACACTGACCTTGGTAAGTGTTGCTTACCCTGGCATGGTCACCCATCCAAAAACAAGCGAACCCAAAAAAAGTGGTCACCCATCCAAACACTGACCTTGGTAAGTGTTGCTTACCCTGGCGGGGTCAGCCATCCAAAACAAACGAACCAAAAAAAAGCGGTCACCCATCCAAAAAAAACCTTGGTAAGTGTTGCTTAACCTGTGTGGGGTCACCTATCCAAAAAAAAGCAAACCAAAAAAAAACGTGGTTACCCATCCAAAAATCGTCCCTGGTAAGGTTTGCTTAACTTGCGGGCTACACCAACCCAGCCGCTCAAGATAAAATACTATTACGTTATAGTAGTGAAGGAATTGAATGAATACTAGCTAGGGTAGCCAACCGAAATAAATTATTAAATGTAACAAGCGATTACGTAATTTCTCGATGATGCAGAGTTGAGAAACTCACTGACAACTGACGGCTGGTTAATTTGTGACAAATTGTCAGCTGATTTGAGATGTGACGTCGACTTCAGAAACTCGCCCTACTGCCAGTTTCCCAGGTCTCAATTATCGGGCTGTTAACGTAATCGACGATTAATCGCCTGTTAATTCAACTTTCAGTTTCTCAACACCCAAATGTGACAAGCTGTTGACAATTTGCCACATTTGAGAAAAATCTCGAATTAACCACATGTTACAGCAGTTTTGGGTTTCTGAGAACCATTTTCAATGTTAATCTCTTGTCAACGAGCCTAATTTATAATTGTTGGAAATTGGTCGATTATTCGCAGATTAAAATTAATATTATGATTTTAAAGGCTTATATTACGATAAAAAGATAATAGGGGTCGTCGAAAACTGTGATATGGGTTGAGTTATAAAAAATATGTTAATTTATATCAATTATTAATCAGCAAGATTAAAAAAAAATTGGATTTTACAAACTTTTTAAATTAATTACATTATAAAAACTTGACACAATTATCAAAAATAGTTATTTTGTATTTAGGTAAATAAAAATAAAATAAATTACTGACCTGGGAATCGAACCTTCCTCACGAGCGTTAATTTTAAATGTACCCTGTACTTAGTAAGTAGCGAGGTCAGTTTCTGGATAGATTTGTGTTTAACTTGAAGCTGCTGGGGTGGTGACCGCGCCAGGGTAAGCAACACTTACCAAGGTCAGTCTTGGGATGGGTGACCACTTTTTTTTTGGATCGCTTGTTTATGGATAGGTGACTCCGCCAGGGTAAGCAACACTAACCAAGGTCAGTCTTGGGATGGGTGACCACTTTTTTTTGGATCGCTTGATTATGGATAGGTGACTCCGCCAGGGTAAGCAACACTAACCAAGGTCAGTGTTTGGATGGGTGACCATCACCACATAAATTTTGGATCACCCATCCTAAAGTCACCCCGCTAGGTTACCAAGGTCACCCATCCAAAAACAATCGAACCCAAAAAAAGTGGTCACCCATCCATACACTGACCTTGGTAAGTGTTGCTTACCCTAGCATGGTTACCCATCCAAAAACAATCGAACCCAAAAAAGTGGTCACCCATCCAAACACTGACCTTGGTAAGAGTTGCTTAACCTGTGTGGGGTCACCTATCCAAAAAAAAGCAAACCAAAAAAAACGTGGTTACCCATCCAAAAATCGTCCCTGGTAAGGTTTGCTTAACTTGCGGGCTACACCAACCCAGCCGCTCAAGATAAAATACTATTCATAATTACTGATTACGTTATAGTAGTGAATGAAATGAATGAATACCAGCTAGGGTAGCCAACCGAAATAAATTAATGCCAATTATTTATTGTAACAAGCGATTACGTAATTTCTCGATGATGCAGAGTTGAGAAACTCACTGACAACTGACGGCTGGTTAATTTGTGACAAATTGTCAGCTGATTTGAGATGTGACGTCGACTTCAGAAACTCGCCCTAAGCTTTAAAAATTATTAATCAGTTAATAAATTATTGAATTTATTTAACTGGTAATTTATTTTCGTTTTAAAAATATAGTGCTGGTTTATGGTAAGCCATTTTTGAAGGAAAATGTAAGTACACTACTTTATAAAAGTAATTGATTATAAATTTTGAACTGGTTTTTCTTTATTTACCAGTTAGTGTATGTTTAGTGCCTTAAGATTATATTGTGCGTGCCTAAAATATTTATTTTGATACGTATCCACGTATGATACGTACTCGTATATCTAACGTGACTTTATTGTGATAATGGATGACCACGTATATGTTTCGGCTGTCGAGCCGCAAACTGTGGCTGGCCCTAGTGGAATGACCCTGCAAAGGAAGCTTAGCTGCTCTAGTAGCAGCACGACTAGCAGTAGCTCTTCAAGCTCGTCTTGTCCAAAACGTGGCAAGCGGTCGCGCCGCGCACGCCGAAAGAAAAATAAACGATCCTACCCGATATTGGATAAATTAATAAAAGAAGTCGGTGAGCTACGCCAGTTATGTTTAGCAAATAATATGCATACTCCTAGCCATGACGGGGTATCAATTTATTCTGGGGTCAGTGGTGAACGATGTACCCAGCATAATATTGACGAACAGTACCCTGATGTTGAAGGCGAAAACTTAACCAATTTAGACTTCACGTTTTATATCGAGACAAAGCTTAAAGAACCTTCAGTTCCGAAAACCCCAGATAGTTTTTTGAAGATGCTTATAGAAGTCCAGCGTTTAGGTAGCACATCTTGGTCCGAAGTAAGATATTCTGATACTCAAAAGCTCTGATAGTCAGGTTTCGTAGACTTGGAAACAAACGAAAAGCCACGTGGCACTTGCTGATAAATCATATGCAGCAATTACTTTTTGTATCCTAAAACAAAAATAAACGTTACAAGAGGCTATTCGTCATCTCCTTTTCTGGGCTAAAAATACAGCAGTTAATTTTGATAATTTAAACGGGAAGGTAGACGAGTTATTTCAAAAAGATGAATTGCACAAAATCTCTTCAGACCTGTTACAATTAGTTTGTGGCCATCGAGCCGAAAGTATAGAAATGCGCCGAGAAACACACTGAGAAAAACGGGCTACTTAAAATTGGCAAATTTGTAATGTACTGGCAGCCAGATACGTATAATGTACTTTTCACATGAAAATTATAAGAGCCATACTTATAATGAAACGACACCACGTTAAGTAAGTATGCGGCATAATGCTCTGTAAAGACAATGTAAACAAGTTACTTGTAATGAGGCCGCATCATGAAATTACTGTGCCCGCATTATTAACGTTTACGTATGAGGTTTAATGATGCCGCATAATGTATTAACAGAGCAGCATACGTAATTTACGTACCCGGAAACAGGAAAAATGTATGCGCCATACGAACGAAGTTATACAGCCGCATTATTTCAGTATCTAGGCTCTTTAAAACAGTAACTGGTTGCCAAATCATTGTACTGACTCCGACTCATTAAGTAATGGTCCCGGTTACGTACATAATGTACGAGCATGCGTCGGGGATATGCCGATACATTTTACGCACACAAGATAATTAATAATGTCTCCGCCTACATAATCATTTACGTATCCTGGCTCATTTTACGAACTCCGTTTACTTACTGACTGTGTTCGGTGCGTATAATCTTTATGACGTCAGCCGCATCATGAAATTACTGTGGCGCACTCTTACCATTTACGTATGCGGTTTTATGATTCCGCACAGAGCAGCATACGTAATTTACTTAACCCGTAACATAAAATATGTATGCGCTATACGTACGACGTTATACAGCCGCCTTATTTCAGTATCCAGGCTCTTTAAAACAGTAACTGCTTGCCAAATCATTGTACTGAATCCGTCTCACTAGGTAATGGTCTCGGTTACGTACTCATAATGTACAAGCAGAGTAGGGGATATGCCGATACATTTCACGCACACTGGATAATTAATAATGTCTCCGCCTACATCATCAGTTATTACGTATCCTGGCTCATTTCACGAACTCCGTTTACTTACTGACTGTGTTCGGTGCGTATAATCTTTATGATCGCGATCGCCCCGGTCTCAGAAAAACGCCGATTTATCGGAACTTTTGTATGGGAACCATGTATGAATGTTATGTTGTTAGAATTGTTATGAAATAAGCTATCAGATTTCATAGAGATTTACCCAGTTTTACCTTGTAATTTATTTGTAAATATTGTGTAAAGTCAGTGTAAGGGAAATTTTCTCAGGTTTGTGTACACAAATAAAAAAAGATACCATTATTTCACAATGTTTTCAAAATCGGAGTGATTTTGTGCTAAAACGCGTCGGAGCATCATGGAATTTATGGAAGAGATATTAAACGCCGGTTTAGATGAAATAATACCATTCCTTGAAGGTAGGTAAGCCAGTTTCTCGGTTTTATTTAGTCAAGATTTTTTTTCTCTGGTGTGGCATGTTTGAACTTGTTTGATAGCTTTTTCACCCACAAACAACAGACAGACGTATTTTTGACAAGTAGGTAGGTACTTTTATTGTTTTAGTTTTAGTAGGTTTTGTTTTTATTGATTATTGATAATTTTCCTACTAAATTTTCAATTGTGAACCGATTCTGTTGAAATTAACCAAACATTTATGATGTATGATGACACCACAACTCACGGATCCGATGATGGAGTCTCTATCATTAGATCAACTCCAGATCCCTGTTATGTTGTAGTGAAGTCAGTTCCAAGAGGTCCTCAACAGTGTACAGGCGGCGCCATACAAACTTTGGCGCCAACTCGAAATACATGTGGAGCTTAGCTGGACTAAAACGTTTATTTTTCATTTTTTGCTTTTTTGTTACTTTTTCGTCGGTTCAATTTTTTGTTAAAAAGGTTTTGTTTTTGTTGAACCTGACTCTCCGACTGAACATGTAGGCAATTACAAGTAGTACCTACCTATATAACAAGTTTTGTACATGTTTGTATTTGTATTTTTCAGACAATCGTATAACAACGCTTGAAACTGCCATTCTGTTAAACGATGAAGATTTGAAAGAACTGATTCCAAAGATTGGCCTCAGAATAAAATTTAAAAATTGGCTACTACAACATCAAAAAGCGACCGGTGTCAATGTACGTACCTACTTGTTTACTTGTATTTTAGCAAATAAAAATGTTTTCTTGGTTTTTTTCTCTTGGACCGATGCAATGCCACATACTTTTGTAATACATTGTAATAAAGCTTTTAAATTATTTTTCTAGAACCTTGAAATTAAGAATGCTGAGCTAAACGATTCAACTCAAAACGCTGTAGGGGACACTGATGTCAGTGATAATGCAAAAATCTCTACAGATTGTACTATTGCAGATAATAACACTGTGAGTTACTCATAATCATAACATTACTCAGCTTGATAACAAAACGTATTTCGTCGGCCTAATTCGTTAACCTGCTAAGTCCATTTTTGCATAGTTTACAGTAATTGTAATACAATACTGACAGGCGGCCCTACCCTTTTTTGGTGCTCACTTAATTTTTCATTTTGTAGATTAATTTGGTAGGTACTTTATGTTTGTGATATGGACCATCGCTGGCTGCCAGTCTCACTGGCTTGAAAAATAGACGGGCGCTCTATTCTCGCCAGCGTTATGGCTTGGCTTGAAAAACCGGCCAAGTGCGAGTCGGACTCGTGCATGAAGGGTTCCGCACCATCGTAGACAATCGTAGTAGGCGATCCCATTTTTCTTTATTTGTCCGATTGGACAGTTAGAATTAATCGTGTATGGTGTAGGTATATGGACGAACTGCAATCCAGGATTGGATCCAATCAGCAGTATCATGCCAATTGAACGATCGAATCGAACGTGTATGGCATCGATAACTGCGCGGCATTTAACCGACTCTAAAAAGGAGGAAGTTCTCAATTCGTCGGAATCAGTTGGAGTGTTGCCTGTAGGATGCTATGGGAAAAAAGACTTAAAAACATTTTAAATTAAAAAAAAAAATCGGTTACCGATGACTTTTTTCCTCTTATTCGATTTAGGGCACATATAGGAACATGTTTAAACTTATAATTCTTTTTACGTTAAATACATATTGATCGTTTTTCGATCATTGTCCCCATTAATTTATGTCATGGGCATGATGTGTCCCCTACTCACAGTTATTTAATTATTATCACGATATATTTAATTATTAAAAAAAAGTAAAAAAATCTTCAAAGTTAAATTACTTGAAAAATATGCATTTTACGAAAAAAGTGTACAAAGCCTAAATTGTTTTTACGGGTATCCTTAATTAAATAAGAGCAAAAAAGGAGGGATCATCGTTAATCGAAAAAAAATAATTTTACAATTGTAGCACGCGATTTTCTGCTTTCATACATTTTTAATTAAAAAAAAAAAATCTTTTTAAAATAATATTATGGACATTGGACATCGGCTCGTCATACTACAACACCTAAATTCGTCACGTGGACATCAGCTCCTCATTCTACAACACCAAAAGGTTGGAACACGGCCCGCGCGCCGCTCGCGATTGAAACAGAGAGTGACTCGCACGCTGCGCACCGCGACACACGTCTTCTGCGCCTCCGCGCCACCGGCACGAACTCGCTCAGTCGCGTATCTTTTCCCCACTGTTAAACTATTATATATACTTTTCCAACCAATGTTCGTGTTTGTCATCAGTGTATATGACGATAATGTTTTTGAATATACGAAGTTTGGCTTGAACTAAAGTTTTCACCTTATTTATCTCGTGCCCCGAAGAAAAAGTTCCTTACAGTGACGCCCAACTCGTGGAGCCAACTTCGTGTACAATAGATAACTAACTATTAAACTCAGTGGGTGACATATAAAACGATACGAAAACGAGATACGCGTACGCGCGAAATACCTATCCAGTGTGCGTGTGAACCCCGTGCTGAAGTAGTTCGCCGTCCTTTTGCTGCCGGCCCGACATGATGCCGTCGCCGAGGAAAACACGAGCAAGAAAAAACGACGAAGACGAATGCAGTGCGGAAGACGAATCGCCGCCAACGGGTATGACTTTCACCGACCAGCAGGTGAACCACCTCGTGACGTCCATCCAACCACTCCAACATACCAGACGCCAGCGCAAGTAGCTCGATACCTAACCCGTTCGAGATGCCCCAGCCACGCCCCGGCAACTTCGCGAAGTGTACGGCACGCTTCGACGGCGCCGCCCGCAATGCAGACGTACTGGAAGCGTTTATAGACGCCATAGAAGTCTATAAAGAATGTTCGCACGTTAGCGATGAACATGCATTACGAGGAATGCCCATGCTACTGACTGCTGACGCCGCCGTGTGGTGGCAAGGAAAAACGACTTCGGTGACGACGTGGAACGACGCTCTAGCGATTACGAGGAATGTACGGAACGCCGCAACCGGGATACAAAATACTCCGCGAAATATTTTCCGCCGAACAAGAACTTGAACGTGCTGATGTGTTTCTCGCGGAAATTCGTGCATTATTAGCTAAATTACCGTATAGTGTACCAGAAATCATGAAGATAGATATAAATTACGGACTTTCAGATCGGAGGATTAGGAAACGTGTGCCTCGTGATTCGGCAACCGAGCTCGAAAAATTGATCGAGAAAGTAAGGTTTGTAGAAGAGTCCCTGGCGAAGGTAAGTGTTTGTTTACCTATAACTAAACCTGCAACGCGATCCGATTGTCCATTCGATAATAATAAAAGTCATGCTAATAATCACAAAATAACAACACAAAGTTCTAAAAATAGTAGTTCCATGTTTAACCCTTCAGCTGCGACAGTATCCAATATTAACCCTTCATGTGCTACATCTGACCCTAGTTCGTATGAAAATACAAAACTAAAGCGAACTCGACCTCGATGCACTTTTTGCAAAAAGTTTGGTCACACGGCAGATGAGTGTCGTAATAAGTTTGATACATTTACCTTACACAATTCTATTTTTTTTTTGTTTTATTGACTGCTCATAGAGCCCCGAAGGCTATACTCCAACTGGACCATTTACTCATTCATTTATCAATTTGTTCAACAACTTATTGTGTTTGTGTTTTACATACAGGAAAGTTTAGACGGCAGAGCAATACTCAAAGAGGGAAAAGGAGGCTTACTCACGGAGGGTTCCCGAAGGAAATTGAGCCAGCTGCTAATACACCACTAACTTGAAAACAATTGTGCTAAGAAAATTTCCAGTAAAGAATTTTATAAACTAGCTACCGAAATTGTGGCAATATTCCACAAGGAACGCGTTGTGGTGTATTATTCTGCATATTTATCAGCTACAAATAAAGTAGCTAAAAAAAATGCTAGCGGAAAGCTCTACGAGAGCTGTATAGCTCGAAGAAGAAAGTGCGAGAAAGTGGACAGTTGCCGAGAACTAGCCGTTCATCCTCGAAGTCGTCCAGATCATCGCTCAGATCCACGCCAACTATCACAGATGATGACATTTATAGCCTGGAATTTTTGGAAAGTGGTAAGCAAATAATCGCTAGTCACCTTTTTCGTGATTTAAATGTACCACGGGCGACTGTACTATGGTGCCCTTCCTCTTGTTGACTCATCCCACCATACACATAAATTACAGGTGTTGTCTATGAAGAAACATTAGTATGGCTGAAAAACAATTTTGATCCATGGAAATCTGTTGAAGAAAAGTGGGCAGAAACTGCAGATCACCGCCTAAATCGCATCCAATGTGGAAAAGGTGACATAGCGAATTACTTCAAGGATTTCCCAGCCTTAAAACAATCGCAAGGATATACCTTGGTAAGCATATACCGCAGCCGCTTATTTTTTAACCGACTTCCCAAAAAGGAGGAGGTTCTATGTTCGACTTCAAGTTTGTTTTTTTTTTTTTTTGTGTGTGTGTTCATCGATATCTTCGTGAATTGTGAACCGATTTTAAAAATTCATTTTTTGTTTGAAAGAGTATGTTCCGAAATTGGTCACTTTTTAATTTTGTGAAGATCTGATGATGAACTTCGGAGATATACAACAGAACTCTTCAATAAATAACGGCAAATCTCTTGGGATTGCTGCAATCGCATGTCTGTTTGTTGTTTATAACATTTCATAACATAACATCACGCCAGTTCGCTCTTATGGGGTAAGCAGATCTCTCATTTCACCGGTCATGTTCAAGTTTCATGAAATCTATTCTGTCGAAATAGTTCCCTTACTAACTTGCCTATTAAGTACGTACAACAAAAAAGTGAAAAATAAAAAACTTTTTGCAAAAAAATACTACTGACTTCCAAATACAAAACTACAAAGTGAAAAATAACTTAATTTTTTGAAGTCGGTGTCCAAAACGCAAAAAAATGGTACCTACGAAAAACACCGACTTCAAAAAATTAAGTTATTTTTCACTTTGTAGTTTTGTATTTGGAAGTTGGTAGTATTTTTTTGCAAAAAGTTTTTTTTTACATAATCAAATATAAAAAACTTGTAGAATACTTGTCAAAACTGTCTCAAACATTACTTCGTTCAACTGTGTAGCCAACAAGTATTTTTACAAGTATAAAACACATTTGCGTTTACAATGAAGTCTGTGACATGTATTAACTCGTCTGATACATTGACAGCGTTCTCACCTACAAAATACAAACGTGGTTTAGACAATTATTGTTTATTTTATTGCAATTTCTGTACATGAGATCATAAACATGTAGGCGACTAGAAGTTTTCAACCAATAAGTTTCATACAAGTTTTGTATACTTACAAAAAGTTTTATACATGTAATATAGTTTCATAACATGTTTTGTATAAAACATATTTAATACATGCAAAATTGCGATTAGATAGCTTTTTAAAATTACACGATGCACAGTTTGGGTTCCGTAATAATCTTGGCACTGAAAGTGCGATTCTCGGACTCAAACATACGGTGCAATATTACACTAAACGTTGGACACCAGTGTATGCTTGCTTCTTGGATCTCTCTCGTGCCTTTGACCTTGTATCTTATGATGTCCTGTGGGCGAAGTTACGGGAGAGAGGAGTGCCAGCGGAGCTGTTGCGTATCTTCCAGTACTGGTATCACAACCAGACAAACAGTGTGAGATGGGCCAATAGGCTATCTGTGTCGTATGGGCTAGACTGTGGGGTTAGACAAGGAGGGATAACATCACCTAAGTTGTTTAACCTCTATATAAACGATCTAATCGTTGAGCTCAGCAGCAAGAAAATCGGATGTCGCATTGATGACGTCAGTGTCAATAACATCAGTTATGCTGACGATATGGTGCTGCTGAGCCCAACGGTTAGAGCGCTTAGAGAACTTCTGACATGTTGTGAGGGCTATGCTCAGAAGCATGGCCTTATCTACAATGTCAGAAAGAGCGAGTATTTGGTCTTTAAGGCTGTCGGCGGTAAATGTCCGGAATATGTGCCCCCGATTAAACTGAATGGGAATGAATTAGGGCGAGTGTACCAGTTCAAGTACTTGGGGCACTATGTCACCGACAGCCTTGATGACCGGGTAGATATCGAGAGGGAACGTAGGGCGCTGGCAGTCCGTTGTAACATGTTGGCTCGCAGGTTTGCACGGTGTAGCAAGCCAGCTAAAATAACACTTTTTAAGGCTTATTGCCAAGTATTTTACACGTGCAGCCTGTGGACCAACTACACTCAGCGGGCTATCGGCGCCTTACGGGTCCAATATAATAATGGGTTCAGGATGTTGATGGGGCTGCCCCGTTTCTGCAGTGCATCAGGTATGTTTGCGGAATCTCGTGTCGACGATTTCCATGCCATCGTCAGGCAGAGATCTGCCTCTTTGCTCTGCAGAGTGCGGGATAGCTCCAACTCCATCCTGAAAACCATAGCCGGGAGGTATGACACTCCGTTATTAGGGGAAGTTGTTCTGAAGTGCATTCGGAACAACAACCTCGTTGCTAAATAAGTTATTTTTTAGAAATTAAGAGTGTACTAACATATGTATAAGTTTTCTTGTTTACTAACCCATATGGATGTTACTTGTCCGAAATAAAGATTATTTTATTTTATTTTTTATTTTAAAAACGAAAACATTGCATTCAATTTGTAAAATACATGTACTATACCTTGGTGAAAACGATGGGTTATAAGACAAGTATCTGAATTTCGATTGCCATGTAAAATTCATAATGTTTGTTACCGTATCTGCCACGATTCCTCTCTTTTCGCACAGACTCTAGTCACTTGCAACACTCGCGCGCTGCCGACATAGCAGAACGAGATATTGTGCAGGCACTAAAAGAGACAAGCTAAAGCTATTCTAGTTCTCGCTCAACAACCCAATAACCTCTGTGGTAGCGATCCGGACCTTTCTCACCAGTGGAAATAACATACCGTACATATATTGTATTCTTTTTTTCAGATAATGAACATTTCAGTCGTCTGTATACGGGAAAGGAAAACAAATTATTTTCCTCCATCACCCTCAAAAAAGAAGAAATTATAAAATATGCTTCATTAAAATTACGAAAAATTAGAGACCAAGACACGAGAACAAAAATAGCAAATATAGTTGCACTGACTGACGGTAAGAAGTTTTGCTCTAATATTAGTTCTTATTATTAACCTTTAACTATGGAGTGGAGTCTCAGTCCCCGCCCATTCTAGAAATCGCACAGATTTGTGACTTCCCCCTTCCCCTCAGCACTGAGCCGCTCAGTTAGTGTATTGAAAAAATGACGTCCATAGTGTTTTTTATTTTTATTTTAGTTGAAGGTTAAACCTTCGTAAAATTAAGTCTCAAAAATTAACCGAATCTTTTTTTTTCTTTGAATACAGAAGATGAACCAGAGACATCTAGCAATGTTGCTTTGATGTTGCTGGCTTATGTCATCAACATTTCACCTGCACGGAAAATGAAAGAAAAGCCAGCGTGGAAGCCATCCAGAGCAGAGGTATGCGACGGCTATATATCGCAAGCTGCTTCTGAAGCCGACGTTACCAACAAGATCATTCAAAAAAAGGAGAACCTGCAGAGGCTAGGCCGCACAGTTCAACCCTACGTAATTTTTGTTGGCCCTACCGTTACTGAGGTAAAAGTAGCATATGTGGTAATAAATGACACATTGTATAGTTTCAACAAATTAGTAACAGCTGTAGTCTGTGCATTTAAAGTATTTCAATTGATAGGAGCTTGTTACCCGGAGGAAGCTGGAGACATATGGCTTTTTATTCAATTGGGTTTCTACGATATTAAAACTAAATTTGACAGGCCCACACAGGCTGTGAATAGACTTTTAACTGATCTAGAGTTAATACTTTAAAAATGTTCACCTGTTACTATTGCAAAAAAGCCAGTGTGTCTCCGAGTTTACTTATAACTCATGTGCGAACTTTCTGTAAATTAACGGCAGGATTTTCCGGATTTCGGTGTGGTGAACAAGGGTGTTATCGTCATTATATTTCCTCTGCATCTTTCAAAAAGCACTTAGTTAGAGACCACCAGTCATCATTGTCAGTCTTGCCTCATCCAAATAGTAACAAACCGATTGATACATATACAGAAGCCAATATCTCAAATTTACCTTCAACGTCAAGCAAAGAAACTTACGAAACAGCAAATACAATGGAATCTCTACCAACTCCAAGAGACGAAAACTCTCTTGGTCACCATGCTGCATGTCTCGTCTCCACTCTATATGCTAACCCAATAATTAAAAGTCAAATCAATCAGTAAAATTTCGTAAAAGTAGAAATATCGAAACTCGGTACTGATGTTTAACCTTCACCTAGGCCATGGGGTAGGGGAGCACCGCCCCTACTGCCAAAAGGTGGCTCTCGGATCGCTACCAAAACGGGGCGATCCCCACATTTTGTATTTTTTTTAATTTATTTTTTGTATAATAAAGGTTATAGTTTAAAGTCGGGCCTTGCGACATAGGTTCCGCAACTAGTTAGGTTTATGCGTACGTATTAGCGTTCGTATGCGAACGACCTTTAAGTTAAGTTTACCGTAGGCCTAGACGCATTGGTTTCCAGCGACGACCACGCGGACTCCATTGATGCCAAGGTACCCTTAGAGCCAGTCCACATGACGACGCAGTAATAACGTTCCGACATCGCAGCGGCGACGCACAGTTGCGGCAAGCATTTTATAAAAACATCGCATCAGTCTATACAAAGCATGGATCGGAAAAGACGTCTGGCATTGCTCCTATACTTTGCAAATAAAACTGAATACAAAATATGTACGTAAAAAATGATATGGGCTTGCGTGTATCCTTCCTATCAACGCACAAGCAACTGAGCGCTGCCGTTCCGTCGTCACAATGTGTACACCCCCGCCCGCTTTGTCTCGGGAGCTGCAGTTCCGTCGTGTGTGCGTTGCGTCGACGCAGCGCACCGTGTGTACATTATGATTATTAGTATGTAAAATGACGCAACGGCAGCGCTGCGTCCAAGCAACGGAGACTCAACGCGCCTTGTGGACTGGCTCTTACTAGTGATTCTTTGGTCGGAAATCCTAGGTTGCTCTTACGCAAGGCGGGTAACCGCCTCCGGCTCGTGCTATGTACTATTCTAGAATTACATGGTAGTATAAACAATATCTCAGATCTCAGGTATTTGTTACCTGAGATCTGAGATATTGTTTATACTACCATGTAATTCTAGAATAGTATGATTAATTAATAATAAATTGTTTATTGAGCCACACACGTTACAGTATACTTACGCAAGTCTTGATTTGCGCAAGTATACTTGTACCGTGTATGGCCGGCATTAGATTTACATAACAAATGTGATTGAAACAGCCCCAGTAAGTAGTTAATAACACTTGTGTTGGGGTTGTCTCGTTCCTCCCCTGAATTGCTAAACAGCATTGAGACTGACAATTAATTATGTGACTGACAATAATTAAGCTTGTGTTTTTTTTTGTATGTCTCAATTTTACGATTGAAAATAAATAATATGAATCTTTTATGTCTATTTACTTAAAATTGCCCTTTACACTATATCAATCAGATGTATTAGTTTTAGAGATATCGTCGTTAAAAGTAATTAACAGCGAATTTAAAGCTCGGCAAGTCAGCGAGCGTTCTTTCCTTGCCCCGTCCCATCCCCTCTGCCCCGCATCGCTCGACCGCCTGCTCAAGAACCGGGCGATGTAGCACGCAAACCGTTTGCCTATAATATTTGAGGAGTTCCATCGAACCATACTTATGTACCATGCTAGCGTACGTACGATACTGCTGCGGGTATAGTAAGGCATGGTGCACTATACGTGTTACGTATGGCACACCATGCCTTACGATACTCGCACCTGTATTTTCCTTATGCTGGCGCATGGTACATACAAATGTGTTCAGATACTTATTTTGAATATTAAACACTCGAAAGTCAATGAAATTTTGTAGACACGATCGAGAAACTAATATCTAGGTCTGTGGTTTATTACATTTTCGTAAAAATGTATAGTTTAAATATTGCAGGGGGTTTTCATATTTTTATTCAAAACTCCCTGCAGTATTTAAACTATACATTTCTAAATTGCATTGACTTTGAGTGTTCAATATTCAAAATAAGTATCTGAACACCTTTGTATGTACCATGCGCCAGCATAAGGAAAGTACAGGTGCGAGTATCGTAAGGCATGGTGTGCCATACGTAACACATATAGTGCACCATGCCTTACTATACCCGCTGCAGTATCGTACGTAAGCTAGCGTGGTACATAAGTATGGTTCACCGTGCTTTACTGGTCCCGCACCAGTATCGTACGTCCACTGCCGTCGTACGGTTCATCATGCCTTACTGTACCGGCAACGGTACCTTACCTCTACTACGACAGTTAATACGTCTGATACATCATGCTTTACTGTGCCTGCCACAGTATACTACGTATGCCGCCATGATGAACACGTATGACGCACCATGATTCACTGTGTCCGCCATAGTATCGTAAGTATGCCGCCGTGGTGTAAACGTATGTCTCACCATGATTCACCGTGTCCGCCATAGTATCGTAAGTATGCCGCCGTGGTGTACAAGTATGTCTCACCGTGCTTTACTAAGCCCGCTACAGTATCGTACGTATGCCGCCGTAGTACACACGTACGGCTCATCGTGATTTACTGTGTCCGCCACAGTATCGTACGTATGCCGCCGTGGTACACACGTACGGCTCATCGTGATTCACTGTGTCCGCCACAGTATCGTACGTATGCCGCCGTGGTACATACGTACGGCTCATCGTGATTTACTGTGCCCGCCACAGTATCGTACGTATGCCGCCGTGGTACACACGTACGGCTCATCATGCTTTACTGTGCCTGCCACAGTATAATACGTATGCCGCCATGATGAACACGTATGACGCACCATGATTCACTGTGTCCGCCATAGTATCGTAAGTATGCCGCCGTGGTGTACACGTATGTCTCACCATGATTGACCGTGTCCGCCATAGTATCATAAGTATGCCGCCGTGGTGTACACGTATGTCTCACCGTGCTTTACTAAGCCCGTTACAGTATCGTACGTATGCCGCCGTAGTACACACGTACGGCTCATCGTGATTTACTGTGTCCGCCACAGTATCGTACGTATGCCGCCGTGGTACACACGTACGGCTCATCGTGATTTACTGTGTCCGCCACAGTATCGTACGTATGCCGCCGTGGTACACACGTACGGCTCATCGTGATTTACTGAGTCCGCCACAGTATCGTACGTATGCCGCCGTGGTACACACGTACGGCTCATCGTGATTTACTGTGCCCGCCACAGTATCGTACGTATGCCGCCGTGGTACACACGTACGGCTCATCGTGATTTACTGTGCCCGCCACAGTATCGTACGTATGCCGCCGTGGTACACACGTACGGCTCATCGTGATTTACTGTGTCCGCCACAGTATAGTGCGTATGCCACCGCGGTGCACACATATGGCTCATCATTATTTACTATGCCCGCTACAGTATCGTACGTAAGCCGCCATGGTACACACGTAAGGTTCACCGTGTTCTACTGTGCCCGCAACAATAGTATACAGGTGTTGCATTCGTAGTTTCAGGAGTATTCAGTGCGACTGGCGCACTACGTATTACGTAGCCGGATGTCGGGCTACGTACGTACGTACAAAAATCGACCACGAGTAAATTACGTAACCCGCTTCATGATGAGCGTCAGTATGCCGACTACGTATGACTGACTACTTACACGTAATGGACCGGGTTACACACGTCATTGTGGTCGATTTTTGTCCTTATTTTACGTAGTGCGGCAGAGGAAATTTTTCTCAGTGCAATAACTAGCCAAATTCAAGATATAGAAGCATATTTGAACAAAATTCCCCCATCTTCAACCTATTTATTTAATCCTGAATTGTTCACGGCTGCATTAGAAAAGGCAGGCGGTGTCCATAAAGCTTTCTGGCCTCCAAAAACCGATCTTCCAACTAGATTTAATCAATTCAATCGCCGCTTCTCGCGGGGACTGGGCGTACACAAACCAGCAGTTTCATCGCGTGAGACTCGATATTTTTTTCCTGAACCAGGACTACCTATGCACATGCATGCCTGTGACAACTCACCCTCGCAGGGTGGATAATTTCGTTCCTATTATACAAACAAAGCCCAAGGTCATTCAAGATCATCTTTTCAATCCGACCAATATACCAACAGAAGAGGTTCATTTCACAACCGAGGCTCGCGGCCCGATCGTGGAAGTTACAGAGGTCGAGGACATTCAAATGTACCAAAAGGGTCTCGAACGAACCAAAAACGATATCAACAATGACTCGAATCGTTTTCAAGCAGGTCAGTTAGCGCACTACCACTCTCAATGGAAGGACATGGGGGCGCCAGAAATTGTTCTAAAATTAATTCAAGGGATACCATTTATCCACAAACCTCCTCTGGTATATCCAGATATAATCAATGGTCCGTTGTCAAACACCTGCTTCAAAAATAATGTCTGCAATTATAAAGAAAATGAAAGCTCAGGGTATTCTAAAAGTGGTTCAGCTCTCACCGAGTTTCATTTCCCCTCTATTCTTGGTACCAAAACCCGACGGATCAGCCCGTCCCATATTCAACCTAAAAGTGTTAAACGAATTTGTAAAGACCCAACCATTTCGCATTCCGGACTTTCTGCAACCACAAGACTGGATGTGCAAAGTGGATCTATCGCAGGCATATTTCCACTTGAAGATTTCAAAGTCCCACAGGCGCTTCCTTCGCCTTGTATACAACCAAGAATTATTAGAAATGACCTGCCTTCCGATCGGTTTAAGCACGGCACCCAAAACCTTTTCCATACTAACGAATTGGATTGCTCAAATATTACGCGAACGGTGGAATATCCGAATCGTCGTTTATCTCGACGACTAATTAATAGTACATCAAAATGCCCACGTTCTTCGAGATCATGTCGAGCTCACAGTAAACACAGTAAAAACAGTAAAACTTTACAAAATCTTGGTTGGCAAGTAAATTTCGAGAAATCTGTTCTTTGTCCTCAAAAGACTATAATATATTTAGGAATATTATGGAGTCCGTGGGACAATTTAAAATCGCTGCCAAAAGAAAAGACTTTATCATTAATCAAAAAAGTGAGTCGCGTTCTACAGCGAGGAATAATAACTCGAAAAGAACTGCAGAGAATAATAGGACTCCTGAACTTTGCCAGCTATGTTGTTCCTCGAGGTCGGCTCAATCACCGGCAATTATTAATGTTCATGAACTCTCTGCCAGACCTCTCGTCGAAATTCTACCCACTACCGCAAAAAGTTCGAAAGGAACTGCAATGGTGGAGTCTGAATTGTCAGTTATCAACACCACTGCATTACCCTCCGCCAGTAAACTTCCTGACAACAGATGCATCAGACCAGGGTTGAGGAGCACAACTCGACAATCTGGCTGTATCAGGCACTTGGTCGCAAGAGGAACAAGCACTACACTGCAACTAAAAAGAAATGTTGGCCATATTTCGTGCCCTTCAAGACAACGCTCGTCTTCTGAGCAACAGCTCGATCCTGATACAATGCGACAACAGGACTGTCGTCAACTATCTACGGCACGAAGGATGTACGAAATCATTACCTCTCATAGAATTAACCTATCAAATACTGAATTTACTGGACCAATTTCAAATACACTTCAACATACACCACCTTCCGGGCAAGTACAACAATCATGCCGATCACTTGTCGCGCTTTCGCAAAACGCCGGAATGGCACCTAATGCCAGCCTGCACGGAAATAGTGTTTACAAAATGGGGAATCCCAATAATAGACTGGTTTGCCTCAGCGAAAGCACATGTGGTGTACAATTATGTATCTCGAGACCTGAGAGATCGTCAAGCACTATTTCACGATGCATTCAGTGTCCAATGGAACTATCCACTCGCATGGGTGTTCCCACCTCCGTTCTTAATCCCAAAAGTCCTGACACACCTCAATCAATCAACAGGAATATTTTTAATAGTAGTACCTCGATGGGAGAAGGTATTTTGGCGTGCAGACCTCAAAGCCCGAGCGCTGGTACCATCTCTAACTCTAAAAAACTTACAGATGCACCTGGTCGACACATCGACGGGACTTCCACCACCACAAGTGGAGGAAATCATCCTCGAAGTCTGGAAATGTGGGGGTGGTCCAAGGCGATAGAGACATGGACCACTGAACAACAGTTATTGCTCAAAAACTTACGAGGTGGCTTGGAAACGATGGATTTCTTGGTGTCAATCCAAAAAGATCGACACGAATAATCCTACAGGTACGCAACTAGCCCAATTTTTATCTGATTTACATTTAATTCACAAATTATCATATAATACAATTCTTTTACAAAAATCTGTAGTTTCCACTTTGTGTAACGTTGAAAGTTCAAGTCAATTAAGTTCACATGTTCTTGTCAAACATATTTTTAAAATGTGCATAACGCCAGCTTCCTCATAAGTGATGGCATAATTCTATCTATGCCAATATTTGAGGCATAATAGCAGCAATCAAAGTTCCGAGCTTTAATTTAGCTGCCACAAAAACTTCGTTAATATGAGTCGTTTAGTATGTGTTAGCTGGAGTGACGTCACCCCAGCTACCTCATTCAATACATGCAAACCAGTGAGGTTGGGGTTTTGAACTATAGTCAAAAAAATAAGGCATAATAGCTGCACATGGAAGGAAAGAACTGAACGATAATAATTAAAATGTGTTGAAACTATGATAAAAAAACGTGTGTGTGAGCTGAAGTGACGTCATCCTAGCTGCCATGTCATATCTTCCGAACAAAATAAGTTATGATTATATATTATAGCCCAAAAATTAAGGCATAATAGCTGCCATTGGCAGAAAAAAAATCAAATCTCTGGTCTAAATACTCTAAAAGTTATTAAACCGATAAATATGTGTAAGCTGGAGTGACGGCAGTCCAGCTGCTCATGTCATATCTTCCGAACGAAAGAAGATATGATTATGGATTGCTTAAAACATAATAAATTTAAGCTGCCATAGGCAGCAAAATTTTCAAATCTCTAGTCCTTGTAGTTTCAACGTAGTAAACAAAAAAATTGTTTCCGCGCCAAAAAGATCAATCTATTACTTCGGAGGAGAAACGGAGCGGCGTTGCCGTTCCGTGCGCTATATTATCAGTTTGAAGTAGTTTAAACCAGGTTATAGACTGGGAGCCGACTACACATTTTAATCGTCCTTTTTTATAAGTATTCAGGTTTTTTATAGACATATTGTTTGTTTAAACATAGGATCAAGGAAAATTCAAAGTGTAACAATTTCATATATTTTGTCAAAAATCACATTTTTGGTACAATTTACAGTCTTTGGAAGCAGTTATAATATGATTAGTATAAATCACAATTATTCTTTAGAATAAGATGATTTATTTTTTAAGTAGGTAAAGTGCGTTTCAAGAAAGAATTCCCTTCGACATAATGTTGGCACCAATGCATTTCATTGGAGAAATGTTTTTGCAAGCAATTCTTCAATGAAAAGCAATGGTACCAACATTTATATTATTGTATGTGTATTCTTTCGTGAAACGCACTTTACCTGTGTAGAATCTCTAAAGGTCGTTTAGCTAGCAATTGAAGAAATAATAAATTGAAAGTATAGTTTTGAATTTGCTGAATTCGTACTTTATTGAATTCAGCATATTAAGTGTAAGATATTTTTACGATTATGTATTGGCCAACTGCAGAATTTGATTCTACGATTGTTTGTACCTCCGTAAACACATTGATATCAAATTATACCGGGTAAATTTCTGGAGGAGACTAGATGTTTTTTGTTTTCATGTTTCTGTTTTATGTTACTTTGGTAAAACTGTTCAGATTAATGGATACATTCACCCGGTAAAATATTGTGCAAATATTTTTCTACACCTTAAGGGGCTGAGGACGAACAGTTGACAATCGACATCTGAGGTTCTAAGCCACGCCCACTGTCATCGATAGTTTAGGGGAAACTTAAATTGGAGCGAAAAGTATTTGAAAATTAAATACACAAGGCCGACCACAGAGGCCCATATCATAAACGGACTCTTCCGATGGATTTTTTACAAAAATATAACCGCACAAGTTCTTATTTCAAACTGGCTAGCATCTGACATCAGATCGTTCACTGTTATTTTGCCTATGAATGCAACCTTATTGCTACGAAAATAAAGATCACTAAAATAGGTAATCTGGCTAGTGTCATACGAGTCTTTGCCGTGCAAATTGAATAAATATTATAATTATGTCTGCTTCTATGCGACTGCCACATATAAGAACACAGTACGTTACATTTTTTTATATTGGTTTAATAGCTAGATAATTTTATTTATATTATTTTAATGAGTTTTACTCATCGACCACATAGCCCCTAGACGCCTAATGCATGATCTAATACATCAAAACAATTCTGTCAACTAGCTGAGGTATGAGGCACGGGGTACTGCGCTCTGATTGGTCCCTTACCAAGGTCATAAGCATCATTAAGGGTGGGACAGGTTTAAATAAAACCAGGAAGCTATCGATTTTTATAAATAGTATTTGTATTTTTTTAAAATTAATATTACCTTTTTTATTATTAATTATACGGCGTTTTAACATTTTAGTATTAACATAAAATGCTAAAATTAAAAAAAAAAGAAACAAAATTCTGAAGGTAAACATACTTTTTTTTCGGTTCTTGGTTCTTAAATATAGTAATATTAAATATTAGTAAAAAAAACGTAATCAAAAAATCGTTTCACAATTAATAAACTATTCAATTTAATGTCTGTATTTGTAAGGTTTCTAGTTCTATCGATAACAGATTTGGTCATAGGATATGGTGCTTCACTAGTTTTGTTTACGAAATTATAGAGGACAAGAGATAGCGAAAAAAATACTTTAAAAAGAAAGAGACGCATACATGCGGTGGGCGTGTACACCCACAAACTTGACCAGTATAATATGAACTCCGTTAAATAATATTAGAAAATAAATCTAATTATGTTTATGTAACTATTAACTTATCAATTTAATGTTATGTTATTTTTTCGGAAACTCGATGTCTGGCTGTTGTTACCATAGCAACTTATTGTACAAGAGGCCATTATAAAATTTATTTCATCATTTTTTTATTGACTGACACGGAAGTGTTTATGGCTCACAGAAGTGGTCGCTACTAATTCGAAATTGTCGAGTGGCGATCAGTACTACCTGTATATGATCTTTTTAGTCAAATGTGTTGACAGACATCGCTCGCCTGTTATTAGGCGTCTAGTGGCTATGTGGTCGATGGTTTTACTATACTGAAATGGACTGTGCAATATTAAACTGGAAACTTTAAATTTGAATTGAGATTTGGTGCTTTCAGTAATCAATTTTATCATTATTTACAATAGGAAAGCACCTTCAATTAGCAAATATCCAAAATTTACCAGGTTTGGCATTGTCTTTTCTAGGCATGTTTAAAATATGCAATAGAATGTATGACGCTATTAATATCATTTGTATAATTAGTAGGTTCATATTCCTTGTTTAGTATTCTCTTGAAATCTTAATATATCATTTAGTTACTAATACAAGATGACTTTCCGCTCTCCTGGAATATAATAATTACAAAGCACGTACTGGGTTTTGATATACATCAGCCCTCTGTGGTGAGGTCACGTGGTGCCGCTTTACTGTATATTAGAGTTAAAAAACAAATAGACAGGGCGCAAAAAACACGGTCATGTAAACTTTATCTATCTATATAAATAAAAAAAACCGGTAAAACCGGCAAACCGACAAAGGTTCCGTACCATTATCGCAAAAAAACGTAAAAGAACACGTATGTTGTATGGGAGCCCTACTTAAATATTGATTTTGTTCTTTTTTTAGTATTTGTTGTTATAGCGGCAACAGAAATACACCATCTGTAAAAAAAAAAATTGCCTTGCTATCACGGTTCATGAGATACAGCCTCGTGACAGACGGACAGACAGACAGGGAGATAGACGGAACCCTAAAAATGCTGTATGTGATTGTAAGCGTCTCACTAGAGAACGGCTGAAACTATTTGTTGATTGATTGATTGTTATATATCAATCAATCATTTATTTGCTATAAGTATTGATACAGTGTAGGTGTTTAAAGATAATATAGAAAGAAAGAAAATGTTTATATGCGCCAGGCACAACGAATGCCATAAAAAAACCGGCTAAGTGCGAGTCGGACTCGCGCACGAAGGGTTCCGTACTTGTTAAATTGTGGTTTACGAATTATGACGTATTTAAAAAAAACTACTTACTTGATCTCGTTCAAACCAATTTTCGGTGGAAGTTTACATGGTAATGTACATCATATATTTTTTTAGTTTTATCATTATCTTATTTTAGAAGTTTCAGGGGGGGGGGGGCACATTTTACCACTTTGGAAGTGTCTCTCACGCAAACTATTCAGTTTAGAAAAAAAAAATATTAGAAACCTTAATATCTTTTTTGAAGAGCTATCCATAGATACCCCACATGTACAGGCAGGATGAAAAAAAAAATGAGTTTCAGTTTTTTTCTATTTTTGTTTGAAAATCTTAATGCGGTTCACAGAATACACCTACTTACCAAGTTTCATCAGCATAGTTCTTATAGTTTCGGAAAAAAGTGGCTGTGACATACGGATGGACAGACAGACAGACAGACTTGAAAAATCCATAAGGGTTCCGTTTTTTGCCTTTTGGCTAGGGAACCGTAAAAAGGAAAACATAAATACTAAAAACAGTGTATGCCTCAGAACCACGTATATGTTACTGTAAAATCCGAACTGTTGTTTCAGTTTAAAAAAAAAAAAACTATGATGAAACTTATTATTTATCGGTAAAACAGATTTACTAAGTCTTACCGTAAAAGTCTGAAATCATCATCATCATCTACCTGCCCTTGTCCCATGTTACTTGGGGTCGGCGCAACACGTTTTCTTCTTCCATATCGTTCTGTCCCGCACCACGCTATAATTGACTCCCTTTTCTTTAATATCACTCCTCACACAGTCCATCTATCTTTTCTTTGGCCGTCCCCTCCCTCTTCATCCATCCCCAATTAAATTCATAAGAGTACACCTAAGTCATTCCAGACATTCTTTTCCCGCACCGTCTAGAACCAGCCCTCCAGGTACGCGTCCAAATCATCTCGGCACCTATTTCTGGACCGGCCTCAACGGTGCGTTCCATCTTCAAGATTTTGGAGGCTTGCCCAGCGCTCAATTTGCATGCTACTAACGTGAGCCGTAATGGCATTGGCCCATTTGAGCCGAACAGCCTTTTTACCCACGTCTATTATGCCCGTTTGGGAACACAGCATGTTCCGTATTCGGTCTGTTCTTTTTACATCCAGAATGCTGCGTAAATCTCTGGCAATCCCCAATTGTAAGTCTTTGAGTTTACTCTTAGGGCGATCGGCGGATTTTTTGTTAATAAATAAGAATTGTCAGTGCCGATTTGGCAAAATGATAAGATCAATTCATAATTAGCTTAACAATATTAATAGACTAACAAACTATTATTGTAGCCCGTTATTGCAATTGGGATAGTTAATTGCGAGAAATACAGGACTGATCAATGTGATGATTCTTGGTGTGCTTTATGTCCACATGTGGACGATTTTTGGTTGAAACGACGAAAAATGTCAAATTCGTGAGAAATAGATTATCATTTCTCACGAATTTGAAATTTTTTGGTCACTTCTAGGTACCGTATGTTAGAAAGAAAAAAAGATTGAAGCAAATGAATACGAAGAATTTTATTAGTTCTGTCATTTCGAGACACTGCCAGCGTGGTTGGTACGACCATTCCATGTTCTGTGTTTTTTGCTTCTATTGTTTTCACATGAACGAAGAAGGTTAAAATAGTATTCGAACTTACCTATATTTTAAATATTGTTTAATTCAAATTGAGATAACATTTGTTGTATTTTCAAAGAGGTTCAAATACTTTTTAGTTATGGACTTAGTAAGTAAACTAAACGACGTGAGTCGTTTATAATACAACAAAAATATAGATGTCAGTGACAGCGGTAGTGCCAGAAAATAAAAATAATACAGACTTTGACAATATTACTTGTGATTTCGTTAGTTCCAATTAAAGCCACCAGGCTACATGATCTGGCTGCATTATACCTAATATTTTTTTGACAGATTGAATTGACGAGAAATAAATAGAATATTATTTTTGCATTTTGCGGAAAAAAGCGACATACGTCCACCTAGCAACGCCGCAAAGCGGTCACTGTCGAATTGCACTGGATGGAAAGAGAAGCACGATGGAATTTGTATAGACTTTTTTACAAAACATAATAATATGAATTACTTAAAAATAATGAATGAAACTTCAATATATAAGACAATGAAGTTTTGCGTCCTTTTATGATACGTTATTGGTGTTAATTGTACAAATGTACGCTGGTCAGTATTACCGGAAAAATCTTTTGAAGATCACGGTAAGAGGTTACTTTGCCATTCAATTGTATCGAGGTTTTTGTGCGTAAACGTGTTTCGGCCACAGCAAAGTTTTCGGAAATATGATCAAGATTAAAATATCTTTTTTCTGCTGCCACATCTTCAATAGATTTGGCAAAAAAATGTTTAAAAGAAAGCCCATTTTGAGTATTCAGCCCCTTAAATGATAACAGCGCCGGAACTTCCGGGCATGAGATCGGGCGCATTGAATTTCGCCGTTTCGCAAAACGTCGGCGTCGTCGGGTCAGGTAGATACGGTAATTATCACAGATCAGTTTACTTTACAGTCACAACATTATTTTTCATCACACTTGCACGTAAACAGTATCAAAACATACAGGTTAACTTGGCCGTAATGCCCCATATAAAACCCTTGAGCTTTTTTGTATGTCATGAAACCCTAGGGCGGTAAGTAATATTTTTTTAATTTATGGCACAGCACACAGGTCATGCAAGTTCAAGCAAGGAGTTTACACGCAATTGAAAAATTGTCTTAAAATGTTATCTAAACAGGAATTTCTTTGCAATCTCGTTAACAATTGATTTTAATAGTTATAGTATGAAAACGTCGAAATTATTTAATTCTTTTTACACTCCGTCATGGCTGTATACCTACGTAAGTATTTGCCCTTAAAGTTTCTGAACGAAACACTGTATAATCTGTGGTGTGGGCAAAAATTCGCCAACCGCTTAAAAAAAAGTTCACGTATTTCATAATAACAGCTGTGCTGACTTGTGTAGCTATAATTCATAATTATTACTCGCAAATGTGATGAAAAACATTGTATGTATCACGGGTGGTGATTACGAACCAAGACTCAGAAAGCCCTCAGTCTTCGACTTCGTAATTCCTTACTTACCGCCCTTAATACACAATGTACTATTACCTATCTATTCGTCAGATATTGGCATTCACAGACTTGAATAAATAACGCAATGAGGTACTACAAAAATTGTACTGATTTGTTTTTCAATATTTTCTTGCAAGTTGTCATATGTTAACCATTCTGAATTTTCTGAAAAACAATGTACTCTACTCAACACACGGATGAGAAAACGTCCTTCCGAAAAAAGTTAATTGGGAGGGAAATTGTTCGAGTTTGCATTTGAGGTTGTTTTCTTTGTTTAAAAAGCCTGAATTTAGCTCTATTACAATAAACTGGGAAAATACGTAAACGTAATAAATTTGACCTGAGCATGTTTTTTCCTTACAGCAATATACTTCTCTCATGCATTGAAGAGCAGACTGTTGCAAAGCCTGTGGTCCTAACTCAAGTATTAAGTTTATATTTAATGGTACAAATCCTGTAGTTCTTGAAATCTTAGCGTTATTTACAATGCACATGGTATCTGTACATGTTTTACTCCACAAAATCTTGCAGTAGCTCGAGCTTAGATATTTCTCAACAATAAATGTCATATTACATTCACAATTTATTGTGGTAGTGTTTAATGCTGGCTTGTAATGTAAATTGAGAAGATATTCTCTGAGATATTCAACGTCTGGTTTATTTTGAGCCATAGATATTATTAATTTAGCAAATATGCTGCAGGAAGCTGTAAAAACCTTTCGTAAGTTTTCTTTTAAAGCGAAAACCACTGCAAAAAGATGTGCCACACAATCAAAGGCGCAAGTATTATACATCTCAGATCAAATAAAAAGTCATACATACTATATTTTCCTATGCTTGAGCCATTTCGGAGTAAATGTATGTATTGAGGTTTTAAGGAAATTGATTCGACTTCATCCTGCCCATTGATTTGCTGAGCGATTTCTTCAGGCTCCTCAGTAAATGTTTCTGACAATGTTTCATAATCTTCACTTACTGACTGCTGATTTTGTGTAAAAGTTTCTGAAAATATTTCATAATCTACACATTGTGTCGTTTGCTTTACAGTAAAAGATTCCGTCGATTGTTTTTGGGTTTTAAATTTATTGTTTATGTGCCCTCTCCAGTTCTCCGTGTACGAAGGGTTTTCTGTAAAGATTGAGTCATTTGAAAATGACTCACGATTTGATTTTTTCCTTTTTTTCTCTTGAGGTCGGTTTGATGCTGTTCTGCTTATTGGATTATTTTTCGAAATTTTACGTTTTTTCGGAACATTTTTATCTGTCATAGTTAATATTAGTCAAGGCAAACTTAATTTCCCCCGAAAGATATTGAAAATGTCGGCTAAGAAACACGTCGATTCGCTCACGTTTGTGATTGAATACCAATGATTTAATATTCTTAAAGTAACTCTCAGAATTACCTACTAGATGAAGGTCTAAGGTTATCGGATTTAAAATATTCGGTCAAAACATTGGACCACATAGGCAGCTTTTTCAATAAAGTGTAAACGATTTCAGGATCAGTGGAAAAAAATATGATTGACAGATCTCTTATTGTCATCGTCTTCGGTCAGATCTATTTACAGCTGCTCTTTCTTTGTTTCTTCTGCAAACCAATAATCTAGTAATGACTTTGAAGGAATGTCGTTATCTGTGCTATATTTGCTCTCGTCCGATATATTCGAATCTATTTCTCCTTTATGTAATTGATTTAAGTATTGAACACACTTTAGGCACCGATCATCTTCAATTTTATTCAATGCAACAATAATGATATTTGTCAAGATATTTTTTACTTCGTTATAGTCAGAGCTGTTTTTAATTGAAACAATGCATTTAATATAAAAGTACTTAGCACTGTTTTCAACAGTATTAAAAATAGTCTGGTCATGTAATGCCTTGATGAAATGGGAAGTATCAAGTCGTAAGAAAGAACTGGGGCGTACTGCGTCTAAGCCTTCCAAAGTTTTAAAACAATTTTGTAAGTAACTTTCACCCTCAGTTTCCCACCTTAAAATTATCGGAGAATTAATGTGATAAATTGTCAAACACGCGTTATCTTCTGTGATTGGCTGTTGAAAATTCATTCAACCAATCACAGCAGATAACGCGTGCTTGACAATTTGTCACATTAATTCTCCGATAATTTTATGGTGGGAAACTGAGGGTCAGTACTTTCAAATTGCGTAGTTAAATGTTTCGACGCCAGCTTTTATGAGAGCACAAGAATCATCTGTAATAATTTCATTAGGATATCTACATAAACTTTTTTTCCAAGTTTTCAACCATGTTGCTATCGCATCTGCCGTGTGTGAAGTAGAAATCATTTGACAGAGAGGGACACTACTATCAAAATTATTATAAGCCATGACGATGTATAAAAAAATATGTTTGTGTTTCATGGTTTTTATAAAATCGTTGACTTTAGGTGGGCATAAACTTTTAAATATTGACCCGGTTGCATCTATAGAAATAATAATCCTATCATTAGATTCTAAATATTTCTGAAAAAAAGTGATCTGCAGGTTATTCCAATAGTACAAAATGAATGGGCTCAATGAAATAGTCTTTATGAATGCTCTAAAAGGGGGTGTCTGACTCATGATCCACAATGACAATAATACATTATTGTGAAATAATTTTGAGGATCGATATCTATATTTTTTTTGTCGTAGTGCAGGTGCCTCTGGTAAAAAATAGGGTGCAACGTTATCAGAGTCATTTATATAATCATTTGCAAGTGAATGTTTGATCTCAATCGCAGAACTTTCTGAGAGTTGTTTTGTAAGCAATTGCGTTTTATAACCCGTCATTCTATACTTTGGTTTAGAGCTATGGTTAAAATGTTGATTCCTGTCTTTTACCCAACATTCCATTTCTGTAAAATTTGCCGTTATATTTTTCATTATAATTTCTAGTTTGGCTTCACACTTACTGTGAGAACAATGTCCTTTGCAAACAACAATTGGTTGAGCAAAGTTATATTTTACAGCATTCGATTTAAATACCCAAGAGCATTTCAATTTTGTATTTCTCCAAATCTGTCCATTTATTTTTTTGCAGTGATCTTCGCATTTGAAACAAGCTGCCAGAGGAATCAGATCGTTTAGATAAATATATGATAGGTTCAATTTCTTTCCAGAAGTGTCTATCAACTTGAAATTTTAAAGTTTCGTCCGCATTGTGGAGTTCATCCACAATGCGGACGAAACTTCTCCAAAATATATAAACATTTTTAAAAGTACCTTCTTTATAAGATATTAAAATTTAGTTCGCATGATACTGGGTATAGACCAGCCGAAAGAACGCTAATAGGCAGGCAGGACGCAAGGTGAGCGAACGATTCAGTACATCAGGCCTCTGGAACGGATATGCCAAATACCAGCTTTATGCAATAGATTTGATCGAAAAACGGGCTAAGAGGCTCATCGGCAATGAGGTACTGGTCGAGTCAAAGATCAAGAGCCTTGAACATCGTCACAGAGTTGCCAGCTTGTCGGTTTTTTATCGGTTGCTTTTCGGGGAGTTTGCGATGGAATTGCATGATCTAATTCCGTCTAGCCCGTTTCATTGTCGGATTACAAGACGTACGGCGATGCGCCATCGGTACAAGGTGGACATCCCGCCAATACTTACTTTCATTATGCATACAGCTAAGGAGTGGAATTCCCTGCCGGAGTCTGTGTTGCCCGATAGCTACAAACTCGGTAAGTCAAGAGTGATGTTACTTCTAGGCAAGTGTGCTACACCGTCTACCACATCATCGCTTACCATCAGGTAAGAAAGTGGTCAAGCGCGTTCAACCAACAATAACAAAAATCAGCGATTTATTTTAAACAACATTTGTTAGTTCGTTCGGCTGGTTTGTACCTAGCATTATTCTGGACCCTGGCTTAATTTTCCTAACAACTTGTGATAGTGGAATCGCAACTGAACTTTCCAGTTCCCATGCATGATTAGGATAATCATTCGACAAGTGTCTTCAACAACAAAAAATAATATTTAAAATCATTGTATAGTGTAAATATCGACATCAGTGTATATCACTAGAGTATCGATATAAATATCGATAATTGCCACTTCCCTATTAGTGTACGTGTGAGCCTTACCCTCCCTCACCGCCAACCTACCCCCGTAAAGGGCGAAAGGGACAACTGCAGATCAGGCTGATTTTACCTACAAAAATCTTGACCAAAAGACGTTTCGTATTCTGCTGTTTTCTTCTTCAAAACTAGACCGACCTAAAAAAAAATATCAAAATTTAGAGGAAAAGTATATCTATTTCTATAATTTTCTTTTTTGTTAAAAACCTATGAATAGTGTCTGAAAGTCGTCATAACATGGCGGTAAAAACGAGCATTTTTTCTGGTTTTTGGATGGTCATATTTATTTAAGGGATTATGTTTTGGAAAAAAGGAAATGATATGGGGCACGTGTTAATTAGATCTAGATTTTATGGAAAATAATCATTGCTCTAGAGGCATTATCCACGAAGAAAACAGCAGAATGTTTTTGTATGGAGAAAGGCCCACTCGAGTATCCTCTTAATTGCTCAGGAACCTGGTGTTGACATATTTATGAACAAGGATAAATCTATGTTAAATGGTTGTTTAACCTTTTTAGTTAATAAGTGTTAATGTTGTTGAATTGCTGTTTTGGTGCCAACTATTAGAACAGCAAGCAATTGTTATTATAGTTAAAAAAATAAAACAAATCATTTATGAAGATTAAACATAAATGGTTCCAAAATCAATCAATTGATAAATGATTATGGTTATTCTTAATTGATGAACAACAAATATCGATGATATAAACTCCGTCCTTTGCCCTGTAACAGGACAACAGGCGCTAATACTTATTTATTTATATTCATACATAAAGCTATCATTACAATTCGATAGCTTATAGAAAAAAAATACATTTACAAATAATTATTCAGTTCAATTAATAGAATTTAATAAATACAGCACAATTCAATCAATAAATACAATACAATTCAAATAATACAATACAATTAAATTAATACAATCAAGCCATTTCAATTTCAATTCAATATAAATAATAATAATGAATGATTTAAAGCCAAGACCCGGAGATTAGGTACTTACATCAATGTTTAACTCGATCTCTAGCTAGATTGACATAACGTCTACGTATTTATAAGTACCTACACCCATTGTATTTTAGAACTTTACTTTATTACTAGAAGAGATAATAGTATTGTTTTGGAACAAGTATAATCCGTTCTTTGAATATGATATAATTATGTAAAAAAAATGCTATAAAATATTTACTAACACTTAAAAATAAAAGTTTTCAATAAATGTTCATACACAAATATCAGTCACGTCGTCGCCGATCAGTCTCCTCAATAATAACTTCGTAGAATTCGGCTCATTGTCCGCTCCATCTTCTGTCGTATGGCCTCGCAAAAACTAAACATCATACTTATAACACAAGGTTTTTAATAGGGAATATGCATTTTCTTATTTTTATTATTTGCTAAATACTTTTCGTTTTAACTCTAGGAAACAAATAAGAATTATTTATCTTCTACTGATGTTACGACACGACCAACGCGTATAGTTTGACCGAGGCCTTTGTACCGCGCCTTAGGTATGTGCGCGGCGACACGGGGGGACAAAGCAGGCCACTCCGCGGTCATTTCGCCGTCAACGCTCACGAAGAAAGCTAGTGTAACATGTATGTCAGACACACATGAGATAAAATTATCCAGAGATGAATCATGCGTTATTTCTTTTTAGCAGACACAATAGAAATTACCATTGTTTTAATCCGATTCGGCAATATGGACAGTTAAGAGGAAGACCGACAATTTTAACCGTATGTTTCGGAGCGGGTTCATTTTGGGACGTGAAAAGCATACCTACGCTGGCTTAGCCACGGCTCATTTTGGATCCCAGATTTACGTTATACGACATCCTAATTAATAACGTAATTATTTATTAAGATACCTAACAAATCTTTTTCTTAATTAAAATAGTTGGATACTAAGCTTACATGTTAGCGCCCATATTTTTATAGAAAAAGCTTGAAAGGTGGCTACCTCATGAATTGACTGCAGCAAATTGACAAACGCGCGTCGACTGCTGCGTTACATAACTCAACCGGCACAATAATGGAGGGATTTTAAATCGAATAATTACCTGTGATGAAAAGTGGATCCTGTACAATAATTGGAAACGCTCATCGCAATGGCTGAACCCTGGCGAACCAGCCAAATCCTGACCTAATCGAAAATTGAATTTAAAAAAAACATCTGTGAGCGTTTGGTGGACTAGTGCCGGTGTCGTTCACTACAGCTGTCTTAAATCTGGCCAGACGATTACGGCGGATGTCTATTGTCAGCAACTGCAAACCATGATGGAAAAGCTAGCTGCTAAACAGCCGAGGCTGGTCAATCGCTCTAGGCCACTGCTGCTTCAGGACAACGCTAGACCACACACTGCACAACAGATGGCTACCTTAGAGGAGCTTCAATTGGAATGTCTAAGACATCCACCGTACACCCCAGATCTTGCTCCAACAGATTACCATATTCTTCGAAATTTGAATAACTTCTTGCAAGGGAAAATATACAACTCCGATGGGGCAGTCCAAAGTGCCTTCATAGATTTTATCTACTCTCATATCGTAATATTCGAATTATAAAATTCAAAACGAGTTTATATTGGCATACTTTATAAACACAATACCGAAATTTAAAAATAGAATCTTATTATAACACTATTTCTCTAACAAAATAATGCTATAAAACAATTTTTTTCTATTACGATACAGGACAAATCCAAGAAGTTAATCACTAAGGAGTTTCCATAATTTTTTTTTTTGTAATGCCATTTTATAGTACCTATTATAAAAAGATTTGATTCCTATTTTAAATTGTCTATGACAATGCCCGCTTTAGACTTAGCACGCACTGCGATTTTCCTTCGCGCGAATTTTGTTTCCTTCTAATTGTTCATAGAGCTCAAAATATTCGGGCGAATAAAATTCGCGCCGTAGTGCGGTGGATTCTGTGGCAAAACACGAATTTCTTGCGGTATTATTTCCGCACGATTTCTTTACCGCAATGCGAACAACTTCATACAATTCCATAGGTCACAGAATGGGCGGAAAAATCGCGCGAATAAAGATCGCAGTGCGTGCGTGCAAGCCTTAGCGCATGCGCGGTTAATGTGGTGATGTGCTGGGTTTTTGGCGCCATTCATACGTTTTGCAAGTTTTGATGTACTGAATTTCATGAGTTATTTTAATTATTGTTTAAAAATGTCTGATATCAGTGAATGTGAAGAAAATTTGACTCCACCCGATATTTTAGATGCGGCGAAGGAAATTACTCTTAATTTATTACCAGCAAAGTCGAGAAAAGTATATGACAAATGCTATCAAGATTTTATGGCATGGAAAATGCAAAAAGAGGTATTTTGTAGGTTCAATCCCAATTTATGAGTGTAGATAAAGTAGTGTATGAAACTGCACATAACTAGGTATTAAAACATTCGTGTGAAAACTATTAAAAACCTCGCCTACGGCTCGGTTTTTAAACACACACTCATGTTTTAATACCCCTCATTATGCAACAGTTTCATAAACTACTATTATTGATTCCCGTCCGAATGGTTTTTTTTGTAAAGGGATCAATGAACTACCTATAAGATGGCAAAAGTGCATAGGTAGCAATTAAATAAATATATTATGTTTAAAAAAAACGTCTTAATGTTCCTCCCTTACAAAGAGCCAATTTCATATGTAATGACATAATAATATGAACAAAAATATTGAAATGAAAATGTCAATTGTAATAAACCGTACCTAGTTACTTATTCCAGTTACCATTATAGAAGTATAATATTTTCTAATATTTATACGAAGTTATAATAGCAGATAATAGCTTTATAATATCGTAAGATCTGATCGACAATATCGATCTCATGTGAACTCATGCTCTTTCCTTCCCGACCCCCACCTCGCCGTGCCTTCCTAAGGCGCGGTACAGCCGTAACGGTCAAACTATAGTTCAGTCATTCACATACTGTCACTCGGTGACGTGACTGTAACGTGGCTGGTGGTCGATTCTCTAAACATATCACCCTGATGACTTACGTGAAGTGAACTCAAAGTGAGCTGTCATTTAAACCGATAGTAGCTTCACCTAAGCCATCACAGTGAGATGTCTACAAAATAGCACTACTGATGTGTGTGTATGAACATTAAAACATAGTTTTTGGCGTAAACTAATTTTAGGACGATTCGGGTATTTAAATTAAGTAAACAGTACCTAGGTAACGTTTTTGAGCGTAAATAAAAGCAGGAAACCCTAAAACACCATGTAAACTTATTACTAAAATATGACATAAACAAAATGTAAATAAAATAGCTGCTAGGTATAGTAAACTATAGTATACTCATAGTAAACTTTTCTAAATTAAAGTAGAGTCAAGTGTGTTAAATATAGAATACAAATGTATAAAACATTACTACATTTTAGGCGAACTGTTTTACAGTACCAATTTGTGCTATATTCGTGTAAATCTTTTATAAAATAGCTATATCAAATCTATCTAATCACAGAACTCACTTAGTAGCTAATGAATTGTCAGGAATTATTAATACAGCTCCTTGAGCCAGACTTGATATTTACTTCGTAAGTGCCCCATTGTCCCAAACTTACGGCTATCACAATCTTCCTTCAGACATATCCTCCAACATATAGACCATATCGTTTGGTTGTTCATAGCGTATAACAGAAGAGTAACCTGCAAGTCAAAATAACAAATCATTGTCAAAATTCAGTTGTATCAAATAAATAAATCAGAGGACATTAAGTGTGTCATATCAACACGAACATAACATTTATGAAGGGTTAGAACTGCAGTCCAAGCTATATAATTGGCTGTATACAAGTTTAGTAAAATTACCCTTTTTGTAATGTTAACTGAAATACGTATCACACCACAAACATGACTAATCGTAAGACTATGCAATAAAAATAGCCATTGATTAATTATTGAAATAAAAATTTGGAAAGTACTTCCTTCTATCTTTATCGAGAAAATGCTGAGTACAGCCCTGAAGAAGCTCCAAAATTGATGACCACCACTCGCGTCTATATTCTTCAAAAGCAGATTTTCATCTCTAAGCCCAGACTAACGAACGATATTAACGACCTTTAAGCATAGACACCAAAAAACGAAGGTAGGTAATATTCAAAATAAACAATCAATGTCAAGTATCAATAATATATTTATCGTTATACCATCACAGAAACATAGTGCATAAAGATACATAACAGGTACGTAAAGATAGGTTAAACCGTAAAACGTTCTACTCAAAATATGAAACTAATTAAATTACCTACTACAGGAGTTGTAGATGACAACGTGGGTAGTTTCCTATTCTAATCATTTACATAGAAAACATGTGAGCAGAGTTTAGGAATGTATACATAATACGCTCAAAAAAGAATTGATATAAAAGCAAGAAATATATTGAGTTGATGGTTATGTCTATTTTGACAAATAGAAGAAGTGTAGATCTGTCCGCACAACCACAACCCAAACGACAAGACACAACATGAAAATAATTTCAATCAAAAGAATAAAACCAATCACCGTTTAGGCCTTTTTAAAATACATCTACACATAATCAAGATATGGATCATAAAAAAGAAAAGAAACAAAGAAAAAAAACGAAAAAGATAACCTTTTTAAGGTAAAGGGAAACAATTTGGTTACACAGCACAAATATGGCACACAAGCTACAACAAATTCATCTTAATATATTCAATACGTATTTAAATTATAATCTCATTTTTAGGAATAAGTATATTCAAAATTTTATCAACTACTATGTATAACAAATTCGACAAAAGAGTATTAAAGTTTTACTTAAGGAACATATACGAGTAAGACATAATGCAGAATTCAGAAATGCCTTATACATAAAATACTGCAGATTTGGAAGGACCCTAATTTTGGTGTTTTTGACGAAGAATAAGCTAAAAAGAGCCTTAGAGTATTACTCGTAACTAACATAGTCACCATCTAGTGCTCACTTATACTAATCGTAGATACGTTGGTTACCAGCTAAAAGATGCTACATAAGCCACGATTTATCGATGTCAACTAGTCGATATTGATCGCTACAAAACAATCTATTTTGATCTATGGTAAGTCGACACCACACTGGATCGATATAAACGGTCGAAGTCATTCGAAGTCAACGATTAACTTCGATGTCAACAATAATTCACAATTTACATAAAACTTAACAGTATTAGTGAAGCATTTTTTTATACGATTATACAGAGTGAGTTTTTCAAGAGGGCGTGGGCGGCCAAATCCGAATATATGTGGAATAGAGAAAAACATTCAAAGGAGTCTAGACAGATTATCATGAAAACTAATGCTGCACATTGGATTTTTGAAGGAATCGAACCCATTGATTTTGAAAAAAACTCGTGTTATATTATTACACCATTCGATACAATTACAGGTTTGATTTCTGGCTAGGAATATAGATTTGTCAAAATCCAATAAAGCAGTTTTGTTTTGCATCAAAATCAGCCTCGCGACTCCTTTGAGTCTTTTTCGCTATTCCTCATAGTTTTGGCTTTAGCCATCCACACCCAGTTGAAAAATTTATAAAAATTGTATGGATATGTATGGCTAAAACACTGCGGTGCACTGGAACATTATACTGTTTTGCTTACCGATAGATCATAGATTTTGAAGGTCTATAACACGCGTGAAGAAGCCAGAGGTTGTTACAAAAATATTACAAACTCGTCTTTGCGGTAACCAAAGAGTCTACTCGTGAATAAAGGCAATAATGGAATATAATATAATATGTAATATATTATGTTACCACATCGTAAGACAAAAACTACAGTTGAGCCGCATTATTCCGAACTCTTAACATATGTGATTATTGAGGTAATGTAAACTGATCAAAATATCCAAAACCTAAATGCATAGGTAGGATATAAAAAGCCTAATGTCAAAAAGTCGGTACGTTATAGCATAGCAGTAGCGGCAATTTCCTTATACTTATATTTGAAGTCAAAAACAAAACTGATTATAATTTTTATGAAAGTTCATTCACTGCATTGCAAACAAAACATTTTAAGGATTATTAACGCTTACTCAGAAATCAACAAACAATGCATGACGTTAAAGAAGATAGTTGAGTAACTGACGAAGGAAAGTAAATATCTGAGATTATGAATTCAAGTATAATATCTGTTCCTGTGAATCCGAATTACAAACTATGTATCGTTGTTTATAACTGAATGACAACGATGAATATCCATAAAAATAAGTAATGAAATCTGTTACTGGATGAAAAAAATATATATGTGGCGTTGGCGTTAGACGTAACAGTTCACCGATAATAATCGTGCGGAATGTATACCTACAAACTATGGTATTTTCTAAACTAATATAAAAATATTTGTTACTTGTAATCTAAATCCATCCTTAACCAAAAAAAACATTATTTGCATGTTTAATCTAAATTTTACGTTACTCGTATATACACAACAATGCTTTTCTTATTGCGTTAAGTTCTCTACGAGTTGAAAAACTGACATTTTAGTCGTCTTACAAAGGTGGTCCACTCAATGTATCCGGCATGAAATTCATCAAGGCGCGTTTTTTTTTTAATTACTTAGTTCATTAGAATTATGAAACATCCTGTTAATAATGTTTATGTATCAAAAGGCACGAGTCGAGCAACTCAACACATGTCCATTGTCTATGAGAAAAATAGCCAATCAAGCATAGTCCACGTGGACTGTCATCCAATGAGACGCTCTCTTTGCGATCTCTACTAAGTTCAAATAGTGAATAGGTACCTACTTAATTCACAATGAGTGATAGGAACTATGAATACGCGAATATCGATTACCCTACTTACAAATGGTGTGCCTGTACACAGTGAGTAGTGTCAATTTACGGGGAGCAAGGAGATTATACGTTGCGCCTTTTATTTTGAAATGTTACGCAAGCGAGGTATGATGAATAATATTCATTTAATAATAGTCATTTCAATCATCAATACATGAAGTGGGTTTGTAAGACAATTAAAATGCCACGGTGTTTATAAGATAATACTTCTCTAATAAGAGCGAAACCAAGACATCAGAGACAATAAAAACGAGTGATGTTCATTCACTGCCTGCTTACTATCTCTAGGCCAAAAAGATTAACAAATAAAAACAATTGAGCCTCTGTAATAATATTAAGTCTTAAATATTATTGTTCATTGGTTTTATCATTACCTGAAGGCACTCGAGCATCACCAATTTTATCCTTTATAATATAGAAAGCCAGCCAGTTCAATCCACAACACACGAGAGCGCCGATGCCAAACGCACGGAATGTAATCCAGCCTCCATAAATCCCATATAGCTGACCTCCTATAAAGCTGCCCAGCGAGGTGCCGACGCCTTCGAAAACAGCACCTACCAATCCCTGAAATAAATTAATAAAATGGTTTAGACATTAAATCAAAATATCATCTGCGCGCGAATGCGTTAGGGGAGCTTTAAGATACCAAAACCAAAAATGAATGTTTTAATAACTAAAAAAAACACGCTTTAATAGAAAACTAAATTAAAAAGTAGATACAATAATATACTATTATACCATTCCCCCTCTAAAAAGCTTATTTTACTCACTTAAACAGTGAATAAAAAGCACTTTTAATCACTGTTTAGGTATTTGAATTTAGAACACACCAATATATTCGACGTCCATCTATCTCTATGCTATATAACCTCCTTGCGCAAAAAATACTCGATTCAAACTCTTTGTGCAGAGAATACTCGACTTTCAAACTCCTTCTATGGTTTTAATTTTAAGTTTGTTTATAAACGTATACAAATAGTATACGTATATAAATCTAGTATATTTATTAAATACTTATCTGTATTGTAATTCTAATATTAATTGCATTGGTGTTTCATTATTTATAATTATGTAACGTAACGGAGGTGGTCGCTGGACCCTGAAACACAGGTGCTGTTACCTAGCTCAGGGGTCAACTTTTTACATTATTTGAAAATTTTGAAGGTAAGTAACCATTTATTTATTAATATTCCTTGTGCTTTTCGCTGAAATCTTTCTTTTTCTCGTAGTAATGGTATAAAGTATAGTATGCAACTCTTGAATAAAACGGATTTATATAGAGGGCCATGAATCACTCGCTTCGCTCAGGATTCTGACACTTGAATCACTGCCTAAGGTCGTAATTTAGTCGTAAGAATTTTTCATCTGTTCGTGATTCATCTATGGCCGTCGCTTTAAATCCGTCTTTTATTCACTATTTGCATAATATACTATGTATGTTTATCACACTATTGTTAATTAAAATTTATTGATAATTAATTTATACTTTTTAGTTTGGTTTTCTATTAAAGCGTGTTTTTCAGTTTATTTTTAGTTCAATCGCTATTCCTGAAGATCCTGGTAAGGATAATGGGACAAAATATTTTAATTATTGCATTGTCATCGGTCCTTAATAAGTATGCAAAGTTTCAAATTAATCCAAAGTTCGTGTTTTGAAGGAAAAATGACGTTCAAAGACTCCGTTACATAGATACATACATCAATAATTACTTATCTCCAAACTTTAAACTTGCTCTCGTAGGTTCTGATTTAGAAGATTTTTCAAGTCTTACTGACCTATGTTTGGCTTTTACTCTACAAAAATTACAACCAACTGTAAGACACATTAGTTAAAAATAAAAAACGTACCTGGACGGTGGTTTCTGTACCCGGTGGCGAAACAATATTGGCATACGATGTCATTGTGGGGTAGAACATGCCAAAAGTGACTCCTTGTAACATCTCTATAGGTAGTACCCACCAGGGGTTGCTCAGGAATGAGTACAGTATAAAACGTACACCAAACGCCAGCAGAACCAAACTCATCATATTGACATGGCCAACTTTTTTCAGTATATAACCTAAAATATCAAACCAAAAGGTATATTATTATTATTGTATTTATATATAAAAGGTTATTGAAATACATGAAAATATGGATAGAAATCAATCATAAAAACTTACCGGAAACAAACAGAAAAGGAATTTCTCCACCAAAAGTCTGTATTGCACTGACCAATCCTTGCAGGGTTTTAATGTAATCTGATCCATCACAGTTCAGTCCTGATATGTCTTCGAGTAACCAGAATAGGAACTGCCAGAGTAGACCAGTACACAAACCGACTGATATTGTCCATAGTAAGAATACCACTGTCGGTAATGACGACAATAAAGAGCCAACATCAGCCAAAATGTTCATCGACATCTTAGTTGAATCAGTCTGAAACATGATTGGTTGTTGTATAAAAAAACTTTGTAGAAGGTTCTTACGCAAAGAATATATAAGAAAAAAATATATAATTTGGTAGGTAGGTTGGGTAGGTATGTAGGTAGGTAGGGTAGGCAGGGTAGGTACGGTAGGCTAGGTATGGTAGGATAAATAGGGTAGGGTAGGATAAGATAGGTAGGGTAGTTAGGGTACCTACCCTAGGTAGGGTATAGGGTAGATAAGTAGCGTAGGGTATGGTAGGATGGAAAGGTAGGGTAGATGGGTAGGGTATGGTAGGGAAGGTAGGGTAGTTAGGGTATCGTAGGGAAGATAGGGTAGGATATGGTAGGGTACGGAAGATAGAGTAGGCATTTGAGAAGAGCGAAGCCGCGGGCACAGCTAGCTAAAGATATATGACATCCACCAACCCGCTCTAGGATGCGTGGTGTATTACGGCCCAACAGTAAGAACATTCTACGCTAATAATGCTGCTTAGCCACAAAACCCGAAGTTTTGAGAATATGTTGTGACAATAATAATATGATGTGACTGACCTCAACAAAACATGAAACGCCGACGTCACCGACCATAAATACAAACATAAGTATGAATGCGATGGTGTAGTCTTTGTAAGCTCCATCACTGAAAGTGTCGATAAGGACGCCAGTCAGTAGAGAGAAGATTCCCCAACCGACGGAGCCCCACAGTCTTTGTTTCCCATAATTGGATACTTTCGTACCTGTAACATAAATTTATAAACTCAAAAAAAGTAGTAGTATTTATAGCTAATTAAGTATTTTATACTATGTAGTATAATAAATATTATAAGTAGAAAAAGAACTTAAAAAAACTAATATATTGCCAATTTTTTGCATTATAATCTCTTCTCTCATTTTAACCTATCGCCATGGAGTTATTGACCTTGACATTTCCACAGTAATGTAGGGTATATTGTAGCTGATAATTAC
This sequence comes from Orthosia cruda, assembly GCA_964057195.1. Lineage (NCBI taxonomy): Eukaryota > Metazoa > Arthropoda > Insecta > Lepidoptera > Noctuidae > Orthosia > Orthosia cruda. Next base: position 60,676,910 of record OZ059825.1, on the reverse strand, counting down.
ATGTTTTAACCGACGAACAAAAAGGAGGAAGTTTTGATTTCGACATGTATATTTTCTTTTTTTTATGTATGACCACGTATAACTTTTTATAGAATGGTCCGATTTCAAAAAAATATATGATTATTAGGAAAAGTATATGTACCTCAAAGTTGGACCTATTTAAAATTGAAAAATAAAATCCACCCCTAAAGGTAGGAAAAAAGGGTTAATTCATATTTTGTCACAGGATTTTCAATTGTGAACCGATTTTGTTTAAATTAAGTAAACTGAAACGGCGAAATCACGAAATGAAAAGCAAAAAAGTTTATAATAAATTTTAGTCTAGGATTTTGGGGCGCCACCAAACAATCAACGAAGGTTTTTTGTTAAATGTAAATACATCTATAACTCGGTTTACCAACTATTTACATTTGGGTCCTTTTTTTTAATAGCATTTCCGTCGCGGTTCGTAAGGGCCACCTAGGGCTTAGGAGCTTGGTCCGATCCTCCGCGGTGGGTTTCCGCACTGTCGTCGAGGCGGGGGGGCTCAGAAGCCTTGGCTTGGTCACCCACGGTGAAGCGAAGAGAAACCCGAGGAGGGGCCGCTCGTCAGGATTTTTGCCGATTAGGGGGCTGAGGACGAACAGTTGACAATCGACATCTGAGGTTCTAAGCCACGCCCACTGTCATCGATAGTTTAGGGGAAACTTAAATTGGAGCGAAAAGTATTTGAAAATTAAATACACAAGGCTGACCACAGAGGCCCATATCATAAACGGACTCTTCCGATGGTTTTTTTACAAAAATATAACCGCGCAAGTTCTTATTTCAAACTGGCTAGCATCTGACATCAGATCGTTCACTGTTATTTTGCCTATGAATGCAACCTTATTGCTACGAAAATAAAGATCACTAAAATAGGTAATCTGGCTAAGTGTCATACGAGTCTTTGCCGTGCAAATTGAATAAATATTATAATTATGTCTGCTTCTATGCGACTGCCACATATAAGAACACAGTACGTTACATTTTTTTATATTGGTTTAATAGCTAGATAATATTATTTATATTATTTTAATGAGTTTTACTATACTGAAATGGACTGTGCAATATTAAACTGGCAACTTTAAATGTGCATGTTTAAAATATGCAATAGAATGTATGACGCTATTAATATCATTTGTACAAATTAGTAGGTTCATATTCCTTGTTTAGTATTCTCTTGAAATCTTAATATATCATTTAGTTACTAATACAAGATGACTTTCCACTCTCCTGGAATATAATAATTACAAAGAACGTACTGGGTTTTGATATACATCAGCCCTCTGTGGTGAGGTCACGTGGTGCCGCTTTTCTGTATATTAGAGTTAAAAAACAAATAGACAGGGCGCAAAAAACACGGTCATGTAAACTTTATCTATCTATATAAATAAAAAAAACCAGTAAAACCGGCAAACCGACAAAGGTTCCGTACCATTATCGCAAAAAAACGGAAAAGAACACGTATGTTGTATGGGAGCCCCACTTAAATATTGATTTTGTTCTGTTTTTAGTATTTGTTGTTATAGCGGCAACAGAAATACACCATCTGTAAAAAAAAAAATTGCCTTGCTATCACGGTTCATGAGATACAGCCTCGTGACAGACGGACAGACAGACAGGGAGATAGACGGAACCCTAAAAATGCTGTATGTGATTGTAAGCGTCTTACTAGAGAACGGCTGAAACTATTTGTTGCTATTGTTTGTTATATATCAATCAATCATTTATTTGCTATAAGTATTGGTACAGTGCAGTTTAAAGATAATATAGAAAGAAAGAAAATGTTTATATGCGCCAAGTACAACGAATGCCATAAAAAAACCGGCTAAGTGCGAGTCGGACTCGCGCACGAAGGGTTCCGTACTTGTTAAATTGTGGTTTACGATTTATGACGTATTTAAAAAAAACTACTTACTTGATCTCGTTCAAAACAATTTTCGGTGGAAGTTTACATGGTAATGTACATCATATATTTTTTTTAGTTTTATCATTATCTTATTTTAGAAGTTTCAGGGGGGGGACACATTTTACCACTTTGGAAGTGTCTCTCACGCAAACTATTCAGTTTAGAATAAAATATATTAGAAACCTTAATATCTTTTTTGAAGATCTATCCATAGATACCCCACATGTACAGGTATGATGAAAAAAAAATTAGATTCAGTATTTTTCTATTTTTGTTTGAAAATCTTAATGCGGTTCACAGAATACACCTACTTAAAAAGTTTCAACTGCATAGTTCTTATAGTTTCGGAAAAAAGTGGCTGTGACATACGGATGGACAGACAGACAGACATGAAGAATCCATAAGGGTTCCGTTTTTTGCCTTTTGGCTAGGGAACCCTAAAAAAGAAAACATAAATACTAAACACAGTGTATGCCTCACAACCACGTATATGTTACTGTAAAATCCGAACTGTTGTTTCAGTTTAAAAAAAAAAACTACGATGAAACTTATTATTTATCGGTAAAACAGATTTACTGTCTTACCGGTAAAAGTCTGAAATCATCATCATCATCTACCTACCCTTGTCCCATGTTACTTGGGGTCGGCGCAACACGTTTTCTTCTTCCATATCGTTCTGTCCCGCACCACGCTATAATTGACTCCCTTTTCTTTAATATCACTCCTCACACAGTCCATCTATCTTTTCTTTGGCCGTCCCCTCCCTCTTCATCCATCCCCAATTAAATTCATAAGAGTACACCTAAGTCATTCCAGACATTCTTTTCCCGCACCGTCTAGAACCAGCCCTCCAGGTACGCGTCCAAATCATCTCGGCACCTATTTCTGGACCGGCCTCAACGGTGCGTTCCATCTTCAAGATTGTGGAGGCTTGCCCAGCGCTCAATTTGCATGCTACTAACGTGAGCTGTAATGGCATTGGCCCATTTGAGCCGAACGGCCTTTTACCCACGTCTATTATGCCCGTTTGGGAACACAGCGTGTTCCGTATTCGGTCTGTTCTTTTTACATCCAGAATGCTGCGTAAATTTTTGGCAATCCCCAAGTGTAAGTCTTTGAGTTTACTCTCCAGGTCGATCGGCGGATTTTTTGTTAATAAATAAGAATTGTCAGTGCCGATTTAGCAAAATGATAAAATCAATTAATAATTAGCTTAACAATATTAATAGACTAACAAACTATTATTGTTGCCCGTTATTGCAATTGGGATAGTTAATTGCGAGAAATACAGGACTGATCAATGTGATGATTCTTGGTGTGCTTTATGTCCACATGTGGACGATTTTTGTTTGAAACGACGAAAAATGTCAAATTTGTGAGAAATAGATTATCATTTCTCACGAATTTGAAATTTTTTGGTCAATTCTAGGTGCCGTATGTTAGAAATAAACAAAGATTGAAACAAATGGATACGAAGAATTTTATTAGTTCTGTCATTTCGAGACACTGCCAGCGTGGTTGGTACGACCATTCTATGTTCTGTGTTTTTTGCTTCTATTGTTTTCACATGAACGAAGAAGGTTAAAATAGTATTCGACCTTACCTATATTTTAAATATTGTTTAATCAAATTGAGATAACATTTGTTGTATTTTCAAAGAGGTTCAAATACTTTTTAGTTATGGACTTAGTAAGTAAACTAAACGACGTGAGTCGTTTATAATACAACAAAAATATAGATGCCAGTGACAGCGGTAGTGCCAAAAAATAAAAATAATACAGACTTTGACAATATTACTTGTGATTTCGTTAGTTCCAATTAAAGCCACCAGGCTACATGATCTGGCTGCATTATACCTGATATTTTTTTGACAGATTGAATTGACGAGAAATAAATTGAATATTATTTTTGCTTTTTGCGGAAAAAAGCGACATACGTCCACCTAGCAACGCCGCAAAGCGGTCACTGTCGAATTGCACTGGATGGAAAGAGAAGCACGATTGAATTTGTAAAGACTTTTTTACAAAACATAATAATATGAATTACTTAAAAATAATGAATGAAACTTCAATATATAAGACAATGAAGTTTTGCGTCCTTTTATGATACGTTATTGGTGTTAATTGTACAAATGTACGCTGGTCAGTATTACCGGAAAAATCTTTTGAAGATCACGGTAAGAGGTTACTTTGCCATTCAATTGTATCGAGGTTTTTGTGCGTAAACGTGTTTCGGCCACAACAAAGTTTTCGGAAATATGATCAAGATTAACATATCTTTTTTCTGCTGCCACATCATCAATAGATTTGGCTAAAAAATGTTTAAAAGAAAGCCCATTTTGAGTATTCAGCCCCTTAAGCCGACGACGTAGCGCCGAGAGGAGTGCTGGTATTGCGGTGATCCACTCTCCCTTTCAAGGGTTCTGGCTATTGGGCAGAGCCAACTCACGAAACTGAAGACCGACGATGGCAGGATCGTATCCGCCAAACCGGCGCTTCTAAGGGAGATCGAGACATTCTATGGGCAGTTGTACACATCAATCAGCAAGCCCGTTGCGAGTCTAGCAAACGACCCAAGAGCTAGATTGACCCGACACTATACCGAAGATATCCCGGATGTCAGCCTGTACGAGATTAGGATGGCTCTGAAACAGCTCAAAAACAACAAGGCGCCGGGGGATAACGGAATTACGGCCGAACTCCTGAAGGCGGGTGGAAAACCGGTCCTTAGGGCCCTTCAGAAGCTGTTTGATTCCGTCATACTCGAGGGCAAAACACCACAGGCATGGTACAGGGGTGTAGTGGTACTGTTCTTCAAGAAGGGCGACAATGCCCGGCTGAAGAACTATAGGCCCATCTCACTTCTTAGATGTCTACAAGTTGTTTTCAAGAGTCATCACGTATCGTCTCGCGCGCAGGTTTGACGATTTCCAGCCCCCCGAACAAGCCGGATTCCGAAAAGGCTTTAGCACCGTAGACCACATACATACGCTGCGGCAGGTTATACAGAAGATCGAAGAGTATAACCTACCTCTCTGTTTAGCGTTTGTGGACTACGAGAAAGCCTTCGATTCGATCGAGCCTTGGGCTGTACTGCAGTCTCTCCAACGGTGCCAGATCGACTACCGGTACATTGAGGTGTTGAAGTGTTTGTACAAAAACGCCACCATGTCAGTCCGTCTTCAGGATCAAACCTCGAAACCAATCCTTCTGCAGTGCGGCGTGTGACAGGGAGACGTCATTTCTCCGAAGCTGTTCACTGCTGCGCTGGAGGATGTCTTCAAGGAGGGGGCTGGGCATCAACGTTAATGGCGAGTACATCACTCACCTTCGGTTTGCCGACGACATAGTGGTCATGGCTGAGACCATGGAGAGCCTCAGTAAAATGCTTGATGACCTCAGTAGAGCTTCCGAAAGAGTGGGTCTTAAAATGAACATGCACAAAACCAAGGTCATGGTGAATACCCATTTAACACTCACTCCTATCAGGGTCGGAGACTCTACACTCGAAGTTGTAGACGATTATGTCTACCTGGGACAAACGGTGCAGTTGGGTGGTCCAATTTCGAGAAAGAGGTCAACCGTCGAATCCGACTCGGCTGGGCGGCGCGGCGTTCGGCAAGTTGCGTGGTATCTTCTCGTCCAATTTACCGCAGTGTCTCAAGACAAAAGTCTATGACCAATGTGTGTTGCCAGTGATCACCTATGGGACCGAGATGTGGTCGCTCACAATGGGCCTTATCAGAAAGCTCATAGTCACCCAAAGGGCAATGGAGAGGGCTATGCTCGGAATTTCCTTGCGTGATCACGTCAGAAATGATGATATCCGCAGGAGAACCAAAGTTACCGACATAGCCCGAAGAATTGCCAAACTTAAGTGGCAGTGGGCAGGGCACATTGCTCGCAGAACGGATGGCCGATGGGGCCGAAAAGTTCTGGAATGGCGACCGCGAACCGGAAGACGATACGTTGGAAGGCCTCCCACTAGGTCGACTGATGAACTGGTTAAGGTTGCGGGAAGGCGCTGGATGAGAGACGCACGGGATCGGTCAATGTGGCGACGCTATGTCCAGCAGTGGACGTCTTTCGGCTGAAATGATGATGATGACTCTCCCTACCTTCCGCGGCCTGTACGGGGCCGCCACCATCTGATGCCGGAGGCGGAGGGGCCGCAGGGGAGAGGTCCCTATCCCCTGCGGCCGAAAAGTGGTAGGTAGCGGGGCCACTGACCTGACCCGTCACAGGGGGACCAAGGTGCCATACATGGGGTCCGGGTTCAGGCGTCTGGCACCCAAGGTTTTGGTTTGGTCTCTGAGGTGGTCACGGCGTGCAATGTGTTCTGATGCTCCGGTGATAAGGGGTTATCTCCAGAGGAGGGTCCGGTGAAGAACAGCCGCGGCGGGTTCACGGACGAGTGCTAACGCGTGCCCGTGTTACCGCCATAACCGGCACAGTAGGTCACCGTGGAGTTTTAATGGGTTGGAGTCCCACATAGCTGCGCTATCTCGCCGTGGCTGGTAGCGCAGTATGCATGAACATTTCTTCAGCTTGGTACAATCACTTCTTCAAATACTGGGCTCTACAACTACTTCGCCTTAGATCCTTCTGACTATATAGCCCCAACTGCCAATAAATTGCCTAGATACCTTCAAGTTCTTAACGCCATAGCCTGCCCTACAAACAGTAGGTAAAATTGAGGGAAGCCTAAGGAAGATACCTAATGTAACAGATGGAAATGGTGAAAGAATAGGTGTTCGGTAACTTCGTGGAATGCATTATGCTGGTTTTCTCTCTATCGCAGGTTGGTTTTTCTCTCAGGATGGATCGTAATTACGGCTTAGGGTGTGTCTCGGCCACGATGAGAGGAGGTGAGTATGAAAAGATAATCAGACTCGACTCCAGCCTACGTAAGGTCTTTGAAGCAAATTATGTAAGCTCTATTTTATTGCGATTTCGCTTCCAGGAAAAACCAGGTTTTGATAAAAATAAACTTTCGAAGTTTTTTAACTAATATTGGTTTTCGTTTGACCACTCTCTCACCTCAGTAAATAATTATTGATTTTCCCGAGATTTCGAAACCTGCACGCAATTATTTTAATAACTTGAATGAGAAGGAACGAGATTACTGGGATACTAGTTATATTTTATATGTAATTATGATATTACAGTGGAGACTCGATTAACACGGTCAGTTGTTGTCGAAAACCTTCGGTTAATCGAAAATCTGGATGAAATAATTTATGAAGTAATGCGATTTTTAGGTAGGTTATATTTTAAACTACAAATATTTTTGATTGCAGTTGGCAATCCGGATAATCGCGAATCCGTATATAGAGTGCTGTATAATCGAGTCCTCACTGTAAATACTTTAGACAAAAAAAACATCCTTACCAAGTAAACTGAAGCAGATAGCATCTGCAAATGTGACTACAACAGCCTGCCCGATCCAGCTCAGGATCATCAAGAAGAAAAACAACCAAAATTGTGATGTGTATTCTTTACTGCTATCATTGGTGCTTTCTGATGCACCTGCTATCAACTCATTAACCTGAAAAGTTCTTATTTTTTTAATAAAAATTCGAACTAGAGTCACTGGAGAATACTGACTGATATGAGGGGAATATAAGTTTGTAACATTAATATCCTAATAAACCTGAAATACTTACCACAGCATTATTACAGCGTATTTCGCAAGAAGCACGAAACAATTCGGCTTTTTGTTGATATGGAGCTTTTGATTCACAGTTTGTATAGTGTGTAGTTACTGAAACGAATAAAACAAGAATCGTTATAGATAGTCCGACAAGTTAGCTTAAAATATAGGGAAAAAGTTACATTAATTCTCATAGGGCTGAAAATTGGAATGTTGGGAACACGTGTGTGGTGGACACGCGTAATGTACGCTACCTCAAAGGTGGCGTGGCAACGTGTGCATATTATGGAGAACACGACTTTTCAACTTTTTGAATGGCTACCATATAGCCTTCCATAAAGTTTATACATATTATCTCAGAAATGATGATACTGATAAAGTGTAAGAATATTTTTTATAGATATATTGCACAATAATGTTTTTTTGTTCCATTTTTATGATCAAAAATTTGCTGAAAAATGAAATAATCCCATTTTTGCGAACTTTGACCTTGAATATGTTTTGTTACCAAAATTTCAGCTCTTTGCGAATGAATGTAACCTTGAATGTCTATTTTGAACGGATTAGGATGTGTGCAACTGCAAACATGTATTTAGATTGTAAGAAAATTTTAATTACAAAACCTACATGGTCTCTGATTCATAATAATTGAAATAGAATTTTTAAATCCGATTCTGCTTATATTTTAGTGTTCTTACCATGGCCGTTTTCATCAGGTAATTCGATATGATTAAGGGTCATATATACACATTCATGTTCTGATTCCGTTTTCGACAGAAGTACTACTCCTGTGAAGGAAAGGTTCTTAGGGAACTCTTCACCCTGTCTGGTCTTCGGTTGGCAAGTGCTGGCCGAGTCCGCCTTCCACCATTCACAAATTTCCATAAGCCGCCAAGGCGTTTTCACGTCAAGATCGCACGACGCCTATAAAATACAAATATGTATAAGTTATTCAGTATTATACGCTAAAAATGTTATCGTTCTTTCTTACAACGCAACGTAATTAATGATAGGTTTATAATATACGACATACCGAAAGAACTACCTAATAAAATAGTTTGATTTCCTTCGAATTTTGACCTTCATGTTTTTACGCAATTTAAACAGCAACTTTGATAATATGCAAGACTGATTTATTTAAAAAGCCGGCCAAGTGCGAGTTCGACTCTCGCATCGAGCAACAGCTACATATAAACCGTATAAACAGCTACATTCACCAAAATAAATAGGTAACATTACATTGAACGTTCATAAACAATGAAAGTACCGAACATTGCTCTAATAAAGGTACAAAAAAAACTTTGCCTTTAGAAAACTGTTACCCCATAAACCAATTAAAAAAATAGTATAAAGTACATTTTATAAGTTGCTCGTCTATTACTTGTAAACTTGTAAAGCCTAGTTTCCTTTTAATTTCGTTAAGGAACGTTCTCACTGAGACCAGTCACGTGTAATGAGCATTCGACGTCGAATATTCGAGTGGTGTGGACGTAGAGCCGAGCGTTACAAAGCTTACACGCAAGCGCGAACTTCGGCCGGTGTGGACGTCGCAACGATTTTCGCGGAAACGGCTCGCATCAGAATGTTCACGCAAATAAAACGCTCAATAGCGAGTAGTTACTCAGATAATGAAATCAATGAGTATGTATGTAGGAATATTACTGGCCACTTGTAAAGCAAGCAACAGTTCCTTGATCTTAAGTGTTTGTGACCTTCTTGGTCAATCGTATTATGGAATGATTTTTAGAAGAAAGGATTTTTAGAAAAAAGGAAGACATTTAACGAGATCGTATTCGAATGCACCGAGCTCGCAAAGGAATGTTCGACTCGAACGTTCATAGTTTTGCTCGAAAGTGAATGCTGGGCTCACTGGGAAGTATTTGTTGCTCGCCTACGATTGCTTGTTTACAAATGCTCACGAAAGAATGCTCTCAGTGAGGACGCTCCTTTATACTACTGCCGTGAATGTTTCACATATCCAAAAGCAACCATTTACCTGGCAGGAGCGGCTTCACTAACAAAAACTAGACATTTAAAGCGTAATTTTACAATAACGGATCCCTGAATCGAAACACATGGTTTTCACAAACCCGTAATTTTTTGAATGGCCTATCCAACGATACCCAACACTATAGTATAGACGAGAAAAAAGAAACATCCCCACATTACGTGTACAGAACCAGGAGGCGTCATCCTTTCTATTTGTCATGATTTTTACCACTTTGTCGGCCTGATTAATATGTATATCCATTAGAGCATGTAATATCGGTTTTTTTTCAATTTCGATATTAGATCTCAATATCGGAATTCCGATATTAATATCGGAATTGCGGACTTTCGTTAAATATTAATTTTTTTTTTAAATTCGTTATAAAGTTAGATTGAGTTCAATAAAAAAAACATGCCGCGACATAATCATTTTCTATTGTGTCTCACTCTAATCACCAGTGACTGTGTAATCGGGCGCTTATTTAACTAAACTGCACATTTGTTCCCAAGAAACAATATAAGTCATGTCTCTTTGAAAAAGGATAACGCATAAATATCCAGAAAATAAATGTTTATCGTTCACCTGAAAGTAGTCCCGATAAGTGTAGTGAGTAAACATCATCATCAGCCTTATTATGCTCCCACTGCTAGGACACAGGTATCCTCTCTATGAGAGAGGTGATAGGCCTTAATCTACCACGCGGCCCAGTGCGGGTTGGTGAATGTCACCCGTCTTCGAATTTTTGGTTCTCGACAGGACGGTTTCCTCACGATGTTTTCCTTCACCGTTTTAAGAGCAGTGGTGAAGAAATAATTTACACAAAGTAAAGCGCCTGACAGGGTTCGAACTCACGACCTACGATACGTAAGTCGGGGCCGTTACCACTGGTCCACTACTGCTCTTAGTGAACGTCATCGTCATTTCACCCGAAAGATGTCCACAGCTGAACATTAGCCTCCCCCAAATGTCGTCAAATTGGCCGATCCCGTGCATCTCAATTCCTACGGATAACCGTAATCAATGAAAATATCATTGTTACTTGTAGATTTTTAGCAATATCAGGACTGTAACCCCGGGATTCATCAAGGCACCAATATTTTTTTTCATGAAGTGAAGTTTAACTAAATAAGCGCCCGATTACTAAACAGAATATCCGACCACTGGTAATCACCGTAGTCAACGGGCTTAACCGCTCGTTCTCGCTCAACGTTTAACAAGGAGCAAATTAAGGTGTTTTTCTGATTCCGAGATACCGATATTGGATCACTCAGTATCGGAATTGAAATATCGGTGATTCCGGTCCGAGATTCCGATATTACGAGATGCCGAGATTCCGATATTCATGCCCTAATATCCATGCTAAATTATAGCTTTCTAGTACTAAGAGTCTCTGAGCTAAGCTGCAGACGGACGGACGGGCAGATAGACAGACATGGCGAAACTATAAGGGATCCTTGTTGACTACGGAACCCCTTAAAAAGGTCTCAAACCTGTTTAAAAAATACAAGGAAAGGTTAACGTCGACCAGCAGCTTTATTGCGTAAAGAATTCGGCTAGACAAAGCGCAAAGAGTATGGAAAATCGGCCAATCACATGCGAGATGAAAGACGCGATGTGGATTTCCGTCTACGTGATTGCTCTTTAATCATACTGTTTGCCCTTTGCCTTGCCGAATTTATTACGCAATAAGGCTGCAGGCTAGTCCTATCGTTGTACATTTTTGCAAATTGGATAGTGTCAAAAACGACAGCAGGAAAATAAATTGTGCCTACAGTAATAGTCCTCCTGACCGAATTTCGGCCATGGCGGCCAACCTCAGCGGAGACTATCCATCGGATATAGATATTATATTGCAGTTGTGCACTCTATCTTCGACGGGCCGGCTATCTGCCACAACGGGAAAAAGATTAACTGGAGGACAAACGGCTTAACGTTAAGGTTTCCGAGACACGGAGGCATCACACCAGCAACTTCCAAATTCCTGGCTGTCATTGAGAAATTCTTAACGATCCCCGACATAACATCATCTATACCAATATTATAAAGAGGAAAGATTTTTTTGTTTGTTTGTTTGTTTGTATCGAATAGGCTCCTAAACTACTGGACCGATTTCAAATATTCTTTCACTTTTGAGAAGCTACTCTATCCCCGGGTGACATAGGCTACTTTTTATCCCTGTATTCCCACGGGAACGGGAACAACGCGGGTGAAACCGCGAGGCGTCCTCTAGTAAGTGACATTATTCTAAGGATGTTCTACACATCCAGAGCAAGTGTGACGCTAAAAGGTTATGAAATACTAGTATATTTACCTCACATTCACTATTTAATGGTTCTTTAGTCAGTTCTGTAAGCTGCGCCATGTCTTTAGTACAAAGTTTGTAGTTTATATTCTTATCTATGCACGTCATGTTAACTTTTTCTTTTCCTATAGCAGTCGAGAGCTTTGTATTGTTACATTTGAAAGAGCAGGGTTCATTAACATCTACATAATCGGCACCGAGGCGGCAGTGAGGACTGAATATATGACCTGAAACAAATAAAGTCACAATAGTCTATAAATTGGCAGTTAAGGCTTATTACGTATAAACATTAATATAGACTTTTTTATCATGGCTACTGGGTCGATTGAAGTGAAGGAAGTTTCCTTCCAAAAGAACTTAGAATATATGCCTTAACTAACATATTATGTTATATATGTTATTAGAAAAATCGCAAAACGCAACATTACTATCGTATCTTAAAATAAAAATTCGCTTAGCATATTATTGCATAATGATGTTGCCTAAATTCGTCATAGAACAAAGCGACATATAATGTAAAATTAGAATTACACGATTAAAACTAACACGTACAATTTTTCAGAATACCCGACAATTTCTTTTTATTTCATGCTTTTTAAACTATATAATTTATCTAGTAGTAGACACGCTACGATCAACACTCTATCGAACACGTAATTATGACACGATATCTTGTGAAAATACCCCGATTCTAACAGTAAAACGCCCATAACTTTTGAACAGCTGAACCGATTTTCATCAAACATAGCTAATGCCAACTTTAAAAAAAAACGGTACATCCGTTTAGGAGTTATGATGCCACAGACAGATACACAAAATATAACACCACTCTTTTGCCGTAGGGGGGAGTTAAAAAAATCAGAGTTTTATCTCACCATCCAGGGTCACATTGTTAGCAGGAATGTAAGCACAATTATCTTTGTTCAGGGTAACATTACTGATTGATGAGGAATATCGTATGTTATCCGTGTTGCTGTAGCAGTACTGAGGTATATGCCAGTGCTCGCAAACCGTCTGCCACATTTTAGGCGACGTCATGTCACAGTTCATCTGTAAACCATTGATAATTAATTATCGCTATTAAAAATAACAGTGCTGGAACAAAGGAGCGTTTGATTCAAGAACTAACGGAAGACCTTGAAAAATGAAAGTAATATTATATATACTTAATATTATAAAGAGGTAATGTTTGTAAGAGAGAATGGGACCGGGAGACACGCGTACATTCGAGACCTGTTTAAAATACGCCACATTTCCTTTTATAGTCGGTTTTGGTAGTTAAAATCTTCGATAAAATTAAATATAACAAACATGTCAGTGTTTGTTATATTTTAATAGTAACGAGTCAGTGGTGATAATTGCAAATTAAAAAAAAATGTGTCCTTGAAACGATACTACTTCGGACTATCGCAACAGAAAGTACTTACTTGACAAATTGCAGTTTCATTGGGGCTTAGGTTACTCAGCGAATTCACTTTACAAGTGTCCACTGATTCCTTATTTTTGTAACAACTCTGCAGTACTGTAAAACCATCATTACAGTCCAATTCAACCGTCCAATTTCTATTTTCTGGTATCAAATAGATTGCTCCAAAACTGATAATTGTAATTATTTGAAATAGTATAAATATTAGTTTTTGCTTCTTAAATCTGAAATTAACAAATAAGAACTTTATTTTTGGATTTTAGTAGCTACAACGTTTTGGAACATTATCACACATAAGTTATGTGACTTATGTATGGCGGGCAAAGCAGGAAGATCTTCCTATTTTTAAAGTTGAAAAAAAATAACTTTTACGAAATTATCTGTGATATTGCATCGTGAATATGATACTAGCATCGATTTATTTAAAATCAGTTGAAATGTAAAACATATTTAAAATTAAGTTCAACGCTCATGACAAAAATTTATTTTTTATAAAAAAAAAAACTACGATCAAAACAACTATATTATGGAAACCCTGTTTTTTATGGTTATGAGCGGCGGTGAATGGAAAATTATGAGTCTAAATTAAAACAGACACAGTTTTGTTACTTCGTAACATTATAAGCGTATCTCGCTCAAGTCGCTCAAGCTCATCATTTTGATCAAGCGTTGTGCTTCAATTGATTGATTATACTCAGTGCTACGAATATGTCTGGTTTGAAACTTACATTATAGGTAATATGAATAAGCATGTTACGATAAAATTATAATTATTACAGCTGTGGCGATATCTCTGTGAATTAATGTGTTCAAATTTTGTTAAGATACAGCAGAGTGATAAATTTAAAAAAAAATGATTAAAAAAATGCATAGAGATTAGAAATTGCGTAGACACCGTCCGTATTCCTACGTATGTAAGCTTATATAGTCCCACTCCAGATACTGTTGACTCGGCTACAAACTACCACTACCTACGTATTTTGTAATCTATGAAATGTACCGATTTGTATCGGAGTGGTATCTATAGAATGTTAACCCTTTAAGATACCAAACTAGAACGAATTTATGTATGTTATATTATAGCTCACTGGTATGGTCATGTGATGTGAAATGTGGATGGATGGAGAGGCAGAGGAAGGCCAAAGAAAAGGTGGATGGACTGTGTGAGGAGTGATATGAAAGAAAAGTGGTGTGATAGCGTGACAGGGAACGGGACGGTATGGAAGAAGAACACATGTTACGCCGAGCCCAAGTAACATGGGATAAGGGCAGAAATATGATGATATTATAGTTCACAATATCTCTGGAAGAGCATTGTAAAGCATACCTACTATTTACTCCACATTTGCCAGCCTAGAAACAATGTTAATGATATAAGATGCTATAGTAAATAGATTAAGATAAGTAGATTGTGTGATTATACTCAATATAAAGAATTAAAAGGTTAATAAAACTATATTATTATCATACCTGTCGGCAATTACACCAAATAGAGGTTTAGCGATAAGACCGCATATTGGTAGTATTGTGTAAATTAATCCCACTGTTGCAGATGAGAATCCTAATTGACGAGCATAAGTCGACAAGTATGGAACTAGTGGTGCTGTACCTGTAACAAAAAAAAACACATATTTAAGTTGTACAAAAAGGTCTGGTCGAAGTATTGTTATTTTTAACTTTAGTACAATCTCAGTAGCAACAGTATTTATCGCCTGGCTGGCTCTGTATGCAATTTTGCGTATCTTGAGATGATATAACTGGCGAATGTCCCACCCTTGAGATATCTACAGGTGATTTTGTTGCTTGGTACTCACCAAGTAACAAAATCACCTGTATCTCTCATCGAGTACTCATGCAGAAAAAGAATGCGACGAGTTTGAAATAGCAGTGACGTATGCATGTATGATTGTGATTATATACATAATTTGTAATTATAATTGTCATAACTTCATGGTGTACCTTCATACCCGATCAAATTCATAATTTATTTTTCACATATGTAATCTTTGCATAATAGTTGGGACCTATAATATACATACTTGGCTTAATAGTTAATTTTAAGGTCGCTAAGAACCTATTTCAATGCTATTTCCATTGTAGTAGGGGAGCCCAAGCGTGGATTTTGGGATTTACTCAAACGCGGCAGAATAACATAAGGAAGAAACAAACCTTGCACCCTGTTGAGTACTCCCACCATACATGTGCCCTTTACATAGGGTCGTGTGTCTAGGGCAGCCGCTCAGATTAGTAAAAAAAACGATCGTTAGAAAAACTCGAGTGCGTAAGATTAAGACAAGCTGGGTTAATTACGTGCAGAAAAGTGTGCATTTCAATTATCTGACAATTTGAGCGTGACTTAAGGAAATTTGAGAGACACAAAATTGCAAAACAAATATCACCAGGATTCTCGAGCGCGATTGTTTAATTTTTAATTTTGCAGAAAATCGTTCAAGGATCACCTATCATCATATCAGCCGAAACTCGTCCACTGCTGGACATAGTACATTGAACGGTCCCATGCGCCCCGCATCCTGCGGATCCCCGGACCTTCAACAGGTCATCGGTTCACATGGTGGGAGGCCTTCCAAAGCAACGTGGTCCGGTTTGCGGTCGCCACCCCTGAACTTTTGCGCCCCATCGGCCATCCGTTCTGTGAGCAATATACCCTGCCCACTGCCACTGCCTGGTTCTCTTGCAGTTCCCTACAATTCTGATTCGATCACGCAAGGAAACGCCGAGCATAAACCCTCTCCATTGCCCTTTAGGTCATCACTGGCAATACACACTGGTTTTTCAATACTGTAATAATATCAGGGAATTAATAAAAGATTGTTAAGTTTCATAACCATTCCTTGTTGCAGATACTCTAGATGTTGATGAAAACGACCAAATCGAACCAAACTTCCAATATGAAGATGATGCCACAGAAGATGAAGATTTAAAAAAAAGAAAAAAACTCTAATTATCATTTTCTTCTGTACACAGGATAGAATTTTACTTATACATAAATAAACTCACGCCTTTTTCCCATGGGGGTAGGCAGAAACTACAGAACGCCACCTGCTACGATCCTTACATACTTCTTTTACTTATATATATTACTAGCGGACCCTCGGGGCTTCGCTCCCGTCAACTGGCTACCTACCTACCCTGCCTACCCGGCTACCATGGCTACCATGGCTAATCTGGCTACCCTGCCCCAAACCTGGCTACCCTGGCTACTCTGGCTTCCCTGGCTACTCTGGCTACCCTGGCTACTTTGCCCCTACCCTGGCTACCATGGCTATCCTGGCTACCATGGCTACCTTGGCCACCCTGGCTTCCCTGGCTTCTCTGGTTGATCTGGCTACCCTGGCTACCTTGCCCCTACCCTGCCTTCCGTGGCTACCCTGGCTACACTGCCCCAAACCTGGCTACCCTGGCCACCCTGGCTACCCTGGCTACCTTGCCCCTACCCTGCCTACCTTGGCAACCATGGCTACTCTGGCTACCTTGGCTACCCTGGTCTCCCTGGCTACCCTGGCTACTCTGGCTACCCTGCCCCAAACCTGGCTACAATGGCTACCCTGGCCACCCTGGCTACCCTAGCTACCATGGCTACCCTGGCTACTCTGGCTACCCTGGCCACCCTGGCTACCCTGGCTTCCCTGGCTACTCTGGCTTCTCTGGCTGCCCTGCCCCAAACCTGGCTACCATGGCTACTCTGGCCACCCTGGCTACCGTGGCTTCCCTGGCTACTCGGGCTACTCTGGCTGCCCTGGCTATCTTTCCCCTACCCTGCCTACTCTAGCTATCCTGGCTACCATGGCTACCCTGCCTACCCTGCCTCTACCCTGGCTACCATGGCTACCCTGGCAACCCTGCCCCAAACCTAGCTACCCTGGCTACCATGGCTACCCTGCCCAAAACCTGCCTACCCTGGCTACCCTGGCTACCCTGCCCAAAACCTGCCTACCCTGGCTACCATGGCTACCCTGCCGACCCTGGCTACCATGGCTACCTTGGCTACCCTGGCCATTCTGGCTACCCTGGCTACCCTACCTACCATGGGTACCCTGCCTACCTATCTACAAATTTTTATCTATCGTCAATAGTTTCCTCAGCGCATGCCAAATAATGTATTTTACAGTCAACATTTTGCTACCTTGGGTTACATTATTGCAATTTTCATAAGGATCTCTAATTTTTTGGAAATATATTATAGCCTATGACACTCAGGAATAATGTAGCTTTCTACTGGTGAAAGAATTTTTTAAATCGGTTCAATAGATCCAGAGATTACCCCTTACAACGTCACAAACTCACAAACTCACAAACCCACAAACTTTACCTCTTTATAATATTAGTATAGATATTGTATTACATATACATTATATTGTATTACATATACAGTAGTTATAAAAAAAAACAAGTCAGTTTAATTAAATTCCGCCACATATTGTCAGATTATGGGACAGTACGACAAGGACATCATGTTAAAGCGTATTTAAGGGTTTACTTATCATCCCCAATATCAGACGCGCTTAATTTTTTTCCATTTTCTACCCCTTCGTATGGCCACCTCCACCATGCAAACCGGCAGATTAACATTCCTCCGTTATCAGAAACACGTAAGGAGCATACTCCCCGCTCCTCTACTGTTTGATGTGGTATTATGTACCGCGAAAGTTAGGGTTTGATCACTTTTGCCCTTAGACCTAAGCAATAAGGTTGAAAGTGGTAGACCCGGAAATTTTTCAGGTATACCTATATACACATATAGGATGTATCAATGAACATGCTACATTATTTGCTGTTACATATAATATGAGTACTTTGATAACACAGTAACCCAACTCTCAATCAGAGGACAGATGGTGTAAACATAAAGTCATTAAATAATGTTGTGGATTTGTTTGTTGCTGTTTTAAATACAAACATATTGATGCTCTTATTTTATCTTTTACAGTTTAAAACACTGATTTCGTTCTTTGAAAAACACAAGGATATAACATGTAAGCAAATAAAAAAAGTCCTCATAAAGTTTTGAAAAAAATATATTTATAGGTACTTAATTAAAGCAATTAGTGGTTAAACACTGGTGCAACACACATCATATATCAGTACTAAATGGTCACAAATCCGACCTTACGAAACTATTTTTTTAAAGTAATTCCTTATCAGAACATTTTTATTTAATACTTGGTTCTTCTATAAATAAGGGCTACTGTATTATTTTGTTATATGGATATTGGCGCAATAAACTACTTTTTATTTTTTTGTAACATCTTCCTTAAGGTCTATCCACACATATATCAGGGCCATGCCCGGGACGTGGACAGAGTGTGCCCCGACAGGGGCTAAAAAAATATTGGTGTGTACATTTTATATGAACTCGTTCACACACAGCCAGTGACGAAACTTCAATGATTAGGCCCGGCTCTGTCATGTCCCGGGCATGGCTCTGATATGTGTGGATAGACCTTTATTTGGTTTGGGAATTTGATTTTGAATGGTAAAAGAAATCTTAAGTGTTGTGTACATAGGAAGAACAAGAATTGGAAAAAGGTTTAATTGTGTAACATTTGAGATGCGTTGGGTTCAGTGTAACAACTCATTTTTAAAAACAAAATGAATTTTCTTAAATATCATACAAAAGTTTTAATAAGTATGGCAATATTAAAGTACAAAAGATAACCCTGAGAAACAAAAAATAAAAATTTTTTACAAAGGAGTAAAATGCCTATAAAATAATTTTTATTTGAACTTATCATTCCAAGTGGCCAATTTCATATGTGAGGACCCAATAGTAAGAACAAAAAGGTTTGAGGTACGAGTAATTACTGTAAAAAATCACATATTTGTAACAAAGCACCTTCATCGACTCATGTTTTCAAATGAATAAAGAAATAATGAACCGAAATTACTTAAATTTAATACTAGTATGTTGTACCTCTAGCTAATAATACAAGCCTGCTACTACAGTATAAATATGGACAAACAGTATGGAAACTACTGTGCTGCTACTGTCCCACTGCAAAGGAAAGGCCATGCTTGCTCAATGCAGGATTTCTAGCTTATATTACATATAAAGGTTGTCTGTAAAACATTGCCTTGTGCAATAAGACCGCCCATTGTACACAGTGCTTGAAAATGTTTGTTCTGTATGTATTTTTTAAAGGTGTACAATAAAGAATATATAAATTCAGGTTTCCTCATGATGTCCTCCTTCATCATTGTTCAAGATTAACTTAGAAAACCACTAGCTTAGGAAATGACACATAGGTATTCCCATATTGTAAATAATGTCACTGATTAAAAAACAAATGACACAAAGTTGATATTATTTTTACATGCTTTCTGTATAATTCATGCTTTTTTCCTCAACCAATTCTAAAAAGGGTTAAAATTTCCTTTATGGGCCGCTGATTTATGGCACGGGGGGAACGGGGGAGGATGGGGGGAGGTTTTTTTTTCCCCCCCTTACCATCCCCACCACTCGGAGCCCCATGGTTATGGAGATATCCATGGTTAAAGTTTTTAGGTTAGAATCAAAATTTCTATTAAAGTCCATCGATTTTTGGGGCGGGAAGGGGGGTAGGGAAGTGGGGGGTAGTGGGGCTACCCCACTGTACCATCCCAACCCCGCGGAACCCCATGGTTAAGGAGATATTCATGGTTAAAGTTTTTACAATTACTATTTAACAACAATGTCGACGGAGCCCCGCTGCGCGGGGCTCCTATTTCTGTCTGAAGGGTATAAAGTAACCTAACACGAAGAAGATGACGGGAGCTGAGTTCGCTCGCTTTGCTCGCTCACTTCAGCTCCCGTCATCTCTTCAAACCTAACCTGTCCGTGTCGGGGTGCCCTAAGCTCCCGAGCTCGCTTCGCTCACTCCTGGACCAATTCTCATATTTTTACCTCACGAAAAACATACAAAAAAATCATAAAATTTCCGAGTCTTGAAAATTTGTAAAAAGCTTTCTATTTATGAGTACAACCTATAAAAAAAAAATGAACTTCCAAATCAACGGCCCATAATGGAAATTTTATCCCTTTGTTTAAAAGTAGTCAAAGTATTGATAAGCTAATAGCTAATTCCTTCCCATTCCCCCATATCAGAGGAAGTCTTAATAACGGCTTGCTGCCCACACCATTGTCATAATATCAAAGCATCAGATAAAGATACTTTGTTGGGAAGTAGTGTGAAGTTAAATCTAAAGACCCTGCTTTTTTCTAAATATGTGAGAGAGCAAACATTAGATTCCCACTATCATAACTTGAATAATTTTATATATATCAAATTAACTTACCAGCATTGAAGAAAAAGAAATGCCCCTTAATTGGTAGCAACTTCTTGTTGATTTGCATCTTTGAAGGCAACATTTAGGAACTGAAACAATAAATAAAGTTATTCAACATTTTATTTAGCAACTGTGCAATAGAAGAAACAAACATAGATAAGTATTACTTGACTATGGCATTTTTTCTTTTCTTTTTTGTTAGTCACACCTAGTGCTGTAAATGTCAAGGACTTAAGTATTTAAGGTTCAAATTCTAAACTAATGTAAAACTTGTAAAATTCTAATACAAATCTAAACAGTTTTGTATACCAACCAACTTGACTGTCATTTATGCAACTTGATCTGTATACTTTAACAAACCAGTTTAAAGTTGTTTGTTTGTACTTTGTTGTCCAAAAAAGGAATAGGACATAAGTTTCTGAGAAATGCTCATTAGAACACAACTTCCAGTTATTACTGACTTATAAATTCGTATAATAAAATGTAGGACAAAAGTAAACAAACCCTTAAAACTTCAAAGAACAAACAAGTTAGCAGGGTAAGTAAACTTACGTAAATATTTAGATAACTAGATTATCTCTAATTCAAGCAGAGCCGATTGGATAACTTGTAAACACTGACTGATACATTAAACTGTAACATGGACGCGGCTTATAAATTTGATAAAGTTATCTTTGATAATGATAACCACGGAGTGAAAAATCTACCGACCTCATTAATAATACCTATTGAGGTTCACAACACGCGACTGCACAGCACGACTTTGATATTCGTTTGATATGAAGATTACATGATTTTCTAATAAATACACGTGCAACCAATGAAATGAAATGAAACAAAACGAATCCTGACAGAAATATTGACAGATTGGAATGACACTGACAGCTGGCCCAACTCAACTCGGGAATTGACAACACAGAGTACTAATAAATACGGAAAATTGACAATGACATTGGCGCAGGGTAGCCAGAAGGCAAATTTTTTTCTCGTACCGGGCTGCCAAATATCTCGTACTTTTAATACATAATCTCGCAGAAAATTTGTATTCTCTATTATCAGAACATAGATAAGACGAAAAAGAAACTGTCAGGTGTTTCGTTCTTGCTTATGGAAAAACTATATGAAAATAACCGGCCAAGTGCGTGTCGGGCCACGCGCAGTAATAGGGTTCCGTAGTTGCATAATAATGCGGACTAAGAAGAGGGTTTTTTATTGTAACATGATCATTAAAAAGGTTTCAGCGGCTCACGACGTCTAAAAACGGGCACACATACGACGATGGTAACTGAAAAAGGAGTTATAAAATCCAACTTCACAAGTGAAGTTAGATAAAATAATATCTATTTGAGTCCTACCACCGCGGGTAAAAGGCAAGCGTTTGAAATTAAGATTATTTAATTTATATTGTGAATACGAATTCGACTGCCTCCGTATTGCCGTTACGGAGATAGTCCTCGTTAAAATCACCACATATTTGCAAACCAAAAACAAATAATTTATTACGAGTATTTTCAAACAACCTACTCAACTAGGTACCAAAATGTAAAATCAAATTATTCAATGAAAGGAACACATAACCAACGTAAATAAGCTGCAATAAATAATATATATGAAATACGTCTGCAATTGCGAAAGGAGCCGATACGCCCGCGCATTAGAGACACAGGGGAATGGTATGGTTCGTTCCTGAATCCTCGCACGCGCGCTCCTTGTTTCTTTCTAGTGTGGGGCAATGATTATCTTAAAAACGAAAATAAAGGACTTTTTCTCTTTCGGTTTTTTTGAAATGTTTTCACTATTTCGTTTTCTATTATAAAAAAGACCACTATATGAATTTCTAACTCGCTTTAGAAGTCGATTTATATTAGGAGGTGACTTCAATGCTAAAAATACGTATTGGGGCTCCAGACTAACAACTACTAAAGGCAAAGAACTACTAAGTGCTATAAAAAGAGCTGAAATGTCATGTCATATCGACTGGAAAGCCCACCTATTGGCCAACAGATCAAAATAAAATACCGGACTTAATAGATTTTTTTATAACCAAGGATCTATCAACTAGTTATATAAAATCGGAACAAAGGTATGACATGAATTCAGATCACTCTGCAATCTATCTAGAAATTAGCGAAACCATTTTTAGTAAAGTACAATACAAACAATAAATGTACAGACTGGGAGAGCTTCAACTCCAGATTGAATGATCAGATAGACCTTAAAGTTCCATTAAAAACACCCGAACATTTAAACATCGAAGTAGAAAAGTTTATAATGCATATCCAGCAAGCAGCGTGGGAAAATACACCTGACTTCAACAAGAGGATGAAGGGAAATACTTACCCGCTCAGTATGAAGCATCACATTATGGAAAAAAGAAGACAGAGAAAAACGTGGCATCAATCTAGGTGCCCTGAAGACAAACGAAAATTGAATAATCTAACAAAAAAAGTAAGAAGATTAATCCAAGACTTTAAAGACCAGTCAACCAAAGCCTATCTTCAAAATCTAAGTAACGATCAAAGGACAGACTACTCTCTTTGGAAGGCTACTAAGCACTTAAAAAGGCCGATTACCCAAATCCCACCTATCAAATGTGAAAATGGACAATGGGCAGTAACTAACGAGCAAAAAGCGAAGAGGTTTGCAGAACACCTAGAAAATATCTTCCAACTAAACGACGGAGAAATCATTGAAGATCACACTTTGCTTGATATGGTGACATCGGAAAATGAAGTTACCATAAAACTAGTAAAACCGAGAGAAGTCGCACAAGAAATAAAATACAATATAAGCACACGAAAATCACCGGGGTACGATTTAATAACAGGAGAAGTTCTTCATAACCTACCAAGAAAGGGTCTGGTTAAATTAACGACCCTCATCAATGCCGCACTAAGGCTTAAATATGTACCAGACTTATGGTGGATGAAGTAATAATGATAGCTAAGCCAAGTAAACCGGCTCACGAAACATCATCATATAGGCCTATTTCCTTGCTACCAATAATGTCCAAGCTATTTGAAATGCTGTACTCAGACGACTAAAACCTATAATAGATAGCAAGAACATAATACCACAGCACCAATTTGGTTTTCGAGAAAAACACTCTACTATTGATCAAGTGCATAGGATAAAAAATGTAATAGAAAACGCCCCTGAAGACAAGAAAGTATCTACTACTGTATTCCTAGACGTGGCGCAAGCGTTTGACAAAGTATGGCAAGAAAGGCTTATACATAAATTGAAGAGCTTATTACCGAAGCAATTTGCAGATATATTAGAGTCCTACGTTCTAAACAGAGTCTTTAGAATAAGACAAGAAGATGCCTACTCAGAACTGAAACAAATAAAAGCTGGCGTATCGCAAGGAAGTGTGTTAGGTCCGGTCCTGTACCTACTATACACTTGTGATATTCCTGAATTAGAGCAAAACACGATTGGGACCTTTGCTGAGGATACGGCCATAATGGCTGTAGGAAACAGCCACGTAGATGCAGTAGGAAAGGTTCAAATCGCTGTTAATCAAGTTTATGACTGGACCAAAAAATTGAGGATTAAACTAAATGAATCCAAACCTGTTCACATAGATTTTACCAACAAAAAACACCAGTATTCTCCAGTTTATATTAATAATAAACAAGTCCCATACGAGAGTACAGCCAAATATCTCGGTATGACCCTTGACGCAAAGTTACGCTGGAAAGCCCACGTCAAGAAGAAAAAAGAAGAACTTGACTTCGGATATAAAATAATGTATTGGCTGCTTGGAAGAAACTCCATGCTGTATGTGCAAAACAAATTACTGCTATACAAAAAAATTTGCAGAAGCTCACGGAAATAGACTTCATCAGCATGTGAACGTCGAGTCAATCCAGCTTCTCGACCACGCAAACATAGTGAGAAGACTAAAAAGAACAAAACCATTCGAGCTAGTGTTTAGTGTTAGTGAATAGTGTAACGTACGAAAGACCTACCAAATAAACACAAGAACGAAGTGTATTCGCCTTAATAGAGACAATAATAAAAGTGCTATTGGACACATTCTTAGTAAAGACAATGTAATAGTTTAGGTTAAAATTTAATTACTTATTAGTCTATTTATAAGGCTAGATTGTAATAAGATGACCATCCTATTGATGAACCCTAGAAAGAAAAAAAGCTATTTCTTTTAGGAGCAGTGGTGGCCCAGTGGTAACGGCCGCGACGCAAATTAAACATCACTACTGCTTTCAAAACGGTGAAGGAAAACATCTTGAGTAAACCGGCATTTCTTAGAACAAAGACATGTGACACCCACGAACATGCACTGTGCCCACGTGGTGGATTACAACCCATTCCCTCTGACAGAGATGAGGCCTGCACGTACAACGGAACAAATGCGTGTCTAAGAGCGGAAAATGGATCGACCCCCATCTATCCTATCCTATCACTATTTCGTTCTCGAAAGTGCTTCGCTATTTAATCAGTGATGTAGTAGGGTCGGATATTGATAGATGGATATCGACAAAAGAAAATAAGTACCTAATTTAATATTTATATATGATAATATTAAAAAGAGGCCCGCCCGCCTCAATGAGCATATGTAAATAAGTACATAATTTCAAATTGATTTTTTTTATAAGAAATATATAAATCTCACTGACCTCTATTATACAAGATGTATGATAGAGGTCAGTGATAAATCTTCAAATAAAAAAAATCGTCTAATTTTTTCGAATTTAGAAATCGGGTATTTCTCGATATATCGGTACTGCCAACGACTTGAAATTATTAAAAATC
This sequence comes from Orthosia cruda, assembly GCA_964057195.1. Taxonomy (NCBI): domain Eukaryota; kingdom Metazoa; phylum Arthropoda; class Insecta; order Lepidoptera; family Noctuidae; genus Orthosia; species Orthosia cruda. The sequence continues at coordinate 60,651,547 of OZ059825.1, read as the reverse complement.
ATTATTACTAAGGATGATATGATTTTATTTTTGTATATTTTTACATGGATCATAAGCATATATTTACTATCCGTTTTACACAGCTAACAACGTTATTTAAGTATTTTTCCTTGGCTTTTGTACATTTTTTTACTGTTAGTCGTAAACTTGTAAAGCCTACTTAGCTGTTATAGTTTTCCTTTTAATTTCGTTATTTATATCACGGAAGTACTTCCGTGATTTTTCACATACCCGAAAGCAACCAATTTGCTGGCTGCAGGGGAGGGAAGGACACTTGACTCTAACAAAAAATTCAAGTTAAAGCTTAATTTTACGCAAACGGATCTCCGAATCGAAAAATGGTTTTCGCTGACCCGTAATATTTTTGAATGGCCTATCCAACAATTCCCCACATCATGGGATAAACGAGAAAAAAAAAGCAACCCTACTTCACGTCTATGAGAGGAACACGAAAATATTTTTTTCATTATTTTATTTTACCACTTAGTTGGAATTATTAATATGTAAATCCATGCCAGCAAGTAGCAAGAGTCTCTAAGCTAAGCAGCGGACGGAAGAGGGACATAGCAAAACTATAAACCTGCGTCTACGCAAGACGAGCCGAGCACGAGCCGAGCACAAATTAGAACCGACAAAAGACCGAAAAATAAAAACATTGCCACAAAAAATGGAACGATGTAATGTGGTGTGTAAAATCAAAAGCTTTTTGGACGAGCTCTATATTTTTTACTTTCCATACAATATTTCGAGGATTGCAGGTGTCCAAAGTAACAGATCTTTGTTGGGTGGTCTCCAAATTTTGAGAATTAGCAGATTCTAGTACCATAGGTGGATCCGAGTCAGCTCCAGGGACAGTGACAGGGTCAGCAGGTAAATCTGCCTCGTCCTATATCTCCGCCTCAATCTCTATGCGCACTTACACAATACGGCTGCTGATTTCGGAATAAATATTATTTTTACTTCGCGCCATTTCAAGGGGATATAGCGGATGGCCAGACAGGGTCGAAAGACTTGGACGAGGTATTCAGCTAGTACACCACCGCTCCACCTAAGCAGAGCTGGAATGATACCGTCCATCACTGCTGCCTTGAACGGTAGGAAGGTGTTGATTGCCCACGTTATTGTAATGCCACCTCCCAATCCAAGCTACTCGTGGCCCTTTCCCTGTGCGGTCCCCAACTCAGTTGGGTGGCAATCTTTCCTCGGAGGCGTATTGTTTTTTATAGGTTCTGCAGTTTGTTGTATACCGGTCCCAGTCTTCTCACGACAGTGTATTTCTAGCTCTGTTGAAAATCCTTCTCAGCTTGTGTCGGTGTCTTTCCAGTTCAGGACTCCACTAGGACTGTCTGACTCCATGCCTCGGCATGGTGAGGGGACACAACTGTTCATAGCTAGATAAGAGTAAGGATGCGATGTTGTTTACGTGTTCGTCTAAATTGGTTATTTGTATGTCTGCCGGAAGAGAAGGTAACGAACCCAGTTCAGTTCCGATAAGTCTAACAAACTTGGATTGGTCCCAGTTGCGAGAAACCCTACTGGGCTGTGGTTTAGTTGAAGTTAATGCTATAATGGATCCAGCTACGGTCTGAGCATGATATCTCGTTGGACACATGCTAGTACTAGATGGAGTTGGATATACCTAAAGTTCTATTATTGTTTGCGATCTTGCGTTTATGTAGGTGGGTTCAGAACCCTTGTTGAGTAGTACAAGGTTAGTGCTTAGAATGAAATCAAGCATTTCGTCGGTTGTTGGTTTTGACACTACTCCAGAGTGTTTGATGCGCGTTGGAGTCTGTGCCGATGATTGGTTCGAATTGCTCCTTTTCGCAGTACTCCATCAGCGAGGCGAGCTCTGGCAGATATACCGAGGCTTGTACATATATCCAGGAGTTACTGATCAGTTCTGAAAAGCTTGGTTGCTATCAGTTCCCTAAAGCAAACTTCGTTAATTAAAACATTAGGTACATGTTTTGGGACCAACATGCAGGTACGCGGATTACTTACGGAGGTCTCTAGCAGCAACTTACCCCCGAAGTTAGCAAGACCGCATATTTTGTCACTCCTAATCCACAGCTCTTGGATGAGGGCGATGGTGTTTCCTTGTTGGTTCTCCAGCACTCTGCGTGAGGTGGCCGACGCAGTTTAACTGTGCTGGAGTTTGGTCTGAAGGACCTTAGTCGTCCCGCAAGGGAGAGGAGTAGGGGTTACTATCCTCGTTATCGCTTCTTTCCCCTGGTGGAAAGCAAGGAAAGAAGAAAACAAGGTATTTAAGTCATAAGTGAATAGGTTTTTCTAGGCAAGCGTGCTTCACCGTCGACCACATCATCGCTTTCCATCAGGTTAGATAGTGGTCAACTACGAGCCTATAGATTTTTACACCTCTCGCATCCTAGAGCAGCACGGATTTAACATTGGATCCGAAGATTTTGAGTTTAATCCTTCGGGTCAGTTTCCACGATTGCCAAACAGGTCTCAGCTGCGCGAAATTAGCTCGGGTTTTGGCGATCCGTGAAGCGATGTCCTCTTAGCTAAATCTTGTCTCTGACAATACTTTTGGGTACATCGTGTAGTTAAAGTGAACGCGTTTCACTGCCTCTGTACCAATCAGCAACGGTGAGTGAGTCTTCACACCAGTTCTCATCGCCTAGGTTTTCCAGTTGTTTATTTTAAGTCCTGTTTTTGCCACTTTCTGTCGTAAATTGTTTAACTTTTCTTGCATGTCAGCGTGGGTATGACTCAGCAGGCATAAGTCATCGGCGTAATCCAAGTCTATCAAGACGCAGGATAATCCCCATTCTATGTCACCGCTTCGCCTGTTATCATAGATGCGAAGCATAATTCCGTCATGAACGACTAAAAAGGCTTAGGCCGTCGTGATTACAAAAAATCTTCTTATAAATAGAATGATTATAGATATTATTACCTATTTAAAAATTGAGCGTTTTCTTCATAAGGTCGCTTCTCTGGGCCACTTTGTCAGTAATCTCGTCAGGATTTAAGTTGTTAAGAATATCCTTTTCACAGGCCATCAGCAAGAAACACTGTAAATGTTTTATTTGTGTAATTAACACAGCTGAATTAAAATAAGTGGAGGAAAAATACCACTAGTGCGATCGCTTGTATTATATTATAGTCCGGCTCCGGGTTGCTCCGCGGTCTGCAGGTTGCAGCCAGACCAGCCCTGGCCAAAAGCAACATAAAAATTAAGGGAAAATGGAGCTGGAATCCAATACCGGATCACTCCAAGGGCCAGCCAGGCTGTGGCCCGGGCCGGTGCGGTTGGTAGACTTAGAGCGGCCCAAGGAGAAACCGGCACACTGAGAAAAGTTACATCATGAGGCCAGTCCAACCCTGGATCCTTTAAGGCCTACCGGGTATGCGGTATATGTCACGAAGATCCAGTGCGGACGAAATTAATCCAATGGTCTTTTTTTTTTTTTTTTTTTTTTTTTATATCCTATAGGCTCGCGCTTGACCACTATCTCACCTGATGGTAAGCGATGATGTGGTCGACGGTGAAACACGCTTGCCTAGAAATAACCTATTCACTCTTGACTTAAAGACCCCCAGATTGTAGCTGTCGGGAAACACAGACTCCGGCAGGGAATTCCACTCCTTAGCTGTACGCATAATAAAAGTGTTCTCAAAACGTTTTGTGCGTATGGGTGGAATGTCCACCATGTATCGATGGCGCATCGCCGTACGTCTGGTAGTCCGATGGTGCCCAATGTTGAGTAGAGGTCCGCACATTTTTCGTTTTCACCATGTGGGATGTTTCTTATTTCGATACTAGAGGATCAGGATTTTAAGTAAAGGTCATGTACTTTCTGTTGCACGCTTTCGATACATTTTCGTCAAGATTTCCAAGCGCCCACTCCCGACATGATATCTTCGTACTGTTGACTAATGAATGTATTGGATCTACCTGCTATTCTGCCTCTTTCAAAGACTTTTTGCATGCTGGAGTATTTGATTGAGTTTGTGGGGGCGTGCGGTGTGACATTTTGGTATCGTGCGGTGATTAGTTACAGTTGCCTGATGAGAAGGGCAGAGCAATGTGTGGGTATGGAATGACGACCGCTTGGTGTTTTTTCATAAGATAATTCACCGCGGTACCCCACTGCCGAATTGGAAATAAATTATTTTGCCCAATATGTGGGCGACCCAAATGTTACTGGCAACTTTACTTGTACAACAGAAAATTACTTTGGCTTAAAGGTCTCGTAACCAAGCCAGTGGCATAGTCAAAAATAATAAAAAAAAGAAAATTACTGATTTTGTCAATACCTAATTAAATGCGGGAATATACCTAAAAATGGGATGTCATTGTCAAGTCAACTTATGGCGGCAAAAATTTTTTAGTCTTATTTTGATTTTAAGAGTTTTTCACTATAGAGTTGATAATTTTAGTCTTTCTTTGGTAGTGTTGTTGGGTTAGCAGTTAGTTTTATTGGTATTACGAGTTTTCTTGAGTTAAGTATTTTTATTAGTGTGAATTTCAAACAAGATTTTTCTTGGTGTTTGTGTTCTAACATCCAGGGTTTGTATGAACCTATTCCTTTAATAGATTTAACTTTTTTATCCGGTATCCGCCATGGATAACAAGAAACCCCCTGACCCTCCCGATCCCTTTGATTACAGTCCGATTTTAACCATTACTCTCCCCGATGACAAAATTGATAACGCTATGGACTCCGAATCTGCGCAAAGAAAAAGACCCGCATGCTCGCCCCCCGCTACTCCGATCAATCCTCCGAAACAATCCAAGCATACGATAGTATAGGCAGACACACATATAACTCGAGAGATAACGCACCATATGTAGTTCACGTGTCCCTAAAAGATGGACAGACCTCTGGCACTGTTCTACATCCTGTTAAGTTTGGTATGTTCCTCACACATTATAACTTTGCTAATGTTATTCTCGGAAGCTTGAAACGTTTGGGGCGAAATAGACTCGCAGTAAGTTTTAAGACTCATCTGGATGCGAACAGTTTTCTAACAAGCCCAATACAGACATCCCATGGATACATTACTTCTATCCCTATATATAATGTTACGCGCATGGGTCTCGTCAGAGACGTACCTATCGAGTGGACAGAGGAAGAGGTCATTGAAAATATCAGGGTTCCCACTGGATGCGCTGAAAGCCCACTCAAACCGTTATTCTTACCTTTGATGGCCAAGTTTTGCCAAATCGTGTATATTGCTTCTACTCTACTCTCCCAGTTGAAAAGTATATGTACCCAACTATTCAATGTTTCAACTGTTGTCGTTTTGGTCACACACGCACTGTATGTCGCTCAAAACCACGCTGTTTTAAATGCGGTGAAGACCACCTAGGTGATGGCTGCCAAGTCCCCACTGAATTTGGCTTTTGTGTTTCCTGCTCTGGAAGTCACTATGCCACCGACAAGTCTTGCCCGGAGTTGGGTCGGCAAAAAGGAATAAAAGCACTGATGGCTGAGAAATCAATCTCGTATGCAGAAGCAAGTCAGGTATTCCCAAAAGTTTCAAGATCGTATGCTGAAGTATTTAGATCATCTCCAAAAACCAAGCCTATAGCCAGTCCTCTTCTGTTCCCCAGATCAATTCCCCAAACTCCAAAATCACACCGCAAAACTGTATTAATCAAACCAAAATCCCATGCCCCCCTGTCACCTAGTTATGATAAGCAAGCTCACCAAGCCCTTATTCAAGATTATTCATTCACTCCTGTCCAAAATGGTGGTGCTTACCCTAGGGCAAGTACTAACAGTCCTATTTCTTCAGAAAGTATTTTAAATATTATATCCAGTATGCTAATGGCTATATTAGCAAACCCTGCTCATTCACTACCTGACCACGTTGCCAACAAATTGACATCTATAATGAATTATATTCACAATGCTCCCCCTTCACCTTCTTCAGTGGAACGTCAGGAGTATTACTCCCAGGAAACATAATTTACTTTTCCTCATTAATAAATTCAAACCATCAATCTGCAGCACTGCTGAGACATGGCTTTGTTCTGAAAGTAATTTCAGAATCCCATGTTTCAATGGTGTTCGACATGATAGATCAGATGGATATGGGGGATGTGCTTTGTTCATCAATAACAAAGTATCATTCACCCCAATTCCTCTACCCTTTGTAGGTGACAACATCAATGTTGTTGCTGTTAAGGCTGAGGATATAATTGTTTTTAGTTTTTATATTGCATACCCACAAATTGATGATCTTGATATCATAAAAAGTTTGTTAAGTAATGTACAAGGTCCATTACTTGTCATGGGTGATTTTAATGGTCACCACTATAGATGGGGGTCAGAAACCTGTAACAATTTTGGTATAGGCTTAGTGGATATATTAGATGAACTTAATTTATGTGTGATAAATGATGGGTCTGCCACACGTCGGGCTGTGCCTGGGCAAAATAACAGTTGTGTTGGTTTGACATTTTGTTCATCAAATATAGCCAGCCTTTTTAATTGGTGTCGCTTGAATATACCTAACTATCCCATCATGGTGGAAATACCTTCCAAAATTATCCCTGATAGAATCTCTGCTCCTCTTTTAAAATATCAACTGAACTCAGTTGATTGGGACCTTTACTCAAAAATTATAGATTTGCGTGTCTCCTCTCTTCCTTCCATTAATGATGAAAATGCTCAGGAATGCTTTTTGTCATTCTCCAACATAATATCTGCTACAGCGGATGATTCCTTCCCTTCCAAAAAACTGCCAAAGTGCAAAATCCCATCTCCGCCATGGTGGGATAGGGAATATTCTGCTGTGATCAAAGCTAGGAATGAGGCCGAAATGAATTTAAACTTAAATATGAACCTGGAGAACATCATAGCTTTTCAGCATATATTGGCTAAGTCCAGAAAACTACTTAAGAAAAAAAAAAGAGATTGTTGGCGTAGGTATTGTGATTCACTGAGTCCATCCACTCCAGTTTCAGTAGTATGGCGTAGGTTGAAATCCTTTAGGAATAATTTGAGGCCTCCCTCTGGGAGCATAATGTCTGATGAGCTTAGTCACCAGTTTTTTTCTAAATTAGCCCCAGCTTATGTTCCTGGTAAATATGAACTTATGAGCTTATGTCTCAATGAACCACCAAACAGCATGAGATGATCCTTTGGACAGACCATTTACATTGGAGGATCTTAAATCTGTCCTTGCCCATGTAAGGGACTCTGCCCCTGGGGTGGATGGATTCCCATATTCCTTCATAACCAAAGCTGGAGATAAGACCCACCAGTATTACCTGGACTTGGCCAATTACTGCTTTTCCTCTGGATATATTCCTCCTGATTGGAAGGTTCAAATTATTATTCCAATATTAAAACCTGGTAAAGATCCTAGTGATCATTGTTCCTACAGACCAATTGCTCTATCGTCCATACTCATTAAACTCTTGGAACACCTTATTAAAAACCGTCTGGAATGGTTTGTGGAGAGCAGGAAATTGCTACCAACATCTCAATTTGGCTTTAGGAAAAGTCTGGGTACAGCTGATAGTGTGGGTACCCTCACATCAGAGATCCGGTTGGCTCTTAGTAGGAATGAGTCTGTGGTAGCCGTTTTCTTAGACATTTCAGCTGCATATGATTCTGTCCTCATCCCTGTTCTTGGGCAGAAAATGAAAGAGCTGGGAATCCCGCCTAAAATTCGTCAGATCATATCAAATATCTTTTTAGACCGTAGTCTTAAATTAAGAATTCCTGGGGAGGAGTCTGCACCAAGATTAGCTTGGCGGGGCCTTCCTCAGGGATCCGTTCTTAGTCCCCCTTTATACAATATTTATACCTGCATTCTACCTTCCTGTTTAAATTTTAATTGTAAAATCTTTCAGCATGCTGATGATATTGCGTTATTGGTCTGTGGCAATTCCATCGTGGATGCTGCTCAATCTATGAATGTTTCTTTGTCCTCATTAAACCAATGGCTGTTAGATCATGGGTTATCTTTAAGTGCTCCAAAAAGTACATCAGTTGTGTTTACTCGCAGACGTATTATCCCTCAACTTGACATTAATATAGATGGCCAAGTTATACCAGTCAAGGAACAGGCTAGGTTTCTGGGAGTTATCCTGGATTCTAAATTGTCAGGTGTGGACCACATTAATAATACAGTTAAAAAATGTGAGCGCTCAGTCTCGATTCTTAAGGCTCTGGCAGGTGTCTGGTGGGGGGCTCACCCATACACCTTAAAACTGGTTTACAATGCTCTGGTTAGAAGTGTGTTGGATTACTGTAGCTACTTAATTGAGCCATGTAATAAAGAAGCCCTATGTAAATTCGATGCAGTCCAGGCCAAATGCCTTAGAATAGTAATTGGCGCCATGAAATCTTCCCCCATTAACGCTCTCCAGGTTGAATGTGTAGATCCTCCCCTTAACCTTCGTAGACAATACTTAGCAGATCGTTTCTTGTCAAAAGTTTTCTCCCTCTCATCCCATCCCTTACTTCCCATTTTGGAGCAAATCAACCTTTCTTTTAATGTCTCTTCTTACTGGAATAATAAATGTATTCCATTGATGAATAGGTACAGGGAGCTTAAACAACTCTCTTCGCCTGTTTGTCAATACCCTTCTCTTCCAGTATTTGCTTCCGCATATGAGGTGGTCCATTTCAAGCCAAATATCGTCTTGGGCCTTGGTATCACTAAAAACTCCCAGGACGTAAAAGCAGAGTTTGCTCGGGCTATTCAGAGATACTGGAAGGGTTGGAATTTGTTCTATACGGATGCATCTAAATTATCATCAACGGGGTGTACAGGTGTTTCAACATACTTCCAGAACTCTAAAATAGCTCTTTTATTCCAATGTCCGCCAGAATCTTCAGTTTTTACAGTGGAATGCATCGGTATCCTAGAAGCCATCAATTTTATATTATCGCACAATATCCAAAATTCGGTTATTTTTCCAGATTCGCATAGTAGCATCCAGGCTCTAGGACAAAATCAATTAAAATCTAAAATTCACAGCAAGATTATTGTAGATATACGTAATTTACTCTTCTTTTGTCACAACAAAGGTTTAAACATTGAAATAGTTTGGGTTCCCAGCCATTCGGGTATATGTAGCAACGAGTGTGCTGACTCTCTGGCAAAATTTGCTACATCCAAACCTGTGGATAGAAAGCACTATCTGCTTCATAGTTACGACTTGCGCTCAGACACCAAACTTAAATTATTCAGCTCGTGGTCAGCGGAGTGGCAAGCAAGCTCGAAACTCAAAGGGGCATATTATGCCAACATTCAACCTGACATCCAGCGGAAACCTTGGTTTTTCAAATGCCATAAAATGTCTAGAAGAGCTGTTTCATCCTTGTGTAGGCTGAGACTCGGTCACTGCTGTAGTCCAGTATTCCTAAATAAGATCCGTGTTCGTGATTCTTCCTTGTGTGAGTGCGGCCTTGATGATGGTACATTAGACCATATCTTTTTTTCATGTCCTTCGTATTCCCACTCCTTTGACTTGTATCATATGCTTCCCAACATTAAAATCCCCCTCCCTATCAACTTCCATTCCCTTTTAGCAAATTTCTCTCCTAAAGTTATCAAACTCCTTTCAAAATTTATAATTGACAATGGCATCAAAATGTAGTTACTTTTTTTTTTTATCAATGTCTATCTTTGTTATCTACCACAAAGTTCATCGGCTCATCTCACCGCGCTGTCGCCTCTACATGACACTGGAAGAATAAACAAAGTTCGACGGCTCGACTCACCGTGCTGTCGACTCTACATGACACCGAAAGAATAGCTCAATTCGACGGCTCGCGTCATTGTGCTGTCGTCTCTACATGACACTGGCAGAATAGTCGGCATCGGCTCAGTTGCCAAAGAAGAAAAAAAAAACAAAAAATACCTAAAAATGCAGTAGGTAGTTGCGTTGCGGCTAATATTTCTCTTGAAGCTGAGCGTACTCCACGCAGATAACAATAGGTTCAGTTCTTGCACAGTTGGTTAGCACATTGAAAAGCAATGTTGCGCCTTTGCAATGGTTTAGAGCACTTCTCCAAATTATGTAACACAGAACGTGAACAAAAATATATGATCTTTAATAGCTTTAATCATATTAAGTAATCGACAAACCCGATTGTCGATATAATTGTAAATGTACCATTTCGACCATCCCTAGTATCTCTGATAGCTCACTTAGTGCTCAATTCACAACTTTCACGTTGTTTTTTTTACAGAATCGACTAGCTGATTCATCCGCACATGACATCGTTAGGGTTGTGACTCTTCGAACTGCAAACGGTAGTTACCACTGACCTCTATCATACAAGTACGCTGGACTGCATATTATCGATGACAAAATGAAGACATTTGATGTTTGCCATTTTGGCACTGATAGCAACGTGACTTAACGTGAGAGTCCATGAAACTAATATTAGAGATGGGACACAGCCTACGGTAAAAAAATACTTTTATGGGCTTTAATAATTTAATACGTAATAGAAAAAAAACCCAGTTATTTTTATTATGATTAATTTTTAAGTAATAGAATAATTGCTGTAAAGGTTAATTGAAAAATATTTTCAGTCAGATTGCATAAACTAGTGGATAGCGTGCTAGTAAAGTTATAGTGCATTACCGTCAGATCAGTGAGATTTAAATATGGGGATAGGCTAACAACTTATCCTTAAAACTAGTATATTTGAGCAAGTATCTCCTCGCTCAAGTACACTTAGTTAATACTTACAAACGTTCGGATTCACTCGGTTGGCGCCCATCGGATTCGTGAAGGGAACATCATTTATACAATAATAATAATAAATGAGATGGATAATCATTTACAACGGACGCATTTCTCGCTCTCATCGCTGAGATCCTGTCTCTGTAGTTTTAAGGTGCAAATAAGAGTGACATCGCATTCCAGCAAGGTGAAGACTTATATCAGTTTTCAACTCTGTTTCAGATGCAGATAATAAATTGTTTGACATCAAAACATTTGTTAATAAAATTACATTAATTCCAGGCTCAAGAACGTGGTGATTGGTACAAGAGAGAGGCCTGTGCTCAGCAGTGGGTGAAGTCGGGCTGTGGATGATCATGATTATGATTTCAGAATTTAGTTTTCATTTCAGAATTATTGCTTTTGAATATAATATTATTACTGATTATTAGATAACATTCATCACCAATACCAATATGAAAGTTGATTTTTGTGTCGATTCAAAGCGCCCCGCTTTGAATCGACACAAAAATCAACTGTCATTTCATATAGTATGTTTAGTCCAGCGCATGTCCAGCGTACTTGTATGATAGAGGTCAGTGGTAGTTACGGTCTGTCCGCTACCTCTGTCATTTCATATAGTATGTTTAGTCCAGCGCATGTCCAGCGTACTTGTATGATAGAGGTCAGTGGTAGTTACGGTCTGTCCGCTACCTTTTAATTAACCATCATCTTATCTTATTTCTCGAACATAATTGTGTATTGATCAGTATTGTCACAAACTACGTAAGTGGCGGCGCACCGCAGACAGAGAGCCCACTACGTACAGACACGCATACATTGACATTTCGATTTTACAGAGATGCTCGGGCAATAATGGACAGGGCTCAGTCGCGGCTTTCGCAAACTGAGTGCAAATTTGTATAATCTGTGCTTTCTTTTAAATAACAATATTCTAATCTACCACTCTTTTATTTGTTTAAACACAACAATTCACCTCAATTGTTTTACGAAAACAATACAATACACTTTCTTGTTTGAAAAATAGTAACAACAAATTTTAATTAATTTTTATTTTGAGGTATAATTTATAGGGAAACCTAAACAAAAATCCTAAGTTCTACTGAACACTCAGAACGTGGGTATGACTCGTTCTTGGCTGGCTTTTTCTTTCATTAAGCTTATCGGTTATATCATCGGCAACGGGTGGACAGCTTAATCTAGACACAAGTCAGTGAGCGACGTACAGCCAATGTAAAACTGCGGTCTCGCGGTCTGATTTATCCCAGGCAAGACCGTGCCAGACTGACAGGCCGTCGCACCGATGAGGCCCGCGGTGGCCTGAAGTCGCCTGTCCGATTCATCGGGAATCAGGCAAGTTCAAAGGCGCTGCATGGCGCCCATAGTAAATTGCTGGACAGCTGATCAACATTGCACACGTTTGAGTGGCGGCCAGCAGGCCACACAAGACCGACTTGGCGAAACACTTGGAATGGGCAGCGGCAGGCCACGCCAGGCGTTGCCACGTCTGGCGCGGCCTGTCGATTAACGGGCCGTGGGACTCCAGCTTTAGGAAGCCTGAAATTACATAAAGGTGCTTACTGTAGTTCTTAAAGAATAAAGGTATTTAAATTTTCAAGATGACAGGTTACAAATACAATGTAGGATAGCTGGTGCCTTGTGTTGTGGGCCAGATTTACACGAGACCGTGACAAATGGAGGAGCCTGGGCGAGGCCTATGCGTCAAGGGGCGCGCTGATGGACGACGCCGAAGCGCAATGATTCCTTATATTTGGTTATAGACAAAATAGATTAAATTTTAATTAGTTTCTTTATCAGTAAATAAAGGCTATTCAAAAAAAAAGACGTAATTGTACATTGTAGCTTTGTTTAAGGGAAGGTTGTTAAACCTTTCTAGATATTAACTCTTCTTCGTCGTCTGGGATCTTATTACACCATTGTTACGTCATCGTTACCCTCCAATCTTCGTCATATGTGGCGTCGTGATCTTTATATATTTGATGTTCTGTCTACTCTCTAAAACAAGTAAGCATGATAGGAGGTATCGATGATAAATGATAATGATAAATGATTTAATTTCTGAGAGTTGGTTTGTACAAACACTTTTACATGTCGACCACATTTAAAAAAAAATTTTTTGAAAAAAAAATACCACCGACTTCTAAATAAAAAACTACAAAGTGAAAAATAACTTTATTTTTGGAAGTCGGTGTCCATATCGCAAAAAATGGTACCTACGGAAGACACCCACTTCCAAAAATATAGTTATTTTTCACTTTGTAGTTTTTTTATTTTGAAGTCGGTGCAATAAAGATTTTTTTATTTTTCTCTTTTTAGTTTTACCTACTTAATAGGCAAGTTTTTTAGTAAGGTAACTACATATAATGCCAGAATATATTACCCGAATATCATGAAACTTGAACATAACCGGTGAATTGATAGCTCTGCAAACCCCTTAAGAGCGTACTGGCGTGATATTGTGCTATGAAATGGTATAAACAATAAACAGACATGCGATTGCAGCAATCTCGAGTGATTTGCCGTTATTGTTGGAAGAGTTCTGCTGTATATCTTCGAAGTCCTTCATCAGATCTTCACCAAATTAAAATGGGACCAATTTCGGAACAAACACTTTCAAATAAAAAAAGAATTTTCAAAATCGGTTCACAATTGACGGAGATATCGGAGAACTACATAAAAAAAAATAAAAAAAACATACTCCAAGACGAACATAGAACCTCCTCCTTTTTGGTAAGTCGGTTAAAAATAGATAAGGTTGGCGTTTCCTATCTGACTACTCTGAGAAGAAAGGCCAAAACAAACACAGAGGTCACAGTCTCTTTTAAAGTCCAGACAAAATCTTGGTTAGAACATGTGAAGACCATGTAGACTGATGTCTGAAATGGTCTTTTGAGGAAAGAACCAGCCAGATTGCGTGGACCTGTCCAGTCAGTGCACGCATTTATCAATAACCGAGCAGCTCAACTCAGAATTTAAGGAGCTCAACATTTCGACGAACAATACCAAAGAAAGGACATTCGGGTAGGCCGCATAAACTACTCAAACTGCCAGACCATGATTAAAAACTAAGATAAATTAAAAACAAAAAAAAGAATGATCATAATAGTCTTCACATTCACGATAATTAAAATAAAATAATATAATACTTAAAAAGTAAATATTCTTGTCATTGCAAGAAAACCAAAAAATAATAATATAAAAAGTAACAAAATTCACGGCTCAAAATATAAAAAAAAAACAATATTAATTTACCAGCTCAATCCCAAGCCTTTTTGTCCTCAACATAATCTTTAATGGTATAACGCTTTCTGGCACAACTTACGTTTGAATTTATTAAAACTTAGATCTCGTACGTGGCTTGGAAGGTTATTATAAAAGCGTACACATTGACATCTAAACCTATTTTCTTGAGCCTTGTTGTAGGTACTACAAATTTGTGTTTGTTCCTAGTATTTATGTTATGGAAATCACTGTATTTATTAAACAATTATATATTATTATGGGCATATAAAAGATTTTCATAGATATAATAAAAAGTCATTACATTAATCTCCTTAAATTTCTCACTGATAGAGTGTGTCGGGCTTAATTTATAAATTGATCGAACAGCTCTTTTCTGCAAAACAAAGATAGTCTGGATGTCGGCGGCATCTGCCCACAACAGAATACCGTACGAAATTACACTATGAAAATAGCTAAAGTATACTAAACGGGCTGTCTCTATGTCAGTTAAATTACGAATTTTTCTAACAGCATATGCTGCGGAGCTTATATTTTTGTCAATTTATCTATATGTGGGCCCCACTAAAGCTTAGCATCCAAAGTTAAGCCTAAGAATACTGTGCTATTTTCGGGATTGAATTCTTCGCCCTTTATCAACACATCAGTATTCACCTGCCTAAAGTGAGGTAGGGTAAACTTAATGCATTTGGGTTTTTTTTCATTAAGCAGTAAATTGTTAACATTGAACCAGTGAACTACTTTTGAGATCGCACTATTTACATCTTCAGTAACCAGCTGCTGACGTTTAAGTTTAAACAAAAGTGAAGTATCATCTGCAAACAACATTATATCATGGTTATCCTTTATGAGGTAAGGCAAGTCATGATTATAAATTAGAAACAAGAAAGGATCAAGAATTGAGCCCTGCGGAACTCCCATTGTTACTATAGATCCGGGAGATCTTTTTCCATTAATTAAGTATCCTATTACTCAAGTATAAAGTAGTGGCGGAGTTTCCTGATTAACGTTTCATGAAGAACACAATCAAATGCTTTGAACAAATCACAAAAGATTCCCAAGGCATCACACTTATCTTCCTATGCATTATTTGCCAGCCTTCATACCTACCGTTTACCTGCGCATATACGGCGTGTAACGCCCAGTCCGATCGCCGACGCTCCTTACTGCCTACCTACCACACTTGGTGTATGAGCTGTAGCAGACAGGTCTTCAGACTCGCGCGGCCACAGCGCGCCCGTTTCAGCACGCGCAGATTCCTGCCGCCTACTCATTTACGTACCAGCCCGATTGCCTTCTCATCTGCCTACCCAGGGCCTACGACGTCATCCTGCCCGTCCGATCACACCGTGCCACGTCTGCCTGCCCTACTCTACAGCCTGCCTATCCGATTGCCGTCGTGGTGCCTGCTCATCTGCCTACCCAGGGCCTACCACGTCTTCCTGCCTGGTTAGCTGCCCACGTCGTGCGAAGCCGGACCACAGTTTATTATCTATATCCTTTTCCTTAATTTTAATTTTTTAATTACTTTTTTATTTTATTAACGTGGCTTACGTTTAGCTCCCTCTGAGCTAAACGTAACGCTACAGTTTGGCGTAACGTAACGGTTCTCATACTGCTAGTGATTGCAACGCAAGTGAGTGGAGCTTAATCCCTGCCTATCCAGATGAGAGTTCATGCTTTTTCTCAACATTTGGAATCAGAGGGTTGCTAGCACTGATGCTAGAGAAACGATTGCATTTCGCTGAGTCAATGCGATCGTTTCTCGAGCGAAGTTCCATCAGAACTCCTTAACATCTCTGGTATGAAGACCCTTAAAACTGAGAAATATGTACCACTTCACGAGTCAACATTCGACTTCACTGTCGAAATAATATGGAAGCGACACCAAGTATTTCAGGCCGCCTTTGCATGTTCTTAACTTCACAGCTATTGACATGACGCTGGGCTATCGCTTGCGAGCTGCTGTCCGCACCCTGCTAACTGCTTGCCTGCCGTCGGTCTTGACCTCTCCGATGTTGTCGTGACGGGAGTGACGAGAATGGATAAAGTGAGAAATGAGTATATTAGAAGGAGGTTTGTCCTGGTATGGTCATGTGATGAGGAGGGATGAAACGCATGTTACTAAAAGAGTTATGAATATAAATATGGAGAGGGAGGGGACGGCCAAAGAAAAGGTGGATGGACTGTATGAGGAGTGATGTGAAAGAAAAGGGTGTCAGTGATTGCGTGACGGTGGACAGGACGGTTTGGCAAAAGAAAACATGTTGCGCTGACCCCAAGTAACATGGGGCACGGGCAGGAAGATGATGACGATATGTTCGTATATTGGCTTAACTATTTTGCTGCAGGTAGTATTATTGTCCATTTCTCCACCTGAATCGCAGTCTTCTTCATTTTTTCTGAACAGTTCTTGGTAGAAAGTTGTAGCTTGGACTATAACATCTTACCTCGTTTTTTTGGATTTGCTTTCTAATTTGTCTATCCAGGTTTTGCATAGGCTTAGCTATTTGAATGCTTACTTAGTACTCCTAGATTTGTTCAGATTTTTTGATATTATATATTTTCGGTGATTCCTGTAGTTTTTATTGATAGATTTATTTGTTTCTTTATATAACTTGCTTAATCTTTCCTTTGAGTCTTTGTTATTATTCTTGTGGAATATTAATTCGATGCACCTTTTATCAGTGCTATAGTTTCTTTACTTAGGTTTTGAGATTTTATAAGATAATTGGACTAGACATTGTTATTTTTGTGGTTTGAAATGTAAACGGTTTTTGATTTATACATAGTATTTTTTTATTTGTAAATGTTTCTGATTGCTTTGTATTTGATTATTTATGATTCGCGCAATAGCCAAGTACCTAGAAGTCTGTACTAAACTTTTGAGGAATGTGTCTAACTAGATTCCAGTTAGAATGGGTTAATTATGTTGTTATCTTGTTCTAATTTAGTTTATGATTCATATTAAATTCTTAATTTGATCATTAAAGACTGAGAAAAATAAGATTTTAAGGGAAATTTTGACTAAAGTTGACATTGTTGTAATTACGTAACTTGAAAACATGATACTTATTTTGTTTATGAAGATATATTCATCATTTTAATCTTAAACGATAGTTATAGGCGTAAAATTAATATTTCTGTTTGAATGGTGAATCTCGTGTGCACAAATTGTCAAAAGCAATATCACGATCCCAATCAGACGATCGTCAAAAGGACAACAACGCAGGTCATACTAATATGACCTGCGTTGTTGTCGTTTTGACGACACTTGCCCAGTTTTCTGGAGTTACAATAGTCTGATTAATGTTGCAAAATAATAAATACATTGTTACTGTTATTAGTATTTACTATTTCTATGTGTATTATGGATGCAATAAATTTGTCACGCACCACCTGGCACTCCAAATCAAGAGAAGCGTCTGTGAAATCAAGGAGGAGGGCATAGAAGTGAGGCTCTTATGGCTCAAGGCCCATGTGGGAACTGCCGGGAATGAGAAGAGAGCGGATGAGCTGGCCAAGGAGGCAGCTCTAACGAGGGGGTAGATACGGGAGGGAACTATAAGGAAGTGGCAAGCGCGGTACGAGTCTCCGAGTACAGGATCGGTCACGAAAGTGTTCTTTCCAGACGTCCTAGCGGCGAAAAGAACACTTAGAGACGCAGTGCTCACACCGGTCGTCCACGTATAAGTCCTTACAGGACACGGCGGATTCTCAGCGTATATCCACCGCTTCCACCTCAAAGATAGTCCCTCGTGCGTCTGTGACCCGAGTTGCGAAGAGGCAGTCTGGCACCTGCTCTTCGAATGCCCAAGGTTCAGCCAAGACAGAATGGAGCTCGAAGTAAAATTCGAAACCGAGCTTAGCCAGTCCACACTCCACACCATCATGGGGAGACCGGCTACTAGGATTCCATTCTTGGCATTCGCGAGTAAAGTCACCACAATCGCAGCAAAGGCCAACAAAACGGACGTATCCTTGCGAAGTCGACCACACATTCAAACACACACAACCACAACAACAACCACAACCATACAAACAACAACAAGTACACCATTGACTGATACACAAATTACACACACACAATCTAACCAACGGCTATTACCAACGGTAGCAGCTGCGGTCGCAGCAGCAGTAGCAGCAACAGCCAGCCTACAACCAGCTCCTTGCATGACTACCACACAATTCCTGGCAAGCGGAGAAGACGGAGTCCCTGGCATCAGAGTGCGAGGCGTCGTTCTGTTCATAAACAGGGAACAGGAGAAGTTAGGCATAGGCTTCTGCATAGGCTCAAGTCGAGCTGCAGCCGGAATACACCTTTCACCGGGCCTTGCCGCCCTGATTATCGGAAGCACCACCAAAACGAGCATAAAAGGCAGCAAGTATGCTGGACTACCTCAAGTGGAAGTGGCCACTCACCGATGCCGTCTAATGCGATTTAAAGCGAAAACAATCGCATTACTAGAGTGGGGAGAGACTACTCCATTTGCTCAGGCAAGCTCATTGCTTCAGAAGATCAGGGAGGCAGGAGACTACACGTCAGCCGCGGCCCGAACCATAAGTGTGGACGCAATGGTAGTGGGCGGAGAGAGAGGAGACGTCGCAGACCGCTTTGGCTGTTTTAACATCATGAGGTCGTTGTCTACGAGGACAGAGGGGAAACCTGAGTTTCCTCAAAGCCCCACGAGGAGGACAACAGCCAGCACGATGAGCCCCACAACAAGCCCCACCACTGAAAGCGGATTGGAAAGGGCCCAGCAAAAGGCAGCAGCCGAAAAAGCCGCAAAGGAGCAGTTCAACACCATAAACCCGGAGGACCGGGCCCGGTCGAGGAGTCGCCTGGAAGTGTTTGGCACTTTCCTCAGTGCACTGCTCCCAAGCACCAGCTACGCATCACCATATCACAAGCAACACAGCAAAAGCCTAAGCCAACACGAGCCGACAAAGGGCAAGTCAGCCCACCGACCCTCGCAGTAAAGTCGGATACCACGGACCACGTAAAAAGCGCGTTCCTCGAGTACGTAGCAATCGTATGAGCGACCAGAGAGGTCAATCTTACGACATGCAGAAAGATCCTGCAGACCTTCCAGAGACACACAAGGGTATATTAATGGTACTGCTCGAGGAAGCAGGGGCAGCGGTGTACGACAACGTCACATACCAAGTCATCAAAGAGGAAATGACGGAGTCGTATATGGCAGCCTACAGCGCGAGGAGTGGTTTTGTGGCCCTGGACAAGGAGGAGACGGAGCGCTCAGGCAAACTCAAGTTCAGTGTGCCAAATGACGACCCGATAGTGGTTACCGCCAAATGTACCAAAATCATGCCGGACGATAAGATCCTGGAAATGGCACACTCCATTTCGGGGACTTCAGGTATCCCGGCATCGCAGGAAAGTTGGGCGGTACCCAATATCAGGTGGATTAACGTAGTTCCGGGTTGCGGTAAGACAACCTGGCTGGTAAAGCACTTCGACGACGACAGAGACGTGATAGCCACATGACAACAGAAGCTGCTAAAGATCTTAGGGAAAAGCTTGCGCGCCGCTTAGGAGACTGAGCAAAGACCAAGGTGCGCACTATGGCCTCAATCCTAGCATACGGTTTCAAGATCCAAGACAAATGCTACCGTCTTACGGTAGACGAGGCTCTTATGAACCACTTTGGGGCCATAGTCATGGCAGTAAAGTTGTCTGGAGCAAGCGAGCTTGTCCTCGTCGGCGACGTTAACCAGCTTCCATTTTTGGACAAGGAGAATCTTTTCGAGCTTAGGTATACCCGTCCAGACCTGGTGGCTGGCATCACCCAGGAGTTTCTCTGCACACACCGTAATCCAATGGACGTTGCGTTTGCACTGAGTGACAAGTCGTCGCTGTCGTGGGTCTACTCCCTGAAGGTGAAAGGTTACACAGGTTCACGGGTTCATACGCAGGGGGAAAAGCCTCTCTTGCGAGCCAGGGATTTGGGTCCGGCGAGGGGTCGCGCCAGCTAACCATACACGAGGCTCAGGGGTCGACCTACGACAGCGTCATCATCATCAACACCAAGTCCAGGAGGCTTCAGGTCCACGACAGCATCTCCCACTCGGTAGTGGCGGTGTCCAGACATACAGTCACTTGCGTCTATTACAGCGCCGACGCCGATGACGCCGCAGGCCGCCTTAATCTTAAGACGGTCATGCAGCATCGAGACGTAGTCGTCATTGAGGCCTTGCTCACGCTAGCGAAGTCCCTGGTCAGCAGACATCACCAAAACACCACCTAACAAGTCCCATCAAAAAACTCAAACCCAAACACATACCCAAACCATCACCCTGTCTAAACGATGTAAAGCAAAAAAATATATATGTGAAGCTGCATGGTGGAGCGAGTCAGTCATACTCATCTTAACGTCCTAACGACGGGGTTCTATAACCGAAACCGTCGGCTGGGACTGTTCTGCTCGAACTGCCATGCATCTTCCCGAAAGTGTACCAATAGATATAGTAAATAACATAAGCAGTGTATCAATAGAAATAAGTAAACAAAATAGTTAATAACATAAAGATAAGTAGTAAATAGAAACATAAAATTGTAATGCCAGTATGTAATATATATATAGTATTTAGTGAGGGATGAACACACGTAGACTTGAGTACAGTTAAGTAAGCCTAAAAATAATGTCCGATGTTGGAATTAAACAATTGTAATTTTATGAAAAAATAATAATAATATAAACACAATAAAAAAGAGCGCGGGCTGCCACTTGTCCGCGGTAGAATATTGAAAAAAAAATACAAGGAATATGAACCTACGAATTTTACAAATAATATTAATAGTGACCTAAATTGTATTACATATTTTTAATATGCCTAAAAAGCACAATTCCGGATCTAGTAAATTTTGGATATTTGCAAATTTAAGGTGGTTTTTTTTAATTTGATGGGACATTCCTATTGTAAATAATCCAACCAAATCCCAATTCAAATTTAAAGTTTCCATTACACAGTCATTTCAATATAGAAGAACTCATTATAATAATATAAATTCAATTATCTGGCTATAAAACCATTATAAATAAAATGTCACCTACTGTGTTCTTACATGTGGCAGTCGCGTAGAAGCAGACATAATTATAATATTTATTCAATTTGCACGGCAAAGATTCGTATGACACTAGCCAGATTACATATTTTAGTGATCTTTATTTTCGTAGCAACAAGGTTGCATTCATAACAGTGAACTATCTGATGTCAGTTGCTAGCCGCCAGTTTGAAATAAGAACTTGCGCGGTAATATTTTTGTAAAAACCATCGGAAGAGTCCGATTATTAGTATTTAATTTTCAAATACTTTTCGCTCCAATTTAAAGTTTTCCCCTAAGCTGTCGATGACAGTGGGCGTGGCTTAGCACCTCAGATGTCGATTGTCAACTGTTCGACTTCAGCCCCTTGAGCTACAATCACCCTAATAATCTTTTTTTAGTTTATTTGCATGCGTTAATACTCATCCCAATTACGGACTCGGTACTGTGCGTAGCACGCACTATTATCATTCTTGAGGGATCCTAGTGATGCTACAGCGTAGCTGATGTAAATGGCTTGCTACGCAGCGCC
The DNA here is from genome assembly GCA_964057195.1 of Orthosia cruda. Taxonomy (NCBI): domain Eukaryota; kingdom Metazoa; phylum Arthropoda; class Insecta; order Lepidoptera; family Noctuidae; genus Orthosia; species Orthosia cruda. Next base: position 60,629,998 of record OZ059825.1, on the reverse strand, counting down.
GTCGTAGTAGATAACCGAAATACGCTACGCGAAAAGCTAATTTGTCGTAGACCCATTTCAGAAACATCTAGCTATGAAATCTGTAATTATTGTCTTATTACTTACAAAGTTATAAGAAACATCTCATGACCAATTCAGTTGCCAGGTAAGGTTATTGCAGATTTCAAAACGCGGATGGAAATAGTGGAGCCAATCCAAGACATGTATGATTTCACAATATTTTTGTAGATATGTATCTGAAAATTTTCGTTATGTACGCAGATACTTATTACTTGTTTTTTTGATAGCCCGTTCTGACCGACTTTTGGGCAAAGGCCTCCCTACAGTACATCCACCTTTCACAAGCCGGTGCTTCCTCTTTTCAATTCTGACGAAATCTGATTGTCCGGCCATTTCCTTCGTTGTCTGCCGCGATCCCGATTCGTTGTCTTAGTTCTGTTCTACTTTGACCCACAGTCTTTACTACGACTGAATATAGTACATTACTGCAGAATCCAGTAAGTAAGACTTCCTGGCCAAGTATGAGTTAACCGGACCGAACCGCAGGTGAGGTTATATACGAGGCCAGGATGTCTTTCTTACTGGTTGAGGCTTGTATAATGCTTTTCTCAATAAAAAAACTGTTTGCAAAAAAATACTACCGACTTCCAAATACAAAACTACAAAGTGAAAAATAACTTAATTTTTTGAAGTCGGTGTCTTTCGTTGGTACCATTTTTTTGCGTTATGTATGTATGCGTTATGTGTGTATATGTATTTGGAAGTCGGTAGTATTTTTTTGCAAAAAAAATTTTATTTTTCACTTTTTAGTTGTACGTACCTAATAGGCAAGTTAGTAAGGGAACTATTTCGCCAGAATAGATTTCATGAAACTTGAACATAACCGGTGAAATGAGAGATCTGCTTACCCCTTAAGAGCGAACTGGCGTGATATTATGTTATGAAATGTTATAAACAACAAACAGACATGCGATTGCAGCAATCCCGAGAGATTTGCCGTTATTTATTGAAGAGTTCTGTTGTATATCTCCGAAGTTCTTCATCAGATCTTCACCAAATTAAAATTGGACCAATTTCGGAACATACTTTTTCAAACAAAAAAAGAATTTTCAAAATCGGTCCACAATTGAAAAAATTAAAGAAAGTTTAACAACAAATTCGTTTAATTAATATTTTAGGTTACATTCATATTAGGGCAATTACTGATAGATATTGTGATCGATTTACCGGGGGCATTTATTTATATTTTCTCAAACATGCTTGCAAATATTAGCATTATTTTGACAACCTTCTTCGAGATAAATCGAAATTGCAGTACAGGCCGAATAAATGTGTATTATTCCTATTTGTAGTATTATTGCCGCGTATTTTTTTTTACAGTAACGCGTTCGGCTGCACACAATTCCATAGGCCGCAGAGTGGGCGGAAAACAATCGCGCCAATAAAAATAGCAGTGCGTGCTAAGCCTAACGCGGGAATAATTATTGTTGTTCGTTATTCGTCATTGATAAGGAAAAGTAATAATTGTGTTTGACAAAATGAGTTCTAGGTACAACTTAGTTTTAATTTCCGCGCATTATTTGAGAAAAGCACTATACAAGCCTTGGCCACAACTAGGCATTGATGGACTTACGTAGGTATGTGTGCCTCGGCTTCGCCTCGGCCCACATTTACACGTTCGTCCATCAATGCCTCTTTTGCTGGCCGATGCAGTAATGTACTATTTCTCAAACATGCTTGGAAATTTGAGCATTATTTTAACAACCTTCTTCGAGAAAAATCGAAATTGCAGTACAGACCAAATACATGAGAGCAGCGGCCGGCAAAGGTTGTATGAAAATCCATATCTGCCGTGTGTAGCGGCCAAATAAATTACATAGTAAACTCATATCTGGTTTGTAATTAAAAAATGGAACGATCTTTTTCACCGAAACATGGCAACCAAGGAGGTAACTTATCAAAGTTTTATTTAAATTTCGAACTGGCTTGCTAATAGAAAGCTGTTTGTTGAAAAAAAAAAAACTAATGAACACTTTAAGGCTTAGCAGGCACTGCGATTTTATTTGCGCGGATTCATGTAGTTTTTTACCGCAATGCGTGCAGCTTCATACAATTCCATAGGCCGCAGAATGGGCGAAAAATCGCGCGAATAAAAAGGCCTAACGCGGGCATAATTATTTTTGTTCGTTGTTCGTCATTGATTTTGAAAAGTAAATGATTTGGTTCGGTTTTCAGATATCGGTATTAGTAGTACAGTTATATTAGATATAGAATTTGTAATATCGGTTATTTTGATATAGATATCGATATGATATGATATCTAACACATATCCGATATAAGTTACGTTTTGATATATCGGAGCTATCCCTACTACTGTACAGTAAGTAAATTACATACTTACTTACTGGACAGTAGGAGATTCCAAATTTAAAATCTCTTACTGGACAGTTGTGAATAAGTTTCCGGTAGAATTCACTTTCTGGAGACTTTTTAGAGATGTTATGGCAATATTACATACCATTTTTGAGAAAAATCTATTTACATTCCATAAATGCACTACAATGCTCACGCTCGTCTGCCCCATATATCACAATTATTATTATTAGGTACACCTACACCATTCGTTTCGCTTTGGTAAAGATTAAATAATTATGACGTAAATATGTTTTGTGAATATATGTCATTAATTATACTGAAACTCGATCCCACAACATAAACATCCTATTATATTGCGGACATGGTAGTGCGGGTTCTCGTTGTGTCGGTCTGTAGTACTAGGAAAACAACGCTATCTTAGTAGCTATCAAAGAAAGTAGGTGTAAGTAGGTAAGGAAGTTATTATTATTTTGTAGTATAGTTAATCAATCGTATCTTCAAAATCTTAAGGATATGAAAATGCAATATAGTGCAACCAATTAATTTGAATTCTAAATCTATGTATGCTTATCAAAACTTCTCCTTCTCCTCTCGATTCAGTTGCCATGGCAACGGAAAAAAATCTTTATTGACTTAGAAGATGGGGGTTAGACACTGACTTCTATCATACATGTACGCTGGACTAAACATACTGTATGAAATGAAAGTTGATTTTTGTGCTGATTCAAAGCGCCCCGCTCGAGGTTCTCAGGAACTAAAATTGACACATTTAGATATGGTTAATACCGATATTTCTCAAAATTAGGTAATACTAATATATTCGCCTGGATATATTATAATATTGAAACTAATGTATCAGTATTAGTGATATTTTTAAATTACACTAGTATCAAAATAGTAGACTTGACAAGGCGTATCACTCTTCTACTGTATTGATTTCTCATAGTATGTTGGTACTAAATATCACATATTGGTATTGGTGCTGAATGTTATATGAATGCCTAATAATCAGTAACAATATGTTCAAAAGCAATGTGTAATACTAAATTCTGGAATCATCATCATGGTCATCCACAGCCCGACTTCGCCCACTGCTGAGCACAGGCCTCTCTATTGTACCAATAACCACGTTCCTGAGCCTGGAATTAATTCTGAAATAATATCATGATAATTATAATTTTATTAACAAATGTTTTGAAGTCAAACAATTTATTATCTGCTTCTGAAACAGAGTTGAAAACTGATATAAGTCTTCACCTCGCTGGAATGCTATGTCACTCTTATTTGCACCTTAACACTACAGAGACAGGATCTCAGCGATGAGAGCGAGAAATACGTCCGTTGTAAATTATTATCCATCTCATTACCCGACTGCCGAAGGAGGGTAATGTGTTTATCAGTCTATGTATGTATGTATGTTTGTTCCTATGTGGCGTTCTAGAGACCAAACCCGTTGGCCGATTTTGATGGTTCTTACGTCAATCGATTCGTATTAACCCTGCGAGTGTCACTGGCTACACTGAAATTGGAAAATAGAATAATGGCGGCTTTTGGGCGCCATATTGTGGAGGCCGAAATTATTTTTTCTTCCAAACCCAACGTGTGGAGTATCAAAATAAAGGGTTTGAAGAGGATATTTCAAAAATATATAACACTTATATGTTTAAATATACCTAATTCGAAAAAAGTAATAACTAAAAAGTTTAAATAAAAAAAATTAATCCAAAAGATCAAAAAACCTGGCTGCTTTTTAAGCAGTCGGGTTTTTTGAATTTTTGAATTAACTTTTTTTATTATTATTATTGTATAAATGATGTTCCCTTCACGAATCCGTTGGTCGCCAACCGAACGATTGTAAGTATTAACTAACTGGTGTAATTGAGCAAGGAGATACTTGCTCAAATATACTAGTTTAAAGGATAATTTGTTACCCTATCCCCATATTTAAATCTCACTGATCTGACAGTAATGCGCTATAACTTTACTAGCACGCTATCCACTAGTTTAGGTATAGCTTGCAATCTGACCAATCTGACTGAAAATATTTTACAATTAACCTTTACAGCATATATTCTATTACTTAAAAATGAATCATAATAAAAATAACTGGTTTTTTTTTTTCTCTTACATATTAAATTATTCTCACGATCGATAAAGCTCATAATAGCTATTTATGCAACTGTTACGTTATGGACGGTCTTTTAATACGAGTGCCATTTTTCGGTACAAGCGTAGCGCGTACCGAAATAGGTGGGCACGAGTTATTAAAAGACCAATAACGTACAGTTGCATACAAGATTTTATCTACGAAGGAAGGAATAAAACACAGATATAATATTGTTACGTTCCCGCCATAACACGAAATCTTCATACCATTTCTCATATACATGTCTTGATTTTTCTGGTAGTAAATTATTTGTAGCCGCAACTGCTCTATTTGTTATATCTGGTGGAGTATTATCAATATCACTTGATGTTGAAGACATTTTTAATAAAATTTGTAATAAAATTTAACTCAGATTTTTTCCGGCGTCCACTTTTATTTTTTATTTAGTCTTTATTAGGTATAAGGCAAATATCTTGTAGCCGCAACAGCCAAATAGTATACGATACTTTTGTTCTAAACTTGTTCCATTTTTAAAATCATCATTTACATAGTCTCGACTTCGAAGTAATATTATAGGTACCTGGCTGTATGTTCAGAATGTCTTTGCTTGTGTTTTAGAATTTATGACGATTCGGATAATGCAACCCGATGTCGTTATGGGTATCATAATGAAACCGCTGTCAATTTTGTAATTCGAATATGACGAAACCGAAGTAGATAAAAATATTTTTTACCGAAGGCTGTGTCCCATCTCTAATATTAGTTACATGGACTCTCACGTTAAGTCACGTTGCTATCAGATCATCTAATCAAATGTCTTCATTTTGTCAACGATAATATGAAGTCCAGCGTACTTGTATGATAGAGGTCAGTGGGGTTAGAAATGATTATTTCCATACGCCTGGTAAGATGTAAAATGCTGCTTGACTTTGTAAGTGCGGTTTACTGTCATCATCTGCCTAGCCTTTTACCAACTATATTGGGGTCGGCTTCCAGTCTAACCGGATTTAGCTGAGTACCAGTGTTTTACATGGAGCGACTGCCTAGACATAAATATCATTCCTGCTTAAAAATCAAATGCAATATGAATATGGTAGACTGGTTTACTCATTGCTTACACTATTTAGCCACGTTTATATCCAATACAGATAAAAAATAAACTTAGAAATATATTATTATTATTCACATATATTTTTCGCATGTTTTTTGTTTTAATATTTCTATAATAGCCATTGAAATAAAAAACAAAGCTATTTACTTATATTTTAATTAATTATATTTTACACATTATAATGAAAAACATGGCATTCTTTTTTTTGCGCCGGCTCTTGTCGATTTTTGGGTCACATTTGACGAGTCTTCTTTATATGGGGATTGTAACTAGCCCGTGGATCACGACCCTGTTGACGTGAACGAAACCACGGGCACAGCTAGTACCTACCTAAAATAAAACTCAACCAATTGCAAAGAGTTTATCTCGCAAAATCTCTAAAATGGCTCGACCATTTAACTGTTTTTTTTTGTTGTAATTAATTGTCAGGACAAGGTTCGTATTAATAAAAAAATGTCGGCTCGCTTTTGACCACTATCTGACGTGATGGTAAGCGATGTTGTGGTGTAGACCGTAGGGTGAAGCACGCTTGCCTAAAAGTAACCTAAAGTTTTAGAAAAGCCATTGAAATCAATTTACACCCCACACACACACGTGTGTTGCTGGAGGGAGGCCTATGTTTAGCAGTTAACGTCTTTCCGCTGAAATGATGATGCTGATGTAGCCGGGCCGGGTCGTTAATTACCTTATAAAATAAATTATGTTCGAACGTTTGTCGAACGTTCCTACAAAGTAATTGCGGTATGCAAAAGGAGAAATGTCAATTCGGACGATTTAGATTGTCGTAGGTGTATGTAACGTAAGAACTTGTCGTTCCTTTGTGTTCTCCGCTTCCCGGAAGACATCTCTACGCAAGCTCACCGCCCGCGCCAGCCGTATGTGTAAACATAATAAGTAGTTACAGCGATCCCCACGGCATTTATGCGGAATCTAGTTGGAAGTTACCAAGTCAATATTTTGAAAAAGATGAATCAATCTGCCTAGCTATTGCCCAACTACTCTGACACCACACACACTCACACACTGATCACACACATCTGTTAAACTTAAATAAAATAAAATAAAAGATTATAGAATAAAAACTACCGAAAGTTATCCTAAGAATATTGTAAGTCTACTGCAGCGACATTCAAACCAACATATTCGTATTTTAATATGTGATACTTCTTGCGGCTGAACACTGTTTCCAAAATACAAGCTCAGGCTTTGTTTGGGAATCAGTAGCAGTACCTTTGGAGCAACACACTAATACGATGCTTAAGTTAGTTTAAGATAAGTTGAATGTATTAACTGGCGTCAATAAATGATTTTTATTTACATAATTATGTTGCGGTTAGGTCCCGGTTTAACCGAATGCAGTTTAATTCTACTCATAGATAGTATTTATTTGGAGCGACTGCCTAAGTGACCTCCGCCAGTCAGTGGCTGGGTAACCTGATACCCATTTGCAAGACCAGGGTCTGATTTTCTCGCTTCTGAATAGCGAGACCAATAACTTTCAAAGATCTACTAATAACCACCTGGACCAACGTGCTTCGCGAGGCATGGAAAGGAGAAGTCTCGGTACCTGAGTCACCCATTTATGGACCGACCTCGGAAATCGTTGCCTTTGAAGAGCTTGAAGATCGTTGTGTTTGGGCTGTGAAATCTTTGGTAATACCCGACCAATCCCCTGTTTGAATTCGAAACATTTTGTCAAATATTCTAAAGATCATACAAATATAAATAAAAAAGCAGGAATTGAATCTGAAACCCGAAGTGACCTAACATTTAGCCAATGCATGGAGCTGTCAGCAGCGTTTCTGTTTAACAACGTCGACAGTGGAATACCATGAAACGAATAACACAATGGTTATAATTTATATTTATTTCAATTAGTTACAAGCGGTTTATGACATAATAATATAACCTAGGTACAATAAGTACCTAGGTTATATTAAAGCTAGGTAAACCATAAAATACTTCTACTAGACAACTTTCGACGAAAAGTTAGATTTCAAAGATATAATATATATTGAAGAGCATAAGTTTGAATGCAGCTAAAATAATATAAATATTCTAATCTGTGACTCTAGTCTTATTAGGTAGATAAGAATGGCTCGACAGTACTTTACCATCCCTTACAACCATGCGTTCTTATAACATGTAACAAAAAAAAAACATTTTATTACGATTCACTATAAGTTTAATTTGTATTTTTAATGCGCAGATTGAGAAAGTGATTTTATTAGGTTTCTACAAAATATAAATAAATGCATAGAAACAAATAAAAGAGTAGGTATTCCAACATACTTGCAATACGCTGTATTGTGACAAACAAGGAATAACGCAGCTTGCAACTTAAAATAAAACGAAAACGCAATGCAAACGCACGCCTTGTTGTCAGCAATCCCAAGTGGCTTAGTTACTTGTTAAGTAGAAGCTTATTTTTGTATAAGACTCTATGCTATTAAAAAGAAAGAAATTAGGGAGGTTTTAGAGACGTGTCTCGCCGAACTTCGAAGTGATCGCTATGCGGCTCCTCCTTCCCGTGCCATTGGCGTTGGGCGGCACAGCTCCGCCAATGAGGCCGCGTTTAGCCCCACTCGCTGCCATTTCGTATGACTAAGATTACGTTTTCCTCGATTAAGAAAAATTACCATTTTTCAACAATTATTGCACAAATGCGCGGTAACAATTATTGCATAACGGAGAGTCACATGTGCAAATTACTGGACTAGAGGGGAGTAGTATATCGAAGATTTTTGGCTTTTACAAGGAGAGTGTGGTTTCGTGTTTAGAGCTTGGGTAATTAACCACATATTCAGGTAACAAGTGTGAGGACGCCTACCACAACGGCGGGCGTCGAGCTTTAGGTTGATATGTTCGAAGCGTGTGACATTCGTATTCGCTCGTGGAGTAATTGAGTCAGTCCGCAGCTCGGCCACGGCGCGCGTCACTCGCATCGCGCTCCGCTTGCGTCAAACGTCCGACGACCGAAAGCGAACCTGCGCCCGCCCGCCCAGAGTGCGCCTATAACGACTTTATAAAAATAAATCCCAATACTATTCACAATTATTGTTTATAAATAGTTAGTAGTTAGTCAAGCTGAACAAATTCACGTGTTTAACAACAAGCGAAAAAGTTTACCAAAAGTGATTATACAAACTATTAATTAAAAACTTTGTAGTGTTTAAACAAGGATGTTAATATTATAAGAAGACTTTTGGATTTCAAGACGCCTGTGGAGAATTAACTTAGCACCGAAATAGAAAAAGTGGGTGAGTACATAATTGAATTAGAATTAAATTCTTCAAAATTCAATATAAAAAAAGAAATTTATTAATTTAGAAAGAAATGTTGGCTTAATAATTAGCTTCTCTTTTATTTTTAAGGTAATTCGTAGGTAGGTAGCTATGTCAGATGTATGTAATTAAATCTATATTTAATTGAATGTTCATAGTTTTTTCTTATCTGAATGAGATGCCGTTTATATTGCAAGCCAGTGAAAAGTGCACCACATGCAAATATTTCAAACGCAGAATATTATCGCCTTAAAAATACCTACATATAACTCACCGGTATGATGTATGCTCTGATTGAATGCGCCACATCATCACAAATTCATAATCAAATCTTAAGCCTAATTAAAACAGATGTCTATCTACTCTAATTACCTACTTTCATAAAACTAACTTAACTACTTTTATAACTAACTAAAATAGTTTTGAACGAATAATTGAATGATTGAATATAAAATTATTGAGAGTAATTAAATAACAAAGTAATTCAATTATTTAACTGAAAATGATACGTTCCTATTAAAATATAATCTAGTGATGAGAGGCTTTATTTCATTAAGGCCCGATTTTCAATAGTCTTAAATAACTTTTATATGAGGAATAAAAATGGCGGTTTGACAGCTTTTGTATAGAGAATGTCAAACGGCCATTTTTATTACTCAGTTAAAAGTTATCAGACTATTGAAAAATCGGCCCTTACTAAATTTTTTTTTTAAGCCTGATTACAAGTAGATATCCTGCACCACAAAATGCCAAATCAGTTTTTATGATGAAGGGATTGGTCTGGCATTTTAATAGTAATTTGCTGCAAAAAATCTGTATTTGACATGTTTATATTTTGTTTTTTTTTAAATTCCGCGTTCAATGTGTTGATAAATTATAAGGCATTAGAAAATAATTTTATCTTTCAGTACGAAAAATTATATTCAGCCGTGTTTTTTGAATTTTGTATAGTATGGAATGGAAAACATCAATTACCTAGGTAACTCTAACTATTTATTAATTTCAGATAGTACCGATTACTAATCGCACTCGCAGTAGGTTTAAAATGCTTTAGAATCAAAAATTTTAACATTGAACTTGAAGACAGAAAAACGAATGAATTAGGTATTTCAAGATTCGTAATAAAGAATGAGAAAATATTGTTTGTAAATATTATAACTTCTTTTTCCCTTTAACTCATAATGACGCTCAAAGCGGGGCCAAGCAGAATCTTAGTAAAACGGCATCGCTTTACTGCCAATTAATAATTGTAGGCTATTTTGCAAAAATCGAGTTGGTGCTTAGTTGAATACCAAATGACCACAGTTGGTCGTCTTCTTAAAGAAATAAATAGTGTGGTAGGTCCAAAAGTGGCCCCTTATTGTTAAGTATATAGTCTAATTTTCCAGTACCTACCTATTTCTTCTTCTTCATGTTGCTGGCATGAGAGTCAATTAAATGGCCCTAAACTTTGGCAATTCCACGGCATTGCCGATGTAAAGATTCGATATGTGATTTTAGTAATCCTTTTAAATACCCTTCCCCCTTCTTTAATAACAACGTAATAAAAGCGCCTGCTACTATCTACTATTTATTAGTTAAAATATTTAAAAATACTGCCAAACTATGGTCCAGTGTTTTATATCTAGTTAAGTCCCTAGTATATTTAACTATTGGTTAAGTTAACTATGGATAAAAAAACCGGCCCCTAGAGCAAATCAGTACAATCAAAGAACGATGAATATTTTTTTGAACAGGTTTTTTTGTGGCGCACTATTACATACCCTATGATAGATTATATGTAATAGATTTTATAATGATTGTAAACATATAAATGTCGATACTGTTTTGTATACGTTACAGACCTTATTGTGGTGCTGTTTGTACTTACTTAGTTATTGTGTATACAAGGGCATGTGCTTCCAATCCATACCATATATTATTCTGCGTGGACTCTTTATAGATTGGATAACTCTCTATATTTAGGTCAATGAATCTTCATGTTAAATAGTAGGGGTTTTTGAAAATTGACCTATCTAAATGTACATTGTCTACAGTGGCCCGGAGTACCGATGGGTCGGGCCTCGATGGAGGCTGCGAAGACGACGTCTCGCGGCTGACACCAGGCCTGCATCCAGAAACAACCTTCGACATGAACGATCTGCCCTCAAACGCCTATACGTTGGACACTCGCAGAATGCAATTATATTCGCACCCACACGTTCATCCCACGGTGAGTCAACGCCTTTGTTTCAGGTACCTACCTTCGGTTATCTGACATAAAAGGAACGCCTCTAGAATTTTCTCGAACTAACCTCTGACGGAATGACAAAAGTGGGCAGTGATAAAAGATGTGGTTGCCCTTGCACAAGAAGATAGTAGTAGTCGTATGGAGTAAAACAAGTGACGTCTGTGGTGCGATGTCTTGACGTGTATCGATTAAACTGAAAACATCATAAGTTCAAAGGTTCGTGGCTAATCTGTTTCTTTCATGGAAAACATACGCATAGCGCCAGGCAACAAAACACGTTATATGTGTCAAACAAAATGACGAAAAGAACGGTTAGAACTAATACGAATCGAATAAACTGAGGCAAAACAATTCCGACTTTAAACCATAAAAACGTCGACAGGAATAATAAAAATATAACGTTGAAAAGATGAAATGCGTTGCAAGGCGCAAGAATAAGAATAATTTGAAGGTATACCGGCCCGGGCGTAAGGTTTCCACTCTGAGAGTGGCCATTCGACTCGCCTTCGTTACTCTAACAGTTCACATGAGCAAATTCATTTTTGTATTCTGAGTCATGCTCAATGACCCTACCATTCTCTCATCGTTATGCCACTGCATAAGCAAAATTATAAATAAATGTAATCTACCTAATAAAATTCATAAACTGACAGACAACGCGTTGCCTACTAAGCCTACCTTCTGCTGGATCCAGTAGCTTAACATTTTGCAATAAAGTTCCGTTATAACTAACGAGAGTATTTTTTAAAAAATTCTGTGCCCAAAGGGGTTAAACAGGAGATGAAAATTTGTGTGGGAGTTTGTCTTTTTTTTTCAAGTAAAATCGGTAATTCATAGGCATAATTAAGATATAAAGAGTCTTCAAATTTCGATTCCGTAGGTACCTTGCAAGGAACTAACTCGTTATATTTGATAAATCTATACTAATATTATAAAGCTGAAGAGTTTGTTTGTTTGTTTGTTTGAACGCGCTAATCTCAGGAACTACTGCTTGGAATTGAAAAATTCTTTTTGTGTTGGGTAGTCCATTTATCGAGGAAGGTTATAGGCTATATAACATCACGCTACGACCAATAGGAGCGGAGCATCAATGAAAAATGTTCCAAAAACGGGGAAAATTTATTCTTTTTGAGACGCAACGTATTTAGAGTAGGTGGGTTAGCTTGGTAGGTAGCCAGTTGACGGGAGCGAAGCCGCGTGGGACAGCTAGTAAACAATAAGACACTGTCAGTTGTAAATAAATCATGTTTTCTCTCGTAATTAATTTATTTTAATAATATAATTACTTTCATAATAGGCAGTGGTGATCATGACGTTTAGCCGCCAGGCACCGCGCTATCGCAACACTGAACTCATGTTATCAAAGATGTCTTCGTCACCACCCGTTACATCACCGACCTTGTTTGTTTGACTTTTTCTTGCCATTTTATCACTGTTTTAAAAGTTACTGATTTTTATAGTAAGTAATTATGAACCAAATAAGATAAATGCTGCTCTAACTAGGCCTAGGTTAAAATATATAGATAGAAAATGTTGTTATAATATAATAATAAATTTGACGTATATTTCTTTCAGATGTCTGTTTTTCTTAAATTCTTTTTTTATTTGCTTAATTGTGTGTGTGAGAAATAATAACGATATATGTACATACAATTACAAATATTGATCGAACAAAGATAAACATTTGAAACGTTCGTAATAGAGACACAATTTTATGAAAATTAAAGCAATTACGACCGAAGCAGAGTTTTATCAAATGTCCCTGACATAAGTTCATCGCGAACCGAACAACAGATTGTCAATAAGATTCAGTAGGTACCTATCATAACTGTAGCCTATAATAAAATTCTAGCTTGATCATGTGAGATACATACGACATGTAGTTAGAAATGTTATTGTTATAATGACCTATTGTTGTTAGTATACATACGTTTTGTATAATATTCATTAACATTAATTTATTACCATTCTGATCGTGATCGAATCACACTTACTCTTTTTTTCACTAGTGAAATGCAATAATATTGATTTACTACTTCTTGATTTCAACTTAATTTATGTCTTTTAGACAAATGAGTGATTTTCAATATTATATGATACTTATTGTTGGTATCTACACTATCTACTTTAATATCGGAATTACCATCTACTCCGTTTAGTTATGTAGGAACTGTGATGTGAAACTTGCTTGCGGAAGAGAACCTTACAGCATGCGGGCTGGCTGCAAAATAGTGCTGGCTAGTTTCAAATAGTCACTTGATTTAAAATCTGTAAAGATATTACACAGACAGCCGTTGGTGGATTTAATACAGTAGATCTCTAAGAGTAAAGGTGTGCCCGGGGGCCGAACCCCACTAGCAGAGGCCCCGTTAGACGTCTTTGAATGAAATGTGGCACCAACCGACGACTGAACGAAAAACATCCGCATGAACTATGTAAGTGGACAAGGACAATCCTCGTTTGGTGGCAAAATATGGAAATAAATGATTTTAGGCTATGGCATTCAGTGGTTCATTATTAAAAAGATACGATCTTACATAACCTACATTAACAAGAACGTAATGATTCATTTTACCAAACGATACTCACGCGAATCGTGATTCTGACGATATTAGTGGTCCTGAAACTTCTACGAGCATATTGGTATTCGCATGCTCACAACCCCGTGAAAAGTAAAAAAGCATTTTATTTTTTTGATTCTGAGCCGATTTTGATGACCCGGGCCCAGAATAAATAATTCACCCGGGTAAAATAGGCTAAAAATATAGTTCCGTAGTCGGATTACAGTTTTTATAAAACCTTTTGCTTGTTTGTTGGTTAGTATCCTGTGAAAATCCCAGATCAACGCAATATGAATTAGTATTATAACATTTAAATAATCCTGTCTTGTCGGGTTTTCCAATTATCCTGCTAATATAATGGAAACTAAATGACAAATTATACACAAAACTTTCAATTTTAAGTTAGTAACTACACTAACTGCGATCGTTGGCCAGTCAGCTGTAGCTCAAATGTAATAAAAAAAACGTTCTGACTGTTTTTGAAATTGTATAACAGTAACTAAGTTAGCGCACCCCAGCCAAATGGATTAATCTAGCATAGCTGCATCCGGAGAGCGCTACAACCAAGTTGGTTGCAGTTGTGTGGAGCACATCACAATAACACTATAGTGCATCAATATTAATAAAATTGATAGGTACGCTAATAATATACTCGATAGTGTAAAACAGTAGTATTAGATATTTAATATATATATTTATAATTATTTACTATTTTTAGGGGAATAGTGGGATTAAAACATGCCAATTAAAACTAGAAATAGAATTTTGATTTTAATTATAATCTGAATAAAATCTTTACTGGAAATGTAGACTAGTAGAGAATGCCTTGTATTATTAAGTCCACCTATGTACCACTATTGTACTTACATGAAGTTTAAATAAATTAAAGCTTTTAAAAACAACAATTAGAAACTAGCCTTTATTAACAATCATTTACTTGGTTTTAGTTTACAAAATAAATCTTTAAATCCTATGGCTTCGGTACATTTGGCACATATTGTTTTGCTTTTACTTTTTATAGGCCTTCCACAGCCTGATTCAATGACCACGGTCGTGACATAATTTACACCACAGTATATCTCTTCCTGGCTTTTTCGTCACCTCGCTGTCGCCCCACTTTCAACAGGGTCTCCCTCTCTGTCTTTTTCCTTCTATAGGATACTCTTTTACTAGTTTGCCCCATTTTTCTTGTTCGTATCATGAACGAATAATATTAAAAAAAAAACTTGACGCACTTGACAGAATGTTCACCATACGTAGTAAGGTTTATGTATGTTTGAAACATATTTCATGAGTTGTGAAGTGAACATAAAGGCTGCGCTAGCAGTACTGGCGTGCGATGACGTCGACGCAGCTGCTTCGGCACGCGGCGACTCGTATGACTCCGCTGTAATTCGACCGGACCCTGTGACAAATGTGAAAAGTATTACGATTTTAAAGTGCGCCCGTGCGCTCTTGCTGCCGTCCAAAGTTCTCTCAATACGTTTCATTCGATAAGTAGGTACATGCACAAATATTTTTATTTCTCAATTGAATTTCTTGTTTGTAGGTCTGGCTTGGTACCTACCGATTATTGTTATTGTACCTACCTAAAATGTTTTCTTTGTATAATTTAATGCGAATTAAGGTTGGTCTGCAATCCTTTCTTTTACAAGTTATTTTCGTTGTCAGGTTATTTAGTAATTATAAAATTGACTATAAATATTTGAATAGGTAAATCAGTAATTACGCCCACAGTTCTGTTATCGTACTAATAATATAAATGTGAAAGTTTGGGTGGATGGATGGATGGATGTATATTTGTTACTCAATTACGCCAGAACAGCTGAACGGGTCTGGATGAAATTCGGCATACGGATAGATTATAGTATGGTACTTTTCATCCCGGTATAATGTTCCCTTGGGATAATAAAACACTAATCACGCGGGTGAAGCCGCTGGCAGAAGCTAGTAACCTTATAATATTGTAAATGCGAATGTGAGTTTGTTTGTTTGTTACTTTTCATGCCTAAACCGATGAATCGATTTAATATTACATAAAATTCAAAACAAAAACAATGTTGATAAACAGCAATGATGATCTATGAACTTTTCAAAAGAAACATAGTCGGAATTTTCTAAATAAAGTAGTTTAGATTTGAAGAATATTTGAAAAGATGTGAAATATTAATGTCGCAACTGACCCCAATGAAAATAAAGCATAATAGTAAATAAATGATGCCAATGTTACAATGGTGACGAAATTGAAGATCGACCGTCAAAGCGTCGACCGCTTAGCCGGCATTATTATGAATAGTGCTAACACAACGGAAACTACTGTTCCTTGGGAACGTGTTCAACGTCTACACTCTGTAATCATAGTCCGGTTAAAATAGACATTTCGGTTTGTATTAATTCGCATATATTCCGATGTTGATAGGAATCTAATGTGTTTTTTTTTAATAGGTACACAATATGTAAGCTGCGTTGTGGCCTGTGGGTTGATAGGTTATTTTGTAGAATTAGCCAAGCGCATGCAAATAAAGTTAAGCCGTGGGTAAAAGTACACAGCTACAGATATAAGGTATAAGGTAACCTGTCCCGTAAATCTATGGATATAACAAATGTATTGGGTAAGGTCATGGTACACTCAGATTTTTAAATCGCGATCGTTTATGTGTATGTAGTTACTTACTTACTGCTGATTTATACCGCAACAATGTATTTCATTCCATTGCAAAATTATGATTATGACCTTTTAGCTGTAGGTACCTTGTATGTATTTCTGCTAGCTAATCATGTTACACTCGTGCCTGTCCAATAAGAATGCATTAATTGTTGTAGGGAATGACCTGATGCTGAGTCTCAAATAAAATAGGTAATGGAACGTTTAACGGTCTGAATAGTTTAGTAGTTACTGTTATCGTCTTGAAAATTAATAAGAAACATACGTTGGAAATACAGAACCAGCAAAAATATGGGAGTAATAAGAAAAACAGAAAATGCTGATTTTGATCTTCATTAAAATGCGGTCACACAGAAGCCATTAAGAAAACGGTCGGTACTTTAATTCGATTTGTTCGCTATTGCCTAGTAAGAATTGGGCAGTAACAATTTATCGTAGATATTACAGCTAGATAGTGTATGATCTTAAAGAAACAACTCTCTACATTATGGTGAAAACTGCAATCAAATCAGGCACAATCAAACACGAAAATAGACTTTATTTATTGATACTGAATGAGAGTAGGTAGTTACATAATTACTAACATTATTACACTGAATGAGTGTTAGTTCTAAAAACAATTAAAAGAGTCAGTTAAAACGTAAAATAAATCCAAAGACGGCGAGTGCAGGTCACATTGTGTTAAGAAAACGCAGAGCTAGTCGAAGTACCCTGCACCTGCACGTGCAAGAGAATGTTCAGTGTTTGTACATTTGTTCAGTGATCGTGGGTGGCCCTGTACTACATTTTTACATATGTATATTTTACTCGAGCGTCAACTTTCATTCGAGACTTACCTCCAACCGAGATTCAATCTTAAATAAGGGTTGTAAAGAACTAAATGAGCGGATAGAGCTAAAAAGTAGCTTATCGGAAATATTGCTAAGCCATACAGCTAATTCGGTCGTGTACAACATACAATGGGCCTATTTCACGAGCCAATTAACTTTGTGACATTTTTATTGTTTTTATTTTGCTGGTATCGAATGTATTTTACAGATAGATTGGGAAACTAACTTGATGGTTGGAATGGCCAGATAATTCATTTCTGTCCTAAAATACTAACACAATGTATTTTTAATGACCAACTGTTCCTACCCTCGATTTTAAACATTTTATTTCAAAGAACTTTCAATGATAATTATAAGATTACATAAGTATTTAATAATACCAACTTGTAGCTGCCCCATTGCAAGGCAAAGGCCTCTTCTCTTACACAGAAGGCGCGAGCACTTATTATAACCACGCTTGCTCGAGGCGGATTGGCGATTTCAAAAGTCCACGTTTCTTCACGAAAATATCATGTTCTTTGCCAAGATAAACTTAGAAGTTACAAAAGAATGGGATTCGAACCCACGACTTCAAGCACGAGAGGTGTAGTCTTAGCTACTGGGCCACCACGACATAATTATTTACCTTCTTACAAGTTTGTACTTGTGGATATCCTATGTATAAAGAGAGGAAGATCTCTTGTTTATATAGACACACGGCAGTGTGCGGCAGTGCGTCAGCCAAGATCGCGAAGCAAAAGGGCGACACATCGGCCGAAGTTTTTATTACACGAACCATTGCAGCCCACTTTTGACCCCATCATAATTTCAAATCTATTAAACTTACACGCATTTTGCGTTATCTAGTAAGACTCACTTTTTTCTGATTCTGATCACCAGATACCAAATTTTAATAAAAAAACTACTTACTATTCACGAGATAATTACATCTGACAATCGCTATTTTTATCACTTATTAATCAATAGTTTAGACTTCCAGGTGACATAGTAAGTTGAAAATTGGTGTGAAGATAGATTATTAAACTTGTTATATTCTATGCCACTCAGTAGTGCAACTTGGCAAGATTTTACCCACCAATAATTGAGTTTCAGTAAAATTTACTCATGTAAGTTTTAACTTGCTATGTCACCTGGAAGTAGTCTAAACTTTATCGTGTAGCAAAAAAAAAAAAAAAACTTTCACAGCAACTGAAGCTCGTTGTTCAGTCGTTGACCCACTAAAAGTTAAACGAATTAAAACCTTCTGCAATTAGCAGTAGATAAGTGTTATTTAATACGAACTAGCTTAACATACTATAACGACTTGTTCAAGGTAGGCAAATATTATAGAATACAGTTGTGCCAATTTGATCATTAACACGTAACGTTAGGGTTGGCAAGCTTTTGAATATTGTTTTGTCACATGATGGACTTGTTAATTTCAACAATATTTATTAAGTCGATTTGGTCTAGTAGTTGCAACAGTGAACCTATGTCAGCATGACTACCTAAAGAAGTAAGACTTGACTTGACTTAAAGAATTAATTAAACGCCCAAAAAATATTTTTCCGAAAATTGTTGTGAGATTTTATAAGACCGATTACACATGTGACCAGTTTTTTTATCCGTACTTCACTCAAACAATGGTTAAATATGCTAAACAATAGTTGCAATTTTCGATTAAACGCGTTTATTCATCAATTGTTAGACTGAGACATGGTTAAATAAATAACTCTCCAACTTATTTGAACACTGGCTATGCCTTCAACTGCCTACCCTGCTTACCTTAGGTAGGTACCCTTTTTACCTAGACCTACCTAACCTACTTACCTACCTGCCTACCCTACTTACCTTTCTACCTACCAATTATTTTCTAGGATCATTCTTCCGTGGATAATCTTAACACCGACATTCAGTAAATGGCGTAAAATTCACAAAGACATCTATCGAATATGGAGTTCCACTGTCCGAATTGCGTGTGGTGTGATATTTAACTTCTTGAACACATTAAATACATCTAACTTGATAGAGTGAACCGATTGCGATGAAACAAAAACTAAGTAATACTTCAAATTACGCACACTTTTTATGTATAAAACTTATTTACATTGGTTTCGTACATTTTACGTGATGCGTGCACAACTAAACAGATAAACAGACTCAAATTCCAAAAATGCTGGAGAGTCAAAATTTTTCAGAAAAAAAATTTACTATATAATTTTCTTTGGAAATATTATCAATGTCCAAAAACTACTTTTCTACAAATTTATTATATTTCGCGACTTCGTTCGCGTAATTTTGTTGTCCTATAAATGACTCTCTTATGTGCAGTTAGTGAAGGAACCCAAAAAAAAAAGTATTGTTTCGAATTTTTACAGTTTCTTATCTATTTGAGACAGCCCCAGTAAGTAATTAAGAATACTACTACTACGTATGCTACTATTATTAAATCAATATAAAATGGGATATCCTAGTTATACGGGGTTTATTGGTTCGGGACGATTCGTTATTTGACCTTAAGAATAATACATTTTAGGTGCCCGCCACAAAGTAAAATCCTCCTCTAAAATCTTAATAACCCCATTTAGCCCCGATGAGGGTCGAGTTTTGAACAACCCAAATATGTAACATTCCTCAAAAAAACTTTGGGGTTGTTTTAATAACACGTTTTATTTAAATTTCGATTATTTGGTTTAAGGCCAAGGAATTAGATTTTCCATACAAACAAATTGTGTCCCTTTTCACCCCCTTAAAGGATGAATTTCCTAAGTGCTCCTCTAGAACCCTACGTCAAAAACGAAAACCTGTTCAGTATGATTCTTAGCTTGGGGTTAGTTTCGTAAAACTAATAATGACACCCTTTGTTATTTACTTTTGTTGGTATTTATGTCAACTTTCAAATTTATTAACCCAAGAAATAAGATTTTTCAAAAAAAAAAAAATACCAAAACAAGCCCTAAATAATCTTTTGGGGTAAGGTTTGCATTATCAGTTTTCCGAATTGATAATGCAAACCTTTATCGTTTATTAAGGTTGGTATTTATGTCAAGTTCCAAGTTTATTAACTGAAGTTATAAGATTCTTCAAAAAAACCTAAGCTTCCATAAATCGTCTTCAGGGGTAGTTTCAATTATTAATAAAAACAAACTTTATTATTCATTTAGGATAGTATTTGTGCCAAGTTTCAAGTTTGTTGACCCATGAAATCAGATTCTTCCATAAAAACTTCAGCACTCCCTAAATCATCATTTGGGGATAGTTTCGAAAAAGTAATAATGACAAACTTTATCATTTACACATTTACTATTTGTACTAAGTAACTTTTGGCCGAATTTATTAGATTTTTCATACAAAATTTGTCCCCCTTTTTCACCCCCTTTGTGGTAGAATTTCGAAAGATCGTTTCTTAACGGATGTCTGCGTCATAGAAAGAACACACCCTCCAAGTTTTAGGTCTCTACGATCAGCGGTTTAGGCTGTGCGTTGATCCGTCAGTCAGTCATTCAGGACCAAGCATTTTATATGTATAGAAGATAGAATAGATAGATTATGTATTGATGATGATGATTTGTGAGCCTAACAAATGATGAAAAAACGCATTGTACCGAAATTTTAAACAATTGATTGGAATAACTACGGATCAAAAAACTGGGCCTAAGGCTCACTTGCGCCGAAAGGCAGTGTTAAACTTAACTCAAAGTTAGTTCCTAATACAAGGTTAAATTAAACATTATTATTTCCCTTTTTATCATAATATGTCATACATAATGGGCCTGGGTTAGCTATTAACTCGGTGTTAGCAAGATAACTCAGGCTGGTGCAAGCGGGTCTTCATAATCGGTGGAAAGGGTGTAAAAAGTTGGTACTCAAGACAAACTGATCCCGTCTAACAAGGTTTGACCATACGAACTCCAAATAAAATATCAACGAGTTTATGGACTGGCTGAATAAAAAAATAAAAAAAATATTTTGAATGAAGAACATAAATCGTGGAGCGATTGGCGCGAGACATGGCGTGGGTCAATGAAAACGAAAATTTTTGAAGCATTTTGTAAAAAAGTGGTAGTTAATGTGTTTTCAGTGATTGTCTTGGTGTTAGTAGAGAATTATTTATGTTGTAGAATTTTCAATAAACGTCTCTGTTGTTAAGGTCTCTCGTCACAGTTTTCGTGGTGGTAGTATAATGATCGATTTGTTGGGTCGTTTGGTTTTGTATTATTCAGTACAAGTATTTTTCATTTGTGGTTTTAGTAATAATAATAGTTTATTGTGGGCTGAGTGAGTATTTTGTTGTTGTTCTATAAATACCGTGTGAGTCGAGTTAATAAAAAAGTATTTAGTTTTTGGTGTACTGCGTGGAATATCTGCCAGTAAATGTTTTCCTGTACGTAGTTAGATATGTTAACTACATACATATAAATATAACTACGTACATTCATTTTGTTCTCACATACAAATGACAATTAGTATATTTGATATAGAACAAAGCTGGAAGTCGTTGAATGCTAATTATATTGTTATAGGGATTTGCATGGATTCGTGGGCCTTTATTAATGAAAGGTAAAAATGGACCTGGTTCGATTCAATTTGTGTAGGGGTAACATAACGTGGTTAGGTGTCTGATTGAAATTAAATCAATGCTAGTATCAAGTATGCAATAATGAAGTGTAGGTACTTCTGTGACGATTGTTGTACTTACCTGCCTTTTTAGTTGAGGCACAGACAATATAATACTAGCATACAGATGCCTCATCTCATTCAAAAAAACCGTGATGACGTAACTAGCGTTTTTTATCTGATTATACCGATTATTTTTTGTAAATCAATCGCGTTCGGTTCCGTTCCACGGCGATAGATAGATCACCATCTATATCCGTGGAACGGAACGGAACGGAACCGAACTGATCAGTATAGTACGTCGGCACGGTGGTATGGGATGATACACCACTGGTTGAGTGTTGTGAGTCTAATCTGGTTTATGACATTTACGGTGGAAGCGGCGTTACTTGAGATGGCCATAATTATGTATTACTAGCTTCTGTCAGCGGCTTCGCCCGCGTGAAAGTCGAAAATTATCCCGTGGGAACATATTCCCGGGATAAAAAAAGTTTCCTATGTTAACACAGGATACTTTTTCCAGGATCCAGGGTGTTCTCTATCTTCGTACCAAATTTCATCAAAATTGGTCCAGCCGTTTCAGCGTCAAGAAGTAACAAATATACACACACTCACAAACTTTCGCCTTTATAATATTAGTGTGATGATTTTTATGTCCATCTGTCTAATGTTGTTCCACTGCAGGGCCAACGTCGTTTAGAAATACCAAAATTTGATGTCTTTGAGAAATACATAAGTATCAAAAGCTGATCATCCAAAGTTGTCTCTTGAATTGTCTGGTAGTTTATTCTAAACAAAATGGCTGCAAAAACTATCTAGTTATCTATTTGAATGAATGATGACGATGATGTTAGCAATTCAGCAATGCTATGTTTTTTTTTCAAACTTAATGGCGGCTCTGAACACGAGGCGACTTGTTGCGCAGTAGCAAATTCATATGTTAGCGGGGCTAATGGATGGATTATCTATTGTGCAAAGAGATCCTCATTTCACTGCTGCTATTAAATTTAAATCGCTACCTAATAAAATTTGAAAAAACTGGTTCTCAGATCATATTTGGTTAACTACTTCTGTCGTCGAACAAGTGTGGCTTTTGTGATATTGATGAACTAGGTACTATTTATTTATTATTCATTAAAACAAGTACAAAGGCGGACTTAATGCCTTAGGCATTTTCTATTTTTTTTGATTTTTTTTAAATCTATTTTTGGTTTTTCTGTTTTTGGGTTATTGTTTTATTTCAGTAAATTTACTCATTTATATATATATATATTTATTTATGTATAATAAAAATATCTGACCTGTAAACAATTTAGAGGTTTTTATGTATATAATATGGGTAAAAGATTTTATGTGATTTATTAAAATTTTCCATTTTGTTGATATTATTGTTGCACTAACATAAACTAGGTAATTTTTTGTTGCTTTATTGCAAAAAGATAAAATACGTCGGTATTTATTCTAGACTGACTGCTGCCAGCGGCTTGGCCCACTTAAAAGTTCAGAGAAATGTATCATTATTATCCTAATCCCAGGACATGGTCTACCCGTGGGCTATAAGTTTCATCCAAATCTGTTCACTGAGCCGTCGTATATTGTTTACGATTAAAACCAAGCTGTGAACTTTGCGTCGCAAAACCTCCCAAGTTCTTTCTAACCGACTTCAAAAAAAGGAGGAGTTTCTCAATTCATCGGAATCCATATTTTTAAATTTATTTAATTTACCCTATTACTCAAAGACGCGAGGATCTATTACAAAAAATTCTTGTTTCGTTTGAAAGCGTATACTTTCCAGATGGTTCCATGGTCATCAGGTCAGGATGTGATGATAAGATCGAATGGAAATCGAGGCAACTCCTCAAATATTATAGGCAATCATATAGCGATTTTGGTATTTTCGTCAACATGGCAAACATTTGCACTTGGAACTGGAACTCCGTTATAAAACAATGTGTCCTAGTCGTGTTTGGGTTTATTGTCATGAACTGTACTCTGGCCATAAATGATTTTCATGGTAATATTGACTACCAAAATTAAAATAACTTTCTTTTTTGAAATCGGTGTCAAAAAACGAAAAATCATCATCATCATCATCAGCCTATAGCAGTCCACTGCTGGACTTAGGCCTCTCCATTTGCACGCCATTTGCTTCGATTTTCGGCAACTCTTAGCCAGCTGCTACCAGCCACTTCGCGAAGATCGTCACTCCACCTAACCTGAGGGCGTCCCACCTTACGTTTACCAATTCGCGGTCTCCACTCAAGAACACGTCTACCCCAACGGTCATCGTTTCTACGACTTATATGGCCGACCCATTGCCACTTCAGCTTACTTATTCTGTGAGCTATGTCGACAACTTTGGTTCTCTGCCGGATCACCTCGTTTCGGATTCGATCCCTTAGAGAGTCTCCGAGCATAGCCCTTTCCATAGCTCGCTGAGCAACTTTGAACCGATGAACCAGCCGTATTGTGAGTGTCCACGTCTCGGCGCCGTAAGTCATAACAGGTAGGATGCACTGGTTGAAGACTTTGGTCTTCAGGGTCTGTGGGATACGTCACGAGAAGTCCCGACGAAGTTTTACAAACGCCGCCCAGCCCAGCTATATTTTTCTATTAGCCTCCTTCTCAAAGTTGTTCTTACCAAACTGCAGAGTTTTATATTTTTGAGATACCTGTATTTTCTTAAATATTAATATAGGATGTATTTGCACTGATTTATCGAGATCGGACCCTTTAGTTATAGATTAAGAGAACTTCGTTTTTTTTATGTTATGCAGTTTTTGGAATCGGTCTTATAATATTATAAAACTTCTTCATAGGCGAGCATGATTTTTTAGATTAGTTGTTTCTCCTCACACACTTGATCCGTACGCACTTAAGTGACGGGGCCTCAGGCTCGGAAGAGTAAACCCCTGTTTTCTCAACATTCGATTATCGGGCTGTTAACTTAATCGGCGAATAATCACCGGTTATCTGCTGTGATTGGCTATTGAAAATTCATTCAACCAATCACAGCAGATAACGTGTGCTTGAAAATTTGTCACATTAATTCTGAGATAATTTAGCGGTAAGAAACCTGGCCTAAGACGTAGTGCTTGTATCAAACTATGACCAGGGACGGGGAGGGGATTAAATAGGGCCGCTAAGTTCACAGAGTGGAAAATATCTTACAATTCTCAATCTCTGTCTTCAATAAATGCATCTTTAATTTTCTTCAATGCATATTGCAACTGCATGGGGTCGCTGCTATAATTTATTGCACTTTTTTCTGTGGTTAGATATTTGTAGTTCCGTCATTACTTTCGAAGCCCACATGAATTAGGAAAATTTATAGAATGTGGACATGGGTCCTAAAAAGATCCATCTCCAAAAATTTGGGCTGATGGTGATTTTATTTTACTCTTACTTCTCTAGTTAGTCGTTTTACTTTCTGAAGATATTCTTGAAATATTGTTCGAAATTTTAAGTTTTCCCCAGTAAAAGTGACTGTCTTTTCTAATGCACTCCAAAAATTGCACTATATTTGATTTTGGCTTTAAATATTTTTTTACGTGGTTATTCCACGCTTCGATAATATTGTTTGTTTTTTTGTAATAACTACACTATAATTCGCTGGTCCTCGGACATTCTTCCATTATGTAAACCCCCACTGATCAAATGTTGCGGGAGATGGGAAAGTGCTGCACACAACTTCACATGAATTATTTCAAATTTAGATTTGGTTGTACCCAACTGTTTTGCTTTTCGCCATAAACATCTTGTTAAATGGAAATAGCAACCAAGTATCTTCACTCCTGGGATAAAGATTCGAAGTGCTAATATAGCGAATATTTCAAAATCTAAATTGATTAAAGAAATAAGAATCTCAAATTTTGCACGGGTTTTGTCAGGTAAGTGTCAAGAGTATCGGGAACACATTAATAAAATAATTTTAGCTGCCAATATCTGCAATGTTGATCAAAATATTATAACATCTTTTTTGTTAACTGTGTTTTAACTGCTTTTTTCTTGTGGTCCCAAAATACTAATCAAAAATAATATTATATTTATAGGCGGAATCTGGGACCGCGATCCCGGTCCAAAAAAGCCCCACAACCCATTAATGCAATACATTTCATTTTTTTTTCTAATAAATTATTATTAATAAAGTCATTGTCCTTAGCGGATTTTTGGGTGCTAAGTAAAGAAACAAAAGTGAAGTTCTATTGAAAAAAAGACGTGAAAACAATTGAAATTAGTACATTATTTTTGGAATTTGCCAGCAGAAAGAGCGAACATATCAATGTGATGGCAATTCTTGTTAGAGTTATTGGTAAGTCGACGCAGAGATACACGAAATATGCTTAAACATGCGTTATTGCGACAAGAGGTCCGCTCGGAATGTGTAGAAACCGTTGAAATGCTATTGTTTCTGTACGAGTAGGTAGTACCAAGCCAATCTTCACATGGCAATTGATGTACAATTATCTAGTCTATACTGTAAGGACGAATAGCATTGATTCAGTCCCAACCGTTGAGTCTTTAACTGGTAATTTTAATCGTTCGTTCAATTGCTTCAAATATAAATATTATATTAGATGATTTTATTATATTATGATAAAATGGAATTCTCGTGATGCGACTCATTTTGAGATTGTGGACTTGAAAACGCCCATTAATTACCATGCTATTTTCGTTTAATCCCACCCTGCGATCCACTGTGTCGTCTCGTCACTATCGTCGAAGTAAGCGGACATTTTTTTATCATCCCATGGATTTTGAAAAGTATTTGATTTCTATGTAGTTCAGATACTTAAGTGTATGTATTATATCTATTACTAAAATAAATTGGTATATTAGTACCTAATTTCGTTCTCTCAAAATATTTATTTTTACATCAAAATTGGTGTGTTTTTCGCAAACTGATCATCTGGTTGAATACCGTACTTGTATTACCGTTTTAGGCATTATTTCGATATTATTTAATTTTTTTACAGTATAAGCTAACATATCCGCTAATAAACACATATTATTGTTTAGCATAATTATCTATAATCATTTTTAGGATGACATTACTAGTTTCAAATCTCCAATGGGTGTTCAATTTAATATCCGTCTGTTCTTGAAATGTTGATAAACTATCGTTGATTAACTAACGAAGCATTGACTAAATAGTTTTGGTTGATATTCAGCCAAGAACATATTTTTTCTTAAAACAGTGAACACGTAATTAATGTCTTTATCATATCGCTTGCGATCTATAAATTTTCTTATGTAATAAAACTTCTTTCTCGTTACATTTTAAAATGTTCTTGTTTACTCTAACCCCTCAAAACATACATTCTTGAGTAGTTTTATGTTTCACTAATTATTAAATAGGATAACAAGTCGTTGGCCTGAAAAAAACTTTCATTCCTTGACCAATATTTCTTTATATAGTAACAAGAAAAATGGCCTGCCAGTGGAAATCTCACATTTATATTCCAATTCTAATTTTTCGGTACAGGAATTTTTCTCGAGTGTCACGATGCAGCAAATAAATATTGGTCGTGAATTGGAGAAATGAATCGATCTCGCTCTTATATAGATGATTCCGAAATTTTATCTCTTTCACCCTAATAGCCGGCTGACAAACATGTATCAGCGGTTAATAGGTGCGCTCACGCAGCTGTTGCGAACAAATCAGCTCGGATATAGCTGACACTGTCAAAAAGCTAACGCTTGGGCGCACTTTATAGGAGATGAGCGGTGATAAATAAGTATACATTTATTATAAATAGGTATGTATTATTTTTATGAATTGAGTTATCATATCTACTTTTAATATAATCTTTAGAAAAATATTAAGGGTGACATTTTTGTAGAGGTTTTACAGTAAAAGCCACCGAGTTAACTTCACAATAATAATTCTTCATTCACCACATGTGAATGAAGAATGTTGCTTAAAATATATAATTTTATATTTGCGTTTTTCAAACCTAATTAAAGCAAAAAAGGTACGTTAATTATATTCTTAGGTACCAAGTTAACAATGAAAAAATCCGTATTTTTTTAACCAGTCTCTTATATACATGCCCAGTAAAGCCATCATCTTTAAGACCATTTAATAAAAAATATTACCTCACTTTATATTCTTTAGGTAACAAGCGTGATGGATAATATAGTCACGCTATCCGCTTGTGCTTTGTACCACGACGTAACAAGCAAAGACATTACGAGGAGGGTCGACTCGTTCATTCAAGATCGGAGAAAGCATCCTACGTATTTAAAAATAGATATTGTAGAATATTTATTTGCCATCTCTTCGGGATTCGATTTAATATGAAAATTAGAAAAATATAGTACGCACGTGTTTATGCGATGGATGCTAATTTGTTCATGGATTTTAGTATGTTCAAAATCCAAATGACTTCTAAAGGCTATTTCTGTATGGGCAGTATTTTTACACGACTGCCCAAAAAAGGAGTGTTATGTTTTAACAGTATCTCTTGTCAAAATGTTGTTGGTGTTTCAAGATAACTGGTCAATTCTCACCCGTGGAACACGTAAGACTAAGTTAAATAATTCGTCCTGCATTCCTTCAAGAAATCTGTTTAGGTATGGTATGGTGCACAATTTAAATTAATAGCTTTATAATTTAACTTACCTTGAACTTGTATTGAACTAATCGTTAGTATGTGTAAGTCAAAACTGATTTCAACGGATTTTTTTAATATTTGTCTCCAACTGATTGAGCTGAAAGAACAGTGGCCGTTTCCCTTACATTTAAAAACCTCATAATGAAAGTCTTAGCTATAAATATAAGGTATAGTAGAAAATAACGTCATATAGTAATTTTTACGATTTAAACGCTACAAAGTCCAAAAAAAATATTTAGGTTAGTATTTGCCCGTTACCAAATATAAAGAAATAAATGTGCTGTGACTAATTATTAACGCTCGAATTTTTGTCTAAAATGTGAATACTTACTTAGCTATAATCTGCAACGTCTTTTTTACTTTGTGAATTCACATTCACACACAAAAAATTACACAGTACACAACGAGACGCAAATGCAACAACGAAGAACTGCGCCGACACTAATCGCAGAACTGTCAAATGTAAAAAAAAACGTTTCTCGTGCTAACTTCATTTAGGTAGGTACTTATTAAGAATGTTATTTTTAATTAATTTGTATTATAGAAAAAACTAATCAAGAAATAGTTACTGATTAAATAAAACGTAAAATAATGTATAACATTGAGAAAACAGAGTTGAATAAAGTTAAGTAGTAAAACGTCGTAAAAAGGGTAGTGGAGATGCGTTCAAAACATGGTAATACGTTTCCCGTCCTTGACGTAGAATAAGCATAAACAGAATACGTTTATCCTCCTTAAATAAGCATAAAGAGATATTTTAAAAGCCTGCGTTTCTTTTAACATTGTGATAAGTGCAATTAATAAGATCTATTTCATTTATTAACATAGTCAGGTGAAAAGTGTGCATTATTCTTTGCGTACACTTTTGGTTTGCTAATAAGCTTGTAAAAATATTTTTACATAATATCCCTTCGATATATCTTTATGAAAAACACATCTACTATGCAGCTTGGAGCAGTGGTGGCCCAGTGGTAATGGGCCCGATTTACGTATCCCAGGTCGTGGGTTCATACCCAAGCAGGCGATTTACTTTGTGTAAATTACTTGATCATTGCTCTAAAACGGTATAGGAAACATCGTGAGGTAACCGGCATGCCCTAGGACCTAAAAATCGAAGACATGTGACATCCACCAACCTGCCCACGAGGCCCACGTGGTGGATTATGGCCCATTCCCTCTCACAGAAAGGATGTGCCTGTGTCTCAGCAGTGGGATCATTAAAAGGCTGATGATGATGCCGCCTGCTATCCATATTCATTATATTTTTATTTATTGTTTATATTTATTTAGAAGGTTGCAGGGATACGCTGGTTGCGAGATGCACGGGACCGGTCAAAGTGGCGACGCTTGCGGGGGAGGCCTATGTCCAGCAGTGGACGTCTTTCAGCTGATATGATGATGATTTGATATGATATTTATTTAATTCTGCCAGTCTATAGAAGATAGTAACGACACCTTCTTTATTTTGCTGGCAAGCATTCTTAAATTAATATCTTATGGGAATTCTGCTTTCAGGGTGTTACAGATGCCTTAAATATCTTGTAAACGATTACATTTTTTTGGGCAGCCGGCCCAATTAGATAGTTAGAACAAATTAGCCGTCACGTGGTGTTGTCTTACGGATGATTCCTGGGTGAAAAATTATTCAATTGAGACAGTCTTAGATTATCAAAAAGTAATAACCACGTATTTTTTGCTTTATCAAAACAATAAAAAATGACAAAGATTTAGCGCAAAAAAAGCATGTTTTAATACCCCTCATTATTCAACAGTTTCATAAACTACTATTGTGCTCACCCGTCTCAACAATAATATGAAGAATTAATCGAAGTTAATAGATATTTTACTTGCATCTAGGAAAGTAATGCATTAAATAACTAATTACCACTTAAAAAGTGGATATATGCAAGGTAGATAATAGACAGTCGACAAAATAATAAGAGAGAGACAACAATATTTGCTGTAATAAAAATGAAAGAGAAAGCTCTATACGTTATCAGCTCATTGCGGTACCGGTAAAGACGAACTTAAGTACCAGCCTCCCCTAGCCAACTTACAAAAGTTTCGTATCGAATCTCTTAATACAACCGTTAACGCCTTCTATTTGTATGGTATGACCAAGTCACTAAATGTTCATATGTGTCATTCCCATACATTGATGAGTTTTCTACTAGCGGTATCGATTGTAGATTGTTAACTTGGCTACAGGTGCAGGAGATTATAATCATGAGGAAGCTAGAAATAGAATAGCTGGAATCATGAGCTGTAAAAAGAGTACCGGGCGATTTTTGATTCTGAAGTCCTAGTATTACGGCTTATTTTTCTAGCCCTCCTGGTAGTTTCAGTATACATGCTTATAATGTCAACATCTACCTAAAAAGCAAAAGGGGAATATAAAGTGTATGTTTATCATGTTATTAATAAAAATACATGCCCCAACACTAGCTAAGTACCTACTGATCCGTAGGTGCCATTTAATGCGGAATAAAATTGCGAAAAAAGTGGGTGCCCAATGTGGAACACGTCTTCAAATCATATACTACCTACTGATCCATAGGTGCCATTTAATTTTGTGGAATAAAATTGCGAAAAATTGGGTGCCCAATGTGGAATACGTCTTCAAATCATATAGTAGTCATTTTAAAGAAGATTATTTGTTTAATTTTCGTCTCATTTCATATCAATAACAATATTTAACCCTTAATTCTTCTGTACCTGAGTGTTCTTTATCTTAACGGTATTGCATAAAACACAAAGTGTGTGCCAATTGCCTACTACATAATTTTGGAGTGGTCGATTCACACACCAATAAATTAAATTCGTGCGAATCGACACAGGAAAAATAATATTATTAAAAAGGGTCGATTCGCACATGTCGGGCGAGTTAAATTCGTGCGAATCTTCCAAAAACCCAAAACGTTCATAACGCTGTGGTGTCACTTAAGTAAAAACACTTTTTTCGCGTATCCCAAATAAAAGTCGGTAATTCTGGATTTGATTCTTCGTTTTTTAAAACTGACTTCCAAAATTATAATTCTTTGAGCTTTGTTGTGTTTTTTTTAAATTGGAAGTTGATTGTATTTTTTTGCAAAAAAGTTTAGTGAGCTGGTTCTAGACTAAGCTACGTATAGGATTAATAATATACAAGGTGGCGCAAAAGTTGTCACCCGATGTTCATTGCCTGATTTTTTTTTAGAATGATGAACTGGTTCTGCTTTTGGATAAGGTTTGATGATTTTTTTTTTCTCTTGGAACCGATTTATGGCATTTGCCATAATTTCTGGCGATAGATATCCTTTTTAAGAGCTTCAAGAGTCTGGGGCTTCTTGACAAAGAAAATAGACTGGGGCTTCTTGACATAGAAAATAGACTGGGGCTTCTTGACAAAGAAAATAGACTGGGGCTTCTTGACAAAGAAAATAGACTGGGGCTTCTTGACAAAGAAAATAGACTGGGGCTTCTTGACAAAGAAAATAGACCCGTGACTTCAAAAAAACACACAAAAAGTAATCTGGAACGGTTAAATCTGGCGATCCTGCCGGTACAAATCGCCAACAGTAAACTAGCGTATACAGCCCACTATACAGTTATTTTGAGAGGGGGTGTAATGGCTCTTCGAAGGTTATACGCGGCTTTTCAGTGGTCCAGAAGCAAGAATTTGGCTTATTCACGTCATATCTTTACTAATGATGGTTTCGATGAAAATATCTCCCTATACAGCCCACTATACAGTTATTTTTAGAGGGCGTGTAATGGCTCTTCGAAGGTTATACGTGGCTTTTCGGTGTTCCAGAAGCAAGAATTTGGCTTATACACGTCAAATCGTTTCTCATGATGGTTTTCGATGAAAATTTCTCCCTCGCTGCCGGAAAGAAATATGCCGCGTTCTTTAACCATTTTATTAATAAACGTAATACTCAGTAGTAGTACAACGTTAATTTTGGCTCGAGAAACGCCTTAATTAACTTTACTTTGAATATTATTGCGACTTGAGTTTATCCTCGCTGCATCCACCACATATAAATACTTATTGAAACAACGCAATGCACGGACGATATTTCATTTAAACGGATGCCTTTAACGGCTATAACAAAACTGACGGGCTAAATAAGAATAATCCTATCCTTAAATATTGTAAACCTAAATTCGCATGACAATTTAAAAGCAGCTATATCTATGTATTTTCTGCCAGCTTGTTTGCTGTAGAGGTTCGTACTCCATGCGTATTTAGGTGTCGTAGGACTATGTACAGTATCTGCTATTTCAAGTCTATAAGACCAAGCAGAGAAGCCTCTATCCGTATAAGATGTTCTCAGTGTTCACCTTCTCTTGTTTACGCTGTAGTAGACTTGAACCAGTTTACGAGTAGATTCGGAAACTATTATTTCTTTTAATAATAGCCAAATTTAAAAAAAAGAACTCTACTAGCCCAGTATTCCCCTTAATATATGGGTCGTGGGGCTTTCGGGACCGGGACGACCGGGACCGCGGTCTCAGATTCCACCTTCAAATACAATATTATTCATTCTTCTCTTTTTTTATACTGCAAAAGAGTAGGCTTTAAATTTCACTCGAAAACTTTTTATTTTAATTATTACAGCTCAATTTAAAAAAAAGACGCCAGGAAATTGTAGTGCTCATATTTAAGAAAAGTGTTTAAGAAAGTTATCTTAATCCATAAAGTCAATGAGTGAAATTTTACTCACCTACTCGATATACTCGTAGTCATCTATGACGCACGTTCCCACATGAGAGTGGGGGACTAAAAGCATGTCTGTTAAAAAAATACACTGCATTGTATTCTTATTTCTTAAAATTGTAGAATAAGAGCCACATTTCAAGCAAGTGTAGTAATATATAAAGTGTGTATAAGTGTATAAATATTGTGATATATTTTTAAAATTGTGCCTTGTGATAATTATTTGATATAAGTAATTAATATTAAGAGATAATTAAAAACTTATGTTTATATTAGGAGCTGTCAATACACGCGGTGTCTACGCACGAGTTGCTGAAGCCTAAAGATGAACCCTCATATTCATTGGCTGCTTCAACCAATCTTTGCTCGGTCAGCTTGCATCACTCAGGTTAGTAAAGTCTACATAAACCATTACAATGTAAGAACAACATAGAGGATGCTGAATAATTGGATATACCCAATTACTGATTTGGGTAAAGATAGGAGAAAGACATCTCTGAATCCAATTCCCAAACTTCTGCTAATCAGTTGTTTTTTTAAATGAATTACACCGTATAGTAAGTAGCTTTCTTGATTGTTTTCATTCCATGATGTGCCAAAACAATATCGAGTATTTGTTTTGATGAAACCGTCCTGGTGGCTACCTTAATTGGTCTTCCTGGTTCTGTTCAAAGTGCCACTCTATAAGACCTAAGCATGACTTTCCTTAAGATTATCTTAGGTATTGCTGTCGAGTTGTAAGAGCATGCTTCGAATTCAGATGGCAAAGTCTTTGCTGCTTGTGAGATCTTCAGTTGATTTCTTGTGAGGTAATACCATACTTACCACTGACAGAAGAGAAATAGATGAAACCTGTTGAGTCTTTATCACTTGCCTGTCCTATATTGATCCTCTGTATGTCCGTAAGCCCGTGATAATCCTACGTGTATTTGTTTTTCACTTGTAATAAGTTTCTTTCTTTCTTTTTTTTTAACTTTATCTCTCACTAGGAATTTCTTCCTTAAAAGATTTATTGGAATAAATCTCTTCTGCAGCTAAAACAGTGAAGAAAAGTAGGCAATTAACAAATGTAAGACATATTTGTTCATATTCTTTTTTTTCGAATTTGTTTAATTTATGCCACTATTAAAATCCACTTCAAACCCAGAAAATAGAATAGAATTATACTTTATTGTACACCAAAAAAGTAAGTTACACATCTCTTTTACAATAATACTTATTTCTTAGGGTACAAAGGCGGCCTTATCGCTGACAGCGATATCCACCAGACAACCTTTGGATATACCTAAATAACATAAAATAAAACAGGGGGTTGTCTGTGGTGTAATGCTACATTAAAATATAAATACATAATAATTATATAAAAAAATATATTACTTTATTAAATACTATTCAGAAGCTTATATATAAACATACATAAGCTTATATATATAATATTATGTGTAACACATATTCATAGATAGAAAAAAATGAAAAAGGGTTGAATAATGATTGGATAAATTAGATTGAAATAGAAATAACGTTAGAGGGAAAGGAATTGTTTTCTAACTAGGTTTTTAACAAATCTAGTGACTGGGCTTGTCTTACTCACACGGGCAAGTCATTTCACAATCGCACAGCCTGGTCTGTAAACGATTTGTCGTAAAACTTAGTGGAAAATGAGTAGGCATCGAAAGCCTCAAATTATCCGATGAGCTCAAGTTTCCTGAACGTGTCATGAAGGAACTTAAAGCGTTCTTTGAGATAAGAGGGGGTTGTAGGAATAAACAGAATACTATAGAGTAATGACAAAATATGGGTATTCCGGCGAAGGCGGATTAGCAGCCACTTGAGCTTAATACGATAATCAGAAACGGTCATATTTTGCGTAAACCAAGTATGAATCTAATACCAAAGTTTTGGAGTCGCTCAAGCTTATCTAGCTGCACTTCAGTTAGATCTAAATAAATGACATCGGCATAATAGTGAATTGGGAGAAGTGATTGGGCGAAGTGATTGGGCGAGCGCAGTTTTGGTGACAAAGACCCCGCGGATGCAAATACCTTGCAACTAACTTCTTGCAGCTGAGGACCCCACGAAAAGTCTTTGTCAATTAAAATACCCTGATCTTTCACCGAGTCTCTGTATGGAATAGCTGAGCCATCGAATACAATCCGGGGGAGCTGCGACCAGTTAATTCTTGAGCGCAACCTAGGACGACAATGACTTGGTCTTCGTTAGATTAACCTGCAGACCGTGAGCCAAACTCCACTCAGAATACGAGCTAAATCTTGATTGACCGTGTTAACAGCCTCAGACAATAAAATATTTGCAGATCGTCAGCGTAAATGTAGAACGAGAGAAGTTCATTGGAAAAATAGCAAAGAGAAGTGGAGATAGAACGCCCTCCTGGTCAATGTGAATTGACTTGGTTGCGGGGTTCCGCTGGATGCAAGATGCACGGGACCGGTCAATGTGGCGACAATTGGGGGAGGCCTATGTCCAGCAGTGGACGTCTTTCGGCTGAAATGATAATGATGATGAATGAAGTGAGAAAGAGTTGAGATATAACTACACATTAATAATTTTCCGTTTCTTGTGCTTTAATAGCAGATAATGGTTTAACAGACAGCATAATGGTTTTAAGGATTACTTTTTCCTTTTGGGGGTACGCAATCAACTAAGACAATCAAGACGAATTCATGTAAAAGTTGAGGATAACCTGTCTATCAAGTGGTACGTAGAATGCATCATACTTTACTTCCTTCTTTCTTTCATTGATTATGATATAGTGCCAATTACCTGCTGAGTAAAATGGCTGTGACCAAATCGGACAGACGAAAATATGAGAGACACCGGCTTTTTTATTTGGCTACGGAACCCAACCCTAAAAGAGACCAAGAGAGAGCACTAGGCCTAATTAGTGACAGCGTAAACGGGCTTAATTTTACTCACTCATTGCCATATATTTATGGACTGGTAAAATAAAATTAATTGAATTTATGTAGGTGCGAATTTTTGCTATCTCAGATTTCATTGTTATTGTAATTTGGCGGTAATTATTATTATCATATCGCTTTCAATTAAATTTTCTGCATTAAAGGTTTTATGTTATTGTTAGTAAAATTTCAATGTAAAGACTGATATATCAATAACAACATCAAAATAATAATTAAACTTTTTAAATGTATAGTTAGTATTATATTTTAACTATACTTACAGATACAAACTGTAAAAAATACTTTTTATTAAGTAAAAAAATTGCATTAAACAACTTGCATGATAGGCTCGGTCCAAAGTCTCCTCAGCATTAAGACACAAGAAAAACCTTTACGCTGATGAATTTCTTAAGAATTTTCATAGAGTTTAGATCGTATACATAATTGTGCCTGACAGGTTGTCCGGAGAAGAAAAAGATAAAATAGTTGAAGAAATACGAGGGACGCCTTTACCCAGCTGTGGGACAAAATAGACTGCCAACAATAACTATTCTAATAAGCATTTGGGTAAAATGTAGATCCCAAAGGCACACGGCTCACTGTGATCACTGCCCTGAGAAGAGTCTAAGACAGAGTGACTCAGAGCAAGCTCGTCAGTGACGACCTGCAATGAATACTCCACAATAACATATTTTTAAAATGGAAGAACCATGCATTTGTGTTTTCACCAGCGTAGAAAAGGAAGAATCGCTCATTACTCAGTTCACGTTGCACAAAAATGATAACCATGCCGTGCCGTTATTGACAATTCTATTAGCTAATAACATAATTTACTGTTCTCACATCGGCGGCATGTACGAGTATCTCATAATATTTCTTTAACATCTTTTGGAATTCAGCTTTCATTACAATTCATCGATTAGATTAAACAAAAGTATTGTAATTGGATACTCCTTCCCTTTGGGCTACGCATCCGATATCCCTGCGACGGCGAACGAATCGCATATCATATTATAATTGGTTGGAAAAATAGGGTGAGTAAATGGTAACTTAATGAGCAGTTTATATTATCCTTACCTACTAATATTATAAATGGGAAAGTAACTGTTTGTTTGCTTGTTACCTTTTCACGACTAAACGGTTGAACCGATTAAGATGATTATCGTTTTTATTCCGGTAGTGTGTTGCCTTGAAATGACAAAACAAATTTACGCGGGCGAAGCCGCGGGCAGAAGCTAATTCAATATAAATGCCAGTATATTGTCAGAGAAAAATAAATTAATTACGCGTTCCTTGCGAACTAACTATAATAAATGCTAGGTATATTGAAGAATGAACGTTGTCGTCTTGAAGATAAGACAGCGATGTAGATTAAAAGAAGACGTAATGACAAAAAATGTAAATATTAGGTTTTGTATCGTTTAACTGCCTTATAAATTTAGTAAGATAAAAACTTAGGAATAAAATTTGACTAGATATTTGACTCTATGCTGGACACATGAATCCATTTTTATTTTTCGCTTGGAAAATCGTCATTGGATGTGTCAGACACCTACTAATTAAAAAGCCATCCAGTATTCTCACACCTATGCAAGGGATCGCGGGAACGTATGATCCTTCCGCAACCCCCGGCTGGTGCCCGCCGCTGCAGGCTTCGATCTCGGGTGGGAGGGAAGGAATGAGGTGTTTGCGCCGGGTTTCACACCGCGACGCCAAATAGGGGCGCATACTGGCCAAAACACAGCGCGCAGCCACCTTGGGTCCTGATGTGTGGCTGGTAACGGACCCCATTTAGCGGGGCTGGAAGAGGGCGTTGTCCGCCCTCCGACGACGACCGGCGCGTCTGCTGCGGATCGGGTGAGCGGATGTAATCTCCCTCGCCCTCTCCGCAGCCTCATTCTGCAAGACGACTGTTTCGCAAGAGTTACCGTGTCCCAAGATTCCTCGCTGCCGATCATAGAATCGACTAATCGACAGGTCACTGCCTACTTCTGAGATGAGGGCACGACGCGGCTCTTCCCAAGCGGGACACTCTGCCAGCGTATGCCACGCCGTGTCCTCCCGGCAGTCGAGATACAGTGGTGACACCGGGCATCCGGCTCCCTGTAAGCTTGTCCTGCCATTCCGCCACACTCTGCCAGCGTATGCCACGCCGTGTCCACCCGGCAGTCGATACGGTGGTGACACAGGGCATCCGGCTCCCTGTAAGCTTTCCTGCCATTCCGCCACCAGGACCTCGTGGCGCTGAGACCGACGCAACTCCATAAATGTCACTGCATCGGCCCTTCACACCGCGCTTCCTCGCGCCACTGATACAGTGACGCGAGTACCTTCGCCTCCAGGTCCCAGGGCGGGGATCCGGCCAGTACGCAAGCCGCCTCGTAGAATATTCTGCGTTACCCCCTGATGACTCTGACGGCCATCGCTCTCTGCGGCTTCCGCAGAACAGCGATGCTACTGGTCAGCAGCGCAGATCGGGGCCGTCATACAGGGCCACCCCTATGCAGTTGCAACTGGTTAGGTTCTGGTAGTCCCAGGTGTAAACAAAATTCTTTATGACAAAAAATAAGTTATGGTCCAGGGAATACAAAATTAAGGTACCAAAAGTAAAACCTAACTGACATAATATAATTATGTAATCAGAAAATACACACGCAACTCGGCGGCGGCGGCGCCCCGCGCCAGACGAAAAGAATCTGCCTTCCGTAGTACCGACTACCGCTCCAACACGATTTCGGTCAGGTTTATCATCGTGAAGTCTCGAAGGTGGAACCCAGACCGTAGTGACGTTCGTTTGTGTGCTTGGAACCGACAGATACCCAAAAGTTCAATCTCCCAGCACGTTGAAACCGGAGGTGTCTGCTTTTGATAACTGGTATCTACAGACAAAGGATAGGCTAATAAACACTACGCTACGAAAAGAGCCTGATATACCAGGAATAAGACTCCTAGGAATTAATTAGGAGAAAACCAAAATACATACCAATTTCAAAATAAATCCTTAGTTGTTGTATATATTTGTATATACACCAGCCTATTTAAACAAGAGGATGAACATAGAACGGCGAAACTGATATTGTGTCCGGAGCCTGTCTGATCAACCGGCTTGCCGTTTCTATTCAAAATCGACGCTTACATCAGCCGGAAATCAACTTGTGCACAACACAAAATTTGCTTCATACAATTTTCAAAAGAAAATACACTGGTTCATTGTTCGGTGGTTTTGTGGTACAATTGACATTCAACAGTTTCGATCGACGTTTTTACAGTCGATATTAGAAAATTCGAAAAAGTATAGCCAGCCGGTTTGTAAAATAACTATTTGTAAATAAAAAAAGTTTTTT
Source organism: Orthosia cruda (assembly GCA_964057195.1). Classification (NCBI taxonomy): domain Eukaryota; kingdom Metazoa; phylum Arthropoda; class Insecta; order Lepidoptera; family Noctuidae; genus Orthosia; species Orthosia cruda. Next base: position 60,590,659 of record OZ059825.1, on the reverse strand, counting down.
TTTTAAACAAGCTTTTTAGCTTACCACCGTGCATTGTCATTCAAACAAAACGTGATCTTCTTCAGAAAGGTTAGTGCATAGTATACTCGCAACCATCGGGCGTAACAGGATGTAAAAAATTAAAGAGTCAAAAGGAGCTTGTATGTAAGTATTGTAGCAGATGAGACGTGAGTTTATGCTGTACACTGTACCTAATTTAGTTTAAAAAAAAAACATGGTTAAAATCATCATAGGCTCTTTATCGTTAGCTAATACTTACTTTGATAATTTAATAATAATTGTAGGCTATAATCCAAAGTCAAATAAATATAATGTTTACATGAAGACTTTATTCTTACTACCATGACTTGTTACGTTTCAACTTACCGTCTGTGGTTTAACGTCGTCGTACGTACCACTTCAAACGTTTGTTGTGTTGGTATGGACTTAGGAATATTTAATTTACGACCCAGCCAGTATTGTTCATTCAGAACGGTCTCGGGTTGATTGGCAATATTAAAAGTGTCAAGCGCCCGCTGCCGGAAATTCATTGATAGATTTAATCGCCTTGCCCTGAAATAACGTACCACGCAGTAGGATTTGATTTGAGGAGTAAATTGCTAAGTCATTAATGCCGTCCGGTCTCGAAGCAGCTCTCCGCACTAAAAACTCGTGCTATTTTCAGGGAGCTAACAAAAGTCAACTTGCGTCAGCAAGCACTTGCTTTTGAAATAACAACTTTTGTTTAAAACCTTAGTTGGGCAATCAAACATTTTTGCCTAGTGTCAAAATATTTGGTAGAGAAATGCTGTTGGTTGGAAGATGTTCGAAATCTAGTAACCTACTATTATAATTCACTAGCTTCTGCCAGCGACTTCGCGCGCGTGAAGTGTTTTCTCAACTCAAGGGAATATCATACCTGGATGAAAAGCTATGTGCAATTCCAGACTATCATCTATCTCTGTGCCAAATTTCATCCAGATCCGTTCAGCCGTTCTGGCGTCATTGAGTAACAAACATACATCCACGCTTCCACACACACCTCCATCCAAACTTTCATATTTATAATATTAGTACGAGTGAAAACTTGTATGTTTGTTGTAATCACGCCTCAATGATTAGAATAGACTGTGGCCTAGATTGTGGACTTGTGGTATTTTAAAAATATTTTTTTGTCCTATTAGTAGGTACTGTAGGGCCGGCCTGTGTTAGCAGTAAGTGGGCCTGTTAAATTTCCGGATTCGGCTATTTTCGATGTTTTTTTAGCTTATTCTTTCCCCTTAAGACTCCCAGTAGCTTAATCGGCTGCCATCATCTTTTTATAGGATTTCTCAGCTTTATAGGAATCCCTCCTTCTTTTATAGAGTTTGCCACCATTTCTTGGAACTGACGCTTTGTCTTTCTTGATAGTTTTCCTTTTGTGTTAGGGTTATGGTCAACCTCATTCTTTGTTTTTTAGGACCTGTAGTTGGGATCTACTAGGATCCTTTACCTTAAAGATAACTTGGTTTATATTTCTAGTTATGTCTCCCCCTGTCAATTTTCGGTTATCTTCATTTGCTCCGGAACAATAGAATCATCCAGAATAGGATTCATTATCTTCTCCACATGAAAGAACAAGCTATCCTCAGTCCAGCTTAATATTATAAAGAGGTAAAGTTTGTGTGTGTGAGGTTGTATTGTAGGGGGGGTAATCACTGGATCTACTGAAAAAATTTAGAAAAAAAATTGCATCGAGATAGTTTGAGATCCTGGGAAGGACATATATCTGGATACATGTCCTTCCATTCCATTCCTTTGGGAAAATAACTAACTTTTTACGTGGGCGAAGCCGCGAGCATATATAATAATATTAATTACAGTCATAAAATCAGGCTCAAAATTGAGTATTATGAAAAATAAAATGGTAAATAAAATGAAGAAACGAAGCATTATCCGTCAAATTAAATAAAAATAAAGTTTTTATCGTTTCTCATACAATTGTTCTACAGCACAAAATTGAGACAACACAGGTAAGCACTAACACTAACTGTTTATCGAGACTTTGTCTGCGTTCATCGTACTTTTTCTTTTAAATATGTGTTGTGAAAAGAAAGTATGTAAGTATAACGCAGGCGTTTCACTTAGCAGGTCTCGGGCCATACATGCATATTAGTTACATAATGACACGTCATACGTAAGTGTTCATGTTTATAATATGTGGGTAGGTACAAAATATGTTTACATTACAATCACAGCCTTCTGTTCCTTGCTATACTCTATGTATGAGATCATTGTGTTACAAGTGGTGGCTATAAGCTCGTGTTGGTATATATTTATAACTTGTACACCACTATCTATGTCGCAAGTACCCATATGTGCAATTTATGCTCATTGTTAATAGGAATGAGCCATGGGTACATTGGTGGACATCCTACCTACCCATACGCATAAAGCATTTTTCGGATACTAAGTAAAAAATGTTTATTATCTCCACAAATTACATCCTTATCATAACTATTAAAGTTACAATACAATGATTTGACAAAAAAAATGTGGGAGATCTGGAGTCTAAACTAAGCCTAGGCCTGTTGTATTTCAAAACTCCAAGGTGCAATTTTATTGTGCGCACAACTAGGGAGTGAAATTCCCTGCTTGGAGTCTTTGTTTCCTGATACCTACAACCTTAGGGTCTTTAAGTCAAGAGAGAACAGGGCTTGCATCATCGTCATGGCTTGCCATCAGGCAAAATGGTGCTCAATCGCGAGCTATCGTAAAGGAATTAAAAAAAAAATAACTGCGATAAAAACTGGCTGTGTAGGCACAGTGGGTGGAATGCATGCAGTGCTGGAAGAGCACAGCAATTTTTTCCCCTAAAATGTTACATAAATTTGTGCAATTTATGCAGTCAACATCTTCTATCACTCTTGCATTTCAAGATACCAGGTAAATATTTATTTTATTTGCCATTATAATGATTAAAATATCAGTGTCTGTAGCATTTATTACTATATTATCACTATGTCTTATATTTATTGAAGTAATGTGAAATATCACTCTAGTGTCGGCGGCATGCAGTGCTGGAAGAGCACGGCAATTTTTTTCCCCTAAAATGTTATATAAATTTGTGCAATTTATGCAGTCAACATCTTCTATCACTCTTGTATTTCTAGATACCAGGTAAATATTTATTTTATTTGCCAATATAATGAATAAAATATCAGTGTCTGTAGCATTTATTAAGTATATTATCACTGTCTTGTATTTAGTGAAGTAATGTGAAATATCACTCTAGTGTCGGCTTATTCATGTGTGGTGTTCTTTATTTATTACCTTCTGATCTTCTTGCTCGAATGAGTAACATTCCTCATTATAATTTTGTGGTTTTGCCAAATTATTGCCAGAAAGTTTGCTAATGCTTCCTTGAACTTTAGATTTTTAATTTATTTATTGAAAGTTGTACATGTAATAATATAATTACCAACTGATGCCTTAACTCTGTGTGAGTTTTCCACACATTATATATGTGCGTATAATTTTCACATCTTTTTCTAACAAAACTGATTTCCTACCAACTGTATCTAATTTAATTAAGGTACGGGGGAGGAGTGGTTTCAGCCAGAATATCTTCGGCAGTGTAGTACATAATACAATATAGGATTAATACCTAACATTTGCGTCTAATTTCATCTTTGTATCAAATGACGTAAATCGGGGGTCCGAATCGTTACCTTTGAAACGGTCTGCCAGGATCGAACCAGGAAACTGTCTGACGAATCTTAGGTGCTTTGTTGTGAGAAAACAATTTCTATAGTCAAATTTTTTGTCAAGCGTGAGTTGTCCATGAAAATTGCAATTTTTGTACAGTTAACTACAATATTGTTGAAATTGCGCGGATTTGATAGAAGAAGCCAAAAATGTTACAAAATTGCAAATAAATATACGGAATTAACACAAATTATTATCATCATGCTATACCTTCAAAGAGCTAAGCAGTCAATCATCATTACATTAAGGCCGCCTATTTTACATACATAGTCAACGAAACCCGTAGACTGCCGAAGTATAGATAAGCCTTCCAAACTGTACGTTGTAGGTTCGATCCCCAGTTTTCGCGATACATTTTCAAGTATAATTAACTCATTTTTATGATTTTTTGATACCTATCTAATATTTCCAAATAACAATAATTTCTGCATACTTTTTGTGTTTTATGGCTTTAAATTAATTTTAATATTCCTATTGAAAGTAATGTAGTGAGTATTATATTATTTAGTCTCATAAGTACATACATTCTTGCCCTGATAGGCCTCTTTTTCGAGAGTATCCAGTATCTCTGAAAGCTTGAAAATTTGCCATGCAGAGTAGAAATAAAATTTCAGTGCTACCTACTGTAGGAACGACGGTCATTGATTAAATACCGTGAAAAGTAAAGAAATCGTGAGACGAATGCAAGCTTACCTAACGTCGACAACTGCGCAAACTGAACTTATCTGCCTACCGCTAAGCCCACCCAGGGTTCCGTTCCTTAAAAATAAACCCTTATCACTTCGTTGTCTAGACCTTTTATGCAATAACGCGAGGAGGTATCAAGTTAAAATTAATATCAAATACTCAGATCTGTATTACCTTGGCAACGCGGTAGTCGGTTTCATCTTCAGTCTTTCGAGTTCTCACGACCCCCTAACGAGAACAACTCTCAAAGAACTACGAATAACAGCCCGGTACCAAAGGCTTAAAGTGCTTTCCAAAATAAAGAGAGTCCTAGCTATGTAAATATGGTTACCCAACCATGGATGGACGGCCTGCTGCAAATCTTAATCCGTGCGTGCTGTAGGTACTCGTACTTCAATGGTTTAGAAAAAAAAAGAAAAAGAGGAAGACAAATGAGATTAAGCCCCAAAGAGGAGGAGGCAAAAGCATATTTATTTAGGTTTGGTAGCTGCATCGAAACTCATCAAAAGTATTTTTAGTTTTAGGTCCTAGGCTCTAGCAAGCCTATTGCCAACGGGGCACCTGGTCACTTAAAATCCTATCTTATCCCGTATAAATGCCTAGAACTTTTTTAACACCAATATTTATAATTTTCACATAAAGGCATTTATTGATAGTCGTAGATAATGGTTTTAAGGTTGGTGGCGAAAGAAAATTATGTCAGTATCGATCCCCTGGGCAAATATGGGATAGGGTATAAATTGTGAAATCGTTAATGTGAAAGAAAATCCCCAAACCATCCAATGTATATAAAAGGTATAGTAGATATAGTATAGTAAAAAAATAAAGATATAGTAGATAGTTGCACCGCTGCAGTCAATCAAAACGTTACCTTTTTTGAATTCGTCGTCTCATTTTTTTTTCGACTATTTAGAATATTACTCATTTTAACAGCTGGTGGAGCACGTGAGCGAAGCCGCGATCACAGCTAGTCCTCAATAAGACGCTTTATTGCGATATTATGTGTAGGATGAGTGATATTTTACATTAATTTATCAAATCACTCGCGCCTTGCACTCAATTGTTGACAGTTCTAAGGTACGTAACCTATATAACCTCGTCTCTGCATCTAAGTTGCATACCTGTGTGACCGTGTGTACAGACGGCGCTTCTATACTAACTCTAGTTAAAGAAATAATATCATCAATGCATGGGATATGTGCCATGACCCTCTTTGCTGCCCCTTCGTACTTATTACTGAATTTATCTTGAGGACGATTTAGATGCATTCATCGGCAACAAGCTCTGCAACTATGCCTGACTTCTTTTCCGTAGGAAATGTGCTACCTTCCAAGAGTACGTGGTGATACCTCTAGACACTGCACTTCAAAAAAAACTTTTTTTTGGGGTTCCTTTTTCGAATGCAGCTTCAAGCAATTCACCTTAAGGTGATATATACGCCCCTATGTAACGCAGTACTGGCCGTGCGCCCGCTAGGTGCCAAAATATCAAAATTGAACCTCCTTTTGAACAGTTTTGTTTGCAAAATATTATTTGATTTACATATGCTATGTTAGATATGAAGTAATGCCAGCCATCAATTTTTCTGTATAAAAATATTTTCAAACATCCAAGTCGTTTTGGAGGAGATTCCAAAAGTTGCGAAAAATATCGTGTTGTTAATATTTTTTTTAAAGCAAAACTATTAGTTACACGAAAAAACCTTGTGTTCTAAATTATGTACATGAATCAATATTTTTTTTTTTTTTTTTTCAAACCTTTTAACCTAGCTGTTACTGAGGAGTATGCTTTAGAAAGTTACCGTTTTACGGCACTAAAGCGTATGTAGGCCCTTAAGGGGCTTGTTCGGTCTCTTGGGATCTGGAATCTCGAGGGTGATGTCGTAATTATATCTAAGAGTATCAAGTGTCAGTTTTCTTAAATAATTGAAATCAATTTGAGCTGGTTTGAAAGTATCCTTGCGATATAATGTTTTTGTTTAGGCCGACAAGCATTGAGGTTCTTCGTTATTGCGGCGGTTTGAAAATAATTTTCGCATCAGACTTTAGAAAAAGCTTATTGGTATTTCTCCATTCGATCTAAGCAGATTTTCATCGTTAATGGTCCACCAAAAAGAAGTGAACTTAGACGTAAGACGGAACCCGTGGATGAAGCTTTTGACATTTCCAGGAATGGGTTGTGATGAAGTCGACCTTTGGCTATGTCCTTCACCTATTTCTTATGATTGCAAATTTTTATTAATACATTTGTGGTAACTACATGTGTGTCTCGCCATTTCATCATTACGAATAAGTAAGTAGCTTATGTTGTAATAGTCAGGGTTCAGGTTTAGCATGATTTTCAGAACTCCTATTTAGATATAGTCACTTTAAATTTGGTTAATGTGATTGTTTTGAAGGTTCAGAGCCGTTCAAGAACTTATTTTAATGACCAAAAACTATTATGACAATGACACAGATAAAATTGCCTGTGACCTAGCTTAAAAGTGGTTTCGACTATTAATAATTTTAGTAGGTGCTAACGGTTTATTAAGGTGTAAAGATTAAGGCTTATGAAGGTGAACAAACAGTAGGCAGCCCTATCCCGAAGCATTGATTGTGGTCGTAAAGTAGCCCGTGTCGAATCCAGTACAAATATGAGCGTGTACTTCTTGCTTTTATGTGTCGCGTTGAGCCACCTTTAACACAGTTTACACCTAAATCGATTAGACATCGAGAGAAATCGATTAGACTTGTGCTGATAATTCATTTACGATTGAGACTTTATCATTGCAATTCTTGCGTATGTATACCTAAAAAAACCTAGGCAATGTGCATAGGTAGATAAACACCACATTATAGTGAAATTGCATAGCATCATGAAAATATTTGATAAGTCTTTGAGGATAAAACATTGAGATAAGTGTGCTCGACTGTTGTCGTCGACATGCTTTCGTTTTCCAATTTGACGGCATGTATTTGAATAGTCAACTCTTGCCCGTAAAATAATACTGGTTAAATAACAAGTGATTAACTCAAGCATTGGGCTTATCTTAAAGAACGACATCGTTCGTATCTAGCGGGCGCGGGCGCGCAACGATCTCTTCGAGCCCCTGACGTCAGCTCGGGTCGCGTCCCCTTAACCTCAGTGCTCTTGTTGCAAACTGTTCATAATTCAATTCGATTACAGTAAAAAAGTGCGATAGGCGCCATGATTTTACGATACTTAGTTAGGTCTGTGTTGGATGAGTTTTAAGTACACTCTAATAAAAATATTTTTTAATTGGCTGCAGCAGATACAGCTGAAGGTTAGGTTGAATAATTACTGCATTGACATCCATTTGCGCGAGTTCCGCAAACATAAAACATTTATGCCTGTTTTCAATTTTATCAATCTGCCTAACCATACCTCAAAGAACTACGTTGGGTTACGCAATTTAAACTTGTGGTGGATTAGAACATTCACTCAATACCTGGCACGAAGACAAGGCACTTAGCAATCTTTAATAGGAATCTTGATATTGACACACACAATATGTAACTGGTAAGAGTTAACACAAGCACAATTTGTTTTACACGTCAGCAGTAAACATTTTCACAACATACTTATGTGACATAGGTAATAAACTTGAATTTAGGTTTCGTTTGTAATCCTAATTTGAAAAAAATCTTTTTAACAAAAAATCAAACCGACTTCCAGAACAAAAAACTACAAACCAAAAAATAACTTTCTTTTCCGAAGTCGGTGTCTTTTGTACCCAACTTTTTTCAGTTTTTCGACACCGACTTCGGAAAAGAAAGTTATTTTTTGGTTTGTAGTTTTTTGTTCTGGAAGTCGGTTTGATTTTTTGTTAAAAAGTTTTTTATTTTTCTCTTTTTAGTTTTGGAAGATATCTCCAATTAACATGATAATCATTTATGGCCAAAGTACATCTCATGACGATTCCAATAAGCCCAAGCACGACTAGGATACATTGTTTTATTTCAGAGTTCCAGTGCCTACCTTCCGGCTTCATCATCAGAACAGTTCAATGGTACCATTTTCATCAGTACCATTCATTTATAAGTATTTGCTTAATCATAGTCGGTTAACTATTCGCGATATTTTATACCCGTGACATACTTAGCATTAAGGAGTTTCAGTAGCCATCTGTGGTCTTCTTCATCAGTTCCACTTCACCAAATTATACTTTCTGAGTGCAAGTGATTGCATTGTTGGTGAAAATTCCAAAATCACTATATAAATGCCTATAATATTTGAGGAGTTCCCTCGATTTCTCTAGGATCCCATCATCAGATCCTGACCTGATGACTATGGGACAAACTAGGAAGTATACCCTTCAAAACAAAAGAAGATTTTTTGAAATCGGTCCAGGCGTCTTTGAGTAATCGGGGAACATAAATAAAAAAAAAAAGATTCCGACGAATTGAGAACCTCCTCCTTTTTTTGAAGTCGGTTAAAAACATAATTTGCAATCTTATTATCTTCCAGTTAACCACCAGACGATGCCTTCCTTATGGTTAAACATGGATCCGAGTCACTGACTTTGTATCCAACTTCTTTGAAAAATTCATTATTCACTTATAAAAATTAACCTATGTGCTATTCCAGACTATACGTCTGTCTCTGTGCCAAATTTCATTCATATCCTTTTTGCGGTTCTGGCGTGATTGAGTAACAAACATACATTCATCCAAACTTTCGCATTTATAATATTAGTAAGAAGTACCATGTATTCACTTGATTAAATAAAAAACTTGGTCAAAGAAAATACAGCAGAGCTCAGTAGAGTTGGTTTTTAAAATGAACATGGACAAGTCAAGGTGATGTTGAATACCCATGTAACACCCACACCCATCAAGGTCGGAGACTCTACACTCGAAGTTGTGGACGACTATGTCTACCTGGGACAAACGATCCAGGTACCAAAGTGTCTCAAGCCGATTGCTAGTGATGACCTATGGCTCTGAGACGTGGTCGCTCACAATGGGCCTCATCAGTAAGTTTGCAGTCACCAGAAGGGCTATGGAGAGGACAATGCTCGGAGTTTCCTTGCGTGATCGAATCATAAATATAGAGTTCCACAAGAAAACCAGGGTTACCGACATAGCCCGAAGAATTGCGAAACTAAAGTGGCAGTGGGCAAAGCACATTGCTCGCAGAACAGATGGCTGATGGGGCCGAAAAGTTCTGGAGTGGCGACCGCGAACCGGAAGACGTTGCGTTGGAAGACCTACCACTTACACGGTGGACCGATGTCCTGGTTAAGGTTCCGGGGATCGGCTGGATGATAGACGCACGGATCGGTCAATATGGCGAAGTTTGGGGAGGCCTATGTCCAGCAGTCGACGTTTTGCAGCTGATATGATGAAAAGATAATAATGTAATATTTATTTATTTATTTATTTAATCAGTAATAACACATACATTTTATATAATTAAGTTGATGCCAACATAAACTCATTAGAGTTTTACCGTGCACCAAAAACATCGACTACATAATATAAACAAAAAATTATAACCTCTTAAGTAGGTACTTAGGTAAAAAGTAACAACAAAAAGAATAAAAATTACAGCGGGTATATGCGAAATAATTCTCTAATACTAACAAGCGCACATCAGTGACCACTCCGGCCTTCCATCCTTAAAACAAAAGTGGTGGAGAGTTTTTAAGTTGATACAGGTTGTTCCTAAAATAATAACTAATGTTTTTATTCATTGTTTATTTTCAACTTTATTTGTGTTTTGATATTATAGTTGGGTATTATTTTTGTTTTTTATTGCTTTAAACTTCTTATTTATAAATAATAAAATTTATATATAATAAAATTATAATATTAAATTTATTAGTCCTGTTTCAATACCTACTCACTAAACTGTAGCGCCTCAATAGATCACATTGGACATTAGTGAAAGAAAAATACACTGTATTCTAAACCCCAAAGGAGTGAAATTAGATAGTTTTGAGTTTTGCTGTCTGTTGAACCTAAATACATACTTTATCATTATATTGGAAAGCATCTACAGCCTTCTGACAAATCCATGCTTCTTTTATGATAACTTCTCGACATTACGGATATAAAAGATGAAAATTTACCAAAATCATTAGTTTGTTTTGTGAAACATAATTATATATAGCGATACGTGCCGAACTTTTACGCTACATTAAAAGTATCTATGATAAAGACGGGATTATATGCATTTACATGTGATCTAATTTGTTTTTTGCTGATTATTGCCTTTTTTTATAAATATAATTCCTAGTTATAATACATATTTTCTTGTATATTTTGATGTAGAAAAGTCCTGTCGGGCTTATAAAAAAAAATTAGCTATCGAAGGCACAATCTTAGTACCGCATGTTTCTAACAGTTCCTGGTAGTTTACGCTTACGATAATTTCTAAATATGCCAGGATTTCAACCCAAAACCTCGTGCATAAGAAGTGAGACTTGAACTTCTGGGCCATCCAGGTTACCTCTTGATAAAATGGGATGATATCAAATGTCAATGAACAACTAAAAGCCGGAGTGGACGTTTATTGAGCTGTTAGTAAAGTTCGTTGTAGTTGTGTTCAAATCTAAACGAAAACGCCATCAGATTTACGCGTAGTAATATATAACACCGATCGCCCGTCATCAGGGTGTTACCGCGGACCACAATGCGTATGCACAGCTTACCTAGAACCTTACGTTATTAAACTTTATTGTTTGAGAGAACAATTACCTTTTGTACGAGTTGGGTATCGACGCCATTATCAGTAGACGCGTTAAGTAACGCTGAAGGCTCGAGTTCTACTATTTAGCGTAAGTCGCAAAGGCTACCATTATCACCTTTTTAATATGTCTTTGTTTGCTTTTCATTGGAAACATAAGCTGAGCTGATTACATACTCATACAAAAACAATTTTAGAGAAATTCCATTGAAAAGAAACGAGCATGGAGTTTGAGGCGGACTTAACTCAATGAGACTCCTTAGGTACTTAGTGGTAAAAAACCATATTATTATTGTTGAAATCGTCGCAAAGATCGTCAGTAAACCTAAATGTGTTGGTTTACAAATGTAACTAACATTATTTACAAACAATGTCAATACTCTTTTTCAACAATTCCAAACATACTAGAGATTAATGACTGTTTACGTTTTATTTTCAAATCATTCTAACTTCTTTTTCCTTCGTAACCAGGTGTTTGATAATAACCGCCTCAAGGTTTTTCACCCCATTAATACGAAGCGTCCTACGCTAATTGAGCGAAAAGATTTTGTTACTTGCCTCAAGGTATAGGAGTCAACGTAATTGCTACCTTAAAATAGGGGGCAATTTTTTTTTAGATACCGGTTTTTCCGTCCTGCTATCATTGTTTTTGTTAGTTAAGACTGTTTGTTTTTTCGCCTAAATATAGGAAAGCCTTTGCAAGAAAAGTATTTAATAATAAGTAAAATTGTCTTTTCACCCCAACCTCACTTGCTAGAGGGGGGATGTTCCCCTTAAAAAATAGATAGTGTAGAGATACTCGTAACATCACATGAAGTTTGAAAACACATACATACATATTTTTTAATATTTCATTACAAAATTACGAATTTATGTTGAATGCGCGTACATCTTACTATGTGAATATAAATCATTTGTCGCTCTCCACTTTTTGCTTTTTCACCGCAGAACTTTGATTGATATAGAAAAAAAATGAAATAGAACAAAAAAAAGACAATACCAGTAGTACATCAAGAAGATTGGGCAATTCTGGCCCACCCCAAATAGCGTTACGATTACGATTCCCTGGACTTTAAGAGCAAGCAAAACGATGACAAGCAAACCAGTCTTGAAGAACACTCCAAGGCAAAGATCATCTACAAAAGAAAATTATAGCATGAAACGCATAATATAAGAGACCGACTGCAAGATTTATTTATTTATTCAGGACCTCCAACGAAAGATGTACACAAAAAACACAGAACTTCGGAGATATACTCGTACAACAGAACTCTTCAATAAATAACGGCAAATCTCTCGGGATTGCTGCAATCGCATGTCTGTTTGTTCTTTATAACATTTCATAACATAACATCACGCCAGTTCGCTCTTAAGGGGTAAGCAGACCTCTCATTTCACCGGTTATGTTCAAGTTTCATGAAATCTATTCTGGCGAAATAGTTCCCTTACTAACTTGCCTATTAGGTACGTACAACTAAAAAGTGAAAAATAAAAAAAACTTTTTGCAAAAATATACTACCGACTTCCAAATACAAAACTACAAAGTGAATAATAACTTAATTTTTTGAAGTCGGTGTCCATAACGCAAAAAATGGTACCTACGAAAGACACCGACTTCAAAAAATTAAGTTATTTTTCACTTTGTAGTTTTGTATTTGGAAGTCGGTAGTATTTTTTTGCAAAAAGTTTTTTTTAGATTATCGACAAAATAAAACTAAAATATAAACTTTATTAACAAGGTAATAGTAATACATATTAACATATAAAAAGAAAAGCTCTATTTGTTTTTTCATTAAGTTGCACCTGCCATATTTTATCTATGCACCACCCTAAGGTCAACTGGTAGAAAATGCCTAAGGGATTTAGTCCGTCTTTGTACTTGTGCATAAAGTTTTATAAATAAATATTATAAAATCAAAACATAACATACTTATAAAAAGCTCGCCTTATAATATATAATTAACCTCAGGATATACCAACATTATAGCAAACCAGATGGCAAAAATTTTCCAAAGGAACAAAATGCAAAATGTACACAGATATACTCAGATGGCACGCATAAGAATAGCACGCGCAATTTTGTAATTTTTAAATCCTATTTTTGACTGAGTAGAAGTCTGAAAACCTAGATGATGATGCAGTTATGTAGTAAGTAGTATCATGTTCCTTAATTCTTCTGGCGGTACGTGATGCAATTTTAGCAGCTGTGATTAATTTTACCAAATCTAATCAGAGGGATAAGCTTAACACTGCCTGCCTGAGAATAGGGGGAGATAAAAAGCCAGTATATGTAGCCTGAACACTTATCTCCATCTTTACATCATGCTATGAGGATGGCAGCCAATGAGATGAACTACCTAGTTTGCATGGGTGCGTAATGGTCACACATTTACAAAGAAAAGCGACAAAAAACAGACACTGACTAAGTTAGTTTAATTTTGTTTGCTGTATTATTTTGAATGTTTAATATACGAATTCTATACTAATGATTACGATATTATTCATTTTACTGAAACTTTGCTATAGTTGTTTTAGTAGCAAAGGTTCTTCTTGAAAAGCTCTTTCCAATGTTGTTTGTTTTATAGGTATCGGGCGCTTGAAATAACTTAAAGTTGGTTCTCAAAATTAATTAACTTTAATTAGCAAAATTCGTTTAGGTCACAGAAGTTCTTCTGAAAAAGCTCTTTTTATTCATATTTTTTTTTGTCTATCTATTGGTCGCCAAACAAAAACCATAACTTCGTCGTCCTTAACTTATTTATTTATTAAACTTTATGCACAAATACAAAGGCGGAATTATTGCCTTAGGCATTTTCTACCAGTCGACCTTAGGGTGGTGCAGAGATAAAACATGGCAGGTGCAATTAAATGAAAACGAAAATGAAGGTAATTAATTTTAAACGTGCTTACAACTGACAATAGTTGTTTTTTGGGTTATAAAAAATGCTTACCTTCGGTGCTCTAAATTGGTTCCGTTTAAGTCATAACTCCAAACGAACTAACAATATTGACAAATGTCTCACAAGAGGCAAATCAAAAGCTGTTTCCAGTGTCTGTATAAGTACCACATGGCTATTGAGCTTTGAGGCAGATTTCTAGACTCCGATATCCATTTTTTCTTTCTTTAAATAAACACCACATAATGTAAGAAAGTTGTCAAGAGGACGCAGATTCCTTACTTGTGAATAACATAGATATTGAAAGTGAGAGAGAGGGATGAGAGGGATAGGAGAATTGAGTTAGGAGAAAAGCGTGGTCAACCACAGCACGGGTTATAAATAATATTAATGCAGATGGTAAATAGGATGTTGTAAAAATGTACAACATTTTTACTAAATTTATTTGATGACTAGAATTGAAAACAGTGCACAAACTCTTTCAGTAAAAATGTGAACAGCATCAGAATAAATTTATAGCTCACGTACAATCAATCGACGGACTGCCAAAATAAAATCGTAAATTCTGCTTGCGATACTTTCATTGGTTATCTTAAATCCTGCGCCCAAGACGGCCAGTCTCAGGCGCTGGACGATATAATAATTAATAATACTCATAATTCCGGCCACTGTCAAATTCTTGAGACGGAAAAGACACCCCGAACCTATATACTTGTCTCAATCTTTATGTTATGTATGCTATGTAAATATTTGTTTAATGCGAAATTTTGTAATCCTTATTACCATATAATATTCTGACGCATGAACCTTTTACTGCATTTTTATAAATTCATGCCATATAAACTTTCGAATACATTTTTGTAAGTTTCTGCCACATAACAAAAGGCGGCATGAAATCTACACTAATATTATAAAGAGGAAAGATTTGATTGTTTGTAAGTTTTTTTGTAATGGATAAACTCAAAAACGACTTAACCGATTTTACTTTACTTTCACTTATGGAAAGCTACATTATTCCGGAGTAACATAGGCTATTTTTGATTCCAAAAAAATAACAGGTCCCAGCGGCCACTCCGGGCACGGGAGCGAAGCCGCAGAAAAAATCTAGTGAGAAATACAAATCAATTGCGGAACAAATATTTATTTAACCACGTTTGTTACCTTGTTTGTAGGTAAACTAACGAAACGATGATCAATCAACAAATTGTTAAAATATAACTCATGGACATACATAATTAAGTGCGTAATACCTTCTGCCAGCAGCTTCGCCCGTGTGAATGTCGAAAATTATCCCGAGTGAACATATTCCCGGGATAAAAAGCCTGATTATAATCTATCACTGTGCCAAATTTCATTCAGATCCGTCCAACGTTTGAGCGTGAAGAAATTACAAACATACAAACACAAACTTTTGCCCTTATACTATTAGTGTGAATTCATACATATATTGCATGCCATAATATTTTACAAGGGCACAGAAATAAGTTATTGCCAAACATATCTTCTTAAAAGAATAATAATCATTAAGTTACTATCAATAATTATAATTAATTATATTAAATAATATTAGTGACAAAATTTATTTAATTAAATAAAGTTTAGTGACAAAACTAATTTTATTAAATAATATTAGTAACAAAATTAATAACAGTTGTGTTATTCCAGTTTTAATTAAATAAAGTTTAGTGACAAAACTAATTTTATTAAATAATATTAGTAACAAAATTAATAACAGTTGTGTTATTTCAGTTTATATTTCATCCAAATCCGCTGAGCTCTTTACACAAAGCCATCAAATTTATAATGTTAGTAGGATGTTAGCAGGACGGTAACAGTACATGCATAAACAGAAGTGTGTAAAAAATTCAGGTTGTCTGTAGTATCGTATTATGCTGGTAAACCAAGATAAAGAAAACCAAAAAAGAAAACCATCAATAGTTTGCGATAGGTAACCTACCTATGCAACTCGACAGGTGTGGCGATAAGCCATCTGTGTGCATTTTACGTAATCCGCTACAAGAATGATATTAGCAATGTTTTCGTCTTATTGGTGCAAATGTTGAATATGGCGAACAACTATGTAGGTGCCTAAATTTCTCGACAGGTGTGGCGATAAGCCGTTTGTGTGCATTTTACGTAATCCGCTACAAGAATGATACTAGCAAAGTTTTCGTCTTATTTGTGCAAATGTTGAATATGGTGAACTATGTAGGTTCCTTCCTACATTTTGAGCAGTGTTTTGTAAAACTACATTTTGACCCAACGTCTGTGTAAGTCTCAGAGGCTAGGTAGGTGCCTACACATTATAAAGATCCTCCTCACAAATGGAAATAATTATGGTCATAGCGATTTGATGCGATTTTTTTTTATTGACATCCAATTTTTCCAGGCAGTATTAAAGGTAAAGATTTCTGCAAAAAAAAGCAATTAGCTAAAATTTTCTTAATATATTATTTGCCTTAAGTATAAATCTGCATGGTATAAATAAGTGCAATTCATTTACTGAAATATTGAGCAAAGAAGGCGCCGTAAAATGCTTTTTATCCACTAACTTGGAGTTTGTTTAGGCAACCTTGTTAGACCATATCTCAATATTTTAATACTGTGAAGTTTTACTTATTGTTTTAGTAAAACAATAAGTCCTCATCACTTGCAGCAAATATCAAGCTGTATTTACCTTGTTTATAAAAGCCTGATCAAGATCTTTTCAGTAGTACGAGTAGGAAGGTTACACCTGCTGTCAAATCACAATACATGTTATTAGCTGTTGTTGATTGTTATTGGAAAAAAAATTGCAACCAATCTGTTAGGAAAGTAGGTACATGGACATAATTTTTGAGAACAGATTTTATCTTGCATGGAAAAGTGAGCTCGTGGGACCGTGCCAATAGCCATCGCGTGCTGATTTTAAAAGCACTATGCTGATGAGTGTTATAGGAACTTGAATATCAATTGTAGTTGGAGTAGGCGCTTTGTAGACGAGATGAGTCTCATAACTCGTTGAACATTCAGAAGCCAGTTATTCAACGGCATGGGTAATTCGCACTGCTCCCGAACTAACGTTTCACAATTGTTATTTGTTATTAATTTCACGAACGATACGCCGGCTTTTAATGTTTTATAAATACGACGCATTGTTCTATAAGCGACACAATACCTTGCGGTGTTCGCGGCTCGGCTCGAATCCGATATGCAACTACATACATCGGCGTGCGGCGTCTGTCTGACGCATTCTTCTACATGCGCAAAATGTGAAAATTTTACTTTTTTTATTTTACTTCTTTAGAGATTTTATCCGAAATTCAAATTTTAGTTTTTCATACATTACACAAAACCACGATTTTCAAATTGTTAGTCTTAAGCTATCAAAAATGTAATCAAGTTTATGTCCTGTTTCTTATTCTAAACCCAATTCCTTATTTACTCTCTGATGCTACGGATATTTATTTACCCAAGAAATAATCAGTTATGTAGCTTAGTTACCAATGCTACCATGGCCACGTGTACCTATAAAAGTATGTATAGTGTGCATGTTTAGCTACCTACAACGTTAAGCGACGAATTCCAAGAAACCCGTATCGGGAGGCACGTACGCGTAAGATTGGCTAAATCTCAAGTGTTAAATGTTACAACATAATAACAATAAATGTATATTGTATGTACTTTAAACAGAACTTTTGTTGCACACTAGAACTGAACATTTGTAAGCAATTAGGGGATTTGGCAACATTTGCTGGCTTCGATGAATGATTTTGGAAATTATCGAACGGATCGTAAATACTTAAAACCTGAATTGATTGATAAGAAGTATATGTAAAAAAAGTTAATTTAATGAAAGTGGGCTTATATAGCAAGTAAAGGATTTGGAGTCTGTCAATCCTCAAGTATAAAATAGACTCAAAAAAGCTTTCGTGTTAATTGTTGTTAAACCATATTTCAACGAAATGTAATTTTTGCTGCTGGAAATGGGGCGCTTTCGATCATTTGAACGCGTGAAGTTTTAGTTTAATATTAGATAATTTAAAATTATTCGTTTTTAACCGACTTCCCAAAAAGGAGGAGGTTCTATGTTCGACATTTTTTTTTGTGTATTTTCACGGATATCTCCGTCAATTTTTGACCGATTTAAAAAAATATTTTGTTGTTTGATAAAGTATGTTCCGAAATTGGTACCATTTTAATTTGGTGAAGATCTGATGAAGAACTTCGGAGATATACAACAGAACTCTTCAATAAATAACAGCAAATCTCTCGGGATTGCTGAAATCGCATGTCTGTTTATTGTTTATACCATTTCATAACATAACATCACGCCAGTACGCTCTTAGTGAAAAAATATACTACCGACTTCCAAATACAAAACTACAAAGTGAAAAATAACTTTATTTTTTGAAGTCGGTGTCCATAACTCAAAAAAAATGGTACCTACGAAAGACACCGACTTCAAAAAATTTAATGCAAGTTCAGCTAACATGTAATGCAAGCTGTTAAATTAATATAATATATTGAGTTATTTACTGGAATACAATACTTAACTTTAAGTTTTATTAAGTACTTTTCCAGTTAATTTCATGTTCAGATCAACTTTCTAAACAAAAAAGTTATTTTTCACTTTGTAGTTTTGTATTTGGAAGACGGTAGTATTTTTTTTTCAAAAAAGTTTTTTTGTTGTATCAAATGTAAACTGAAAATAAAAATTGTCATTGTCTTGTTACTATCTAGTAATATATATGCAATATAATAATATATTGCTAGCCACAACTCAAAATATTATTACCTAATCGTTTTTTCATATGTCCCTTATTAATGAGATGTTTTAAGAGTGTAAGTATAATTATAATTTAATAAACATACGTTTTCTTTGTGTAGGTTCACCATACGACAATAGAATATGCCTTCAGGAGAGCAACGCGGATGCAGCGAATTCCCAAAGCGTGAAAGGGGAAGAAGAGCTATCGCGAGTGTACCAAACTCTTTCATTACCAACACTTCCAAGAGACGATAATAATTCTAACAACAGGTTGGTTTTGATAATGAATTTCATGTTAATATTATCTGTCTATTTTTAAAAGATTTCTTAAATCGAATAAATTACTGAATAAAACTAAAAAAAATAGACACTAAATTATTTGTTTGTTAATCATCTAGCAACACTGAAACAAAGAGTAAATCTAAGTCAACGACCCCAGCAAGCCCAGGGAACTCGGAAATGAAGCCGCAGTCTACCACGCCGACATCGCAAGCGCTTACGAAACCTCCCTATTCTTATGTAGCCCTCATCACGATGGCAATACAAAATAGCCAAACGAAACGCGCAACGTTAAGTGAAATTTACGCTTACATCACCAAGGAATTCCCTTTTTTTGAGAAGAATAAGAAAGGATGGCAAAATTCAATTCGGCATAATTTAAGTCTAAACGAATGTTTTATAAAAGTACCAAGAGAAGGCGGTGGCGAGCGTAAGGGAAATTATTGGACCCTTGGTAAGTTACTATTTTGTTTGAAATTGCCGAAATATTTGTTTTTAACCATTTCTATTTTCATGTAATTGTATGAAAATTGAAATACCACCAAGAGTGTTTCTGAACATAAACTGCCTTTCATCTCTTTTGTGTATTCTGATTGCATTAACGCAATGCGAGTGACTGCTGACAGCTATGCGATCATTCACCTTCATCTCATGTTTCATTGCTAAGCGAATTGCTAGCGATGATTCCTGCTCCCATGTTTATAGACTCTTGGGTGGTGAGTGTAGTATTGTTGTAGATCCTCAATGCGGAGAGATGTTCGAAAACGGGAACTTCAGGCGACGGCGGCGGATGAAGAGGCCATTTCGGGCACAAATAACACCTTACTCTAAAACATTGTTTGGAGACGGGTACCACGTGGCACACGTTGGTCAACATGTACCACCTCACATGCAGCCCTTGCCCCTCGGGGCCAGGAATTACTTTGGATCCGGTTCACCGTACCATCCACCATCATACCCTCGATACGACACGTGAGTTGCTAAATTATTTTTATTCCTGCCTATTATAGTAAATCTAATAAAACCTCAAGTTTTCATATGTTTTGTTAAGAAATCATTATTTTCGATCATAAGTCGTCTAAAATTAATTAAAATAGCTTGATTATATATTAAAACAGAATAAGTGTCGTAAAAAGTAACACATGTCGAAATACCATGTTTACGAGGGCATTTCCAAATTATCTGAGCAAATTAAAATTGTTGTTAAACCGATGTTTATTATATTTTTATGTAGGTGATACGCACATTTATAAACATTTATATTCAAAATTATTGGAATCTCTTATTTATAATTCAAACAGGCAAGTTAATACTATGACATTATTATTACAAATTAATTATAATAAATATTTACGTTTCTCATACTAGTGTTTACAAAACAAATGCTAATAATTTACTGATTATGTTGCTGAAGAATTTTATTTCCGATTTCCTTAACTGTTTCAATTAGACAGTTATCAATGTCATAATAACATTGAATTATACATTCAGGTGTATCTAACTGTGACCTTAATAACTATAGTGGTGATAAGACAGATATAAGGTACATAAACCTGAATAATATAAACAAAATACGAGATGTAGCATCGCATTTGATAACTTCGAGATACTTATTTAATTGGTTGAAAATTCGAACTTTTGAAAGTTTATCATACTCCTCTGTCCTTATGATAATAGTGTATCTTATATAAGACATGTCGCAAGTATTGCCCGACTTGATATCAGCTACTTTGTACTGATGCACGTACGTATGGGGTATACATACACACATTATATTGAGTTTTATCAATATTGTGCTAACTTAGTTTAAATTGGCTATCTTGAATACTACATCTAAAGGAGGGATCAAGTTGTCTTTACATTACTACGAGTACATCCAATGTTTTTCAATATCTATATATTTTCTTTTCCTTCAGATTTTGTGAAGTCTTATTAGGGACAACCCAACCTAAACCTAATATACATCATTTCACAATTAATCTAAGCTAAATAAGAAGAAGAATTAAATTAAACCTAACTTTTAAATCTATCATTTAATACTAAACCAAACACTTAATTTAATCTTACATTCGAGTTTGAGCAATGATCATCATCACTGGAGTCATCAGTTATCATTCTTTCCAGTGAGTTATGTGTTCACCTCTTCAGTGAATTTTTGCTTGATTAACTTTGATTATCCAAATCTTCCCCATTACTTCCATCCTTGTAGTTTGTGGGGTTGCTGATGAGCCATAGACTGCCTTGTGATGATGAGTTCATCAAGGGGTGTGAAGTACTTGTTTTTCTTATGTATAATATCATCTAGCTTCACTGCCACATACAGCATTAATGCATGTATATTTGACCCAGCTTCAGTTTTCTTTGGATATAAGGAAGGCAAAAACGAGCTGCATCCTGCATGGGTCAAAGAGCTAATTCTTAATCAAGATTGTCTGCAGAAGACTTCAGCATCCCTTGCGCCCTGTCTCATTCCGGGGTTGATATTGAATGGTATGGTCTTTTTGACCATTTTCTCATGGAAAAGTCGAACTGCCACAGCAGACAAGGCTCCAGTGATCCTTGGAAGTGTTATATCTTTGGATCCCAAGAAAGTTCCTGATTTTCTGGCGTCATCATTAATGTCGTATTTATCTTTCAACATTTCTAAGATGTCTGAAATGTCACTAATTGATTTCATGATAATCTTGCTGATGTGATTGTTTCTTAAAAGTAACATAAGGATCAGAATAGTCCTTAGACAATGGTCCTTTGTTGGTAAAAACATTAGCCTCATCAGATGTCGAGATCCACTTGAAATCATCAGAACTATTTATAAGTCCCATTTTAGATCAGGCTTCTTTAAATAAAGATAGGTAATTCTATGCCTGATTAGTTGCCTCATCATAATCTTCGGATCAAAGCCAGATATTATAATGCTGAACTTAAGGCTGCAAAAAGTCAACATCTAAGTTGATGGTAGATCCGAATTCATCTGCAGTGAGAACCACTTTGATTTCAGCGTCTTCTTGGAAATAGCCAAGAACATCTTGGAGGGACCAAGTCTGAGACATCCTGTATTGTTGATTAAAGATATCCAAAAGTCTACCTGTGATGCTAGAGATAATTTTGAATTATTTCTTAAAATCATTTGATAATAAATTAACCCCGACAATGTGTTTTCGTATGTATTGTTGGTGGATGGAAACTGATCAGAGGCTCTAGACATATGACATTCTATAAAATAAAACGTGGCGACAGCGATTGAAATAGAAAACTTGGCGAAAGAGATTAAAAAAATGACAGAAATGTATGGGAATGACGCTATCGAAATGTCACGTGATTATCCCTTACATTTTGGTATTTCAACCATCACCATCGCTGAGTTAACCTCAACCAATGGTTAAATATGCTAACCAACGAATTTAAAATTCAGTTAAACGCGTTTATTTATCAATTGTTAGTCTTTAAAATGGTTAAAAAAACCATTAATTCTCTAATTTTATTTCTTTATTTCTCGTAAAGTTTTGATTTTACTACAGTTTGTGCTCGGAGCAAATTTGTTCCTTGTTCAATTGTGCACAAAAAATTTGGAAAAATAGTCGTACATCAGAAATTTACTAGTGTTCATAAGTTTTCGAGATATGAGCCAAAATACATTTCTATTGTGTTTATTTTTTGTACCTACTAAATCTGTGTTTTATGCTCAAGAGAGCCGTTAAACATTCAAATTGACGTTTTTGGTAAGTTTTCATGTTTTGACAGCAATACCATACATATATTTTAGATACTTAAAATACGTAAAAACAGAAAGTTAACGGATAGATCGAGTGGTATTATACTCTTACCCAGATGTTGCCTTCCGCCATGCATTTTCGAAACAGTTCCAGGCATAGTGATGACTCCAAGAACAGTCAACCGTGTTTGCATTTTCTGTTCACTTTTCTCGTAAATATAGGCTTTGTATTCGGACTCGTGATCCATTTTTTGCAATTCTTGATTGTAGAGCTCAGCCCCGATTTTCATCTGGATATAATTTTCGCAGTTCCAACTCTTTTCTTGCTATGCTTGACCCAACCTCACAAAAGGCTTTGCAGGTTGTTTCATATTGTTGCAAATAGAGGCGGTAGGCCTACTTGCATATGGGTGGTAGAGGAGGCGGTTAGAGATTCGGTGAATGTTGAAGGGAGGCGGAGCTGAGAATATGGGTGGTGGGTGTCATCGTTACTGGCACAGTTGTGATATTTGGTGGCGGCGGTGGAGGGGGCGGCGGCGCTAGCAGCGAAGGCAGAGGGACTGGGAGTGGTGACGGCAGTGCGGCTGAAATTGGCGGCGGTGGCAGTGGCGGCGGATCTTTTGGTTGATTGCTGTTTAAATTATTTATCAGAATTTAATATATAAAGCATAACTACTCGTAATTATTTGCCGTACAATACAGTCTGTCAGCTGCTATCGGATGGCCGCTCGATACCGCTCCGTCGACCACCACTCAAAAAGTCCTGTTTGATAGAAAGCAGGCAGACCACTTAAAAACTCTAGGTATGGGCAAAGGTTCAACCAAGGTTCTTGACTTATTAGAACACCACAAAAATCGTCCACTATTTCACACGGAAACATTTTTCGGCCGCTTCGTATGAAATGAATAAGCAACTTTGTTCGACTCCGATCGCCGCAACTGTCAAACACTGGAGATGTTTCGGAAAAGACTTGCGGCGTTTCATTGGACTGTGCTAGTAGATCTTGAATTTGCGCCGGATACGAGCCCTCGATATATTCTAATAGTATGGGAACAAATTCTGTACATTTTTCGATTTAATGCTGTAAATTTGAGTATGATTATGGTCAATATGCTAGGCACATTTTTAGGGTCAAGACACACTCAGACATAATCGATGCGAAGCAACATGACATCTCGAGACTAAAAATGTACATGGCATATTGACTCCTAAAACCAACTCGTAATGCATACACTCCTATCAAAAAAATCTAATGAATTTCATCAAAAACGATTTTTCCCCTGAAAATAAGTCATTATTTATCTACACTACTCAAAACAAATTAAGGGCGACCCGATAAGCTGTAATATAAATATGAACAACTTTTAACCTAATCATGGCAATCTTGTTTTAAGTATCAATAATGTTTCTAATGTCAAATGATATCAAGTGGGCACACACAACTTTTCTTTTATCGGGTTATTTGAGGACACTTAAATTGAAGCTTAATTTTGTAAATTTTAAGTAGTGTTTCTCCTATTTTTAATACACGCAGTTTATAACCCTTTTTAATCGCATAATGGCACGAGTTAGGAGACATCTGGACGCATATTCAGCCATGAGTTAGGAGACATATGGACGCATATTCAGCCATGAGTTAGGAGACATATGGACGCATATTCAGCCACCAGGACTGTCACCTTGATCCGTGAGGGACAGTGAACGCGCAGTAAGTTAAAGGATAGAGATATTCGTAACGAGCGGTTTAAAACGTCTGGAACTGGTACCAGGAGATGCGTAATGTCACCAGACATCGTAACTAAGAGTTTGGGTACAGCTCAAGAAGACTGGTACATTCGTTTAACCGCACGAAAGCAACCAATCTCCATCGCACTATCCATACAAACTGCACTACACCGAGCTACAGACACTCGTCTGAGCAACCAGACCATTCGTAATCGTCACCAATAATATACAAGAAGACGCTTAGTTCTGCTGCACATAGTGCAATCATTTAATTCGAAAACACTTTATTGTACTGTTCAAGGTTGGGATGCAGTGCTTTTTAGCGATAGTGTTAATGGAGAATAACTGGAGAATGGTTTCAGATGGCCCACAAGTACATCCATTTTGGTGGACCTAAGTTATGATCTGGGGCGGTATGACTTTACGACGCAATATTACTGGGCTCGTAATTCTTAACGAGGGTATAGATAGTACAACTCATCTATGCGCGCGACGCTATGTGTGGGTAAACCTTGTTTGCTCGAACGACGACTGCCGCGTCATTGTCACACAAATGAAAGCTGTATAATTAATTAAAAGCGCACGCACACATAAATGGCACAGGTGAGTTGAGCTATCTATACTGTATCGGCCCAAAATTACGTTGGGAAATGTGGTAAAACGTGGTAAAACTCAACACTATTCCTATCGCAAAGAAAGCAGGTTCAAGGTTCATCTTGATGCAGGAAGATGCAGGAAGATGCAGGAAGATGCAGGATAATGCTCATATATACGGCGCAAATAACAATGAAAACATTAGCTAACACTGAAATTGAGATGTTGCAGTGGCCTGCCAGGACTTATGGCCTGAATCCCATTGGGCATTTCTGGGATCAGTTATAAAGAAGGGTTTAACATGGTGACAATTTAATCAACACGCAGCAGGACCTCATAAATGCTCTTATAACATGCTTGAAGAGGGTTTCTGAAGGAAGTGTGCGGTGTTTTATCGAGAGCTTGCCTTCTCGAATAAGGGCAGCGTATTTAACAAGGGAAAAACCTTGTAAACTTTGCTAGTTTTATGCAACATTGAATATTCAAACAATTCCTAATTCTTCTTTTGTTTTTTTTTTAAACTAAATGATTTGAAATTAAGCACATTTTGGTTAGATTTTATCTTATAATATACTATCAATTCAGTCAGTATCAATAGAAACTTATGGATAAAATAATAACTAAAGTTTCATTCGTTTATTTTTGCAAACAAATGGCGGTAGCTTTCTTTCGAGTGCGCTTCATTCCTCCATCTTTGAAGGACAAAATCTAAATCCAAATAATTTGGGAGACAAAATGAGCAATCATTCTGCAAAGCCCTAGTCGATCGAGGTAGTAGATCGAGGGTCCCGCTCCGCGTATGGACATCAGACATACAATCAGAAAGTATATATGTGGGTACTTCTGTACCACTGTTGGGCGAATAAAATTATTTCATCAGCGGTAGCGATTATTGACCAAAGAGCCTCTAGAAGATGGGACATGAGGTAATGGGTCAATATGCTAAGTATAATTTGGAATGTACTCTTTGAAACAAAAAGTAATTTACAAAATTGGTCCACCGTTGACCTAGAAATCGTTGAACTTACATAAAAAAGATCGAGGGTCCCGCTCCGCGTATGGACATCAGACATACAATCAGAAAGTATATATGTGGGTACTTCTGTACCACTGTTGGGCGAATAAAATTATTTCATCAGCGATAGCGATTATTGACCAAAGAGCCTCTAGAAGATGGGACATGAGGTAATGGGTCAATATGCTAAGTATAATTTGGAATGTACTCTTTGAAACAAAAAGTAATTTACAAAATTGGTCCACCGTTGACCTAGAAATCGTTGAACTTACATAAAAAAATACACAACTTTATTGACTTTATTATAATCTTTCGAGATAAACTTACACCAGTTTGCAATAATCCGGTGACATAAATGTTAAGACCGACGATGCGTGATTTACGTTCTAATTGGTCTCAATGTGCTTTGACGATAGTAGTAGGTAGTGATAGCGATTGTCAAAAGGAATGGAACGAATGTAAAGGCTTTATTAAGTGATACTTCAATAGCACTTGTCAATGCCATATTTTTTGATAGCGCTAATAGATTGTCACTTGGCTTAAGTCTAAGCGCTTTAATAGCAGGATAAGGATTTTAACCCTCGACCCATCGCGTGGGGTCTTTGAAAACCTTCCGGGCCGTAATGTTGACTTGCAAAATGTTGAATTCCCAAAATGTTGAATTCCCAAAATGTTGAATTTTCAAAATGTTGCATCCCAAAATGTTGAATTTGGGAAATGTTGAACTGTTAATCCCAAAATGTTGAGTTTGTATAATGTTGAATTGCCCAAATGTCCCAAATTTCGTCATTTTGTTGCCTTTTCCCACGAGGTTGGTCGATGAGCCAACAGCCAACATCAACACGCAACATTGGGGAAAGTGGCATAAAACTGAAAGTGAGACTGGAAGGAGTTCACTAGTTCTGCATAGTAACATTTTGCATTTTTTTTATTATCTTATGTCAATCGGAAAGCGAGCCTTTTGGTTCACTTTTCGATCGTTTCTAGTGCATCAAGCGGGTAATATGGCAGATCCATCCCAGATATGAGAACTGTACTCCAATAGTTCGATCATGTGAACTTGCTCTTGGTACAAGTTGAGCAGCTGTTCCGGTGTGAAGTATCTTCTCACCTTTGCAAGGATCCCCAACTTTTTGGCAGCCAGCTTGAGCCCTTGCCTCAATGTATGAGCCAAAATTGGGAGTCGTTGTCAACGTAACGCCAAGAAGCTCAAGATGGCCCGTGAGCCTTTGCCTCAATGTATGAGCCAAAATTGAGAGTTGATGTCAACGTAACGCCAAGAAGCTCAAGATGGCCCGTTATTGGCACGGCTAAATCTCGGCAATCCCACCGCACTGAACCTAAACCACTGCAACTCCTGAAAGCCAGAATCAACAGTGGCGACCACCAGAAAAGCGCCGAGGCAATGAAGCTCGACGAAGTGCCGGAGATTGGATTTTTACTGTTTTGGATCCCGCAACGAAATTAATCAGAAAAGAATAAACGAGGTATAGGATAAAATAAAAATTCCACTTCGCAAAAAAAAAACCCCAAGAGACATTTCTAAATCTCGGCAAGTTGGAGCCGGGTAAAATTGTCTCTTTTTAGCGGCAAAAGACGCCTGGGTTTTAACAGTACTAAACCTGACCAGATTGGCATCGCCCCATTCAGTAACTGCCTGCAAGGACAGGTTTAAACGCTCCACCATGGCCTCACAAAGAGATTGGATCTGCGGCCCGATCGCCCGTGCATTGGACAAGTATGTCTCAGCAATAGTGCTGTCGTCTGCATGCCTAAAGGTTTTAGCAGATCGTTAATGTGCAGCAAGAATAATGTTGCTGAGAGTACCGATCCCTGAGGGATCTCGGCATTGATGTCCAATTGGTCCGACTAGTTACTAGACATTTTGGGATTTACAGTTCAATTTCGACATTTTGGAATTAACATTTCAACAATTTGCAAATTCAACATTTTGGAATTTATAGTTCACCATTTTGCAAATTCAACATTTTGGGAATTCAACATTTTGCCAATTCAACTTTTAGCAAATTCAACATGTTGGGATTCAACATTTTGCAAATTCAACACTACGGTACGGAAAGGTATTTTAGAAAACAGAAAATTGAAAAAAACCTATACTTTCTGATTCAGGAAGTACGAAAATGTAGGGAAATTTTAGTAGGTATAATAACATCCCTAAAAAACTCCTGTCAAATAAGCAACGCGGGCTCTAACTTTGGAAAGCAGTACCGTAGACCCGTTATTGTCTCGTTCTTCTTTACAAGCACATTTCACCTTCAATAAAACATCCCAGCCAGCTTACTTTTGGCATAGTGATGGCGATTATTTACTTCGGAAACGATCGATAAAAACACTTCGTGTTGACATTCGCAATTACTCATACATTTCATGGAAATTACATAGAAATTTAAAAGGAAAAATATATTGTAGCTACATATATTAATAGTGACATAACCCAGCATCTATTGTGTAGTTAATTGTTAGACGACCTATAAAATTGGCGGTTATTACGTTATGGGCAGGACAGACAAGAAATAATAATGGATTCTAATAATGGAAAACATATTGTTAAAAGACACCTGATATACTATTGGTCGAAGGCAGGTAATATGGGCGGAGTTTGTTCGCTTTATCTTCGTTCATGCTACGGCAACTTTAGAGAAGGTGTTCATTGTATAACGATATCTCGCAGGATTTTAAAGCTGTTTAAAAGACACCGACTTCGAAAAAGAAAGTTATTTTTCACTTCGTGGTGTTTTTAGTTGGAAGTCGGTAGTATTTTTTTGTAAAAAAGTTTTTTATTAATCCCGAAATCGGGTCCTGTGGGGTGGGCCACGGGAGTGAAGCCGTATAAACTCAAGTAAACAAAGCTGTCAACAAAACTCAATCTATTTACTACAGGTTTTAGTTTTACTAATAGATAATAAAATATTGTGATTTCCCTATGGTGTTTCCATAGTAAAATTTAATATTTTATTATCTATGAATTATTGTAAAGTAAAATTAATTATAACTATTTAACTGATTTACGCCTAGCAAGTGGTCGAACCCATCGAACCTGACGTGGAATACACCGCGAGGATCGAGTTGACCGATTTGTTCCGTGGGCTGTATGAGCTTGATATGTAGTTCTCGAAGATTATTGTCATGTTCTTTTTTACCTTCAACCGAAACCGAGACGTCTGTTTCTTTTAGTTTACCTATATTTGCCCACTGTTGGGTAAACGTCTCTCCCATAGTCTTTTAATCTACCTGGTGATTCGCTTACTCCGGCAAAACTTCCGTTTTTTGAAGAATATCACAACATTAGTAGAAGGTATCCACAAATGTTCCAACCGGATAAAAACAAAATGTTCCCGGTTGGAAAAATATAGAAAACTCACTATCTAGTTCAACTACCAAACAAATAGAAGAGAGAAGTAAAGCAAACATCATCCTCTGTACAACAACGGGGTTAAAAACGATGCTAATAATTACAGACCAATAAGCTTAGTGCCAAATCTAAATAAAGTATTTATTATTAAAATCAGTTAGAACAAACATACATTGACATCCCTATAATAATGAACAACAATAGCACAGCAAACGTCAAACTTAATTTTCCTGATTAAACTTTTCAAACAGATGAAAGTTTGAAACAGGACGATCCGCTCTTACCAAAACACTATGCTACTCTTGAAGAGGAGTTCAGTTCCAGTAAAGACATAACCTGTAGCATAACAGTCGGTTGCAAAAAACTTACCAACCTTCGTTTCGCTGATGATATATATCATCCTATTTGCACAGACTGTTGCCGAATTACAAGAGATGCTCCAACTCCAAGATCTGAGCACCGCAAGCCTTTAAGTCAAGACCACTGATGAATCGGTCAAAAGAATCTCAAGAAATCGGTCAATTGAAAGCCCTACGAGTGTTCGGCATGTGTCGTTCCACCTACGGTAAAACTTGGGGGTTAAAGCCCAAAGTGATACGATGGCTGTACCGGACAATGATAATACCTATTATCACATACGGCAGCATAGTGTGGTGGCCCAGAACAAAGCTTGCCTCGTGCAAGCGCCACTCACCAGATTACAAAGAACAGTGTGTCTAGGCATCACGGGTGCTTTCAGGACAACACCTACGGCAGCGATTGAGAGATACCTCAATATCCCTCCTCTGCATATGATGGTTGAATTTGAGGCAAGGAAGACATTACATCGACTTGCTGTGGCTGGACTATGGAATGCCTCTAAGCCAAGGACCAACCATACAAAGTTTGACGGGAATGAAGGCCTGGATCGGGTAACAAGCATGTTATCCGATAAAATGCAAACTATGTTTGTGTTTGAAAGGTCTTTCAAGGTCCAAATCCCTACAATAGAGGACTGGACGAAGGGAATCGATCCACCAGAACAAGACAGTCTGGTGTGGTACACTGATGGATCCAAAATGGAATCAGGTACAGGGGCGGGAATATACGCAAAAGGTTACAAATGTAGCAAAAGCCTAGGGAAAATGGCAACTGTATTCCAAGCGGAAACTTATGCCATAATAACCTGTGCTCAAGAGAATATAGATAGAGGAACCAGAGGTAAATCCATATATATTCTTAGTGACAGTCAGGCTGCAATCAAAGCCATGGCATCCTACAAAGTGGACTCCGGACTTATTCTGGATGCTGTCCAAACCCTAAACAGGCTTGGGAAGCACAACAGGGTAAGACTGATGTGGGTCCCTGGGCACAAAGGAATCCATGGTAACGAAATGGCAGATGAACTGGCAAGAGAGGGCTCAGCAAATGACTTTGTGGGTCCAGAACCATGTGTAGGCATCTCGACGTGCCTCGTAAAATCCGCATTTAGGGAGTTTGCAGATCACAGACAGCGAACTCATTGGCTATCTAGCACCGGTCTACAACACTCCAAGAAATTCCTAGGCTCTACGTTCAAAGCCCGGGAATGCATTTGGAATATGAGCAGGGGGCAAATCCGCTACCTGCTTGGGGCCTTTACTGGGCACTTTGGAACCAACGACATGCTCATGAAGATGGGTCTAACCGCGACACCCATGTGCAGGTTGTGTGGGGAACATACGGAGCGCATGGAGCACCTTCTTTGCACATGCGATGCACTGGCTGGTAAGCGAATGAGTCTCCTAGGGGCTGGATATCCAAGACCAGAAGACTATAGGCTCATATCTCCCAGTCTCGTTGTAAAATTCATGAAAAGAGTTTTCAACGAGATTGGGGAGGAGTAAGGTATCTAGGGGACCACAATAAATCGGCCCCTCCACAAGATAAGATAAGATAAGATCGGTCAAAGAGTGAAGTAATGACGAATAGCACAAACAGTAGGGCTGAGGTAGAAGGGCAAGAAATCTACTATGTCGATGAGTACATTTACTTTGGCTATCCTTCGAAAACAGGCCAGACAAAGAAATCGGCGGCCATGTCGAGAAAGCCTGGAAGAGTTACTGGTCCATAAAGTCGCTAATGAAGGGTGACTTAACTTTATACGGTGTAGCGCAAACGTATCGACCGTCCATCTTAAGCTAACGGTGCTCAAACTTGGTCTCAAAAGTTCAAACTCACGGTTTGACAAAGGCCAATGTAGCGTAGCTTTAAGCTGTTGCATAAGTATTAAGCATAGCCACCGGAAATGTAATACCGCGATACTTTCCAAAACTACAACTATTTCTCGAAAAGGGGGTTACTATAATAATGTCATAAATTATACAAAAACAGCTAAGCAGTAACATCTTAACAAGCAACAAAGCTCATACATTTTTACAATGCGACGACGTTGCACCGCAGTGTTGTGTCTGGGCCCTAATTCTAGATTGGATGAAAAAGTGTTTTAAACAAATGATATCTTCGATATGAAATATACGGCTCCAATTTCCATCAGTGTTTTACTGTATTAGTCGTATTATGTTTTCTTTGATGACACTCGTACATTAAATTAAAGACACTTCTCATGTTTTTCTGTCCACTCCCCGGTACCTGCTGGCAAATTTTCTACAATTAGTATGTACAGTTACTTTAACATCTCAAGGTTGAATGTGTTTTCACATCACATAATCAAAGTCAATGTGACAGATAGATGCGAAAATTTAATTTAGTTGGAACTAGCTTCCGCCAGCGGCTACGCCTGCGTGAAAGTCAAATATTATTCTGGGGCAACACATTCCCGGGATAAAAAGTATCCTATGTGCTATTCCAGACTAACATCTACTTCTGTGCCAAATTTCATCCAGATCCATCGTCGTTCTGACGTGATTGAGTAACAGACATACACACATCCATCCAATCTTTCACATTTATGATATTAGTAAGATTGTTGTCAAAGGTGGTTTATAATTAATATCCTTGACTACCTAGATATTTACTAACATAGTTTGTAATGATTGCGAAATATTTTGTTCTATTGCCAGCAAAGTAAATACAATCAAGGGCTTTGCATTCTGAAAATCTTTGTTTAAACTTACTTGTTGCTTCCAAGCATTCGTTGTTCGGAGAAACATTTGTTAAGCGGTGTTTAAACGTTTCCAGTACATGGCTAACACAGTCGCCGAGCGGGCTGGGGTACGCGGGCGCGTGCGGAAGTATGGGCCGCAGTCCACCCGGGTGTTCGCCACACAGCGCGCTGCCCCACCAGTCGTCGCCTGTCGCCGTCAATCCGTTTGCCACTCATCAAATTCAAGGACAGGTAACTAATCAGTAACAAAATAATTGCAACCTTATTTTCGAAAAATAAATTTCTTTACGCACTTTCTTTTCGCACCAATTTAATTTTAGTTCTTACATACAGTTCCGGTCTCGGCCTTTATAGATTTGCACCAGTAACGTAATAATTGCAACCTTATTTTCGAAAAAGAATTTTCCTTTCGCACCAATTTAATTTTAGTTTTTACATACAGTCTCGGGCTCGGCCTTATAGATTTGCACCAGTAACAAAATAATTGCAACCTTATTTTCGAAAAAGAATTTTCTTTTCGCACTTGCTTTTCGCACCAATTTAATTTTAATTTTTACATACAGTCTCGGGCTCGGCCTTTATAGATTTGCACCAGTAACAAAATTATTGCAAAATTATTTTCAAAAATAAAAAAAAAATCGTACTTTCTTTTCGCACATATTTATTTAGTTATTACATAAAGTTTCAGTCTGGGCCTTTATAGATTTGCATAAAATTACTTTGTCTTACTTTATATAAAATTATGCAATTTATATTTAATTGATCCAAAGTATGTAAGTATCATTGTTATCTGTGCACTTTTGCCATTTTATAGGTAGTTAGTGCATTGAATGCCTTTCTGAAAAAAATGTGGTAGTGAGATTAAATAAAATCTTTTAAGGCGGTTTTGACAGTCCTATTGATATATGAAATCGGAGTTTTGATGGAAAAAGCAAAAACAAAACAAACAACATACTATTGTATATTTAATCGATCAAAGTACGTAAGTATCATTGTTATCTGTGCACTTTTGCCATTTTATAGGTAGTTCATTAAATCCCTTTCTGAAAAAAATGTGGTAGTGAGATTAAATAAAATCTTTGAAGGCGGTTTTTACTGCCTCATTGATATACGTATGAAATTAGAGTATTGTATGGAAAGAGCAAAAGGAAAATAAAAAATATGCAATTGTATATTTAATCTATCAAAGTTTCTGTACACTTTTTCCATTTCATAGGTAGTTCATTGAATCCCTTTCTGAAATAAAAGTGGTAGCGAGATTAATTAAAATATTCGACTGCCGCATTGATATTGATTATTTCCTAACAAGAGATTGTCTCTTTAATTAAAATTAGGGGTTTTCTTTAGTTTGTCGTATGTCATTACTTTCTAAAATTTTATAGTGATACTATACCGGAGGGTTTAATAATACTGCGTGGCCTTACGGACCGCGACGGTTATATTATTTAAAAAAAACAGACGCCAAAAGAAAAAAAATGGTGACCCCTACCTAGGCTAATAAAGTACCATTTTTACTATCCAGCTTTTTTCTTAATATTTATTGTAAAAAAAACATTCGAATAATGAAACAATGATTTAATTATAGTAATCATAAGTGTCGTAATGCTCCTATGAATTCCGATGGCGTGTTAAGAGGCTAATTTCATTTCAGTAATTAAATCGAGATTAAAATTTGAGTAGCGTATCAAGAAGCAGTAAACCTGTATGTTCGCAAATTGGCACTATGACTGCTCAATAAACGACTTCATAGGAGAAATAACTATATAACGCTTAAGTGTTTTAGTGTAAGATCAATAGCTTGTTAGATCTCCTCTTGTAACTTTTGCTGTCATATTTTTGCTTATTTAAGTTTACGTGTCCAATAGAATCGGCGGATTAAGCGTACAAAACCCGTGCCTGTTTCAAGGCAGTTTTGGTTTTTTTTTGACGAAAACGGACTTTTGTTCAGATTTTTGTTTTGTTTTCTTTGACCATTTTGGGAATATTTTCATTGTGCGTTAAAACGCACTCCCACAGGGAAATCCACTACTTAGCTAAAGCTAAGTAGTGGAATTCCCTGTCGGAGTGTGTCGCCTGATACCTATAATCTGGGCATCCTTATGCCGACGGCCAATCCAGTGCCATCATTCCAGTGCTGTCACAGTAAACATGTATTGGTTGTTTGTTATCACTGTAGTGTTCACACTTCAACGGCTTCGAAATAACTGGAATAATGTAGACGTAACAGATCCAGTTCAGCACTGGACTGGATTCTCGCTGTATCATTGGACTGGAATAATGTTAACCGGGCATTAAGTTAAGACTGAATAGGTTACCAGTAGACGAGCGTGCTTCACCGTCGCTCGACCACATCATTACTGGCTGTCAGGGGAGATATTGATCCAATCCGAGTCTGTCACTACATAATTATGTCAATAGTAATAATAAAAAAAAACTGACTTTAACCAAATATTTGCAAAAAAAAAACTACCTATAATAATGGTGGTTTTTCTTTTACGCCTTGGAGAGCGATTTTTTTTTGGAAACTACCAGCTTTTTACGTGCTGATTGTTAATACTCGCACAGAAAAACATTCATACCGTAACAATCCCAATGAGCTGGTATTAACTACTGATATGACGGAGGCTATCTTAGCGATGGAGGTTAACCGAGTCGTATGCGACAAAACAAAAAAAAAAAAAAAAACAACGAACATTTTGGCAAATTTTAAAAGGGGCCAACTATATTATTTTTCATCACACTTGCACGTAAAAAGTATCTAAACATACAGGTTAACTTGGCCGTAATGCCCCATATAAAACCCTCGGGCATTCTTTTTGTCATGAAACCATAGGGCAGTAAGTAATATTTTTTTAATTTATGGCACAGCACACAGGTCATGCAAGTTCAAGCAAGGAGTTTCCACGCAATTGAAAAATTGTCTTAAAATGTTATCTAAACAGGAATTTCTTTGCAATCTCGCTACATGTTACTTAAATACTCAACTAATGTTCTTAATAATCGATTTTAATAGTTATAGTATGAAAATTATTTAATTCTTTTTACACTCCGTCATGGCTGTTTATATTTGCGCTTAAAGTTTCTGAACGAAATACTGTATAATCTGTGGTGTGGGCAAAAATTCGCCAACCGCTTAAAAAAAAGTTTACGTATTTCTTAATAACAGCTGTGCTGACTTGTGTTTTAAAGCTATAATTCATAATTCTTACTCGCAAATGTGATGAAAAACATTGTATGTATCACGGGCGGTACGGGAATTACGAACCTCGACTCAGAAAAGTCTTCTACTTCGGGCTTCTACTAGAGCCTCGATCGTAATTCCTTACTTACCGCCCTTAATACACAATGTAGGTACTATTAACAACCAACAGTGTTAACGCTTCGTTGCCGTCTTCGCGATCTCTTAGTGGTCCATAAAATATACCGACTACTAAATAGTTGCTGCATTGAAGTTGTAAACATTTTTCAAATAGCCCGGGCCTTATGAATAATGCTGTACTAATCACCTGGTCCATAACATATTTAAACTACTGATGTGAGTTTTTTCACATATCCAAAAACAACAATTTAGCTGGCAGGGGAGTAGACACTTGACTAGTAACAAAAATTAGCAATTTAAAGCTCAATTTTACGCAAACGGATCCCTGAATAGAAAAATGGCTTTCACAGACCCGTAATATTTTTAGATGGCCCTTTCCAACGATACCCCACACTATGGGACAGACAAGAGAAAAAATACCCTCTTTACGTGTACATGAGCAAAACTAAAAAAAGGGCAAGTGCGAAGCGGACTCGCGCACGGAGGGTTCCGTACAAACCTCAACAAAATAATAAGACAATACTCTTTTCTATATTCTGCGCACACGAGGATAATATTGCAATAAATATTTTCTGTCACACAATTTTATTTATTTACTTTATTTGAGGTTGGTGCTAATTAAGCTAGTCCTCTTAATTGTATAAGCGCTCATACAACTCAGAAGACTATCTTAATTGGCGTCAACTATGTACGTATGGGGACACACACGTTAATTTTCAATGATTTTTTTTCACATTTTTCCTTTATTGGTGCTTCTAGATCAACGGGATATAAGTTTTCGACCCAAATATATAGGGTAATTCCGGTTGACCTAGAATTGTAAATTTTGGTTAAAAGCAAGGTCTTACAGCACAAGTAAAGGGAAAATACCGAAAAATAAAAATAGTTGAAAATTAAGGTAAATTTGGTACTAACAAGTTTTCGCGAAAATCTATCCCATATCTTTCTTTCGTGTTGACTCAGGACTTTGATTTTTATACACCTAATAGGGACTATAGACCTCAGTGTCTGGTATAAATTTAAACTTGCTAGATCCATCCTTTCCTGAGAAAATAGGTGGTGACACGGACAGACAGATGGACAGACCCAAGAGAGTCTTAAGGGTTCCTTTTTTACCTTTTGAGGTAGAGAACCCTAAAAACATGTTAGATTCAAGTGTGTGTGTGTCCCATTTAGTTGAGTAACATAAAAAAAAAAATTGTATATTGATGTGTAGGGGGACAACAGTTTTCGAATGACAAACTTAATTTTGTCCCTTCGTTAGAACAATGTTCTGTGGTTTCATTGTATAAGAACATTAGTAATGTTACCTATTTATTTTGCTGAATGTAGCTGTTTACGAGTATACCCGCTATGCATGAGCCACTCGCACCTGACCGGATTAAAATAAAAATTGGTAAGCTCGCGTTTGACCACTATCTTACCTGATGGTAAGCCTGATGGCCTCGTGGACGTCTTTCGGCTGAAATGATGATGGTGATGATTTTCGTCTAATAAATTCGACAAATCGTTTGACAATGGAGACTCGGACCAGTAGTAGCCAGTATTCTTTTCAATTCAAAACTTTAAGACCTCGACTCTGTACACGTGGCATTTCGAAGTATGAAATAACAATAGACCTTTGTTAACTGTTGTATTTAAAGAAATATAAGAATTTCCATATACATATCATTTGAAGTTTTGTCCATAGGAGCCGCCGTTCTAACAAGTTGTACGAGTTACCTTGTGAAAAACAGTTCGTCATGAGGTCGACGCCAGCGGCTCGAAGCGTCTAGCCTTGTTGCAAAGCATATGCTCACGGAAAACTGCACGCGTTTCAATTAGAACGGGAAGAATGAGGGATATGCGCGGTATAAAAACTATTTCCCCAAGTCCACAGCCCGTGAGAATTTCAGCTTCGATGAAATTATTTTCAAGCGAGACAACATTAAGAGGAGTTACATCACATAGTTTCAAGTGTTTAGGTTCCGAAGCGGCATAATCGGCATTCTTACTCTCAGAGCGATGTTATGCGCGGAGTCCGGGTGTAGAAATTCAGTTAAAAAACTCTACCGGATAAGTGGTAGAATTGGTCCGGTCTAGAACCGTATTTATGGATCTGATATACCATTTATTTATTTATTCATTCTTCAACAAATTAACATTTGTGTCGAACAGTGGTTTTAACAATAGATATAACACAACAATTAAACAATCATCATAAAGTCAGAAAAAAACAAACACCGCATTCCAGATTGGTTCCAACATTATTAGTCTTAATACTGATATAATTATACCAAACAAACCAAACCCAACATCAATTTAAAATCAATATAATTCATTTCAAGAAATGTATGTCAATAAAATTAATTAAGATGTAAAATGTCAGTCATGATAGAATGCCGGATACATTACTCTAAAGTCACAAAAATATAATCACATATTAGTTCGAACTACTTTTATCTTTGAGAAACTCTTCTATGCTGTAATAACATTTCTTCAACAACAATGACTTCAATTTTTTCTTGAATTCATTTGGATTATAGAGTTTTTAAATTGTACAGGCAATTTATTGTACATATTCACTGATTGCACTCTTGAGGCATGTTTAACGACATTAAGTTTAGGCTGTATGAAGTTAGGTAGATCCCTTCTTCGCGTTTTTATTCTGTTATGTCTCTGTTCTTCTGTCTCAAACTTATGCATATTTTTAATAAAATGACTAAGCAGGACCAGAATATAGAGGCATGGTACTGTGAGAATGTGCAGTTTCTTAAAATGATCTCTACAAGACTCCGTTTGTTCAATGCGAAGCATAGTTCTCAAGACTCTTTTCTGCATAACGAAAGCAGCATTAATATTGTATTGGTAGCTGTTGCCCCAGAACTTTATGCTATATCTAAGTATACCATTCTGAGGTGAGCAATGGCTAATTCATCTCTCAGACTCCTGAGAGCATAGCAAGCACTACTCATAGTGTTAGCGACCACTTCCAATTCCTTCTTCCAATTTAAAACTGCATCTATTTGTACCCCTAAAAATTTTACATTGTCTACAATATCTACTTTATTTCCTAATAAATGTATTTTGACAGTATCGTTGTTCCTCATGGTTGATTTAAATAATAAACATTGCGTCTTTTTTAAATTTAGTTTGAGATCATTCATAGTGAACCACTTCTCAAGAGCACATAGGACAAAATTAATCTTCCTTTCTAAATTTTCTGTATTGTCGCTAGCTATAATAGCGCTCGTGTCATCGGCAAAAACTATAAGTTTAGTATCATCTGAAATACTTTTCATGTAAGCTATCAGATCATTTATAAATATTATAAAGAAGATAGGGCCTAGAACTGATCCTTGTGGTACGCCTTTATTTATTATAACTGTGTCTGATTTGTGTATTTTTTCATGCCCATCTTCTTGAACTGTTTTAATTTCCACATACTGCGTTCTATTATGTAAATAGGATCTAAATAAACTCAACACATTTCCCCTAATGCCATAGAAATCTAACTTATTCAGAA
Organism: Orthosia cruda; assembly: GCA_964057195.1. NCBI lineage: Eukaryota > Metazoa > Arthropoda > Insecta > Lepidoptera > Noctuidae > Orthosia > Orthosia cruda. The sequence continues at coordinate 60,551,298 of OZ059825.1, read as the reverse complement.
GTATACCATTTTCCACTGTATCGAACGCAGAACTTAGGTCGAGGAAAAGATGTATTCCCGTTGTCCCCGCAATCTGTGTCCCCGTAACGGGGACAACGGAACGTCATAAAATTTCCTTCCCGTTGTCCCCGTTATGTACATACATAACGGGGACAACGGGAAGGAAATTTTATGACGTTCCGTTGTCCCCTTTATTTTTTTTCTTTTTTAAACTTGGGTAATTTAGCGCGGCTAGCCGAAAACTAAAATGAAAGATATTTTTTATATGTTACTGTAAAAGCCCGAACTACGGTAAAACCTAGGATTTACCGGCATTTTACCAAGTCTTACTGGTAGGAGCTCGTGGCTAAATAATAACAGCCGCACTGGTCGATCATCAAGGTTAAGCAACGTTTGACGAGATCGGTCCGTGGATGGGTGACCATTTCAACATACCGAGTTTCCTCCGTGCCACGCCAAGCACGTTAAGGCGTTGGCCCCGGCTGTCATTTAAAGATCTTTGTCAGACGTTACGAGTAGTCAGAAGCTTGAGATCAGATACCAGTCTTGCCAAGGGGTACCGTGTTAGCCAGTTACTGGGTTGTGGAGGTCAGATAGGCAGTCGTTCCATGTAAAACACTGGTACTTAGCTGAATCCGGTAAGACTGGAAGCCGACCTCAATGTAGTTGGGAAAAGGCAAGGCAGATGATGACTGGTAAAAGTCCGAAATGGCTTTCACAGTATCAAAATATAATATATTTTAATCTAAAATATAGAAACAAATTAGAAATGTTTACACACAAAACAACTAGATTTTCTAATCTAAATCAATAAAATTGCGATTTAACAAGTTGCATTTTGGGACTCTGTAATAAATTCGTCGATGTCAATTGCATTCAGCGTGCGGCGTTTTGGAGCATCTGAGTTTTTTTTTTTTTTTAATGTTTAAGCATTTCTAAAGGTATAAAATTCTCTCTATTATGGCACTCTCACTTATTTAATTTTAACGCAACGGGGACAACGGGCATAATTTTTTAAATATATTTTACAATAAATTAACGGGGACAGCGTACGGGGACAACGGGAAGTAATTTTAATTATTTTATAAAATTCCCGTTGTCCCCGTTAACGGGGGCACAGATCACGGGGACAACGGGAATACATCGAGGAAAAGTCCTGCTACTTTTAGTTTAGCGTTCAACTTACCCACCACATCATCAATTAGCATGTCAATAGCATCTATTGTTACTACCACGTCGTTCCCATACTTTTTTCCAAAATGCTCTGTTTTTTTATATCAGTTGCTTGATAACTTTTGGACGGTAATACTGCTCGTTCACTAAGAAAGCCAAGAATTCTCGTGACTTGTAATTTTGTATAAGTACATTTCCATTAACAAAATTAATAAGTTCCTCCATCGAAAAAACAATCTTACTTGGTAAATTCTTATCTGGTAGATTCACTGACGCTAAACCATTCAATTCAAGCATTATGGTAGTTTCATGTGTAGTTGTAACAGCTTCGATTGTACTAGTTGAAGAACTGGCTTCAGTAGTCATAGTTTCTTCAGTTGTCGAAGGTTATGTTGTACGTACCGTAGTACTTTCTGTTGTGCTGTATGTTGTGGCGGAGGTAGTCTCAACATGTTCCGTGGTAATAGTACCTTCAGTTTAATAAAACGTCTGAGAATTTGCGCATGGGGATTGCCACCCAACTGAGCCCTCATCTTCCGCGTCAGACTCAATTTCTGTACCCGAGGCCATAGCACGGAGCGTTGTGAGACATGTGCTCACCTCATCTGCTATCTAGTTTCACTAGTTATAACGTCAATCTGAACGAAATCTGGCGGCAATCACCACAAATAACAAATACAAAGTGCGATTAACTGTTTTTACAGATTTTTTTGTGTGCCATAGTGCATTTGTCCCAAACAATTGGCTGCACTCTGCAAAAAACTGCGCCTAGTCGCTATTACGCTATTTGCCCTTACCTTCTGATTTCAGCCCATAATAATTGTGTCAGAAAAATTTAGTCTGTGTTCCACCAGGGGCGTCAAGACATACGATTTCACCCTGCTGTTGATTAATACTTTCTAAAACTTTGTCATTAATATTTATTACTCACGATCTCAGCTATTGCACTAGGAATATAATTATCTGTGTCTCCGCAGCGTACTCGCGACTAACTTGAGGCCGCCAGCGGTTTACTGCAGTTTGGAACACCGTAGTATCTCGAAAAGATTGCCACCAATGGAAATAACAATATCTTAAAGCAAACACAAGCAACGATTCACAACACTCTCATCAGTTTCTGTTACGTATCTCCAAAAGTGCGCCTAGCCGTAAAAATTATATCACTGATATTTCGCCCATAACTGCACAGGATGGAAAAGTCGGCAGAACACATAATAACAACTGACAATAAATAGAGCAATCGATTGGAAACCCTTCGAGCGTTCCGTTCCAATTTCGGTCATCATCTAGCAGAAGCAGCGCACTGCGAGCTACGTGGAACGTTAAATGTTCAACGCCATGTTCTCCAAAAAGCAAAAAAATGTGAATCCGAGGACTGTATATTGTAAAAGACGCAAGTATTAGCATTCGCTGTTACTTGGATAGATAGCGTACAACACTATACCTAATGCGTGGTCCTGATAAACGCCTGGCAACTCTTCCACTAGTTGACCACGTAGGCATCTATTGAATACCACTTTTGCAGGATGGCACTTCGTTGTATAGAAGAGTTGTATAGAAGAGTTCGAAAAACTATCTTCCTGACAGAGATTGAAATAAGCAAAAAACACATCGAGGATTTTCTAAACGTTCCTGCACATTTTCAAGATTATAATAAAGAATTAAATCTGTTACTATTTGCCCGTATGGTGCCGGACGTAAAGAATTTCACCACCCCATATCTTCCCGTGGGTGGCCGTGAGAGGCGACTAAGGGACATACAAACTCGGGAATGGCCAGCAGCGTTCTCTGTGCTCTTAATAATAAACTGCGATCGCCAACCCGCCTACCTAGCGTTGCGATTTGAGCAGGTTACGATGGAGTATTATAGGGTTATCTGAAGTCCGAAGAGAGGGGAGGACTCGATAATCTTTAAATCCGGTGACCTGCTCTACTTCCGAGAGGGGACACTGGCAATTCCAGGGTGGTGTGGGTTTTAGACCTGCTCTACTTCCGAGAGGGGACACCGGCAATTCCAGGGTGGTGTTGGGTTTATCGTTCACAAGTTCCTTGTGACCATCGTAGTGAAGGTCGACAGTGTGTCGACCAGAGTGGGGTGGGTACCTTATACTTAGAATATCCTCGTGTATTTACTGAAGGTCATACAGGTCTACGCCCCAGGCACACCCCGGCGAAATAGAGACCATGTATGATGACATTTCCAGAGCCATGCATAAATCACATAGTCATAAATCTCACTTCACCGTGGTCATGGGAGAATTCAACGTGAAACTGGGTTAACGAGACAATAATGAGCTGCGAGTGGGGCAATTTGGATTTGGACGACGGAACCACCGGGGTCGCCTGGAGAAGTAGTGCTCTCTATATGATGAACACCTTCTTCAGAAAGCGTGAGAACAGTGTGTGGTCCTGGTGGAGCCCCGATAGTGCAACGAAAAATGAGATAGACTGCATCATGTCGGCCAAGAAGCACATATTCAATGATGTCTCTATGATCTACGCGTTGAAAACCGGAAGTGGATCACCGTATAGTAAGAGACACATTGAACTTAAATATTGAAGAGAAATTTGCCCCTTCATCTGTAGTGATTTCTTTCTGATCCAGGGTAATGCTCGGCCGCATACCACTTTTACAACTCCAGCATATCAGCATATTTCTATGACCTGGTTAAGGCTTCGGGAATCCGCTGGATGCGAGACACCCAGGTCAGGACACGAGCAATAAGGCGACACTTGGGGTATGCCTATGTCCAGCAGTGGACGTCTTTCAGCTGAAATGATGATGATGATGCGAACACTTCTAGGGCTAGCTAAAACGAAGAGCTAAATTTTATTCTCCTACACCTGTCAAACTGGGTGAAAACTTTGCCCGACCAGGTGGTGCGATATCCAGGATCTTTTCGGTTATTCCTGGAAAGGCTAATTAGAGCACGTGGAGGCAATATTCAATATTATGTGAATTTCGTTTTATTGTAAAAACTATTTTTTTAACCGACTTCCAAAAAGGAGGAGGTTCTCAATTCGTTGGAATCAATTTATTTAAATTTTATGTATTTGCCCCGATTACTCAAAGACGCCTGGACCGATTTGGAAAATTCGTCTTCTTAGAAAAGGTATTTCCCAGGTAGTCTCATGGTCATCAAGTCAGGATCTGATGATGAGATCCTGGAGAAATTGAGAGATAATAAAATATTATAGGCGATTTTGGTATTTTCTTCAACAATGCAATCATTTGCACTCAGAAAATATCATTTGGTGAAGACCACAGATGGCCACTGGAACTCCATAATGCTAAGTTTGTCACGGGTATAAGATGTCTTGAATATTTAACCCACTATGATGAAGCAAATACATATAAATAAATGGTTCTGATGAAAATGGTACCATCGAACGGATCAGATCGAAAAACGCGAAACAAATAGGTACCAAAGACACCGACATCGGTAAATAAATTTGTTTTCGCTTCGCACTGTTATGTTTTGAAAGTCAGTATAATTTTTTGTTAAAAAGGTTTTTAGTTAATTTTTTTGACTATCTTTGGTAACCTTTAAAATCAACGGAACGGCCATTTCGTGAGTAACATGACTTCGCATAAGATCACGTTACAAAAATTGTACTAAATATAATTTCCTTTTTATTTCAAAAGGTGCAAGTTTAAATAAGGAAGCATGAAAGTTCTTATACCTATTAAAAAAAAATGACCTGTTTTATTTTGTTTTGTTAATTTTTCCGGTGTGTGTTGGTTGTAGTGTATATTGGGCTCTGCTTGCCGTGTAAGGGCCTTCCACCGCTTTAGTGCCGTAAAACGGTTACTTTCCAAAGCATACTCCTTAGTAACGGCTAGGTTAAAAGGTTTGAAAAAATGTATATTTATTATTGATTTCGTCGGTGCTCCATGGACCAATTGATATTTGACCAATTGATATTTGACCAATTGGTCTATGGGGCAAATTACAAGTTTCCATCGTCCAATTACCAACTGGGCTATGGAGAATTGGGAAATGTTCCGCTGCCCAGTTTCATAGTATTGTAAAGCCTTGTCCATAAGCGTGTCAAAATTACTTTTTTTTTAAATGCAACAGATTTCAAAATAAAAACACTATAAAGTTAAAAATTACTTCAATTTCGGAAATGGGTGTTCCTATTATCGTTCCTTCGGGTTTTGACACCGCCTGCCGAAATTAAAGTTTATGGTTTTTTTTATATACTTTATTGTATATCACTTAAATAATTACAGGACAAAACATTTACATTATTTACTTTGTTGTGTTTTTATTTGGAAGTCGGTTGAATTTTTTTTTAAAACTTACTTACTTATATAACCATCGACGGTTTAAATTATCAAATTACAGAAGTAAGGCATTGTACGTACGACAGTGAAAAATATGCAGATGGGACAAACTGTCTGAAATATTCTATAACAAAATGGATAACCCTTAAATGCTCAAAAAACAGCTTATTGTCTTGAAAAGAATTATATATTTATTAAATCCGGAAAAAATGGTCAATTCTTCCCACTGTCACACACGCAAACGAGTTAATCCAAAAATGTATACATTGTCATTACATGGACGCCTTAATGACACATAAGTTTTCTGTGAAGTTGCCATTTCAAACAGTTTACATACTTTCCTATGTTTTCATTGAAGATTCTGTTTTAATTAACTATAATTAGCTAACATTATATTATATTGTATTTATTTATTTATAATATTTTTGAATTCAGTTAGATGTGAACCAAAAATATATCAAAGGCTTCTTTGAACCCAAAGTAGAGAAAACTGGTGTGAACTCAGGGTCAAGTGTTCTCCATAGGCCCAGTTGGTAATTGGACGATGGAAACATGAAATTTTCCCTATAGACCAATTGGTCAAACTTCAATTGGTCTTCGGAGCACCGACGATTGATTTATGTACATTATTTGTGAATCATGTTTTTTTCGTGTAAATAAAGTATCGTTTAAAAAAAATAACAACACAATTTTTTGCGCTACTTTTGGATACTCCTCCAAAACGACTTTATGTTTAAAAATATTTTTATATAGATAAATTGTTGACTAAAATTTCTTCATAACTGAAATACCTTATGTAAATTATAGAATATTTTGCAAACAAAAACTGTCCAAAAGGAGGTTCAATATTGATATTCTGGCTCCAAGCGGGCGTATGGCCAGTACAGCGTTAACATTGGGGAATATATACGCCTTACCCGAATTTTACTAGACGAAATGTTGCATTAGCTCTCTTATAATATAAATATACTTTGTTCCATACACTCACGTGTCTGTCTATCCTTCTGTCTGTCCGTCATCTGTCACACAAGTTTTACAGAACGGTTGACGCACGGTTGGTCTTTACATTAGCACAGTATAAGCACAGTATAATCATTTGACCCAAACCGATTCAAATTGTCAAAAAAAGGCATTGGCTTTCCCCATCGAAGTGGGCTATCGTTGTTTAGAGCTCGTTGATTAGATAGATACATTGTATGTTTTGTATCAAAAAATATTGGCAAACATAGGAATTAAAAACCACCAAATTCAGCTTTTTGCAAATTTTTGAGTCGATATTTTTTTTAACTTCTCATAACCTATTAACTTGAAATTTGTTGATAATGTTTATTATTACGTATATATTACTAACAAATATTGATAAATCAATATTGATTTAAACATTTTTCCTATTACAACCAACTTGATTTTGCGGTTTGGTACGGCACCTAAATGTGCGAAGTCCGACACGCACTTGGCCGGTTTTTTTTCATTGTATTATTTATCTGTTTCAGCTTCAGAGTCCTTTGCAGCCCATGCAGTCGATGTCGATGAATACCTACAATGCTATTGGAGTCAATGCTATAGGTATGTTTCTGTTTGGAAAAGTTTTAATAACAAGTAACCCCCCAATCCTTGATACTATTTATAATTCATTCATAAAATAGCATTTTATTATTGCAACGAAGACAAATCTCCAAATTAGCCGTCAACAATTTTCCAAATTAGCCGTCAACATTTTTTATTTTACTATATATAGTTAAACCGTGTCGGTAATAGGAGCGTAGTACCTACTAGATTTTGTAAACTGGCCAAGTGCGAGTCTGACTCGCGCAAAGAGGGTTCCGTATAACATTCACAAAAATAAATAGGCAACATTACTAACGTTCATGAACAATGAAAGCACCGAACCTTGCTCTAACGAAGGCGAAGAGGCAAAATTAATTTTGCCGTTCGTCCTCCGTACAAAACTTCTACTTTTCCAAGTATATTTTAGAAGTTGGTCGACTATTACTTTTATACTTGTAAAGCCTAATTAACTGTGATAGTTTTCGTTTTAATTTCGTTATAAATACTACTACCCCCGTGTTTTTTTATACATACTTGACTATAACAAAAATTGGCAATTTAAAGCTTAATAAAAAAGGTTTCACAGGCCCGTAATATTTTTGAATGGCCTATCCAACAATACCCCACACCATGGGATAGACGAGAATAAAAAAGTTAAGTTCAATCCTTTATTGGTAGTGCTTTCTTTTAATTAAGCAAAGTTTGTCTGTATTTTTGCGTGCTCAAATCTGAAGCAAATACAGTTATTTTGTCTATTTATGAGTTGTCTAATACGGCGGTAGGTAATCAGTGTTTTTTATCATATTAATTATTTATCTCCACATTTTCAGATGGGTCTCCTAGCCCCGGCCCTGGCTATGCCCCTTCAACCGGCGGTTTCTCACCAAACAGACATCACGACATCGTCACGTCGTCAGACGCGGCTGTTACTCGATTTCCATTTTGGCCAGAAGGTATTTTTTTTTACTTGTATTTAATAATGTTGTAAACTTATAAGGCGGCCCCACCCTTAAAAATACGTCGTTGTGTTTAATCACAGATTTTCTTGATAGTTTAGGCAAAGGTGTAGGTCATCTACAGGGCCGGTTTGATAATGCCGTATATTTATGGTCAAAAAGTTTAATATTTAAAAGACTTCTTTACTGGGGTCCATTTCACACAAATCAAATCGTAACAAAAATTAAAAAATAAAACAACTTTTTTTTTTTATTTAACTGAATATTAAGTCGTAACTCCTTACTTTTGCCATATAAATCAATTAAGAGAATGGGGATAAACTGAGAATAATCTTTGAGACACGACTCCTTTGTGTGTTTTTCCTTATTCTTCTTAGTTTCAGATTTAGCCATCCACGGCCACGTGAAAATTTATTTTATTTTATGCCTACCTTTTAACCTATTAAATCTACCTTTTAACCTATTAAACCTACCTTTCACTTACCTGCCCACGTGTCCAAGTTCTTATTGCACTCAAAACTTTGATACAGGGTGGTAGTTGACCACCTCTCGTATTCGTAACACCAGCTAAATCATAAATGTTTTATCACGTCAATAATAAAAACGGCAGCGGATTCAGAAAATCTATACTTGGATTTAAATTCAGCTTTTTCGCGTTCTTCCAATGGATTGTATCAAATTTTATACAATTTAACACGCCTCATTAGTATTGTCTTGCTGGCTTACAACCTCATTTGTTACATCTATCAGCCCTATATCGTCGCTAAAATTGATACAAGATGTCTAGTATTGTTAAATTTATGTAAATTCTAGTGTTAATGTTACCAATACCTTTTTAAGATCTCATTAATTAGAATTTCAACTTTAAACAATTACAGGAGATTTGATTATTTGCACACACTTGACTCAATATAAGGTTGCTTAACTTTTAAAATAGGTATAAATAGATAAAAATATTTTACCATACTTACTAAATAATATTTCCTATTTACTTATTTTTCAAAACATAGATTCAATAATACGACGTATAAAGATATAAGTGGTAGTTTATCATTTATCTTTATTTTTATACATAAAAAATGTGCGTAACTTGAAATATTTGAGAGTTTTATCGCAATCGGTTCACTCTATTAAAATATATATGACTTTAAAGCGTTTAAAAAGTAAAAATATTCGGAGACAGTTGAACTCCTTATTCGATAGATGTAGATGCTTTCTCCATTTGAAGTCATTATCTGAATGGCGGTGTTAATATTCTACGTGGAAGAACCAAAACCAAACCGAACCACCAGAACCAGAACCAAACGTGGAAGAAACACAATAAAAATTGGCTGGTAGGTATGTAGGTAGGTAGGCCTCAGGATACCCTCAGGCAAACACAGCTCCCGCGGTCAAAAATTTTTCCGGTCTCACGCCATTATCGCCGCAGCGGTCGATTAGATTTGTTCCGGAAAAATCGACTAAAATGCACCGATATTTTATGCACCTTACTAAAAAATATTCTATCTGTATTACATTCGGCGTCTATGGGCTGAAATTCCAAGGGTTCGTGGTGAAACATAATTGTCAAAAAAAGTTGAGTCCCTCAGGGGTCGGTGGTCTCGGCAACATTATTCTTGCTGCACATTAATGATCTGCTAAAACTAAAAGGTGCCGCCTTTGGGTACGCAGACGACAGCACTGTTGCTGAGAGATACGTGTCCGACGCATGGACTACTGGGCCTCAGATTCGGTCTCTCGGGGAGGCCATGGTTGAACGCTTGAATCTATCCTTGAAGGTGGTCTCCGAATGGGGTGATGCCAATCCGGTCAGTTTCAATGCTAAGACCCAGGCGTGTCTTTTCTCTGCTATAAAGAGCCAATTCCACCCGGCTCCATCTTGCCGTGATGTAACCGTGCCGTTAACGGACCATCTCGAACTTCTTGGTGTTACCTACGTTAACATTAACCCTCAATTTCGGTCCATTTTTTTATGTGAAAGCTCAGTTGGCTCCAAAAAAGTTAGGGATTCTTACAAAGGTGAGACGGTACTTCACACCTAAACAGCTGCTCAACTTGTATAATCGGTCGTGCATGGAGTACTGCTCTCACCTCTGGGACGGATCTGCCAAATACCAGCTTGATGCACTTGAGTCGATTGACAGACGGGCCAAGAGGCTTATTGGCAACGACGCACTGGTTGTGACAAAGCACCAGAGCCTCGAACATCGATGCCGAGTTGCCAGCCTGTCGGTTTTTTATCGGTTACATTTCAGGGAGCGTGCGATGGAATTGCGCAATTTAATTCCACCTAGCCCTTTCCATCATCGGACTACAAGACGTACGGCCATGCGCCCTCGGTACATGGTGGACATCCCACCCATACGCACAAAGCGTTTTGCTAATACTTTCATTGTGCGCACAGCTAAGGAGTGGAATTCCCTTCCGGACTCTTTGTTCGCTGATAGCTACAACCTTGAGGTCTTTAAATCAAGAGTGAATAGGTTACTTCTAGGCAAACGTGCTTCACCGTAGGCTACATCATAACTTACCATCAGGCGAGGTAGTGGTCAAACGCGAGCCTATAGATAAAAAAACAACATTGAAAGTCATCGGTGTCACGTCAGTTTGATGTTTACAATTGTGTACAAGTTTATTTAAAACCCACTCTTTGTGTGTTTTATCAAAAAAAAACTTCAATATTCAAGCTTTACGAATGTCTAAACATGTCTTAAAGAGCGTCCTCACTGAGAGCATTCACTTGTAATGGGCATTCGACGTCGAATATTCGAGTGGTGTGTACGTTGAGCCGAGCGTTACAAAGCTAACACACAAGCGCGAAATTCGGCCGGCGTGGACGTCGCAACGATCTTTGCGGAAACTGGTCGCATTCGAATGTTCACGCAAATAAAACGCTTGAAAGCGAGTACTCAGATAATGAAATCAATGCAACGAACGCCTAAACGCCTAAAATCAAGGTACTGACCTTGATTTTAGGCGTTTGTGACCTTCTTGATCAATCGTAAAAAAGTCCCCTGCGGTCAATCGTATTTTCGAATGAATGACATTTAACGAGATCGTATTCGAATGCTCTCAAGGGAATGTTCAACTCGAACGTTCATAGTTTTAATCGAAAGTGAATGATGGGCTCGCTGGGAAGCATTTGTTGCTCGCCTACGATTGCTTGTTTACAAATGCTCATGAATGAATGCTCCCAGTGCTCCTAGAGGTTCAAAGTGTGTTTAAATCGATAACATCGAAATGAAAAAATAAGGTAAGTTGCCGTGCCGCCATTTTGGCCGCATATTTTTTTCGTAAAATTGTTGTTTTTTTTTCCCATACGCAAAATACGCGCTTGGTCGTGGAGTTGCGGAAAACAGCCCGTTTTTAACCTAACCTATTTATTTATTTATCTACTCTCATATCGTAATATTCGAATTATAAAATTCAAAACGAGTTTATATTGGCATACTTTATAAACACAATACCGAAATTTAAAAATAGAATCTTATTATAACACTATTTCTCTAACAAAATAATGCTATAAAACATTTTTTTTTCTATTACGATACAGGATAAATCCAAGAAGTTAATCACTAAGGAGTTTCCATCAATATTTTTTTTGTAATGCCATTTTATTGTACCTATTTTAAAAAGATTTGATTCCAATTTTAAATTGTCTATGACAATGCCCGCTTTAGACGTAGCACGCACTGTGATTTTTATTCGCGCGAATTTTGTTTCCTTCTACCTGTTCATAGAGCTCAAAATATTCGGGCGAATAAAATTCGCGCCGTGGTGCGGCGGATTCTGTGGCAAAACACGGATTTCTTGCGGAATTATTTCAGCACGATTTCGTTACCGATGCGAACAACTTAATACAATTACATATGTCGCAGAATGGGCGGAAAAAATCGCGCGAATAAAGATCGCAGTGCGTGCTAAGCCTTAGCGCATGCGCGGTTAATGCGGTGATGTGCTGGGTTTTGGCGCCATTCATACGTTTTGCAAGTTTTGCTGTACTGAATTTCATGAGTTATTTAAATTATTGTGTGTGAAATGTCTGTTAACAGTGAATGTGAAGAAAATTTGACTCCGCCCGATATTTTAGATGCGGCGAAGGAAATTACTCCTAATTTATTACCAGCAAAGTCGAGAAAAGTATATGACAAATGCTATCACGATTTTATGGCATGGAAAATGCAAAAAGTGGTATTTAGTAGGTTCAATCCCAATTTATGAGTGTAGATAAAGTAGTGTATGAAACTGCACATAACTAGGTATTAAAACATTCGTGTGAAAGCTATTAAAAACCTCGCCTACGGCTCGGTTTTTAAACACACACTCATGTTTTAATACCCATCATTATGCAACAGTTTCATAAACTACTATTATTATATGCTTTATTGTACACTATGGATTACATTAATAACAATAAACTTATGTCTATACACATACAGTGGGCGGCCTTATCGCATGCCGCGATCTCTTCCAGGCAACCTGGTATGGACAGTAATTGCTTGGACATGAAATGGGGCGGTATTTGGTGTTACAATAACAGTGCCAAATTGATATACTACAATAGGTACACAGATAAATACATAAGCTATGTAATAAATACATACATACCCACTTAATATATAGGCAAATAAACAGAAATACAAAAAATGACGACAATCAATTGATAATCACAGTAGGTATCTGTTTGAAACTGACAAGCTAAGAAGAAGACAGCGTCAGATAATGCTTTACAAGTCTTTTGAACACAGGCAATGATTAAGCACGTTTGATTGGATCTGGCAATGCATTCCATAGACGAGTATCATGTACAGTAAATGACTTAGCCAAAAAAGTCGTGCAATGCGTTGGCATTTGAAGTCGTAATAGCTTGCGGCTAACCTCCTGCAGTTGGGCAGTCCAAGAGAAGTTCCCATCAATGAAAATCCCGAAGTTTTTAACTTTCTCGCAGAACGTACCTAATCAATGAGTTATCGAAAAAAACCTGGGGAAGAGTACCTGTTGGACGTATCGTTCTGCCGTCATATTGCCCCGCACCCAAACGAGATCCGTCCGTCCTCCAAGACGAATACCTGAACAAACCATAATTGTTCCTCCATGGTATTGGTGAACTTCCTGAGGGTTCTGAAGACGGCTCCATCGTCCAAGAACTCGCCAAACACGCGTCCTTCGTGAATCTGGATGGAAGCCGAACCTGGATTAATCCGTGAACAGCACATTGAACCCATTCTAATCGTCGTCCACGATTGCCTCTCCGTAAAGGTGGGACCCGGAGTGGTCTACGAGAGCGTAGATTGCTTTCATGCAGTCGCCTTCTTACAGTTTGGTCACTTACAAGCACTTGGTGTTCCACTCGCAGCCTTTGGACCAATTGAGTCGCTGTTGCATTTGGTTGAGCTCGCGCAGTAATTTGCAAAAATCAGTCTTGTCTGGGGGTAGTGATGCGACTTGGCCCCCGGTGCCTCTCTGCTACTTCACCTGTGGCACGATAGCGTGTCCATAATCTTGAAATTACATTTTGGTGGGTCCCTATGGCCTCAGCAACATTACGCTGAACAGACCCAGCTTCCAGCATTCCCACAGCTCGTAACATCTCCGCCCTCGTCAAATGTTGGCGTTGCATGGCTACAATACCTCAATTTTAACTTTATCTTTCGTTTAGCCTTAAGCCTTATATAAACACTGAAACTTTTAATAAGTATGTTGCTACTTACTCAAGAATTTTTAAAAATTCATGTAAACTAGCTAAGGCTTTATACATTAGCAATAAGGTTAAATTCGCAGAAAATAAAATTAGGACGGTTTGGAAAATTATTAACAATGAAACAAACAGGAACAAAAGAAATAATACTGATTACACGCTTGAGACTACACATGGACTTGTTAGAGATAGCAAAGAGGTTGCTCAAGAGTTTGTAAATTTCTTTACCAGCATCCCAATTAAAACTACTGAAACCTTAAATTCTTCGCCGTCGCTCGCTTATGATTTATTACACGCTAACGTTTCAGCATGCCCGACTGAATTTAACTTTTCACATATAAACCCAATAACAGTGATAAAAGCTTTTAAGCAAATAAAGATAAAACTGACAGAAGATCTATGGGGAATGTCCATCAAAGTTTGTACCTCCATTATTCAGACTATAGCGCCGTACTTAGCTTTAATTTTTAATTTGTGTATAGATCAGGGAGTCTTTCCGGATCTAATGAAATATAGTAAGGTTATATCACTTTTTAAATCCGGGGACAGTAAAGACACAAATAATTATAGACCAGTATCCGTGTTGCCGGTTTTCACCAAGATATTTGAAAAGATAATGCTAAATCAAATGCTCATTTATTTTAATACGAAAAACATCCTACACGAGAAACAATATGGTTTCACCAAAGGACGTTGTACAACCGACGCTGGTGTCACCTTAATAAAACACATCTTTGATGCGTGGGAGGAGGGACAAGATGCCATAGGTATCTTCTGCGACCTGTCGAAGGCGTTTGATTGCGTTGATCATGAAACATTGCTTTTGAAACTTGAGCATTACGGGCTAGGCCAATCAGCATTAAATTTAGTAAAATCCTATTTGAATGATAGACAGCAATTAGTTCAAATAAACGGTGTCAATTCGTCGGGGTTGAACGTGAAAATGGGGGTACCCCAGGGCTCAATTTTAGGTCCTTTCTTATTTTTAGTATACATTAACGATTTACCCCATCTATTGAAAAACAAACTGAACATGGTGTTATTTGCTGATGACACTTCTTTGATTTTTAATACGAAAAACATCCTACACGAGAAACAATATGGTTTCACCAAAGGACGTTGTACAACCGACGCTGGTGTCACCTTAATAAAACACATCTTTGATGCGTGGGAGGAGGGACAAGATGCCATAGGTATCTTCTTCTTTTTAACATAAATAGACGTACGAGTAACGTTGCCGACGTAAATAATGCATTGCGGCAAGTTCTAAATTGGTTCACTGCTAATAATTTAGTTTTGAATGCTAAAAAAACTAATTGTATAAAATTTGCCTTGCCGAATGTCAAAAGTTATGATTGTGACATTATGTTAAACAACGAGAAGCTAGAATTCGTCGACAAAACCGTTTTCCTGGGTATCACGCTAGACTCAAGGTTACAATGGGGTCCTCATTTAATATCACTTGCGGGGCGGTTAAGTTCGGCGGCTTATGCTGTTAGAAAAATTCGTCAATTTACTGATGTAGATACCGCGAGGCTGGTCTATTTTAGTTACTTTCATAGTATAATGTCTTACGGCATATTACTATGGGGAAGGGCTGCAGACATTCAGTCAATTTTTGTTCTACAAAAACGAGCCATCAGAGCGATATACAATCTTCGCCGGCGCGATTCTCTAAGGGAACTGTTTAAAGACATTAACATCATGACGGTACCTTGTCAGTATATTTACGAAAACATCATGTACGTTAGAAAGAATTTACATCTTTTTAGTAAAAACAGCGATAGACATAGTTATGTTACTAGAAATAGGGACCAATTAATTCAACCAGGTTTCAGGCTGGCTAAAGTAGCGTCATCTTTTAGGGGGTACTGTATAAAATGTTACAATAAAATACCGCCACACATTCTAGAATTGAATGAGACGAAATTTAAAACTTGTATAAAACGCACACTATGCAGGCAGGCATATTATAGGTTGGGGGATTACATCGCTGATAAAAATGCTTGGCCCAACGCTATTCCAGCTCCACAGCCACTAGGGCACAAAAACAAGTGATAAGCAGAAAAGTTCTGAAGTATTGTTGGACCTGCTGAAGACTGTACGAATAATTATAATGTATATTTGTGTTGTATAAACTCAATTTATTTTTTGGATTATATAACTGCACAGCACATATGTGAGTACTATGTACTAACTGTAAATCTACCATTTACTGTACCTTGTGTCGTTCGTTGACTTCAGTGTGCCCCGGCAGTTGAGTGTGTCATGCTCTCTCTAATGTCTCTCTGATGGTGGCACATGTGTTGGATCATTCGGTTCCCTTCATGATGGTTGAGCTGAGTGGTGCCGATCCATGTGTCATGTTCGTGAACGGGCGCCGTCAGTTGGGATTGGTCATATCTTAGCTGCCTCCGCATGTTTTTAATTACCTATTTATTGTATTTTTAATTGTTTGTTTTACTCTAGACGCTTTTAAGTGCGTTTTTTTTTTTTTTTTTACATCGTTCTCACATATATGTATTTTTCCTACAAGATTATTGTAACCAAATACTTGTAAAACACATTTATGTTTTTTTAAAAGAGTAAGTTTGGAGTTTCTTGTCCGTTCTTCTCCATAACAAGCTACATTTCCGAATGGACGGTAGAATCAATTATTATTACATTAAATTTTTATTTTTGACGTTCGAAAGTGCCGCTTAATGGCCTAATTGAATAAAGAAATTTTGATTTTGATTTTGATTTTGAATGAAAATTCCCTCTCCTACACATCAAGACATTTTTATGCCACCGAAACAAAAGAATTTTCAAAAATTTGAATTTGGAATTAGTCTGAGATAAATTACAAACAAATCGGTGTATAAAAGATTCCAATGCGGCCAGTACTTTTCGAGTTATTTAATTGAGTATGAAATATCCCTAGACCGTGTTGATGTGTGTATTTACACACACTTAGACTGTAAAATGCAACGTTTTTATGTGTCATCCACGGGTTAAATCTTACGGCCGCCGGCCGTAACAATAACACAAACTTAAAAATAATTGATTAGGGGAAGGAAGATGTTGTTTTTTTAAATTTATTGTACAATTCCAGAAATTCCAATTAATGACTTAGGGATATAAAAAAAAACCCTTTTATAATCCTAGTTAGTTTAGTTAGTTTAATGGGCACAACTACAAACTTATTAGTTTTTTTTATTTAATATTTTACCGATATTCAACCCATTATTTCAAATTATCTAAACTTTAGATTTCTTTTAGCCGAAAAACGTCCACTGCTGGACATATTATAGGCCTTCCCCAGGCGTCGCCACATTGACCGATCCCGTGCGTCTCGCATCCATCGCCTTCCCGCAATCTTAACCAGGTCATCGGTCTACCTAGCGGGAGGCCTTCCAACGTTTCGTCTTCCGAGTTCGCGGTCGTCATTCCAGAACGTTTCGGCCACATCGACTATCCGTTCTGCGAGCAATGTCACTGCCCACTGCCACTTAAGTTTGGCATTTCTTCGGGCTATGTCGGTAACTTTGGTTATTCTGCGGATATCATCATTTCTGACGTGATCACGCATAGTAATTTGGGCATAGACCTCTCCATTGCCCTTTGGGTGACTTTAAGCTCTCCGATAATGCCCATTGTGAGTGACCATGTCTCGGTCCCATAGGTAATCACTGGCAACACACACTGGTCATAGACTTCTGTCTTGAGACACTGCGGTAAATTGGACGAGAAGATGACACGCAGCTTTCCGAACGCCGCCCAGCCGAGTCGGATTCGACGGTTTACCTCTTTCTCGAAGTTGGACCTACCCAACTGGAACGTTTCTCCCAGGTAGACATAATGGTCTACAACTTCGAGTCTC